>CM060924.1:520777552-522027552 GCA_030737875.1 Allium sativum | reverse complement strand
ATATATATATACTCCCCTCGTCCACAAATCATGGATGATATTTATTAATTGTGAATTGGTGTGAAAATTTTGGTGAATAATACGAATGGTTGATAGAATTGTTTGTGGTTGATATTGTTTGGTTGTGGTTGAAAAATACCCAATTGTGATTGAAACAAAATTGAAATGAATTGTGGAAAAGAAAAATCATACACGCCTGCGTGCGAATTAGAAGTATAAAATCCCCATTGTAAAAAACCGCGAGGTTTTAAGGTAGAGCGAGGAGCCGTGCTCGGGACGGTGCCGATTTTAACTACCCTGCCGTTATGCTGCCGAACTTTTGAATAATATTCATGTGTTAGAATTATTTTCATATGTTGATATTATTTTCATGCTTGAAAACTAAAGTCATGTGTTGAAACTATATCCATGCGTGGAAATGCTCGTGTGTTGAGAAATTCATGTGTTGAAAATTAAATTCATGTGTATAATGAATAAAGTGTTTAAACAATAAAAATCATATTTTATTATATATAAGAAGTATGTAAAATATTCGTGTTTTAAATAAATTGTTTCAACAATAAAAATAACATCTTTCTTATATGTACAATCTATATAAAATATCCATGTGTGGAAATGCTCATGTGTTGAGAAGTTCATGTGTTGAATAAAAAGATCGAACAATAAAAACTACATTTTTATTGAGAATATGAAGTGTTGAAAACATTCATGTGTTGAATAAATATTTTAGATGATAAAAATACCATTTTTATCATAGATGTGATTTGCTAAAAATATACAAGTGTTGAAATAAATATTTGTTTGCTATGAATATTGTTTTTAACATGTATAGGAACTAAATAAAATAGTCATGTGTTGAAATATATTTTACTTTGCCAAAAATATCATTGAATTGTGAAGTGTTAAAAATAACCACTTGTTCAAATAAATATGCATGAGTTGAAATATTCGTTAATTAGCTAATGATATGATTTTTGCTTATGTATGCAACATTGGAATGAATGGCAACTTTAAACCAAATCGAATCAAATATGAAATTGAATGGAAAATGATAAGTGATAAGAATTGCACATATGTACATGCATATTTATTGAACAGGTTAAAGCAAAGAGGCTAGGGAAGAGGAATAAAATTGTGTGCCCGACAAATAGGTACATGTTTACTGTTTTGCTAGGGTGATGATTTTATGAGCCGATTGGCTAGCTGCTTGGCTTTCTCTTTTTCTTTTTCTTTTTGAGATGAGACGCCCGTGTGGCTATTTGGGAATTTTTCCCAGCCCTTCCCGTACAATGGAGGTTATGGCGAAATTTTCCAAAATTTAAAGGCGTTAGTGAAATATTTGAAGTGAAAACGATGTAGAAATCGCTGAATGAACTATATTTATATATATATATATATATATATAAATATAAATAAAATTAAAACGAATCGAGGCCGTGCAGTTCGTATTTTGAAACCGTGATTTCAAACGATTAGTGCGGGAGATCCGACCATCGGATTTTCCCGAAAATGCAACCGTTGGGTTCGCCTTGGAAATATCTTTCCAACGGCACCAACTTTGTAAATATCCAACGGCACCAACTTTGTAAAGATCCAACGGTTGAATTTTCTGGAATGTTAAATTCAAATCTGAAGAAAAACAGCGCCAGAATCGATTATATTTATATATAAATATAAATAAATTAAATCGAATAACGACGCTGTAGTTCGTATTTTGAAACCGTGATTTCAAACGATTAGTGCGGGAGATCTGACCGTCGGATTTTCCCAAAGCTGAAACCGTTGGATTCGTTTTGAAAAGATCTTTCTAATGATATAAAATTTGTGAGGATCCAGCGGTTAGATTTTCATATATGTCTAAAACGAATTTAGTGAAAAACAACGCCAGTGCATCAGCACGACCTGAAACGTCGTTTGATTAAATATAGCCGTTTTTAAATAAATAAAAATGGCGATATATCGTTGTAAAATATTATAGGCGATATAGAATGGAAATAAACCGATTTTTCTTGGTTTGCTTGATATTTGATGGTTGAATGTGTTTGTCATGAAAATTGCACTAAGGAACTGAAATGTGAATGTTGAATAATTTAACCACGTGAAGAATTAATTTGAAAAATTAAATATACGTGGATTATTTGAAAAGGCTGAGTTCATTCTCATTTCAAATAATTGATCGATGGTGAGAAGTCGAAGAGTTGAAGACGGTTCAAGACCGACGATCTTCACATTGGATGGATGAGCGCTACTGATGCTCATGATTGGAGTAGCTACCTTGAAGGAGCTGAAGTGGTAGCCGTCCAGACGTATTGTTGATTGTGAGGATATGCGAGGAATATGGTGCCTCCGGTTTCGTTCAAACCCAGAACGAACTTGTAAATGGACTGTGTGTCTGACATTGGATTTTGTTCTGTGATGATTGATCTCTATTAAATATAAATCTGTTTGGCGGAGGAGAATTTATTCTCTTGCTTAACGCCCTTCTCTGAGACGTACGAGCTCAGAGGTTATAAATCGATAGAAATCAGTCGCATGGAGTGAATTGACTGTGTGGCGCGCATAAGTGGCATATGATCAAGGCTTCTGTTGCAAAGCAAAGTCTTGTGGTTGATGATCGAAGCATGGTCTGTGTGGCGTGGCTTTGTGTATAGCGTGGATTCGCGAGCCTCACACCTCGGTATGAGTCAAAAACGGGATAAGGACCGCTGCGAGAACATGACGTTTCTTTCTAGCTACGGTGGTGTCAGTGACTTACCAGCCCTGACATTTATATATACTTTTCACCTGTGTAGTTGTTGGAATGCGAGGCGCCTCGGATTATAGGTCTGTAAGGGCCGAGAAACGTGTGTTCAGGAATAATTAATCCTCAAAAGTAGGAGAGGACCGGCCCAGCTGATTCCAAGGACCGCTGTGTGAGATCCTGGGACATTTGCTAGAGTATCTCGAATGGAGAGGAGCTTGCCCCTTGCCTCGACTCATGATGGAATCCAATTTCCGATACGAAATTGCGAATATGGTTGTATTACTAGTATGGCGAAATGATATATGGTACCCATGCCGCCTAGGATTGATATTTATGATTGAATTTGCTTTTGAAACATATATGCACTAGTAATAATATCAAACAATTTGTTTTAAACGTATCAAGCATTACTTGGCCATTATAAGGTAAAACTCTATCCTCCGGCTTGCGTTGCATTGTGTGATGGGACCTGAGTCTTATAACGATTTCATTTTTGTAAAAAGCATTGCGATGATTTAATTATTTACTTTATTTCATGCACTAGCACTCATTGGAGTAAACCCGTTCCGCGAAAGTGGCGTGGTCCTTTGATTTGCCTTATTGTTGTTGAATAACTAGTTAAGTAGATTTCTCATACCTGTCCCATGACTGACTCGTAGTTTGTTTCACCTTGCAAACTCGGGTGCCCTTACTTTCACACGGGCAGCCTAGTATTAGGTAGATGGCATATTTTGGCTTGGCACCGCAGCAGAGGTGCACCTTTTGGCTCATGGCGAGGCTTGACTACACCGCGATGACTATGATTTTCTGCCATTATTGTATATGTATTCTGATTCCACCTTAGGCGATGTAGACTGATGTTTCGTTTATGTACTCTTTATGTATGTAATTCCGCCTTAGGCGATGTAGACTGATTATGTATTATTATGCACTAAGTTGTATCCTGCACTGTGCTCTCTGATGTGGTTATATATATATGATTTCGCTGTCATATTTGTGTAAATTATTCTATTTCCTGCTTATGCTATTATCTGTACTCTGCTAATGATGATTAATGTGTTATATTCCAATGATTATCCTTAACACCGTCGTACGGGGTTTTGGGATCGTCACAGGTGGTATCAGAGCTTTGGTTAACCTTAGTTCTGGAATTTAACACATTAAACACCTCATCAGAATAGAATCAGTAGTATTCTAGGGCGAGTAACTCATTAGAGATAGGACTAGTAATGTCCTAGAATGAGCTAAGCAGTATAGAAAAAAATGAGTTGATCAGTACATCGTTATCTTTCCTTAAGTTCGTCCGCTTTACCATACAATAAAATATCGTTTCTGTAGGCTGACTCTTTTCTTGCTTATACAGAACTTGAACAATGGCTACCCGAGTAGCAACAGGTAGAGGAGGCCGAGCTGGCCGTGGCAGAGGACGAGGAGAAGTCCCAGCTGCAGATGGACCCTTAATACAACCCCCGGCCGCTCAGCCATTCAAGCTCGACCGCGTGGCTAAAAGGTACAAGAATCTAGGAGGCAAAACCTTCTTTGGAACGGGCACTGTGATTGAGGCCTTGGCATGGCCAAAAAATGCGAGAAGATATTAGGAGGCCTGAGGCTGGGTGATTAAGACAAGGCATTCATGGGTGCCTGGCTTATGCAAGAAGAAGCCGAATTATGGTGGGAAGCTCTCACCGCAGGGAACAGAAATGCTGGTAGGACATGGGATGAATTCAAGGAATTGTTCGAAGAAAAGTACGTCCCAGAACATGCCCTTGAGCGCATGCACGACCAATTCGCAAACCACCAGCAGGGAGACCTCTCTGTGCAAGACTACCTGAACAAGTTTACACAGTTATCCCGCTATTCTTCGGAGCTCGTCGCCACTGCTAAGTCCAAGAACAAGAGGTTCATCCTCGGGCTAAAGCGTAAGTACCAAGACAGGGCAATGGCCCACATCAAGCTGGAGTTTAATGAATTAGTGGAAATGGCTTGTAATTATGAGGATCTGGATCAAAGGAACCTTGATCTGGACCGTGCTAAGAGCCAAGCGGGGAATAAACGCAAGCCTGTAACGAACCAGCCAGAATCAAGCAACGCGGCATCCACTAATCAGCAGACTAGCAGGCCGCCAAAGGGAAGCTGTTTCAATTATGGCAAGATGGCCACTACTCTAATGTGTGCACAGCCCCAAAACGGCAAAAGACCGACTCTCAAGGCTCACGCCAGAATTCTCAGAACCCTCATTCATGCTTTAACTGCCGCAGGACAGGATATCTTGTTAGAGATTGTCCCTTGTTTAAGAAGGCCGAGGTTGCTCATGTGTATGACGGGGCGAACCCGCCGGCTGCTTCCGATGGAGCAGGTAAACCCGATGTTTTGGGAGGTACCCTTACAATTAAAAATATTCCTGTTTCTGTATTATTTGACATGGGTGCATCACGTAGTTTTATTGCTAGTAACACTGTTCACAAGTTAAAGTTAAAGATAAGAGTTCTTAAAGAACCAATTAGAGTTCAAAATCTGATAGGAGGCTCTCTTGTTCTTAGTTCATATTGCAGAGTATTTATCTCCTATTCTCGTTATAAGTTTCCTATTAATTTAATCATCATGAATTTCTCTGAATTCGATGTTATCCTCGGGTTGGAGTGATTAACAAAATATAAGGCCGAGGTTAGATGTGCCGAAAGAATCGTTAAAGTTGAAACGAAGCTCGTGAATATATATATACCATGCCACGGCTCAAAAGCAGATAGAAAGGAATTTTGGTCTACGCTAGAAGTTATCCCCACTTCCCTAGAAAAGATTCCTGTTGTTAGAAACTATGTGGATGTGTTTGAAGAAGTCGAAAACTTACCTCTGCAAAGAGAAATAGAATTCAGAATCGATCTAATTCCCAATGTCAGACCAGTGGTACATCCAATTCGAAGAATGACCCCAAAAGAAAAAGAAGAATTAGGCGATCAAACTCGTCAACTGTTATGGAAGGGTCTGATCAGACTTAGCTTTTCTAGTTGGGGTGCAGCTGTAGTGTTTGTCCGTAAGTCAGACGGTACTCTCCGATTGTGTGTTGATTACCGAGACCTCAACAAACAGACGCTCAAAAACAAATACCCATTACCCCGCATCGATGATTTGTTAGACCAATTAAATGGGGCGAGAGTATTTTCCAGAATGGATCTAGCTACAGGTTTCCATCAACTAAGAATTGCCAAGGAGTGTGTTCCTTTGACAGCTTTCAGAGGTCCAGACATATTTTATGAGTGGTTAGTAATGTCGTTCGGCATATGCAACGCTCCAGCATACTTCGTCGATCTAATGAATAGAATGTTCAGGGGAGTTCTAAATAAATTTGTCCTCGTATTTATCGATGATATTTTAATCCACTCCAAATCAAAAGCTGAGCATGAAAAACATTTAGAACAAGTATTTGGGATTCTGAGAAAGAACGTCTTCAAAGCCAAATTCTCTAAATGTATCTTTTGGCAAGATGAAGTGAAGTTCTTTGGCCATGTAGTGTCAAAGGAAGGAATTTTTGTAGATCCGAGCAAAATTACAGCAATCCAAGACTGGAAACAGCGCACTACACCCACTGAGGTCCGAAGTTTCATGGGGTTGGCTAGTTATTATCGGAAATTCGTTAAGGATTTCTCGAAGATATCTGGTCCATTAACTAAGCTTACAAAGAAGCACGAGAAATTTAAGTGGACTCCAGACTGTGAGGAAGCTTTCCAGAAATTGAAATTGAAATTGAAAACCGCTCCAGTATTAACCATTATCGATGGCAATCGGGATTTGACGGTTTGGACTGATGCTTCGATTAGAGGTCTTGGTGCAGTATTAATGCAAAGAGGCCAAGTAGTCGCTTATGCAAGCCGTCAGCTGAAACCGCATGAGAAGAATTATGTAACTCATGATCTTGAGTTGCTAGCCATCGTTTTTGCTTTGAAAATCTAGAGGCATTACTTGTTGGGTGAGAAATTCGAATTATATACATATCATCAATCGTTGAAATATCTGCACACCCAGGAAGATTTGAACATGAGACAACAGCGTTGGCTAGAATTTCTTGCAGCGTATGATCTAGATATCCTATATATGCCTGGGAAAAGCTAATATAGTGGCGGATGCGCTTAGTAGAAAACCCGCAATCATTGCCAGTCTTATAATCAAGCCTTCATTGATTGATAAAATATCTGCTCTCCAGAAGGATGATCATTTCATTCAGAGAGTCAGAGAGAAAATACAGAAAGGCGAGCCCTCGAGTTTTCAAGTGGATAATGAAGAAGTTCTGAGATTAAAAGGGAGAATCTGCATTCCCAACATCCCAGAGCTCATAAAGGAGGTGCTAGATGAATGCCATAAATCCAAGCTTTGCATTCATCCGGGGGTAAGTAAGATGTACAATGATCTCAAACGCACCTTCTGGTGGAGGTCCATGAAGAGGGACATTTCTTTGTATGTTAGCAGGTGCCCTACTTGCCAACTAGTCAAGAGTGACCAACAAAAGCTGGCCAGATTGTTGCAATCGTTGGAAGTCCCAGGTTGGAAATGGGAACAGATTTCCATGGATTTCATAGATGGTTTGTCCCATCAAAGAAAGGTAATGACAGTATTTGGGTGATCGTAGATTGCTTCACGAAGACCGCCCATTTCATACATGTCAGATCCAATCGAACTGCTCAAAGCCTAGCACAGATTTATTTCAAAGAAATTGTTAAGCTACATGGGGTGCCGATCAGCATAGTAAGCGATAGAGATCCCTTATTTACTAGCAAATTCTGGGAGGCATTCCAGACAGAATTGGGGACAAAACTAAACCTGAGCACCGCATATCATCCTCAGACAGATGGTCAAACTGAGAGGGTGAATAGAATTTTAGAAGATTTACTTCGGGCTTGTATTATTGATTTTGGTGGGTCATGGGAAGATCACTTGCATTTGGTAGAATTTTCATATAACAACAGCTATCAAGCAAGCTTGGAAATGTCGCCATTTGAAGCATTATACGGTAGACCGTGCAGATCACCAGCATGTTGGGTAGAACCTGGCAACAGACTTGTGTTGGGACCCGATATGATTCGAGAAGCATCAGATAAAGTCGATTTCATCAAGTAACGATTGCAAACCGCACAAAGTCGACAGAAAAGTTATGCGGATTCTAGAAGAAGAGATTTGGCATTCGCTGTGGGTGATTATGTATATTTGAGAGTTTCTCCGATGAGAGGAGTAATCAGATTTGGCAAAACTGGGAAATTGGCACCGAGATTTATTGGACCCTTTCCTATTCTTGAACGAATTGGAACTCTGGCATATAGGGTTCAATTGCCTGATTGGTTGCCTGTAGTGCATGAGGTGTTTCACGTATCTCAACTTAGAAAACATGTGCATGACCCAAATCTTGTTGTAGAAGAAGCAGCACAACAGGACTTGGAAATTACTCCAGAATTAGCAGTCAGGAGAGAGCGATTAAAAATTGTTGGCAAAGAAACTAAAGAGCTGAGGAGCAAAAAGGTTCATTTAGTTAAAGTGTATTGGAGTAGTGATCCTAGAGACTGTACTTGGGAGACTGAGGAAAGCATTAAGCAAGCTTACCCCAAATGCGGAGTGGACCTCTCTGACTAACTCCGGTGCAAGGTACCTTCATAATACTTTGCATTTACATTTTGTTTCCTACTGTATTGTTGTTTCCTTTTCGGGGACGAAAAGTTTTAAGTGGGCGAGATTGTAACAACCCGAAAAATACGAGCCAATTAAAAATTTTTAAATTGGATATTTCAGAGGAATTTAATCAATTGAAATAGAATATTTCAATAAAATAATGAATTAGAAATAGTGCGGCAGTTTGAAAATTTGAATTCAAACTTTGACTGACTGTACCGGGTGCAAAATAAAACGGATTTTAGTTAAACCAAAATTATTTAAATCTGTTTATGAATATCTTTCTAACAAATCTGAAAAATTGAAGTTTCATAGCGGAAATCAAAAGTTATGGCCAAATGAATTTTCAGAAAGGTCGCTATAGAGAATATATAACCCTTGAAAATAGACATTTTGCAAAAAGCCTCGGAATTAGATGAAACCACTTTTGTTGGATCCGGGATGTCAAACTATTGCTAGGTTTCAAATTTCATAATTTTTGAAGCTAGTATGTGAGCATGGCAAAAGAAAATGTGATTGGTCAATTTCTGTTAAATTGGATCGACCAGAAAATGGCCATTTTTCAAATGATCTCAGAATTCGACGAAACTAGTTTTATTGGGACCGTATCGTCAAAACATAGCCAGATTTATTTTTCTGGAATTTTCCGAATCAGTTTGTGGTCCTGGCAAATTGAAATGTACGTTCAGATTGAATATTGAATATTTTATATTTTAATTTGAAGAATAACTGACTGTAACAGTCGAATGGGCCTTCGAAACATATCCCATTGTGTTCGGAATGAGGGTATTTAGCTAGGGGCGACAATCGTTGGGTTTGAATTGGGATCCGTATGGAGAAACACTATTTTAAATTTTAATAAAACCATCGGCCAATTAGAATTCTCCATTCATAAATTAAAAAAAAAATCAGAAAACCCCCTCGTAAACCCTGATCTCGACAGCGGAACTGTGTTCGCCGCTTACCAGCCATTTTCTCGCCGCCACGTCCATCTTCAGCCCACGCTCCAGTTGAGTGTTTTGCTCGCCTCACTCCCCTCTTTAAATCCATACCAAGAACACCCGCTATCGTTCAGTATTGGAGGATCATCGACCTCCTGAACAGCCGCACTTCCCGCCGCCGCCACGCCACGATCTGACCACCGAGCTCGCCATCTCTGCCACCAATCGGAGCGCCTCTCGACGCTCTATCACATGGTGCAGGCGGATTTTAATATCGTGCAACGATCGAGGTGAAAGATCGAACCCTAGTTTTGAAGATTTAAAGGAGGTAAACGGCTTTAATTTTCTGAATTGAAAATAACACTTTTAAGTATTGCAAACTTTGAAAAATCATATCTTTATGATGTGTTAACGAAATTCGATGAAACAGGAAACATCGTGACCGCAAGGAGACTCTCTACCATCTAGAAGAAACCGCGGATTTTTCTGAGCTATCTATGATTTTTAGCACCTCAAAAACCAACGTAAGATTTCTAAACTGAAATGTGAATAAAAATGTGATGTATAAATTATATAAGCGAAATATAAATTATATACGTGTTGTATACCACATATACATGCGTAGTATAAGTTGTATGAGCGAAGTATGAATTATACATGCATTGTATAAATGATATGTGTGTTGGAATGGAAATAAAATATATTTATATACGAATATATATATACTCCCCTCGTCCACAAACCATGGACGATATTTATTGGATTGTGAATTGGTGTGAAAAATTTGGTGAATAATGCGAATGGTTGATAGAATTGTTTGTGGTTGATATTGTTTGGTTGTGGTTGAAAAATACCCAATTGTGATTGAAACAAAATTGAAATGAATTGTGAAAAAGAAAAATCATACACGCCTACGTGCGAATTAGAAGTATGAAATCCCTATTGTCAAAAACCGCGAGGTTTTAAGGTAGAGCGAGGAGCCGTACTCGGGACGGTGCCGGTTTTAACTACCCTGCCGTTATGCTGCCGAAATTTTGAATAATATTCATGTGTTAGAATTATTTTCATATGTTGAAATTATTTTCATGCTTGAAAACTAAAGTCATGTGTTGAAACTATATCCATGCGTGGAAATGCTCGTGTGTAGAGAAATTCATGTGTTGAAAATTAAATTCATGTGTAGAATGAATAAAGTGTTTAAACAATAAAAATCACATTTTTATTATATATAAGAAGTATGTAAAATATTCATGTTTTAAATAAATTGTTTCAACAATAAAAATAACATCTTTCTTATATGTACAATCTATCTAAAATATCCATGTGTGGAAATGCTCATGTGTTGAGAAGTTCATGTGTTGAATAAAAAGATCGAACAATAAAAACTACATTTTTATTGAGAATATGAAGTGTTGAAAACATTCATATGTTGAATAAATATTTTAGATGATAAAAATACCATTTTTATCATAGATGTGATTTGCTAAAAATATACAAGTGTTGAAATAAATATTTGTTTGCTATGAATATTGTTTTTAACATGTATAGGAACTAAATAAAATAGTCATGTGTTGAAATATATTTTACTTTGCCAAAAATATCATTTTTAATTGAATTGTGAAGTGTTAAAAATAACCACTTGCTCAAATAAATATGCATGAGTTGAAATATTCATTAATTAGCTAATTATATGATTTTTGCTTATGTATGCAACATTGGAATGAATGGCAACTTTAAACCAAATCGAATCAAATATGAAATTGAATGGAAAATGATAAGTGATAAGAATTGCACATATGTACATGCATATTTATTGAACAGGTTAAAACAAAGAGGCTAGAGAAGAGGAATAAAATTGTGTGCCCGACAAATAGATACATGTTTACTGTTTTGCTTGGGTGATGATTTTATGAGCCGATTGGCTAGCCGCTTGGCTTTTTCTTTTTCTTTTTGAGATGAGACGCCCGTGTGGCTATTTGGGAATTTTTCCCAGCTCTTCCCATACAAAGGAGGTTATGGCGAAATTTTCCAAAATTTAAAGGCGTTAGTGAAATATTTGAAGTGAAAACGATATATAAATCTGTTGAGTCAAGAAATTCAAGATGTTTTGATCAATGACAAGGAGAAATTCAAGATCGACAAAAAGAAGAGATTCGATGGTATTCAATGTTAGAGGTTGATTATTTAGTGTTTAGTTGAGTTATATTTGTTAAAATCTATCCTCAAATAATCATATACCTCAATTTTTTTTGAATATATATGTATGCACATTCATTGTGCATACTGCCTGAAACCGGTCGACCGGTTTCATTCTGGACGGTCGACCGTTTCTGGGTAGAATGCACAATGAATGTGCACACATGTATATAACGTATATATATTCAAATACCAGTCTATTGGTCATTTTTTACCAGTCCACTTGTCTACGAACTGAAGCCATCTTTTAGAATAGACACCCTATTTCACCAATGGTTATGATCCTTTCTTTTCACCAAAAATCATCTCTATTCATTGCTTCTCTTCACCAATGATTACATCTCTCCATCCTCTATAAAAGCAACATGAAATCATCATTTTAATTACAACAATTCTTTCTATTCTTGCTATCTAAGTGCTGATTTCATTCTTACTCTTTAAAAGCATTCAAATGCTCACTATTCTCATATATCGTTATTTGAATCCTTGAATCTATATATTATTCTTTAGATTCAAACAACGATATCATCTTCCAAATCTTCATAATATCAAAATCATATTTGAAGATAAGATTATAGGAAGGTTGTACAAGAATTGACAAATTCGTGTTATTAAGAACACACATTGTCAAACTACAAGTTTATATCTTGTTTGAAGTCCTCGGTGTTGTAAGAGGCAAGTTGTGAAGTCCTCGTGTTG
Organism: Allium sativum; assembly: GCA_030737875.1. NCBI lineage: Eukaryota > Viridiplantae > Streptophyta > Magnoliopsida > Asparagales > Amaryllidaceae > Allium > Allium sativum. The sequence continues at coordinate 522,015,321 of CM060924.1, read as the reverse complement.
ATAGAGGCGTGAAATCCCGTTCGACTGCTCGGGTGTTGTGAACCTGTTTTCCTCAGGGTTAAGTGAGGAAAGTGTTTAGTGAAATTCCAAATAGGAGATCTGGGACTGGACGTAGGATGGTGCTCCGAACCAGTATAAAAATCCCTGGTGTGATTTTTCTATTACTGCATTTACTTATCTGTGATATTGCTACTGTGAGATCTTTCTTAGTATATATCATATATTCAGCATATCCATATTACTGATCCTGCCTAAAGTCGTCTATCGACACTTTCATTTGGTATCGGAGCAAGGTCATCCCATAACCGTAACACAGTTATTTGATATATTCTAGTAATATGGCAAATAACGCAAGCACTAGTAACACCACTTACACAGAAGGTCAGTCAACACAAAGACCTCCTTTCTTTAATGGCCTAAACTATAGCTATTGGGCAACACGTATGGCTTTTTATATGCAATCAACAAGTTATGATGCTTGGAATGCTACTCAGAAAGAAATAGTCAATCCAACAACTGAGTATGCAGAATGGACGGCTGCTGAGAAAACCGCAGCTGATGTAAATGCAAAAGCAATAAATATGTTGTTTTGTGCATTAAATCAAAACGAATATAACCGTGTTAGTATCTGTACCTCTGCATATCAAATTTGGCAAACGCTAAAAACCACTCTTGAAGGTACTAACAAGGTTAAACAAGCAAAAATAGCTTTGTTGAAAAGTCAATTTCAAAATTTCAAAATGAAGCCGAATGAAACAATCAATGAGATGTATTCCAGGTTTCAAACCATTCATCATGCTCTTATCGGTTTAGGACAAAAATATTCTGATTTTGATGTAGTTTCAACAGTCCTACATTCACTGACTAATGAATGGGAAGGAAGAGTATTAGCAATAGAAGAAGCTAATGATCTTTCCACCATGAAGCCAGACAAATTGATAGGAAATCTTATGTCCTATGAAGCTAACTTGCAGGCTCGAAAAGAACAAAAAGAAGAAAAGAAAAATGTAGCTTTTCATGCTGAGAAAGATGAAGATGTCTCAGATTCCGAAGATGAGGATCTAGCATTCATTGCAAAAGGATTCAAAAAATTCTTAAAGCAACGAAAAGCTAGTCGATACAACAGAAAGAAGTTCGAATCAAATAAGCCATCATCATCAAATGTAGAATGCTTTAACTGTCATAAGAAGGGACACATGCAAAAGGATTGTCCAGAACAAAAGAAGAAGACAGAAAATGACAAGTTCAAACACAAAAAGGACAAGTCAAAGAAACGGGCATTTTGAGTGACATGGGATGATTCAGACTCATCTTCATCTGATAGCGAAAGTGACTCAGACAATGAACAAGCTAATGTATGCTTTATGGCTAAAGAAGATGAGGTACAAATTCCGACTTTTGAAGAAGTTCTAGATATAAATGTTGAGTTAATGTATAAATTTAAAGATGTAAAACGACAATGCAAGCAAGCTCAAGCTGATTTAAGTAGAGCAGAATTTGAACGAGATACGTTAAAAGACGAGAAGAAAATATTAGAGGAGGAACTTGAAAAAGCTCAAGAATCATCATCTAATATTGATTCTCAACTATCTCTTTTGAGTCAAGAAATTGAAACTCAAAAAGAGAAAAATGATGCTCTAACTTCCGAAAATCATGAACTTAAGGCAAAAGTCAAGATGTTAGACCTTGAAAAAGCTAGTTTACAAACAAAGTTAGGCGACATTACTCAAAATGTTTCTAACTTTAACAAAGATCGAGAAAATTTGACAAAAATTATTGAAAGTTCACAAACTGCTATAAATAAGCAAGGTTTGGGATATAAGAAACAAGTTATCAAGAAACATCTTGGTAAAAGAAAAAGGAAAAATAAGGAAGTACGAGAAACTAAAGCTAAGAAAAATCTTAGTTTATTATATTCCAAACCAAAACCGATCGTGAAATCTCAAAAGAAGAATATCAAATCTATAAAAATGTGGGTTCCTAAAACAAATAACAAATTGATTAGGAACAAGTACATTCAAAATTTTTTGAGTTCTGTGCATCATAATCCAAATTATGTATATAAAGGGGATATCGGACCCGTATGGGTTTGGACTCCTAAGACCTAACTCTTAGGACCCTATAAAAAGGTGGGTACCATGGACTTAATTTTATTTTTTGCAGGTCCCACTTAAGAAAAGAGGAAAGTGGATACTAGACAGTGGTTGCTCGAAGCATATGACTGGAGACAGGAGCTTATTAACAAATATCACTTATTCGGATGGTGGCTCAGTCACTTTTAGAGATAATTCAAAAGGTTATATCATCGGCAAAGGTGATGTGAGCAATTACGGTACATCCAACTTACCTCTTATTACTAATGTCATGCTAGTTAGGAATTTGAAACATAATTTACTAAGTATCAGTCAATTGTGCAACAAAGGTTTTATCATTTCTTTTTCGGACAATAAATGTAGTATTTTAGATAAAGATCGAAATATAGCTTTTGAAGGATATAGAGACAGAAACATCTATATTCTGAATATGAATGCCAATCATAATTCAGATATGTGTCTTGTAGCAAATGATAATGATCCATGGCTATGGCACAAACGTTTCTGTCACATAAACTTCAGAAATATTGACAAGCTAGCCAAGAATGATCTAGTTAAAGGACTACCCAAAGTAAGCTTTAAGGTTGATAATCTTTGTGATGCATGTCAATTAGGAAAATTGTCCAAATCGTCTTTCAAATCCAAGAAAGTCATATCAACGTTACAACCATTGGAGCTATTACATATGGATTTATTTGGACCAACACAGGTTCAGTCAATAAATCATAATCGATATGTGTTTGTAATTGTTGGTGATTACTCTCGATATAGATGGGTAATTTTCTTTGAAAAACAAAAGTGACATTTTCAAACATTTCAAATCCTTCGTCAAAAGAATTCAAAAATCAAAAGGGATTAAAGTTAAAAACATAAGAAGTGATCATGGCGGAGAGTTCGAAAATAAACATTTTGAACATTTTTACACAAAGAAAGGTATAAATCATTATTTTTTGTTTCCTAGAACTCCACAACAAAACGGAGTTGTAGAATAGAAATATCGGACTTTACAAGAATGTGCAAGAACATTATTAAATGGATCCACTCTACCAAAACATTTTTGGGCAGAAGCTGTTGCAACTGCGTGTAATGTTTTGAATCGTGTATCTATTCGACCTCTGACCAAAAATACATCCTATGAGCTATTTAATCAAAGAAAACCAAATATCTCATATTTCAAAGTTTTCGGTTCTAAATGCTTTATTTTAAATACGAAAGACCATCTTGGAAAATTTGAGTCCAAATCCGATGAAGGTATATTTGTCGGATACTCGGAACGAAGCAAGGCCTATCGTATATTTAACAAGAGAACTAAAACTATTGAAGAATCACTTCATGTTTCTTTTGATGAATTCTTTAAATCATCTCATGTCGTATCAGATGACGAAGAAACCATAGTCACTGATAATCCTGTCATCACAAATAACGACTCTGACTCAGAAATTGTTGACGATGTCCCTCAACCTGCTGTGATACCTTCTCCACCAAGATTTAGATCTCCTCCGAGAATTCTAAGAGATCATCCAGTTCAAAATGTTATTGGAGAAGTAACATCACAAATTAGAACAAGAAGTCAACTAAATCAAATGGGTCATGTCGCATTCCTTTCAAATATCGAACCTAAGAATCCGAAAGAAGCTGCTACTGATGATTACTGGATCATTGCCATGCAAGAAGAACTAAATCAGTTCGAGCGCAATGATGTCTGGGAACATGTTCAAAGACCGACTGATCAGTCAGTCATTGGTACGAAATGGGTCTATAAAAATAAGGTTGACGAACAAGGAAATATAACCAGAAATAAAGCAAGATTAGTAGCACAAGGATATAATCAGGAAGAAGGTATCGATTATGAAGAAACCTTTTCTCCCGTAGCTCGGTTAGAAGCTATTCGAATTTTACTGTCCTTTGCTTGTCATCATGATTTTAAACTTTATCAAATGGATGTCAAAAGTGCATTTTTAAATGGGTTTATCAAAGAGAATGTATATGTCGAACAACCTCCTTTGTTCATACATGAGAAATATCCTGATCACGTATATAAACTTAAGAATGCTTTATATGGATTGAAACAAGCACCTCGTGCTTGGTATGAACGATTAAGAAGCTATCTTATCGATTCTGGATTTCAAATTGGTAAAGTTGATCAGAATCTATTCATTAAACATTCTCAAAAAGATACATTAGTTATCCAAATATATGTAGACGACATTATCTTTGGTTCAACAAACGATGAATTTTGCAAAGAGTTTGCAAATATTATGACCAAAGAATTTGAAATGTCTCATATGGGAGAACTATCGTATTTCCTTGGTATTCAAATCAAACAACTTTCTAACGGTATTTTTATTAGTCAAGAAAAATACTGTGGAAACTTAGTCAAACGCTTCGGTTTAGAAAATACCTCTGGTAAACCAACTCCTATGAGTACGACCACACATCTTGAAAAAGATGAACATGGTAAGAATGTTGACCAGACGTTATATAGAAGCATGATTGGTTCTCTCCTGTATCTTACCGCGAGTCGTCCTGATATTATGATGAGTGTTTGTTTATGTACAAGGTTTCAAGCTAATCCTAAAGAATCACATTTACGAGTTGTAAAACGAATAATACGATATCTTAATAACACCAAAGACTTTGGTCTTTTCTACCCGAAAGATTATCCATTTGAATTAGTATCGTATAGCGATGCTGATTTCGTTGGCTCTCACACGGATAGAAAGAGTACAAGTGGTACGTGTCATTTTATTGGAAAATCACTTGTCTCTTGGTTTAGTAAGAAACAAAATTGCGTTTCACTCTCGACATGTGAAGCTGAATACATATCAGCTACTCTAGCTTGTACTCAAGTTTTATATATGCAACAAACACTTCGAGATTTTGATATTCATTTATCAAACTCCATCATATATTGTGATAACACAAGCGCAATCAATTTATCAAAAAACCCAGTCAATCATTCCCGAACAAAGCACATTGATATTCGACATCATTTCTTAAGAGATAACAATGAAAAAGGAGCAATATGTCTCGAATATGTCCAGACTGACAACCAATTAGCAGACATTTTTACCAAGCCTCTACTCGAATCTAGCTTTATCTCTTTACGTAGAGAGCTCGGCTTGATTTCTAGAAACGAACTTGGTGTCTAATGTATATAAATATATATATATATATATATATATATATACACACACTATTGAGTTTTTCTATAGCCGGTACATTCATTTGTTTTTTAACTTAGCTACTTAATAGTCTTTTACTATTATTAGCAATTCATTTTGAGCTTTACAAACTTTGAGTGGTTCATATTCTCTGAATGCTTTCCATCCATTACTTCTTACTTCGTAAAAGCTATCTTCTTATTGTTTTCTACATCACTTTCTTAGTGTCTAGTTTTAACATTCATACACAAGTCCATATACTCTTATGGCACACATATGTGATGAATGTGCTCAACGGTCTCACATCTCGGTCACTAGCTCCGAACTGGAGGAGTACTACTCTCCGGAAACACCGAAGAGCAGACCGGAATGTTCGCATACTCCTAGACATACACCCAAACCCAAATGAGCTAAGAAAGAACTATTTTGTTCTCCGGGTACGAGAGAGAAGATCAGTGAAATTCATCACTACCAGATACATCAGTTGGATCTCCAACGTCAATTGCATTATGAACAAAAACTCACATCTGATCGTTTAACTCTCTTAGAATGAATGGCGTCATTTTTCTGTAGCACGGATAGACATGGGGTACACGAACCAATACCAATGCCATACCCTCCGTCTACATCTCGAAGTCCTAACTCATGGGACTGTAATTATGCGAGAAATGAAGGATCAAGAGAAAATTGGTCGCCATGGACGCCGAGAGTTTCGAATATTCAAAAAAAAAATCCGAAGACAAGTCATCTACCTCTCATTAAGTTATATCATTTTTAAAACGTTTATGTTGCAAAATAATTTTTTTAGTTTTAATTCTTATTTCTGTATTTGTTTTCATAATCTTCGTTCAAAATTCATGTTGAGTTGAAATAAATTAAAGTTCTCTATTTTCAAAATTTTCAGAAACCAGAAAAACAAGCATACACAGGAATGGTCGACCGTCTAGAATAGACTAGTCGACCGATAAAGGTCTCTGGAAATGTTTATTTTGTTGAACCGGTTGACCGCCTGAAAACTACCAGTCGACCGTTCAATTCTCTGGAATTTTTTCAACTCAAAAGTACACCAGTCGACCGTTTATAATCCACCAGTCGACCGGTAATGTTCTCTGGAATTTATTACCCCCAGGAACCAGTCGACCGTTTTTAATCCAACGGTCGACCGGCAAAGTTCTCTGGAACTTATTTACCCAGGAACCAGTCGATCGATCACGCTTTTTTCAGTTTTCCCTCTCCAAATCGACACGTCGAATCATTTTTACTATATCCTTTCACTGATTATTTATTCATCTCCTTCTCTAACTTTTGAAAAACCAAAAACCCCCAAATCAATTCCTTTTTATTTTCAATGGCACCTCCTCAAAAGAAACCCAAAAAATCATCCTCCACTCCACTTCAACCCATAGATGCTAACATCAGACAATGGCTCATGGATCCTATTGCAGTGAAACGATGGAATGCTATGAAGGATTACACCATTCACGAAGGTTCTTTCATAGATTTATCTGCTTTTATCCTCTATGATGTTGAAGAATTGACGGTTAAGGCTCGTATAAAATCACTACTTACTTTTGATAAGAACAACATAGAGATTAATCATATTATGATTAGGTTGTTCTATGCTAACCTTAACCTACAGAAATTCAAACCAGAGAATGCTTCTAATTTTCTCTGGTCCATAGTTTGTGGTCATCATGTTTTCATTTCGAAGGAAAGAATGGCCATGGTTCTCGGTTCACCTAATAGTGGTCAAGAATTTTCTTCTGATTTCTGTACAGTTCACACTCGTGATAGAATCAGTCATCTTTTTATCGAGGATCATAAAACGAGTACCAAGGCGATTAATTTACGACCCACGGCTCGAGTTATTCATCATGTTCTTACACGATCTTTATTGCTAAGGGTTGGTAATTTTGACGCGGTTTATAAAGAAAATTTCAAGGCACTTTATGCGATCTATGGAGACATCGAGATAAATTGGATAAACATGATTTTCGACGAGATCCTGCTTGTGAATGACCGCACAAGGCCACACTTATTTTCCAATATATTATGCGGCTATTACTCGATTGTGGAGTAAAATCTTGCGAATCTAAAATCTCCAAGCCAAAGTGCATTAACAAAGCAACTCGAAAAAGGATGAAGCTTCCTGACCCTTGTATGAGTATTATTCCTTTTGAGCAACACCAACAACAATGTCCTCAAGAGACCACTTCTTCTACGATTCCCAAACCTTAGCCCGAAGAAGTCAGGCTTCTTGACCCTTCATCGTCAACTAAGGACTCGCTTGCACAAATTGCACAAAACCAATTCCTTCTAGAAGCTAGACTTAAATGAACCGACACCAAACTCGACCGTTTGGATACAAAGCTTGATAAAGGGTTCTCCAAGCTTAAGTCCTTCTTTGGTACTCTTTGAGATGCAATTTCTTGTGCATCGTCATCCTCCTCTGCTCAAATACAAGACCCGGGAAAACATCCCATGTCTCCTACATTTACATGGTCAACATCTGAGGAAAGCACATCCTAAGGAAACAATGCTGGACGTGGTCGCGGGACTTATGAGACTGAGGAGGAAGAAGAAGGAACCAACGATGACGAAGAATTGGAAGGAGACAAAGATGAAGGACAAAGTAAAGCCATTGATTTGGAATCTACGGAATCCGATTCTCCACCTCACTAGCTTACTATCATTCGCGTTTTATGATAGTATGTTTTAATTTTATGCAAGACTTAAAACCGGCACTTGTATATAGATAGTGTCGTATTTATTTTGGGTGTGTACGTCTTAAAACTTTAGGTACTTGACTTTCTTTTGGTATGCTTGGGTTGTATTATATGCTACAATATTGAATGCTTATTGTGCTTTTATAATTTGTGTGATCTCTATTCCTTTTTGTCGATGACAAAGGGGGAGATAAATGTTACTAACAATGTGTTTTGCAGACATTTTTTTAATTATGTATTTCAGGGGGAGTATACATTCAGGGGGAGTAATAAACTCTTTCAGATCTATATTGTCATCAATCAAAAAGGGGGAGAATGTTGAGTCAAGGAATTCAAGATGTTTTGATCAATGACAAGGAGAAATTCAAGATCGACAAAAAGAAGAGATTCGATGGTATTCAATGTTAGAGGTTCATTATTTAGTGTTTAGTTGAGTTATATTTGTTAAAATATATCCTCAAATAATCATATACCTCAATTTTTTTTGAATATATATGTGAATATATGTATGCACATTCAATGTGCATACTGCCTGAAACCGGTCGACCGGTTTCATTCTGGACGGTCGATCGTTTCTGGGCAGAATGCACAATGAACGTGCACACATGTATATAACGTATATATATTCAAATACCAGTCTACTGGTCATTTTTTACCAGTCCATTGGTCTACGAACTGAAGCCATCTTTTCGAATAGACACCCTATTTCATCAATGGTTATGATCCTTTCTTTTCACCAAAAATCATCTCTATTCATTGCTTCTCTTCACCAATGATTACATCTCTCCATCCTCTATAAAAGCAACATGAAATCATCATTTTAATTACAACAATTCTTTCTATTCTTGCTATCTAAGTGCTGATTTCATTCTTACTCTTTAAAAGCATTCAAAAGCTCACTATTCTCATATATCGTTATTTGAATCCTTGAATCTATATATTATTTTTTAGATTCAAACAACGATATCATCTTCCAAATCTTCATAATATCAAAATCATATTTGAGGATAAGATTATAGGAAGGTTGTACAAGAATTGACAAATTCGTGTTATTAAGAACACACATTGTCAAACTACAAGTTTATATCTTGTTTGAAGTCCTCGGTGTTGTAAGAGGCGAGTTGTGAAGTCCTCGTGTTGATAGAGTCGTGAAATCCCGTTCGGCTGCTCGGGTGTTGTGAACCTGTTTTCCTCAGGGTTAAGTGAGGATAGTGTTTAGTGAAATTCCAGATAGGAGATCTGGGACAGGACGTAGAACGGTGCTCCGAACCAGTATAAAAATCCCTGGGGTGATTTTTCTATTACTGCATTTACTTATCTGTGATATTGCTACTGTGAGATCTTTCTTAGTATATATCATATATTCCGTATATCCATATTACTGATCCTACCTAAAGTCGTCTATCGACACTTTCAAAATCGCCGAATGAACTATATATATATATATATATATATATATATATATATATAAATTAAAACGAATCGAGGCCGTGTAGTTCGTATTTTGAAACCGTGATTTCAAACGATTAGTGCGGGAGATCCGACCATCGGATTTTCCCGAAAACGCAACCGTTGGGTTCGCCTTGGAAATATCTTTCCAACGGCACCAACTTTGTAAAGATCCAACGGTTGAATTTTCTGGAATGTTTAATTCAAATCTGAAGAAAAACAGCGCCAGAATCGATTATTTTTATATATAAATATAAATATAATTAAATTAAATCGAATAACGACGCTGTAGTTCGTATTTTGAAACCGTGATTTCAAACGATTAGTGCGGGAGATCCGTCCGTCGGATTTTCCCAAAACTGAGGCCATTGGATTCGTTTTGAAAAGATCTTTCTAATAATATAAAATTTGTGAGGATCCAACGGTTAGATTTTCAGATATGTGTAAAACGAATTTAGTGAAAAACAGCGTCAGTGCATCAGCACGACCTGAAACGCCGTTTGATTAAATATAGCCATTTTTAAATAAATAAAAATGGCGATATATCGTTATAAAATATTATAGGCGATATAGAATGGAAATAAACCGATTTTGCTTGGTTTGCTTGATATTTGATGGTTGAATGTGTTTGTTATGAAAATTGCACTAAGGAACTGAAACGTGAATGTTGAATAATTTAACCACGTGAAGAATTAATTTGAAAAATTAAATATACGTGGATTATTTGAAAAGGACGAGTTCATTCTCATTTCAAATAATCGATCGATGGTGAGAAGTCGAAGAGTTGAAGACGGTTCAAGACCGACGATCTTCACATTGGATGGTTGGGCGCTACTGATGCTCATGATTGGAGTAGCTACCTTGAAGGAGCTGAAGTGGTATCTATTCGGACGTATTGTTGATTGTGCGGATATGCGAGGAATATGGTGCCTCCGGTTTCGTTTAAACCCAGAACGAACCTGTAAATGGACTGTGTGTCTGACATTGGAATTTGTTCTGTGATGATTGATCTCTATTAAATATATATCTGTTTGGCGACGGAGAATTTATTCTCTTGCTTAACGCCCTTCTCTGAGACGTACGAGCTCAGAGGTTATATATCGATAGAAATCGGTCGCATGGAGTGAATTGCCTGTGTGGCACGCCTAAGTGGCATATAATCAAGGCTTCTGTTGCAAAGCAAAGTCTTGTGGTTGATGATCAAAGCATGGTCTGTGTGGCGTAGCTTTGTGTATAGCGTGGATTCGCGAGCCTCACACCTTGGTATGAGTCAAAAACGGGATAAGTACCACTGGGAGAACATGGCGTTTCTTTCTAGCAACGGTGGTGTCAGTGACTTACCAGCCATGACATTTATATATACTTTTCACCTGTGTGGTTGTTGGAATGCGAGGCGCCTCGGATTATAGGTCTGTAAGGACCGGGAAACGTGTGTTCAGGAATAATTAATCCTCAAAAGTAGGAGAGGACCGGCCCGGCCAATTCCAAGGACCGCTGTGTGCGATCCTGGGACATTTGCTAGAGTGTCTCGAACAGAGAGGAGCTTGCCCCTTGCCTCGACTCATGATGGAATCCAATTTCCGATACGAAATTGCGAATGTGATTGTATTACTATTATGGCAACATGATATATGGTACCCATGCCGCCTAGGATTGATATTTATGATTGAATTTGCTTTTGAAACATATATGCACTAGTAATAATATCAAACACATTGTTTTATACATATCAAGCATTACTTGGCCATTATAAGGTAAAACTCTATCCTCCGGCTTGCGTTGCATTGTGTGATGGGACCTGAGTCTTATAACGGCTTCATTTTTATAAAAAGCATTGTGATGATTTAATTATTTACTTTATTTCATGCACTAGCACTCATTGGAGTAAACCCGTTCCACGAAAGTGGCGCGGTCCTTTGATTTGCCTTATTGTTGTTGAATAACTAGTTAAGTAGATTTCTCATACCAGTCCCATGACTGACTCGTAGTTTGTTTCACCTTGCAAACTCGGGTGCCCTTACTTTCACACGGGCAGCCTAGTATCAGGTAGATGACGTATTTTGGCTTGGCACCGCAGCAGAGGTGCACCTTTTGGCTCATGGCGAGGCTTGACTACACCGTGATGACTATGATTTTCCGCCATTATTGTATATGTATTATGATTCCGCCTCAGGCGATGTAGACTGATGTTTCGTTTATGTACTCTTTATGTATGTAATTCCGCCTCAGGCGATGTAGACTGATTATGTATTATTATGCACTAAGTTGTATCCTGCACTGTGCTCTCTGATGTGGTGATATATATATATATATATATATATATATATATATATATATGATTCCGCTGTCATATTTGTGTAAATTATTCTATTTCCTGCTTATGCTATTATCTATACTCTGCTAATGATGATAATGTGTTATATTCCAATGATTATCCTTAACACCGTCGTACGGGGTTTTGGGATCATCGCAGATGTTATATTTAATGAAACTGTTTTCCCATACAAAAGCAACATCATGAAAACTTCAAAGAAAGTTGTTAGAGAATGGAGTTTTGATGACTACAATCTTGTTTCAATATTAATCGATTATAAAATATAAAGTAACACCTTTATTTAGAATATACATACATACATACATACAAACATACATATGCAGGATTTATATACAGGAATTATTGCTAAAGACTGTACAATTAACGATGTTAGAGATTCAGAGATGATTCAAGACTCATGAGTAATAAAGATTTCAATAGTTCAAGATAAATATAGTAATAGAGTCTAGTTTACGTAAGACTCTGAATAACACTCCAGGTTCAAATTCAAATTATGTTTTTTTAATTTCTATTTTTAAATTCTATCTTCAATCTCTATTCTCTATTTTACTTTATTTACTTTGCTTTTGATTTTAAAATCAAATTTTATAGTTTATAAGTTTTATATATTATATATACTTTATATTTATATAGCTTTAAACTCTATAATTTTATAAATATGTTCATATATCTTATATTTATGTTTTCATATGATTACCCACTTTATAATACTTATTTATAATACTATGTTTTAATTCAAGAATTTCCAGAATTATATATTCAAGGATATGTTGACATACATTATTGCCTATGTCGACATATAACTGCCATTTTTTTCAAAATTGAAAGGAAGTGCTTTTTCACTATTTGTAACGTTCCAAAAGCGTTGCACCATTTCAAATCTTATAAATAGGGGCTGATTTTGAATTTTTTCATCACTCTTCTTCTCCATCTTCATCTCCTGTTTTTTACACCATTATATTTTCTTATTTTTATTATTTCTACACTTACACTCCGCCGAATTCAATTCTATTTATATAAAACTTCTTCTCTTCTCACTCTCTACTCATTACTCTCTGAATCGATGTGCTATTGAAGAGTTACAGAGTTACTGTAATTATTTGTGAAGTGTTTGGGAATCGGTGTTTTCCTTATAGCCGTGAAATCAAGGAACGAAATCGGTGTTTTCCTTGTTGCCGTGAAATCAAGGAACAAGAGCGATGTTAACCTTGTAGCCGTGAAATCAAGGGGTGTAATTGGATATTGATATAGTAATAAAACTCTGCACAATCCAGCGTTGCGTGGGACTAGATGTAGGAGCAATTCCGAACCAGTATAAAATCCTGTGTGTTCTTTCCTTTTCTGCGTTTTATTCCTGTTTATTTTTGTGTTTGTGTGTGATTCTATGTCTGTGTTTGTTTCTATGGTGTGTGATTCATACAGTAGATCATATAAGTTTTAGATTTTGTTTAAATTCTCAAAAACACTATTCACTCCCCTCTAATGTAAGTTTTGCCTTAATGATCCATTCCGCAATCCCTAGCAATTGTTATCAGAGCAAGCTCTTCCAAAAAGTTCGTAATCTAATTTTTTTATAGTATAGCTGAATGGTGTCGTTTACAGATGCTCAAAGGTTGGCACCCAAGAGTTTTCTATAATACTTGGTAATATATATAAATGCACCCTTTAAGAGAATCTTCCAAAAAATAATGGAATATGGAGCATCAAACTATAGTCTGTACATACAGAGGGACAAGAAAAATTAAGAAATTCGAAGTTAAACTAATAAAGATGGCATGAAATGCATTTATTTAAAAGTATAGATATATGTACTTCAAATTTGTTTACCTGCCTTTTTTGCTCTTCCTTTTTTTTCCAGTCTAAATATAAACTCAGTAATCTTGATAAAATGGAAGCAGTTGGAGTTGATTTTTAGACTTGATCTGTTAAGTCAACCGTTAATGTAGAATTTTTGAGGAGTAACCAATGGTGAACCATAGCATGTTTACTATTTTATTAATCCTTCCATGTGAAATGATATGAAGAATACTTCAAAGGTGTCAGTCTTAATTAAACAATATTTGTGTCAACTACGGTGTGGCGGACCTAGCAGCATGGTTCAGCTAGGGCATAAGTCAGATTTCAGCATGGGCAAAACTATGAAAAGCGTGTCTTTTGTATTTATTTTGGAGCTTTGAGATAGGGTATTGGCCCTACCTCAGCTCTATGTGCATCCGCCCTGCAACTACCAAACGTATAATTAAAAACCCCAAACGTATAATCAAAAAAAACGTACGGTCAAAAAATAAGATAAGCAACATTGGAAAATATACAAACGGTGCCAACAATGGGGATTCATCTCAAGTGACTTCGTTATTACATTGATGGTGCTGTAGAAATTGGGTTGAATGTTTTTTTTTAAAGTAACTTGTGTTGTAGACTTGTGAATAAAATATGCAGTTTTCCATAGTACCACATCACCAAAACCAAATACAATAACAAAGTATTTAAGTAAGTTCTTTAAGATAAAATTAAGGCTTTGAGGCATCCAAATGTTTACTTCGTTGTGAGGAGATAAGTCATGCTTCACCACCACGACTGAACTGGATTCGGATACGGGTTTATATGACCTTAATTTTTCTGGGTCAATTTTTAACGGTTCCAAGCTTTGGGCTGGGCCTAGATTCGAATAAAAGCGGGTGAGCGCGGACTATTTGAAGCGATGCGACTTCTGAAAACGCGTATGTGCAATCCATTTTGAAACAAAAGTTGGGGGCGAAGTGAACGAATACGACCTGTTACAAAGCAACAACTTTTTTGCAAATTAGTGCATAGGTTGGCCGATAGAAGCGGGAACGCCCGTTTGACGCAAGCAGGTGCGTACTTTGCCTCTAAGCGAACCAAGCAGTTGCGTCTTTTGTCAATAACAGTAGCGAAATATAAATGCATCCTCCGAGAGAATATTCAAAAAAATAATGGAATATTGAGCATCAAACTATAGTTTCTATATACAGAGAGACATGAAAAATAAAAAAAATTCAAAGTTCAAATAATAAAGATCGCATGTAATGCTTGCACTTATTTAAAAATATGGATATATGTACTTCTAATTTTTTACCTGTCTTTTTTCCTCTTCCTTTTTTTCCGGTCTAAATATAAACTTAGTAATCTTGATACGATGGAAGCCTAGTTTTAAAGACCAGACCGGACCCCCGGTCCAACCTTAAAAACCGCGAACCATAACCCAGCGTGGCCCAGAAATCAATTAGGTCGCTTTTTCTTGTAGCCGTAGCGAACCGCAGTCTAACCCAAGAGAACCTGGTTTAGTTGGAAGCTTTGAACCAAATCGTTTAAAAATTTGTTGAAATTGTACTAAAATTATACTGCAGACCCATGTTTTAGGTCTAGGCAGTGAGCGAGAATAACTCAAACCAAGTATGCTTTGTTTTATAGTAGGGGACTTCATTTTATAGGGAATCTTTTATATATTTTTCCATTAAGCCGGGATATGGGACAATTAGCTGTGGATTTTTTTTGTCTCGGGTGAATGCATGCTACATTTAGAACTTCGAAACTAGGCATATTTGTAGATACCAGTAACACCAACAAGTTACACGGTTTTTACAGTTCGACCAGTCGGACCTTCAAAACCCTCGACCATAGATCATTACGATTTGACGGTCGGTTCGGTCTTTATAACTACGGGTGGAAGTAGTTGGAGTTGAATTTTAGACTAGATCTGTTAGGTCTATCGTTAATGTATAATTTTTGAGTACTAATCAATGGTGAACCATAGCACGTTTACTATTTTATTATTCCTTCCATGTGAAATGATATGAAGAATACTTAAAAGGTGGTAGTCTTAATAAAACAATATATGTGTCAACTATCAACCGCATATTCAAAAAAACGTATAGGTCACAAAATGAGATAAGCAACATTGGAACATATACAAACGACACCAACAATGGCGTTTCATCTCAAGTGACTTTGTTATTATATTGATGGTGCTAAATAAAGCAAATGAACTGATGCGGCTGCGTTAGCCTTGCCTTAATCTCAGTGTACAAGAGGATATTGGGCCTGCTTATATATAGCCCAATACGCTATGTATAAATATTACATCAAAGCTTGTATATAACTATTCGATTCATTACTTTCTGTAGTAATATTTCTCTCATTACCATAATCTGTTCTCTTAAAACATTTCTCTAAATCATTACAAAAATACTCCAACTCTAATTTGGTATCAGAGCGATCTGCAATCCAACATAACAGTGTGTGATCCTTTGAATCAATTCTTCAACTTATCTGGTACTAATTCAGATAGGTAACTATTGTTTCTTCTCCTCAAAGTAATTTTATCACTAGAGAAGAAAAGAGAGCAATTTCTGATCAACTGTACCGTGCCTTCAGTCTCACACACGGCTGCTAAATCATTTAGCCACGCCGTGCATAAGAAAGGGCTACATCAGCCAATACAGCGTATGTTCTCTCTATTTGAGTCAAGCGAATCATTCAAGAAAATCAAAAGGTAATCAAGAAACCACTGTGCCATACTAGAAACTCAATCAGTTTATAAACATCATCTTGGTTACCAGGTTGCAGCAGTTATCTCTTAAAGACTGCCTTGATTTCACGATCAAATCTTTCAACTCAGTGGGCATCTTATTTCCCATATTTGTATCATGGTCAATGACAATACTTCATCAGCATCTGCATCAGTGATTGTTTCAGCACCTCAAGATGGAACAACAACTGCAGATAGGTTAATAAAAACCGTTGTAAGTCCACAATCTCAAGTTTTACCGTTCAATTGGATGAAAATAACAATCTACTATGGAAATCAAAGATAGAAACTACTATTCAAGGCTATGGTTTAGAGGGGCGTGTTTTTAGGTACAGTTGATGTTCCCTCAAAGTTTGTAACTGATCAAAATAATAGGGTCATCAGTAATGAAGAATATGTAAAGTTTCATAGACAAGATCGTCTTATTAGTTCTTGGATCTTGTCATCTATAAGTCAATGCATACTACCTCAAGTGATAAGGTATAAAACCTTAAATGAAATTTCGCAAACAATAGAAAAAGGGTGTGATAATCAGTCATATGCCAAAGTAATGCATTATAAGAGACAATTGCAGAAATTGAAAAAGATAATGAGGGAATATTTGAGCAAGATTAAATCTTTGTGTGATATGTTTGAGCAAGAGGGCACAAAGTTTCAGAATCTGAACAAATCTTGATTATTCTTAATGGACTGAGTGAAGAGCATGAGGATGTTGAAGCCATATTGCCTCACAAAAACAATTTTTTGATATGGATGACATTCATTCTATTCTGTTATCTCAAGAAGGAACAATAGATAGGAAGAGAAATCAAGAAATTGATTACAACATCAACTATACAGCAAATAAAAATAAGAGTTATAATTATAATGCTAAATCAGATCAGACCTTTCAGAGAGGTGGACCATCAGGCGGAGGCAGAGGAAGAGATAGACGGAGCAACAACAACACAAACAAAAGTGTCAGATATGTGAAAGAATCGAGCATACTGCACCAAAATGTTATTTTAGGTATAGTCCAAATTATGCCAACAATCTGAATAACAATCAAAAGGGTCAAATCCCAGTGCAAATATAGCCCAGGCTCAATCTAACTAGAATGCTGAATCAAAGGCTTCAAGAAAACAAGGTGAAGCTACCTGATTGGATCATATCAATGATAATAAATGGTATCCAGATTCAGGAGCCACAAATCATATAACTAATAATCTAGAAAATTCCAATCCTAGAAATAGAGAATACAAAGGTAATCAATCAATATCTATTGGGAATGGTAAGTGCATTAACATATCCCACATTGGCAATGGTAGTATTAATGGTAAGAAAAAACTCTTTTTAAATAATTTACTGAGGGTACCCAAAATCAAGAAGAATTTGATTAGTGTTTCATAATTTTCCAATGATAATCGGGTTTATTTCTAATTTTATCCTAAATATTGTTTAGTAAAAGATTTATTAACTAGAGAAATACATTTGCAGGGTGATGCAGTAAAGGGGTTGTACAAATTTAGTTCAAAAATTGCAAAAATACCGCAAATTTTGAATCATGTTGCAACTTATATGTAAACAGTACAAATTGTAATATTAGTGAATCGTATTCTGTTACTGATGCAACTATTAGGAGTAACAATATGTCTACTATTTATCATTGGCATTATAGACTAGGTCATCCTAGTATTAAAGTTGTGAAGAAAATTCTTCTTTACAACAAACCCTTTGATGATGTTAAACTACCATGTATATGTACCTACTGCCAAATGAGGAAGAGTCACAAGTTACCATTCACCAATTGTAATAGATACTACTCAAAGCCATTTGATTTCGTTGCTGGTGACCTATGGGGTCCAGCACCAATAAATTCTGACTTTGGGTACAAGTATTATCTATCTTTAGTTGATGCACATACTAGATTTACTTGGTTATATCTTTTAAAATCCAAATATGAAACCCACAATTGTATCATAAATTTTATGAAAATGATAGAAAATCAATTCAACTGTACCATTAAAAAAATTCGATCAGATGGTGGTACAGAATTTAAACCTCTTACCAAGGTATTTCAATCCAAGGGTATAATTCATAGACTTACTTATCCATATACTTCAAAACAGAATGGCTTAGTTAAAAGAAAACACAGACACGTAGTAGAATCTGGTTCAACATTATCAGCTCAAGCTTCCTTACCCTTGAAATTCTGGCCTGAATCATTTAACACTGTTGTTTATCTAATAAACAAAATGCCTACCAAAGTGTTAAATGATATCACCCATTGGAGAAATTATATAATGTTAAACCAGATTATAGTAAGTTAAAACCATATGGATGCTTATATTTCCCTCACTTAAGACCATATAACTCAAACAAGCTAGACTACATATCTAGACTATGTAGCCATGTACTTTTATTGGGAATTGTATACACCAAAAAGGATATGAATGTATTGATTTGAATGGCGAAGTATACATAAGCCGGGATGTTGTATTTAATGAAACTGTGTTCCCATACAAAAGCAGCATCATGAAAACTAAAAAGAAAGCTTATCAGAAAAAGCTGTATATACCTGAGCTGCTAATTGTTACTGACACATGATCAGAAAATGATGGGATTGAGGCTGTTGTTGCTCAACCTGGTCACCATGATGTTGTTGAACGGACCAGTTCATATCAAGTTGAACTTCCCAGCCACGCTCAATAGTACCCTGCATCAACAAACAATGAAACAAGCGTGTCAAGTGATAACAACACAGAGAATACAAGTGAAAGCACAACATCAAGCAACAATAATAACATAGGATCAGATCAAGGTAATTTACCATCAAATCAACCTCCAAATCAATCTGCTCATCTTATGATAACCAGAAGCAAGAGAGGCATATTTAAGCCAACGACATAAATTGCCACTGAAATCATAGGTGAGCCAGATAACTGCAATGATGCTGCAAAAAATGCAAATTGGACTAAAGCCATGAGTGAAGAATACAATGCTTTAATAAATAACAACACTTGGAAACTTTTTTATCCTCCTTTTAACAAGAACATAATTGGATGCAAGTGGACATACAAGATGAAAAAGAATCCAGATGGATCAATTAACATATACAAAGCAAGACTAGTTGCTAAGGGTTTTACATAAGAGTATGGTTTGATTTCAATGAAACTTTCTCTCCTGTTGTAAAACCCTCAACCATAAGACTCATATTTACTGTTGCCTTAAGTAATTGCTGGAAAATCAAGCATTCGAATGTCAATAATGCATTCCTGAATGGAATACTAGAAGAAGAGATTTATATGCAACAACCACAAAGATTTATACGGAATTCAGCAAAAGTACGCAAGCTAAAGAAAGCTATGTATGGTCTTAAACAAGCCCCATGTGTGTGGTTTGAAAGACTAAAGGCTGCACTTACATCATTGTGCTACCACTCAACCAAATCTGATTCATCTTTATTTATTAAAATTAATAACTCATCAACTATATGCATGCTAATATATGTTTATGATCTTATCATTACACGAAGCAGTGAGGATGAAATCCAGCAGTTGACTGAATATCTAAACAAACATTTTTTAATCAAGGATCTGGGTGATATATCATTCTTCCGTGGAATTGAAGTAAAGAAAATACAATACTATGAGATACACCTCTGTCAAATGAAGTATATTTCAGAGTTACTAACAAAATTAAAGATAAATAAGCTAAAGCTCAGCCCACTCCATTGATATCAAATCAACATTTTTCTAAAAACACGGGAGAAGCCATAAGTAATATCAAACAATATAGAAGTGTTGTAGTGGCATTACAGTATGCCACTATAACACGACCTGATATTATGATTAGCATTAACAAAGTTTCTCAATTTTTGCAGAATCCATTCAATAAACATCGGAAAGCAGTGAAAAGGATACCCAGATACTTGAAGGGGACAATCAATCATGGTCGTACACTAAAAGCAAGCAAGCAATTAAATATAACAGCATACACTGATTTAGATTGGGCAGCTGATGTGGATGACAGGAAATCAGTTACTAGTTATTACATATATATAGGTGAAAATTTAATTTCATGGTGCTCAAAGAGACAACATACAATTTCAAGATCCATGCTGAAGTAGAATATCGAAGTGTAGCAAGTGCCACTAAAGAAATATTATGGTTACAATCAATTTTAAGAGAACTAAATCTAACCTCAAAAGTGAAACTAACAGTGTGGTGTGACAATCAAAGCAATATCTACATGACGGCAAACCCAATTCAACATGCAAGAACCAAACACATAGAAGTTGATATCTATTTTGTAAGAGAACATATGCAAAAGGGAAATCTACTAGTCAACCATATACCATCATACTATTAGAAAGCAGGCATTTTTACAAAGTCATTATCAATGAACAACTTTATCAGACTTAGAGAGGATCTAAAAATTAAAGAATAATACGATAAGTGTCTCGAGCTCATTCCAAAACAAAATATGCTACATCGCTAACGATTTCTGAAGTTTCATAGTATCTCTAGCTGGCAAGGAGTCAGATCTATCAAAGTTATGAAGAATCTGTAACAGTGTTGAAGATCTATTTTCATAAGTCAGCAGATTTGAAGCAATTTAGGGTTTCATTTGGGAACCCTAAACGTAAATTAAAGGGGAGAAATAAATCAAATGAGCTGATGCGGCTGCGTTAGCCTTACTTTATTTTCATTGTACAAGAGGATATTGGGCCTGTTTATATTTAGCCCAATATGCTATGTATAAATATTACATCAAAGTTTGTACAGAACTATTCAATTCATTACTTTCTGCAATAATATTTCGCTCATTACCACAATCTGTTCTCTTCAAATATTTCTCTAAATCATTACAAAAATTTTCAAACTCTAATTATGCTATCGGAATCAGGTTGAATTTTTTTAAAGTAGTTAGTTTTAAGGACAACACTTTAAAATTTTAAGGAAATTTTTATGAAAAAAAGATAAATTCTTTTATTTTTTGAAGTTATACATGAAAGTGGTATAAATTCATTTATTTTTTACTATAAATATTCAGAAGTGTTGTAAAAATTATTACTCTGAATAAATAAGCCTTTTAAGTGAAAATCCTCGATGACACTTATATTTGAAGAACAGATTCAAAACTTAATTATTCCGTCCAATTGCCTGTATATACTCCGTAAGTTCAACTGGCATTTGACTGTTAATAATATTGAGCTTAAAATGGAGATTCAAAGTTGGATCTTTCAATGTGTATTTGTTGACGTTTCTTCTAGCTAACTGAGAAAATTTTATGATGCATAATTTCATAATTGAAAATATTGGATTATAATTTTTTGCTTATGAAGTTCTTGTACAGACGATGGCTACATTTATAATTCTTCAAGAAAGAGTAAATAACTATTACTTAGCCAACCACTATTACTAACAAAGTACGAATAATAACTTAACCTTATTTTTAATGTTTCAAACAGTGAATAGTGAATGCCTTCACTGTTGCATTAATGTTTACCGTTAAGTTGAAATCAATCAGTTGCAGAAAATGCATTTTAGCTATTTTGAAGCATGAGTTTGTGCTAGTATTGAAAACAATAATCTTGAATTTAGATTCAAAATTAAAATTCTAAAATATTCTTCAGTTTTTGGTTTGTTTCTTCTGTACCATTCATCATGTTCTTACTAACTAGAAAAGGAAAATGTAGTTGGAGGGATGGACACAGTAGTACTCCATCATGACATGTGTGCACCTATGCTCCACTTCATACATAAAAAAAAAGCACAACGATTGGAACCAGTAACACAATTAAATCATGGGCTGTAAGAGCTTTATTTGTAGACAGGTTGGACTGGTATGAAGACTTTTTACATACAAGACTCGTAGTTTCAACCACTACAAATCATCATCTGCTTTCTTTGCACCCCTAGATATGTCATATCTCCAAATTAAGATGTGGATAACAATTATATTTGTGAAAAAGGTAACTATAAAATAAAAGCCACAAAACCATTATTATTACTATAAATAATAGAACCAGAGCTTTGTTCATCAAAATTACAAATAAAAATTAACATTTTTTTTAATATAATCAACGTTTAGAAATTCTCATTAATTTCGTATTCTTCTCCAAATTCATAATCGATAATAATAAAACATGCTAGCATTGTAACATCCCTAATTTTATTATTATATTATTAGGATATTTAATTAAGTAATTAAATAAGATAATGTGTAATGATGAAGAATGAGATTTGATTGGTTATTATGTCAAACTTTAATGAATGAACAAATAAGATACATTAGAAGAAGTAAAATGTAACGATTACAGATTTTTGCCTGGACCTAATCGATCGCTGAATCGACCAAGACCGTTCAAAACCTGAATACGCTAACGTTGGGCATACAACACATCAGAACAAATAACAGAAGACTTTTATAAACATTACATTAATGTTACATAAGAGTACAGAATATCAGAGTATATCGAAATAAATACCACAGTGGAAGATTAAATTACAATAATTGTAATACAATGTAGCGGCAACGAATAACTAACACAGCGAAAGGCTATCAGTGCTCTGGACACAGCTATAAGCTTCGATCCAGAATCATGCTCAATATATCTGCAAAATAAGCTACTCAACTGCCTGTGTGGAAAATATGGGGACCTGAGTTTGCAAGTGAAACAAACTACAGGTCAGTCATGGGAGTGGTATGAGAAATCTTGCTCAACCTATTTAATAATAAGGCCAATCACAGGACCATGCCGCTAACGCAAAACGGGTTTACTCCATCGGATTGCCAGTGCATATATATAAAGTAAATCGTTAAACAACGCAATGCTTTTTAGAAACATGAAACCATTATAAGACTCAAGTCCCATCACACAATGCAACACAAACCGGAGGATAGAGTTTTACCTTATAAAGGTCAAAAATGTTTGATATGATAAAATGGATTTGATATTATTATTAGTGTGTATATGTTTCAAAACATTTCAATCATAATGTATCAATCATAGATGGCATAGCTACCATATACTATGTCGCCGTACTAGTTATACAATCAAAACTGTATAGTGTTGTATTGGAAGTTAGATTTCCATCATGAACCAAGGCAAGGGATCGTCCTTACCGAATTCGAGACAATCTAGTCCATGTCTCAGGACAAGTACTCAGTCAAGCCCTTAGGAGCCAAAGGGCCGGTCCCCAACTTACGTTGGTGGATTATATATAAATTCCTGAACAATACGTTTCCCCGCCTTATGGGGCGTAAATAGAGCCACTAGGGATTCAAATACCGAGGCGCCTCGCAACCCATCATCGACATAAGTAAAAATATGTGGGCTTGTAAAACCCATACACCACTCCTATCTAGAAAGAAACGCATGTTCTCCCTGGATTCTTCTCCCGTTTCTGGTTCATACCGGAGTGTGAGGCTCGCGAAGTATCGCTACCCAAAGCTATGCTAAATAAAGTTGTGCTTTGATCATCAAACACAAGGCTTTGCTTTTCAACAAAAGCCTTGATCATTTGTATCTTAGCATGCCACATTGTCAATCCATACCATACCATTGATTTCTGCCAATATATAACCTCTAAGCCCGTACGTCTCAGAGAAAGGTGTTATGCAAGAGAATAAATTCTCCGCCATCAAACAGTTATGTATTTAGCAGAGATCAACGAATATAGCATAAAGGAATACAACGTCAGACATACCATCCATTTACAAGTCCGTTCTGGGTCTGAACGAAACCGGAGACACCTTATTCCTTATCCCATATGTCCAATACATGAGGTCCTCGCATATCCGAACAATCAACAAGTACGTCCGTACAACTACCACTGTAACCCTTTCAAGGCAGCAACTCCAATCAAAGGCATCAGTAGCCGTCCATTCGATGTGAGGATCGTCGGTCTTCATCCACCGTCTTCATCTTCGACTTTTAATTGTCGTAGTAATTATTCAGAATGGGTTAAACCCGGTCTTTCTAAATAACTCGCGTATTTTATAATCAAAAATCAAGTGTTATAAAAACACATCATACGCCACATTCTAACTCAGAATATTCTTTTAATAAAATATTCACATTATTATGGAAGGGTTCCCATTAATTTTATCAAAGATAAATTCTTTAAAATTTATTCCTTAATCTACTTTTTAATGATTCATTAAAACTCCAATTTGGTTTTAATATAAAAAACCATTACTTAATGATTATTCCACTTTACGAAATTAATCTTGTCTTCAACTTGGTTAGTAAAGAACCAATGTCATTTAAAACACAGTTCACGATAAACCCAAAATCATCTTCCATTAAATATGGAATTTCCCAGAAATCCAATCGATATAAATTTCCTTATCAGACTAATAATATAGATGGAATAATGGCAAAGCCTTATAAATTCCATATATAGTAATGGTCTTTTTTACAAAATCTCATCTCGATTATTATTAAATCGAATTCCATTCAATTCTAATTTAATATATTAAATTGGAAAACTTTACATTGAAAATTTTCCATTCAAATCTTAATAAAAAGATTTATTAATTCCGAATTATATTTTCGCTGTAAATCGAGTTAAAGAACAAATGTCGCTAAAAACACAGTTCACAATAAACCCAATTCACATTTCATTTTATTCCAATTACTAAATATAATTGGAAACTCTAATAATCTTAATTAAAAGATTTATTCTTTTCATACGGGGTTTAAGAACAGTGTTATTTAAGACACCATTCACGACAAAACCCAAAGATCCAATTTATTATTTTAAAATAATTGGATTATTGTTTTAATTAATAACTAGTTCATTTTCGATAAAAATATTTTTACCTTTACAAAATTGGAATTTTCCTTCCAAAATCTTTCCAAATCATTTATTATTATTTTACATAATTTTTCCATATTTTTAATAATTTTATTAAGGTCTGTACAGTTGGTTTCCAATAACGGCCACCGAACTGCACTTATAACGACCTTTTCTAAAATTGATTTGGACATAACTCCAAATATAACTATTAGACTTCAAATCTCTTATATTCATTGGAAATCTCTTTTCGATACGAACCCAACGGTTCCAGTTTTAGGAGAATCCGACGGTCGGATCTCTCGTTACATCAATTTGAAGTTAATGGTCGAAATTCGCAAACGGTCGCTGTGCGGCGCGTTCTATTCAGGCCATTAAATATATATATATATATATATATATATATATATATATATATATTATCATCGATTTCCTTTTAAAACGTGTTTTATAAAACATTTATAAATTCATTTAAAAATGGTTTTTTTTTCATTTTCAATTATAAAACAAAATTGAATATTCTCTCTCTTTATATATATATATATATCATATTATAATATAAATATTTTCAAAATATTATATTTTATAATCACTACTTTTTTATATTCATTTTAAAATGAATAAAATCGATCGATAAACCCGTTCGGGTTAAAATGGCGTTTGCTACTTAACTCGGCTTCATATTTTAATATTTTTGTGTCCTTCCGAAGATGGACATAAAAATCATAATTTATTCTTCACTAAATTTGTTTTAAAATACTCTTGATTTTAAAATATATTTTTTTATTTTAAAATATTCTTTATGTTAAAATATTCTTTATTCTGAATCGGAATGCGACTCAATCAATTACCATATAAATTCAGTTATATGGATTTCACGCATTGCATATATATAACAATAATATTAAATAATCATTAAAACAATCCATTCACATCCAAAGTGAAGTTTGTAACTATGTGAGCATTAAAATAAATAAATAACGCTCATCACAAACTGTCAATCCATCAATTGACAATTAATTAAATATTGGGGCTAGTGTATGTCAAATATCACCCCCAATACCTGTGTGGGGTTTTCAGACAACAACAATTTATATAAAACAATCATTGGTTAATAAAGTTAACTAATTATAATTCGGTTTGAATTATTTCTAATATCGCTAACATAATAATGATAATGTAAGACAAATGTACATCTTCCTACTTCTCTAACATGTTAATGTTAATATTAAACAAATGAACACTTTCTACTTCTATAACATGTAAATGTTAATAATAAACAAATGTACATTTCTACCTCTATAACATGTAAATGTTAATATTAAACAAATGCATATTTTAATGATTCCTTCTTACATTAAAATGTAATTTGTAATGTAAAAACATTTTTTTTCAAACCATAATCTTTTTATTGAATCCTTTTATACATTAAAAGTGAGCTTTTTAATGTAAACATATTATAATCAAACTTTAATCTTTTTATATAATCATTTGTACATTAAAATTGTACTTTCTTATGTTAACAAATTTTCACCAAAGTTTAATATTTTTAATCAATCCTTTATTACATTAAAAATATAATTCTAATGTTAACACATTCTTATCAAAGTGTGATCTTTTTAAACAATCCTTATTACATTAAAAATGAAATTTTAATGTTAACATCTTTATCACTTTTGAATCCTTTTTAACCTTTCTATCTTACATTAAAAGTGTAATCTTTTAATTTCAAACAGTGATCATTTATATTTATACAACAAAAATGTAAATTTCTATGTTAACATATTTTCATTTCAAATAATTAATCTTATTTAATGGTTCATTTACATTAAAAAGGTAAATTTTAATGTAAACACATTTTCAAACCATAAATCTTATTTAATGATTCATTTACATTAAAAAGGTAAATTTTAATGTAAATTTTTTTTCAAACAATAACATTTTCTAACAAAAATGATATTTTTTTTATTCTAACATAACATTTTTATATTAACATGACATTTCTAAATAAATGACATTTTTATAATAACATGACATTTCTAAATAAATGACATCTTCATATTAACATGACAAGATTCTAAATAAAAGACATTTTTATTTATAACAAGATTCTAAATAAAAGACATTTTTATTTTATCATAACATTTCTAACCAAAATGACATTCTATTTTAACATAACAATATCCTAAATAAATGACATTTTTTATTTATTTAACATAACATGATTCTAACTAAATGACATATTTTATTTACAAGATGTGATTCTAACTAAATGACATATTTAATTTACAAAATATGATTCTAACTAAATGACATATTTTATTTACAAAATATGATTCTAACTAAATGACATATTTTATTTACAAAATATGATTCTAACTAAATGACATATTTATTCACAAAATATGTTCTCTAACATAAGTGACATGTTAATTTTCCAAATATGATCTCTAACCTAAATGACAAATTGATTTGACAAATCATTATTCTAAATAAATGACATATTTTACTTGGAAAATAATTTTTTTCTAAATAAATGACATGTTTTATTTGGCAAATCATTTTTTTTTAAATAAATGACATGTTTTATTTGGCAAATCATTTTCTTTTTCTAAATAAATGACATGTTTTATTTGGCAAATCATTTTTTTTTCTAAATAAATGACATGTTTTATTTGGAAAATCATTATTCTAAGTTGTTAATGACAAAGAAAGATTTTTATAGACATAACATGTTCGATGTTTCTAATAACAACTAAAATGGAATATTTTATATGCAAAACTTGTTCAGTATTTTTAATGACAAAATAAAAAGAGGAATTATTTACTTGTATTGCCCAATAAATTCAAACATGTTCAACTAAATAAAAATTTCATGATTATATATACGACAAAAGAAATATTTATATTGCTCGATTAGTTCTAACAATTTCAATTAGATCCATCGAATCGTTACAAACAATATCAGCCAACTCATATCACATACAACACACAATCGAAACTTGACAGCGTAAATAAAATTTTCCAATGCAATAATAATTAATTTTATTTTTAAAAAAGAAATCTCACCTTGATCGGTTTTCAGAAATTGATAAAATGGTTATTTTTAATAAAATTAAACATATGTTAAATTTTATCAAAAATCCATACAGGCTCTGTATTTGTTCTTGTCAGAGTCATGTTGTAGAACTCTTCTTCACGGTTCCAATGAAACTGAAATTATTGAATTCTGTTTCCAACTGAAAAAGATATTAAGCTTTACATATTTGTTTTCATAAATTAACTTTTTTTAAAACCATTAATTAATTATTTACCATAACTAATCACTCCTTAATACACCTTCTTCTAATTCCCGTAATACCAGACCGCTGCCCTACAGGAAAACCCATCCGCTCATCCAAAATCCAAGCCGTCACACTCTCCCTTGGTTGCTCCGACGTCGATCCAACATCGCCAGAAGAAGCTCCACCACCAGCTCAGCCTGCGCGCCAATCAAGGTGAGGTTCGATCCCTCCGTGCCCTCCAAATCACTCATGAACGAAATGGGTTTTGAGCCAAGAATTCTCCAATTATAACAAGCCATACACGATCTCCACCGTTCACTTCATAGACCTTGAAGAGTTCTTTATTATTTGTTTTATGAATTTCGAATATTTTTTCTTAGATTAGAAGAGATTGAAGATTTTGTTTAGGAGCTTTCTAACCATTTAATTTATAAACGGCGGAGGCTCTGTAATATTAGAATTAGGTTTAGGGTTTTCTAATCCTTAGTATATTTATAATATTAAATTATTAAATCCTTTCATTTTTAGAAAGAAAAAAAAGCCCGTTAATTCCTAATTGCTCTAAATTCAGCCTAACTAATGTTGTCCCTAGCCAAAAACCCATGTTCTGGACACAATGGGCTAGGTCTCATCAGCCCATTCGATCGTTTCAGCCCACTTTTCTTTATTTTAAAATATAAAACATTTAATTATTTAATTAGATCGTACATTTAAATTTACCAGGGCCACATACTGACTCTAAAAGTTACAGAAAAAATATTTCTACTTATGTTTTGACGATACGGTCCTAAAAAAAATTAATTTCGTCGAATTTGGAGACTATTTGAAAAATGGCCATTTTCTGGTCGATTAAATTTGACTGAAATTGACAAAACACATTTACTTTTGCCACGCTCACATATTAATTTCAAAAATTATGAAATTTGAAACCTAATAATAATTTGGCATTTCGGATCCAAAAAAAGTGGTTTCGTTGAAAACGGAGGTCGTTTGTAAAATGGCTATTTATACAGGCTATATATATTATATTAAATTCCATAGCGACTTGTCTGAATATTCAACTGGCCATAACTTGTGATCCACGCTATGAAATTACAATTTTTCGGATTCGTTGGAAAGATATTCTTAAAAAGATTCTAATATTTTTGTTTTCACTAAAATCCGGTTTATTTTGCATCCTGTACATTCAGTCAAAGTTCAAATTCAAATTTTCGAACTGCCACGCTATTTCTAACTCCTTTTAAAATTAAATAAAATTTATTCGTTCTAACTTCGATTTTAATAAAAAAAATCGTTATTATTTAAAATAAATCATTTAAAATATTTAAAATCCATAAAAATTGTTAAAATAAAAATTTTAAATTGGTTCCAAAATTCCGGGTTGTTACATAAAAGATGAATTAATAAAGAGGATTATGGAGCAAGTAAAATAGAAAGAGAAAAAAAATCATTTATTAACACCTTAACCCTTACCATCTCTCATATTCTCATCATTTTCATTACACAACCAAAATATGATTAATAAGGCCGACAAACCTAGGAAGCAAGAAAAAGATAAGCTAGAAAAAGGAATCAAAAGCTTAGGGAAATCAAATCAAGTCAAATCTCATTTTTGTTCCTTATCAAAACAAGGTGACTGATGATATTCTATTATTTGAATATTATGTTGATTTGGCTCTAGGTCATAGATCTAAATTGATTGATGTTTTTTAATTGCTTATGTCATGTTTAGATGTTAGAAGATGATAGATATGTTTGTTGATGATTTAAGTTAATTATCCATGAAGTAATCATGTATGTTTTGCTGAGTATAATTATATGGTTTTTGTTTGATGATAATAAGCACACACACGTGTGTATGTGTGTGTGTGTATGATAAATGTATTTGTTATTGTACTATTTTATTTTCCACAATAATAAATAAATATTTGCAGAATAAAATAATTAAACTTAGAATTTTATTTCGAGGGAATGTTTTATTCAAACAAATATTTTATTACATAACTAAATCATATATATTTCCGTTTGTGGAAAATACGGAGAAGGACAAAATTAACAAAAAGTTGGTGAAAAGTATGGAAAGTTTCAAAATTTGGGAGGAGGACAAATGTCAGTGTAAATGGGAAAAGGATAGTGGGCCCCCTGAATTCCACTTTCAGTGTAAATGTGTCATTCTCCCTAATTTTGAAACTTTCCAAACTTTTCACCAATTGTTTTGCAAAGTTTGTCCTTTAAAAGAAAATCCTCTTTCTGTTTCTACTATTTTACGGTTTTCAGTTTCTATGCAAACTCTCATATTCTCACATATACAAAACTCACTACAGACTCATGTACACAACTATCACTCGCTCACACTTGGTTTAATTCTTCATTTGGTTGCTACCGTATTTGTCCCATCATCAATTAGGCTTGTTAAAAAAAATGTAGAAAACTAGAAAAAGTAACAAACTTGAATTTAAAATTGAATTTTTTATGTACACTACTATTTGGGTATGTTTCTTTCCATGCTTCAGATAGGGACAGTACATATGCATATATATGTGCTCAGCCAACTTATATTATTTACAGTATGTAGTACATTATAAATACCACTAGGTCAAGCACAATATTACTGTTGACGTGGGAAGTTTGCCACTTACGCACGTCAACACTCGAATGTGTGTTAATTAGTGAACCTGATATCCAAACAACCAATTACAGTGGAATAATGTAAAGGGACGCGCAACTTTTTATAATGTTTCGCCACAAACATCTACGTCTACTTTGTAGTAGTCATTCTTCATCATAGTTATGATTGCGAAATTTATCTGAGATTGTACACTTTGAAGTGTACAAAGTTGAAAATGGAAAGCGACAAAGTTCTTGTCTTCTTCCTACTATAGCAAAGAGGCTATTGATGTCCTTTTATGACCAAGTAGCTTCATGTATACTCCAATGTCCAAATAGCAAGTCAATAGTCAATTCCTAAGTCCAAGTGATGGAAGTTATCTTCCATGTGAAGATTATAAGTCCAAGAGATGACTCATAGCCACAGGAATCACTGTGGAAGCCATTAATGAGCTTTAAATAGAGCTTTCCCGTATGTCAAATGATAGCCAAAAACCAAAAATGCAAACCCCATTGTATACCAATTTTAAAGGTGAAGTTTGTAGGCCACAACAGGAATTTCGTATCCAGGGGGATATGAAATTCGCATCCCCAAAACTTAAGCAAAAAACCGTGTTGCCCTTCAAAAATTCAGATCCTGAATTGCACACAAGAAAACAGGTGATCAGCACATGTCGATCACTCGAAAAGAGGTGATGCACATGGGTTTGGCACAACTTGGAATTTGCTAAGCCAAGATCTATACATTTCGTATCCCAACCGAGATATGATGCTTATGTGCCGAATGCCAGAGTTCATGTTGATCCAGAAAAAGGCGCGATCGACATGAGTTTCTCAAGTGACTTTCAGCTTGCCAGATCCAAGTACCGTCCCAAGAACTAAAATCTGAATTGTTGAGTTGTGTAGCCCAAAATTGGTGATCGCCTCGGTGGAAGACATGCCAAGGCAAGTTGTGTGCTGGATCTCGTATCCCATGGGGATACGAATTCATATCCCGAGAGGAATACGTATTCATATCCCAAGGGGTATGATTCGTATCGCAAGGGGATACAAATTTGTATCCCGAGAGGGATATGGTTTTTGCACAACCAGGACTAGCCTGATCATGTTGAGTCGCGCAAGGGAAAATCCTTGATCTGGCCTAAACGATCACCTCATTTTGCTGTGCCAAGTCCTGAGCTTTACCAAGTTCTATTTTTTCCAGGATCGATGCACGCATGGGATTTTAGGTGATCACACCGTGTAGATCATGCAGTTTTGAAGTGCCAAACCAGGATCTTTGCCAGGTGGCTTTGATTGATTGTTCTAGGTTGCGCACACGATTTTTAGTGATCGGCATGGTGCGCGCAAGAAAAATATGAAGTGATCCAATCTGAGCCAAGCAAAGTTTGACCAAGTGATTTTTGGTGATCAGCATAAGGTGCTTAAGCCTTTTTGAGTGATCATGTGCGTTCGTCAGACTGATCAAGTCGATGCCGATTCCGAGAATGAACTATATTTTCAATCTAATTCTGAGCACGTTACGAATTCAACCAAATTTCTCTGTGCTTTCGAGAGGATGTGCTCGAGTCCAAGCATGCCGCTAGCAATAAACTTGACATGTGATTGTTTTACCAAAAAGCGGGTCAACAATTACCCTCACAGACAACTGCAAAGGTCAAGCCTAAAGGCTGAATCAAGTGCAAGTGAACATGAGGTCAAATTCAAGAAAATTTGAACTTGACTCAAGTGATGAATATGATAGTCAAGATTAAATTTTCAAAATCACAAATTTCAGCTCAAATAGGATCAACCAACATATACATGAACATGTCAGACCAAATGTAGCATCTAGGAGAAGAAGAAACTTATATGCAAGTGTAAAAATGAAGAATTCAAACAATCCATATACATTTATACACATACCTATGCATGTATATACATATAAGTTAGGAGTTGCAACTCAAACTGGTTCAATATGCAAACTGCAACAAGGTCGAGTGAAACTAACATGCATATATGCATCAATTCACAAGCAAACAACTAGATCGAGTGTTCAAAAGTAGCAATTCAGATCCAGTGCACAAATAATTCAGGTTAAGTAGATCAGCTTAAGTGTATCACACCATGGAGCATCAAGCAAAGCACATAGATGACACATAAGCATAAACTGCATCAATTTAGCAAAACCATGTGTATAGATCAACATGCAACACAATCATCACAATATGAAAATGCATGTACAAAGGGACAGAAGTATAAGGAAACAAGATAAGGAGTGCACAGGTCAAATCAAAACACAAATGTGTAGCAAGCAACATTATGTACAAGTTTTCAAATGAAGCATACAAGCATAAGCAATCTGCCTTGAAATAAATTCATCTCAACATGCTACAACATTGATTGAAATGTAGATAAGTACAAATGCGCACAAAACTGGATGATTAGAGCACAACACGATTGAATGAACTAAGCAAAAAGATCTAGATGCATCAAATGTTATTCAGAGTGTTGGAAATCAGTCCAACAAGCAGTTTAATATGGGCATACAACATGAGTTCAAGGCATCACGGCAACTGAAACATGGCAAAATTTCTAAAACTAAGTAAAAGTTGAATTAGTCAAAATTTCCAGAATCAATATGGATTTTAACCTGAAGTAAATGTACGAATATATCATCTAATCATAGAATATATGAGAGTATTTGGACGTGTTTTCATATTTAAAATGTCAGACAAATATACAAAAAACAACATTGAAGAATGAATCTAAAGTTAGATAAAATAAAGAATTTAATAGTTGTTTATATCCCATTCATCATTGGAAAACAAAAAGAGAATTCGAGCGTAATAAAATCAGATAAAAAGAAAAAGTCATACCAATTTATTAAAGGCATTTGAACCTGGTAATGAAGCATCCACATCCAAAGGAAATCAAAGAAAAGACAAATCGACAAGAAAATCAAGTGGAAGCAAACCATATTCGATCGGAAAAAGAGGAAACAGTTGCTTCAAATTCATAGAGAAATCTGGAATAAAATGAGAAACAACTG
Source organism: Allium sativum (assembly GCA_030737875.1). Taxonomy (NCBI): domain Eukaryota; kingdom Viridiplantae; phylum Streptophyta; class Magnoliopsida; order Asparagales; family Amaryllidaceae; genus Allium; species Allium sativum. The sequence continues at coordinate 521,981,297 of CM060924.1, read as the reverse complement.
GGTTAATGTTATTTAAATTATTTTGCTATGTTTAGGTTTGTTATTATTTTGGGGTTTCATTTTTTAAATTTAGTTGTAATTTTTATCATAAAAAACTCTATATTTTCTAGGCTGCAAACTACGGGGCGTAGTTTGAGAATTCACAACTCAATGGGTGAGTAGTGGTAGGGTTCTGAACATAAGATTAGGAAAATCAAGTGAGGGAGAGTCACTAGTTTACAATGATTATAAGCATCTTATTTTTAATTCCTATAAGAAATTTTGGGATAAGGTTTTGAGCGTAGGGTTTGAATAATCAAACGAGCGAGGCTCGCGATTTATAGTGTTTATAAGCGGTGTATTGTTTGATTTCTAGTAGAAACCTTGGAGGCAGTAGCAAGCCGAATTTGTCGAATCTTGGTAAATTTTTTGTGTTATTTATTTTCCATAATGAATCTATTGATAACTGTGTTGACAATTATTTTTAATTATTTTTTGAAATTTAAAATAACCTAATTCATCTTCCCTCTAGGGTTATTTTTCATACAACATGTTTCAATTAAAAACCAGAGTATATGTTGTCTGAATGGCTTGAAAATTTTATGTAACAAGGGAACATTAGTTTACAAATGGGTTTTAGGTTTTGCAATTTTCTAAATAAGTATGAATATTTGGTGAATTCACAACTCGATGGGTTATAGGAAGCTTGGATCCATCTATTTCTTTGGATTGTCACGAAGAGAACAGAATTAGCTAGGAAATGATTAAGTAACAAATGGAGATGAGTGCTGACCAATGTGATCCTCAAACATTGGCCCAACATTTTGCTATTACATAATATATTCAGGCGATTTCAAACAAGGTTCAAGCAGATCTTGCAAACCTAGACGTTAAGTCATACGCATATCATGTGACAGAGAAGCTATGGAAGCAGTTCAGTGCTTTCCAAACAAATTTATCACTCAAATAGTTGGACAAAGGAATGCTTGTAGCTGTTTCATCTTTGTTTCAACAGGTTATTTGAAGGGGCAAGAAGAAAGTGAAAACTTCTCCTCTATCATAGCCAAGAAGAACACTGCGAACCTTTATGCACAAATTGATCCACCTCAAGGACACAAGGCTCAACCTCCAGATATTGTTATTGAACATGCTGCATCATGCTCAAATGAAAATAAGGGACTAAAACTCCTATCACTCGCAACATGAAAAAGTAGATGCCGGGCAATTTGCATGAAAATGGCTAGCTGTCCTTCCTTTGGCAGAGTAACTTAATGTGAAGTCCTATGTCAAATCATTATGTTATGTGCCATGTAATGTTGGTCATGAAACTAGTGTATTAAGGAATGGTTTATTCTGTCTTCCCTACGTGGAAGCACATAGTAGATATACATTTTGTATATCACTTATAATCTCATGTATTTTAGTTTTTTTGATAAAAAAAGTGTTATGAAACACTTTTTTGGGAATATCATAATTCTTGGGGATTTTCCCATGTTTCTATGATTTAATACAAATTTAATAAGCTATGTAAATAACTAACTACATTAAAACAATCAGAGATTTGTTTACATCTTGAATATTTTAGTTCTTAGATCTATGAAATAAATCTAAAAAGAAATTTTATGACCAATTAAAGTGTTCCAAATAATATGGAATTGATGAAAAGTATTGCTTTAACGGGCAAAATTGTGGTTTTTAAGATAATAACAGTTCTACCATCCAACGAAGTAATGCTTTGCTTCATCGGTTTCATTTGATTATTCTTCAAATCATTCCTTAGAGAAGTGCATGATGTTAAGTAACTTATTATGGAGTGTTCAGATCAAGGACAAGCAAAGGGGATGCTCTACTTTAGGAAACCATAAGCATGACTGGGGTCTTTGTTTTTCGCATAAGGGGGTCTCTATTATAAATGGTTTTAAAACAAACCGATCTCCTTTGCTTCATTTTGGTGTTGAAGCTGTTTTCTTTGCCATGCTTTTTTGAATTGGTTTCGAATCTTGTTTTAAAATGTTTATGTCGTTATTTTGCAAAGCCAAAGATGGTGGGATCAAAGCAATAAATTTTGCCATCTAGTTTATTTCAATTCAAAACAAGCCCACCCTTTATTTCACTTAGATACCACAGCAATTCGAAGAAAATTTTGTTTCACGTAAAGCTTTATATCCCTTGTGCTTTCCTTTTTTTCTACCTTATATAGTAAGGGTAAAGCAGTTCGTGGCAATACAAATGGTGTAGCGTTGTTTTAAATACTTGTTTGATGGTTTTGGTTTGATTACCATATTTTTTAAAGTATGTTTACTACTATGAAATTTTGATTATCATCAATAGAGAACTAATGTGTGACGGCCCGCCCCGCACCAACCGACATTTAATCCAAAAGTGCGTTGTACACATGTCCAGTTAGCACGGGACGGTCGTCAGAAGAAAAGAAAGAAGACGAAGAATCAACAAGGAACCTGTAGAATGTCTCACAGCGCATGGAACAAAATATAATAACAACATACTTGACATAAAACAGGTGAGACAGTGCATAAGCTGAAAAGAAACTATCATAGCAGCGGTACATTCAAAGTACAGCTTATGATCCAAAGCAACATTATTACAACTTTTAAAAACTGTCTCAAAAAGCTAAACAAGAAAGGTGCACTACTAATGCCCAAGTAGTGACCACCAACGACACAGGGAGAATATATATGTGGATAATACGTGGGAGCTTCATGCTCGTCTTCAGATCAGCTACTCGTGCATCACCAGCTAACCTGTCTCTAGTCTGCTCGTTTAGGAGCAACCAGAGTAATAAGAAGAGACATAAAACTTTGGGTCAGACAAAAGTCTGGTATGAGCGATAAGCAGCTAAACAGAACAATAACAGGTATACTAAACCATACCTGAACCTGGACCTGCAACCAAAGAGTTAGCACTACATAATGTACAACACTCTAAGGTGCCACTAACATATGGTGTAAAGATACGGAGGTGGGGGTGTGCATGTCATAGTGATGGCAAACAATCAAACATAGTAACCATCCTCACATCTCTCACTCAGTGCATAAAGCATACGATATTCACCACTTTGATCACCCAATACTTTGCTATGATCACCTTGCCCCATGAAGTCATAAATGGCTTCACTGCACTGATACATAGCCACTAATCCTTCGCTATGTCCACTTTGCCCCATGGAGTTGTTCACCCCATCTGCGCTGGCTCATAGCCTTACTAATCCTTTACTATGTCCACTTTGCCCCATGGAATTGTACACCCCATCTGCGCTGGCTCATAGTCCTACTAATCCTTTACTATGTCCACTTTGCCGCTCGAGTCATGACGGCTCTACTGATCTGGCTCATAGTCTTACTACGATCACTTTGCCCCTCGAGTCATAGTGACTCTACTGCACTGATACGTAGTCCTATCATTCATAGTGAATCGAAGTTATGAACGTCGACAACTCCTTAGCACACGTCCCGCAGCAAAGTCCAATCACGAAGTGAACTCATTGGTTCCCAACTGGATCCTGAGCTCTAACTTCCAACTTGGACTACCTTTGCGTCTCGTGTTATTGGTCAATACTGGATCGGTTCGGTTCGGTCATGTATATGCATCTCGGTTTGGTTCGGGTCCTTCACGTCGCATTGGTTCGGTTCGGAGTACCTTCTCCCATTCGGTTCGTGGTTCAGTCTCCATCGGTTCGGTGTACCTTCGTCACATCGGTTCGGTTCGGCCTCCCTAGTCACGGTCCGATCCGCTCCCCTTTCTCTACCGTTCCGATCCCCCTTCTATTCATCTCGATCCGATCCGGTCCCCCTTACTTAACCCGATCCGATCCCAGTTCAACCATGGTGGCCTTCCTTTTTGCCATACTTCTTCTTGTGCTAAGCTACGGTTCGGTTCGGTGATACTTTGCCCGGTCCGAGCCCATCCATCCGATCCGATCCGAAAGCCTGCACCGTTTTCCTGCAACTTTTCCAGCAAATATTCTACGCCATTCGACGATGTTTTCGACCATTCTAAATATTCAAATCAATCACAAAGCATACCAAAAAGTCATAGCAACAAGTAGAAGTGACCTCAAACACCAAAACATCAATATGATAGGTTAAAATGGATCAAACATAGCCAAAACCCCATATTTTCCCTAAAGCATGTTCAAACATAATTAATGATAGGATTAGCAAAACCTACTAAAATTAACCCAAATTCATATCAGAGGTCTAAAACATTATTTAAGAATTTATAAATATTTTTCCAGAATTTATTAATGTATAAATTCGTTAATCTTCACTAATTACCCTTAATTAACTATAATTAGTGAGGAACTATGCAAATCACTCACCTTAGCCACAAATAAACCTTAGATCTGAAATAAATCTCTGATTTGGTGCGAATCCCAATGCTAAACAGCAGCTCTAATCTTGATTTGGTGAAGATCTCCCTTGATTTGATGTTGCTAATCCCAATCTTCAAGTAGAAAGTGATTTGGAGGTGATTCAGAGGTTGGAGGCCATTTTTAGGGTTTCTAAGAGGTAAGTGGAGGCTAGAAAACTGAAATGGAATGAAAACCTAACTCATTTCAGCCTCCCCATAACCCTAATCTTGAAATGGGTTATGGGACCATTCATTAATCACCCTATTTGGCCCGGTTAAGATGTTTTTCACCTTCTAAACCTTATTTCAGCCATATCTCCCAAACGGTAAGTCCGTTTTTCACATGTGACCACTCTACGGAAAGGTAAACCATCATCCGAAGCCAATGGGAGTGGTTTTAGGTCAAAACTCCTTTTCAATCAAAAGTTATGGACGAAACAAGATCAGCTAGGGGCAAAACGGTCATTTAAAAATCGGCAAAAATCATGAACATTGCAAATGACCCCAATAGTCATTCCCCAACTCTACATGACCATACGACTTCGTATGTAAAAGAAATAAATATTCTACGATCCTCCGATGCGTAGAATGCGGGTTGTTACATTCTCCCCCCCCCCCCCCCCAAGAAATTTCGCCTCCGAAATTCCCTAACCAAAACACACAAAGGGTCCCGCATGCCTATCAGCCATAAAACAACAATCAAACATGCAAAACAAATCTATCCTAGCATGCGGAATAACTAAATTGCAAAGTAAATCTTACCAGGCAAAGAGTTCTGGATAGGTCTTCCTAATGCTCTCCTCTGTCTCCCAAGTACAGTCATTCTCGTTCTCGCTCCACTGAACCTTGACTATCTTCACCGCCTTCCTTCGAAGTTGCTTCATATCGTGGTCGACAATACGAATCGGCTTGCGGTTCCCAACCGCCTCGGGTTCTACTTCGAACTTTTCTAACTGATCAGGTGAAATAGTCATATCTGGGTCGTGCACGAACTTCCTTAGCTGGGAAACATGAAATACGTTGTGAACTCCCGCCATCTTCTCTGGTAAGTTAACTCTATACGCCAAATTCCCAACTTGCTCGAGAACTGGGAATGGACCAACGAATCTTGGTGCTAACTTGCCTCTCCTTCCAAATCGAATCACACTCTTTAACAGAGAAATCTTCACAAACACCAAGTCACCAACGGAGAATTTTAAGTCTCTTCTCCTCTTATCAGCATAACTCTTCTGCCTATCGTGGGCAGCCTTCATTCGTTGTTGAATGATCTTAATCTTATCTGAAGTTTCTCTTACCACATCTGGTCCAAGCACAAACTTCTCACCGGTCTCTATCCAACATGATGGTTGTTTGCGAATGAATTATGCAATTGTAAACAACTGTAAAATTCGTTCGTCTTTCCTAAACAACAAGGATCGTTGTAGAGGGTGTCGAACTCTGGGACCAAATTATTTTATTAATAAATCCAGTCAAGTTATCCCTAACTTTTGATTGGTTGAAAACAAAGAAAATAGCAGAAATTAAATAAAAAGGGAGTTTTAACAATAAGTGAAAGCAATTAGGGAATAATGACATAGATCAGATTCATAATCATCAATAGCCAAAAGATTAACCAGATCTAATACATGTTTTTGTCACAAACATGAATCAACGATAATAGGTTTTTAGAAACAAATATGTAAATAACGACAAGCATAGCCTATGCAGGAGCTCAGCTCTACAACCATAGACTATCAGGACAGATTCACTAATTAATTTCTAAAACCCTAAAATTAGATCTAGATCTGATAAACGTTAGATCGAACACGAATATATCCTGTGAAGGAGCATAGCTCTTAAATGACACAAAATATGAAGGTTCAGATCTAACCCTTAATTCAGATCCATATCTACATGTATACAGTCCTCATCTTTTGGCTATGTGATTCATATTGAATCATACTATCAGCGTCATCACCCCCTAATCAAAAGGGATTAGCTAGACATAGCTAAAGAAGAAGAAAAACATAAATTAAATAACAAGAACATAAATTAAACTAAAACTAAATAGAACAGAGGAAGAAGAATGATTTTATTCCAAGAAGAGAATTACAGAATAAAACCCAATGTGTCCTTTACAAGACTAAGATACAATGTATTTATAGCTGAGATGACAAAGGCTAGCTAGCTAATTACATAATGTGGGACTAAAGAAATAACCCAAATAACATATAAGCCAGTGTGAACGCAGCTTTAGAGTGAGTGGTCTAGCAAATAGGCTAGTGTGAACGCAACATGAGTAAGAGGCCTTCTAAATGAGCTAATGTGAATGCGGTTTGAGTCTTTATTGAGCCAAATCTTCTTAACTGAAATATAATTGCAACCGTTCTTCAAGCTTTAGACTCTTCAAGCTTTAGCAATTTTAAACTTCACTCTTTTTTAAGCAAATTCTTCATGCTTTTATCCATCAAATGCTCTAAACCATGCTTCTTGTCAACAATCTGAAAACACAGCTATAAATACACAATATCAATTATTTAAAAGATAAAATAAGATAAATAAGCGGATAAAATATACACATTTACGTGTATATCAATGGTGAGTTGCACGGTCTTCCGTACAAAGCTTCATATGGAGCCATATCGATACTATATTAGTAACTGTTATTATATGCAAACTCTACTAGATGCAAATGGTCATCCCATGATCCACCAAAATCCCATATACAAGCTCTTAAGATATCTTCCAATATACGATTCACCCTCTCTGTCTGACCGTCGGTTTGAGGATGATACGCGGTACTGAGATATAATTCTGACCCTAGAGCCTCTTGTAAGCTCTTCCAAAACCCACTAGTAAACAACGGGTCTCGGTCACTCACAATGCTTTTAGGTACTCCATGAAATCTCACCACCCACTTCATATACAGTTCTGCTAACTTAGCTGTCGTTCTGGTCGATTTAACTGGTATAAATCTTGCACTCTTGGTTAATCGATCCACAATTACCCAAATGCTATCATGTCCCGATCTAGTCCTTGGTAAACCATCAATGAAATCCATCGAGACTTGCTCCTATTTCCATTCGGGAATTTCTAATGGTTGCAACAACCCACTAGGCTTCTTTTTCTCGGCTTTAACTAGCTGGCAATTCATGCATTTGGATATAAACTTCCCAACGTCTCTTTTCATCCCTTCCCAGTAGTAAGTCTGCTTCATGTCTCGATACATCTTGTCACCACCGGGATGTATAGTCAGTTTTGAGTGATGACATTCCCTGAGCACTTCATCCCTCAAACCATTCACGTTGGGTACAACTAGTCTTCCATTCTTTCGAAGCCATCCTTATCGATCAAGCCCATACAAATTCATCTCCTCATTATTTCCCATATCTAACTTGGAGATGATTTCCAATAGGTTAGGATCGTCCCTCTGACTGGAACCAATCCGCTCAATCAAAGTGGGTCTGATCGTCAAACTAGTTAACATCTCTGGATCCAATTCGCACTTTGGTCTGAAATCGTACCCTGCGATATACTCCAATTGCTTCCATTCAAGAAACATAGCCCCTAAGCTGGCATGTCTCCTACTCAAGGCATCGACTACCACATTGCCTTTCCCAGGTGTATATGCGATATCAAAATCATACGAAGCCAAAAACTCTGACCATCTCTGCTGACGGAGATTTAGATCCTTCTGAGAGAAAAGATACTTTAACGATTTATGATCGGTAAACAACTCGAATCTTTCTCCCAAGAGATAATGTCTCCACATCTTCAGCGCAAACACGATCGTTGCCAATTCCAAATCATGGGTAGGATACCATTTCTCATGCGGCTTCAATTGCCGACTAGCATAAGCTACTACCCTACCTCCTTGCATCAATACTGCACCTAGTCTGGTACCACAAGCATCAGTGTATACCGTCATCTCTTCATTCCCTTTAGGAATGACTAACACTGGCGCACGCATCAACTTTTCCTTTAGACTCTTGAATGCATTTTCGCACACTCCGTCCCAGACGAAGGCTTGATTCTTCTTAGTCAACTGAGTCAACGGTGCCGCTATCTTGGAGAAGTCTTGGATAAACTTACGATAATATCCAGCTAACCCCAAGAAACTTCTTACGTCTATTGCATTCTTGGGCGTAGACCAATCCTGTACCGTAGACACCTTTGTAGGGTCCACGGCAATACCATTCTCTGAAACAACATGGCCCAAGAATCTCACTTCCCTCCTCCAGAAGTGACACTTAAAAAACTTCGCTTTCAATTGGTGCTTTCTCAACACCTCCATTACTATCCTCAAATATCCCTTGTGTTCTTCCTCTGTCCTCGAGTAAACAAGGATGTCGTCTACGAACACAAGAACAAACTTATTCAATTGATCTCTGAATACCCTATTCATAAGATCCACGAAGTATGTTGGTGCACTGGTCAACCCAAATGGCATGACCAACCACTCATAGAATCCAGACGGCGTCCTAAACGCCGTTTCAGCTATACTATCGGCTGCTACTCGGAGCTGATGAAATCCTGTCGCGAGGTCCAACTGGGAGAACACTCTTGCTCCTTCCAGTTGATCAAACAAATCATCTATCCTTGGAAGAGGATACTTATTCTTCCTCGTCACTTTATTCAACTCGCGATAGTCCACACACAAACGAAGGGAACCATCTGCCTTAGTGGAAAACACAACTGGTGCTCCCCACTCGGAAACACTTCTTCTAATAAATCCCTTCTTCGGAAGATCGTTTACTTGCACCCCGAGCTCTCGCTGCTCCCTTGATGCCATACGACGAAGTGGCATCACTATAGGTCTGGCATCTTTCACTAAATCAGTACGGAACTCAATCTCTCGGTGTGGTGGAAGCCCGGTCACTTCCTCGAAGATGTCCGAATACTGGCCAACCACGGGCACATCTGACAACTCATCATGCGGGATGTCGAGGAAATTTATAAAACTATCCATTACCCCATCACTAGGTAGACTACCAAACACTACCCTTCGCCCATCATCCTCTCTAACTGTCACCAAAAAGCCCTCACAGTCTACCACCACCCCGTATCTTTAGAGCCAATCGACTCCCAATATAATGCCATACCCAGTAAAGCCTAAAACAAAGCAATCACAAACAAACATACATCCATGACTCGACAAGACCAAATTTCGGCAAATCATACTGAGGTTAGTCGAACCACCAATCGGGTTCGTCACTACTAAAGGTCTATCGACTATCTGGGGTTCCAGTCCCAACCTATCTACCAAGTCACTAGATATGAAGGAACGGGAAGCCCCAGTATCAAACAAAACTCGAACAGGTACATCAGAAATAGAAAGCATACCTTGAATGACGACATTCTTTCCTTTCTCCGCCGCAGTTGGGGCATTCGACGAAGAATGAATATCATTGATAGCATATGTTTTCACAATCTGCTTCTCCTTAAGAGGTTGTGGACATTTATCCTTATGATGTCCCACTTGGCCACAGTTGTAGCACTTCCTATCCGCTGGCTTGGCCCGACATTCTTTGGCATAATGGCCCTTCTTACCATAGTTGAAGCACTCAACATCTTTCTTACTCTTTTTCTGGCCATCCTTAGCTTGATTCTGCTTCCTCTTGTTCTGAGAGTTGTTCTTGCCTCCACCGCCTGCTTGCGGCTTTGGCCCTTCTGCAGATGCAACCTCGGTCTTTGACTTAGGGTAAAGACTCTCTGATTTCAAAGCTTTCCCAATAATCGACTCAAACGTCTCGTCGATGTGGTTAATAAGCCTTTCCCCCAAGTATCCATCCAAACCAGTAATGAACTTCTCATTCTTCTTTTCAGGAGTATCGATAAGGGATAATCCATACTTCGACAAAGTGTCGAACTCAGGAATATAGTCCAAGACTGCCCTACCATTCTGCTTAAGCTCCAAGAACTTCCTAAACAATTCTGACTTCTGAGCAGCTGGGATAAACTTGTCGCTAAAATGAGCCTTGAACTGATCCCAAGTAACTTGATCCTCTGGAGTGGCTGTCTTAATAGCATTCCACCAATTCATCGCTCGCCCTTGCAGCTGACGAGACGCTAGCCTTCTCTTCATCGTATCCTCGATACCCAAGTCTTCGAAGATACGATCACAGCTATCCAACCAATCCTAAACATTTGTGGCCGACTCCATTCCGTGGAACGGCTTCCCACCAAGGTTAGTGTAATCCTTGCACAGCTTGGCGAAATCGACCTTAGGCGCCTGCACTACTGGACCACCACCATTACCGGCATTGGGAACTGCTCCCTGAACATCCCTAAGCATCTCTCTCATGAAGTCAGTGAACATCGTCCTCATGTCCGGAGCATTCCCATTATTGGCCCCTCCACCAGCACCCCTCGTGTCTCGGCTCATCGTCAAATCTGTAAAGAGAAAACGATTAACCATCCCCATAGTGGTGCCAGTGCAGTACGACTTCATCCTTAGATGTACTAATAGTATATATATATATATATAGCTTTTGAAAACCAAAGTAATCACAAATACGCGCTCTCATATACGTACTATCTCTCCCTAGTGTCTTTCCCTAGGTTAACTACGCAACCTAGAGCTCTGATACCAAATGTGACGGCCCGCCCCGCACCAACCGACTTTTAATCCAAAAGTGCACTATACACATGTCCAGTTAGCACGGAACGGTCGTCAGAAGAAAAGAAAGAAGACGAAGAATCAACAAGGAACCTGTAGAATGTCTCACAGCGCATGGAACAAAATATAATAACAACATACTTGACATAAAACAGGTGAGACAGTGCATAAGCTGAAAAGAAACTATCATAGCAGCGGAACATTCAAAGTACAGCTTATGATCCAAAGCCACATTATTACATCTTTTAAAAACTGTCTCAAAAAGCTAAACAAGAAAGGTGCACTACTAATGCCCAAGTAGTGACCACCAACGACACAGGGAGAATATATATGTGGATAATACATGGGAGCCTCCTACTCGTCTTCAGATCAGCTACTCGTGCATCACCATCTAACCTGTCTCTAGTCTGCTCGTTTAGGAGCACCCAGAGTAATAAGAAGACACATAAAACTCTGGGTCAGACAAAAGTCTGGTATGAGCGATAAGCAGCTAAACAGAACAATAACAGGTATACTAAACCATATCTGAACCTGGACCTGCAACCAAAGAGTTAGCACTACATACTGTACAACACTCTAAGATGCCACTAACGTATGGTGTAAAGATACGGGGGTGGGGGTGTGCATGTCATAGTGATGGCAAACAATCAAACATAGTAACCATCCTCACATCTCTCACTCAGTGCATAAAGCATACGATATTGACCACTTCGATCACCCAATACTTTGCTATGATCACCTTGCCCCATGAAGTCATAAATGGCTTCACTGCACTGATACATAGCCACTAATCCTTCGCTATGTCCACTTTGCCCCATGGAGTTGTTCACCCCATCTGCGCTGGCTCATACCCTTACTAATCCTTTACTATGTCCACTTTGCCCCATGGAAATGTACACCCCATCTGCGCTGGCTCATAGTCCTACTAATCCTTTACTATGTCCACTTTACCCCTCGAGAAATGACGACTCTACTGCACTGGCTCATAGTCTTACTACGATCACTTTGCCCCTCGAGTCATAGTGACTCTACTGCAATGATACGTAGTCCTATCATTCATAGTGAATCGAAGTTATGAACGTCGACAACTCCTTAGCACACGTCCCGCAGCAAAGTCCAATCACAAAGTGAACTCATTGGTTCCCAACTGGATCCTGAGCTCTAACTTCCAACTTGGACTACCTTTGCGTCTCGGGTTATTGGTCAATACTGGATCGGTTCGGTTCGGTCATGTATATGCACCTCGGTTCGGTTTGGGTCCTTCACGTTGCATTGGTTCGGTTCGGAGTACCTTCTCCCATTCGGTTCGTGGTTCAGTCTCCATCGGTTCGGTTCGGTTCGGTGTAACTTCGTCGCATCGGTTCGGTTCGGCCTCCCTAGTCATGGTCTGATCCGCTCCCCTTTCTCTACCGTTCCGATCCCCCTTCTCTTCATCTCGATCCGATCGGGTCCCCCTTACTTAACCCGATCCGATCCCAGTTCAACCATGGTGGCCTTCCTTTTTGCCATACTTCTTGTTGTGCTAAGCTATGGTTCGGTTCGGTGATACTTTGCCCGGTCCGAGCCCATCCATCTGATCCGATCCGAAAGCCTGCACCGTTTTCCTACAACTTTTCCAGTAAGTAGTCTACGCCATTCGACGACATTTTCAACCATTCTAAATATTCTAATCAATCACAAAGCATACCAAAAAGTCATAGCAACAAGTAGAAGTGACCTCAAACACCAAAACATCAATATGATAGGTTAAAATGGATCAAACATAGCCAAAACCCCATATTTTCCCTAAAGCATGTTCAAACATAATTAATGATAGGATTAGCAAAACCTACTAAAATTAACCCAAATTCATATCAGAGGTCTAAAACATTATTTAAGAATTTATAAATATTTTTCCAGAATTTATTAATGTATAAATTCGCTAATCTTCACTAATTACCCTTAATTAACCGTAATTAGTGAGGAACTATGCAAATCACTCACCTTAGCCACAAATAAACCTTTGATCTGAAATAAATCTCTGATTTGGTGCGAATCCCAATGCTAAACAGCAGCTCTAATCTTGATTTGGCGAAGATCTCCCTTGATTTGATGTTGATAATCCCAATCTTCAAGTAGAAAGTGATTTGGAGGTGATTTAGAGGTTGGAGGCCATTTTTAGGGTTTCTAAGAGGTAAGTGGAGGCTAGAAAACTGAAATGGAATGAAAACCTAACTCATTTCAGCCTCCCCATAACCCTAATACTGAAATGGGTTATGGGCCCATTCATTAATCACCCTATTTGGCCCAGTTAAGCAGTTTTTCACCTTCCAAACCTTATTTCAGCCATATCTCCCAAACGGTAAGTCCGTTTTTCACATTTTACCACTCTACGGAAAGGTAAACCATCATCTGAAGCCAATGGAAGTGGTTTTAGGTCAAAACTCCTTTCCAATCAAAAGTTATGGACGAAACAAGATCAGCTAGGGGCAAAACGGTCATTTAAAAATTGGCAAAAATCATGAACATTGGAAATGACCCCAATAGTCATTCCCCAACTCTACATGACCATACGACTTCTATGTAAAAGAAATAAATATTCTACGATCCTCCGATGCGTAGAATGCGGGTTGTTACATAATGACATATATTTTGGCCTGAAGATTTACATAGTAAATGGTCATGTAATTCCTTGTGTTAAAGAAAGATTTCAAGCAGAGTGAAATATTAACTACCAATGTTTCGAGGAAATACTAAGTACATTAACTTAAGATTCTACTATAAATGTGTTTTCCTATCGCCATAGAATAAATTTTGTGGATAGATTTGACTCAGAAGATCAGAATACCAGATATTACGGACGTAGGATCATGCCATGTGCATCAAATATATCTAATATCTGTACTTTTCAAGAATACAGTATATTTGTAAGATCTAGGTCATAATTAAAAGTAGGTTATGAACGGAAGGGAATACTTATTGAGATAAGGTTATTGGTAAGGCGGCAAATCCATTAGGTTCTTAGTCAGCCTAACAAAACTAAGAGATTGATGGAAAGTCGGATAAAAAGGATGTTTGTATGCATAGTCCCGTTGAATAGTTAGAATAATTTGGTGAATCTATTAGTCCCGATTTAGCCATAAAGGTTTGTAGTTATCCTAGTAAAACTATGAAGATGAGACAGATAGTCAGGATCACAAAAAAAGATAGTCACCTGTGGGACATATATCCATATGATTGTTTATGATTGGCTAATGATTATTATGTTTAATAACCATCATGACTGCAGGTGCATCATTGAATGGTTGATTAATTTGACCGAGGATACTGATGAGGGGGGAACATATTCCACTTAGTGGCATAACCTCATTGGATATCCGTTTATTAGGATGACATATTATTATTCATGCAAGACTATTTTCTGACCCGAAGTTATTATTTTCTCTCTTTAACTCTCGAATTCTCGGCAGAGTAGCTCAAGAGTAAGATTTCAAGTTTTAGGTCTTTTGCTGAATGATGCTCATGAGGACACGCACATGGCATTGCTAGTTATTTAGGGATACATGGGAGTCCACTTTGTTTAGCTTGAATGTTGTAATGGTTGTTATTACTCTGGTCAATCAAGAGGGCATTTTAATATCTCACTCTTAGAGTATTTATGTATTTATATTTTATTTTTAACCTAGGAAGTGATCATGGGATTATGTATGTAATGAATATGAAATGGAAATATTTTAGAGATTATGTTTAAGTTTTATTTTATATTCATATGCTATTGGTATTGATATTACTAATATATCTATGTTCGATCGTCAAAAATTAACACTACAGATGACTACATCACGCTTAGCTTTGGACCTAGGAATATGAGATGTTACCGTTTAGTATTAGAGCACAAGGTCATGGAATAAATTAACAAAATTTTGAACTGCAAATAGATTTTGAAAACATACTCTTAATAAATTAAGGAAAAAATTGAGGTATAGGACAATGTTATAGCAACATACTTGTATTTTTATTATATAATTATGCAAACATAATCACTATTCTTCTCTTACTTTTGGTTCTTAGGTCATTCTTCCATATTTAGCGAGAGTTGGATGCAAATTTAAGGATGTAAGATATGGGGGTAGGAAACAACAGAGTTAATCTTAGTGAAGGAAGTACCATGACTAATAATAATGCCCGATTTACTACGAGGACAAACCAGGGTCGATATCTTACTGCTAACACTAACGTGTCTACTGGAGCACCGCTAGTGGATATGGAGGCTATATATTAGTTCTCAGTCGACTTGATGTAATTAGGTATTGTTGCTGATTTAGTGGAGGTGATGGTGAGGGAGCATATCCAGAGTTTCTTGTTAATAACTATGCTACCCTGAATCAGAATTGTTCTAAGCTTAATTCACTTATTTGAACCAAAGATGGCATGTAAGTAAATAACTGATTACTCTATTCTGAAGGGAATTTTGTTGACTTAGGACTAAATAACAAGCAGAAAAGAAGATTAACACTTAGATAACTACAAAGAGCTTCTTTATACTGGTGGAATAGTTTGACTATTAAAGTAGTAAAGATGCCACAACATGGAAATTTTTTGTAGCAGGTTTGAGGAAAGATTTATTTCAAAAATGGCTAAGCCTACCTTTCTTAGGAGATTTGCAGAGTTGGAGCAAGGAGATATTTTTGTGCTTGAATATGCTACAAAGTCTGAGGAGCTGTCACATTAATGACATGCTATAATATACACTGTAATCAAGAGAAATTAGAACTTCATTCGAGGTTTGAAACCAGACTTGCAAAAGGTGACCTTGTCGCACATAAAGGTTACTTGTGATGTAACACCCTACACTTTTCTATGCTCAAATTTCGACAAAAATCGAAATTTGAACAAATCCAAGCGTGGAACGTGTAAATTTGGTACCTGTAAATAAATGAACATGAGCATAATCAGAGTACAAAAATATAACTCACAGTGGAAACATAATAGGATAAACAAGTATTAACTCGAGTAACTATCTTTTTAAAGTAAATCACTTTGCCAAAACCGAGCATGAGAGAGAACGAGAACCAAAAGTCAAACTTAAACACCTATGAGAATCTAAATAAATAACTAATTTACTGTCAAAATTCTGGGTTATTAGATGTGAGGTGATAGTGGAAATGACATTAAGGAAAAAGGAGATGTTTACTTTCCACAATAACATGGTAACAAAACCAGAGGAGCTCAGAGTGGGCAAGGTCTGAAAATATAATTTTATCCTAAGAAAGGGATTAGAAGAGTGAAACCACAGACAAAGGAAAGGCAGATATCATGTGATATAAATGTGATAAAAAGGGACACTATACTAATGAATGCGACTTTGGATATGGGAATGCAGTCAGTGGAAAGAAGAATGTCAACTGCTCTAACTGTAATTAAATTAGGCATTAAAAGATGAAGTGGATGGAACCAGTAAAGGAAGTTAAGGAGAAGGTTTTTTTGGAGCCATCATCCTTTGGACTAATTGCTATAGAAAAGTAAAAGACTATAATCAAAGGTACGAATTTGATTCATAGCATACCTATTAGAGTATTGTTCGATACAGGCCACATTACATTCTTTATCTTCCGATGTTTGATGCATGAGTTATTTTTAGAACCATTATATCATGTAGTTTCCTTTGGGGTAGTTAGTCCTATATGTAGGTATACAACTCTAGGGATGAGATGTACAAATTCAAAATTGAGTTGCTAGGTTATACTTTTGCTTATAGGTTATTTATGTCTGATTTCATTCGGTTTCGGATAGGGCTGGCAATTAGAACCGAGAACTGAAAACCCGACCCGACCCGAAAAGACCCGAACCCGAACCGAACCCGATGGGTCTCGGGTCGGGTCTAGGTGATGAAAAATACCATCAAGACCCGATCAAACCCGACCCGCATAGACCCGACCCGAAAGAGCCGACCAAAACGTATTGAAATATATGTATCTTTAGTGTTATTATTCATCAGGACCCGAACCGACCCAATCCGACCCGAGCTTCGACCCGACCCGACCCAAGCTTCGGGTGTCGGGTCCAGATTTTTGAAATGTATAGTTTGGACCCGACAAAACCCGACCCGCCTAGAACCGAGACCCGACGGGTCGGGTCTAGGTCCATCGGGTCGGGTCTAATTACCACCCCTAGTTTCGGATTATTTAAGGTATGGATTGGTAAGATCAATATGATGCTAGGATATTTTGTGAGGATAGGAAAATATCTTTGAGATACTGTAGTTGTAAAAACTAAATAGTATACTCAGTAAAGAACGCAAGTTCATAAGTTTATAAATTGATAAGCACCATAGAATTGTTTGCTGGGATAAGTCAAGTTCTTATCGTAAAAGAATTTGCAGATGTTTTTGAGCTAATTATAGTATTAATTACTTCCAAGGAGAGCTATTAGGTTCAAAATTTATATTTTACCTAGAGTATAACCCGTAAGTAGATACCTACGAGGGTGACACCAACCGAGATAAAGGAGTTAAAGGTACAACTAGCGGACTTGGAGGAAAAGAGCTTTATTATATCAAATAATTTGCCTTAGGGAGCCATTGTGATATTCATGACAAAGATCAATGGGTCACTGAGGTTATGTATTGACTATCAAAAATTGAATGAGAGGACATAAAGAATTGATATCATGTAATGAGACTTGACATTATTTGATCGATTGAGTAGTAATTAGGTTCCATCCATTGAGAGTTTCAAAACATAGAATTCCATTGACGACTTTTAGGATCTGCTATGGATAATAAATCTTTGAGATATTTGTTCTCTTTGAAAAAGTTAAACATGGGACAATAATGAAGGTCAGAGTTCATTATTGCTTATTATTTTGGAATAGGGTATACATCTAGAAAAAAGAATGTCGTAGATGCATATAGCATAACACCATAATGCAATATTAGCCTTATTGAAGGAGTAGAAAGATATCATGGCGTTAACTACTTGTGACCTGCAGTTAAGATTGATGACTATTCGACCAGTATACTGCTATGATGTTTGTTTGGAAGTCCTACTAGTTCTGATTGAATGCATTGCTTCTAAGTAAAGGAAAGATCCAGTGTTAACCGAGAAGATCAATATACTTAGAGAGGGAGTTGAGATTGATGAAAGGATTTTATTCTTGAATAAAGTGAACGGTTAAGGAAGAAGGGATGATTGTGCGTTCTTGACGTTGGAAACCTAAGGAGGGAATTTGTTAAGGAATGTCATCGATAAAAAAAAATTTGTCAAAAAGGAACAAAGACATATCTAGATATGTAGAGGAGTTTATTTTGGAAAGGGATAATGAAAGACATTGGCTTATAAGTAATACAATATTTGAATTGTCAACAAGTGAAATCTAAGCACTAAAAGTTCATACTTTATATATTCCAATTTGGAATTGAGATTGGATTTCCATGAACTTTATTAATGGGTTGCTAAGGTCAAACTAAGGAAATGGTAGTATATAGGTCTTGGTGGAAGATTAATTTAAGAGTACTCATTTCATTCATATTAAGTCAACCGGAACATTTTTTGCTAGGATATTCATGAAAAATATAGTCAGATTGCATAGAATTCACAGTAGTATAATTAGCAATAAAGATGCTTTATTCATTAGCAAATTTTGGTTGGGTTCCCAAGAAGTTTTAGTCTCCAATCATAGAATGAGTAGCGCCTATAACCCTCAGAGAGTATGGAGAATTAAAAAAATCTTAGAAGCTTTGTTAAAAGCTTATATGCTAAATTTTGGTGGTTTATGGAAACTTAACCGGCATCTCATGGAGTTCTCCTATAATAATAGCAACTAGACTAGAATAGAGTGGAACCACTGAGGCATTATAAAAAAGGTCGTACTTCTATTTTTTCGATGGGAGAAGAAATTTGAGCTGATGTAGGTCCATATTTGATAAGAGATACCACGAGGAAGATTGAGATGTTTTGAGATAGAATAAGAAAAGCACATTCTAGACAGCAAAGATAAGCAGATAGTCTACGGAAAGACTTAGTATTCTCAATTGGCAATCAATTTTTCATCTAGTATCATTAATGAAAGGTGCAGTTCAATTTGGAAAATCAGGGAAGTTAGCACCATGATTCACTGGGCCACTTCCAATAATTAAGAGAATAGCACTGTTTCAAATCTTGCAAATATCGCCCGAGATCTCCTCCGAGATCTCGTTTTAGGCTCCTTCCGAAACGAAACAGCAAATATCACTCTAAATCTCCTTTCGAGTATATCGCCCGAGATATTGCAATATCGAACGATATATCGACCGAGACGAAATATTGGAATATCGTCCGAGATCTTAGTTTTTTTGTGGTTAAAATTTAAATTTGTGCCTGAACTAGAACTATAAAAAAAAACTCAAAACTAGCCATATCAATCTTTTGTTATTTTACATTTTGCGTGTTAAATGACTATATTGTATGTTCGTATATGTTTTACAATGCTTATGATTTTCATATTCATCTTTTTACATACATGTTACGTATGAAATTATGTATTTTATGGTTTATTTATGCTTAATTTTTTAATGTTTTGGATCCTTTTAATGTTTCCTGTCTAACAATATTCCTGTTTTAAGCATATTACGATATAGAGTATGAATGATCTTTCGCAATATAAAGAATAACAAAGTTATTTTTCATTTTAAGTTTAAGTTACTATGTTTTTGATAGCATTCATAAAAATCATTTTGTAAAAATATCATTTTTAACATATCATGCACCCCGAGGTTGTTCCGATATGAACTTTCAGACCCGAGATGAAAATCCGAGACGAACTCCCGAGTTAGACTCATCTCGTCTGAGATCTCTCCCGATACGAAACCGAGTCTATAAAATACCCGAGACGAAACACGACCGATATCCGAGATTTAAAACCTTGGTTACAGGATAGAGTTTCAAAGAAAATTAGCATGGTATATAATATTTTTATGCTTCTTATCTTAAAAGATGTGTTCAAGATACAGAGACTGCTTTAGATCCAAGAGCATTGGAAGATTTGTTAGCGGAGGCAGATACAGAATTTTTTAGATGTCTGGTCAAGATTACCACCAAAGATGAGAAGTTAAGAAGCAAGATAGTCAGATTATTGGAAGTCCAGTGAAGTAGCAATGATAGATACTAAATTTAGGAAAAGAAGGTCAAGATTAGGACCAGTTTATTTGCTTGATGGTATGCTTTCCTTCATGCTTGATTACTTGTAAAATAGAATTATTTTACGATCTTCTGATACATAAAATACGAATCGTTACATTCTCTTCTCTTTAGGAATTTCGCTCCTGAAATCCTAGAACAAACATGACCAAACATAATATCATGTATGCCTACCATCCACAAAAAATCAATCTAACATGCAATTTAGAATCCAATAATCCATCCAAGAAATGTCTTAACTTAGCAAGTAGAATTCTAATGATATAACATACAATAATACAAGTAGGCGTGGAAAATAGGACATACCATCTGAAGAGTTCTAGATACGCCTCCTGCGTACTCTCCTTCATTTCCTATGTACAATCGCCATCATCCTTACTCTAATGTATCTTAACTTGCTCAACTACTTTCCTCCTAAGCTTCTTCATATCATTCTCCATGATCCAAAGCGGCATACGTGGTCTCGAAACTTCAAGTTCAATCTCTAAATATTCAAGCTGATCTAATGTTACAATAATACCAGTGTCGTGCACAAACTTCCTTAGAAAATATACATGAAAAATGTTGTGCACCCTGCCATCTTCGAAGCTAGATCCTCTCTATATGTTGAATTCCCATTCCTCTCGACGACCGAAAATGGTCCTACAAACCTTGGAGACAACTTACCCTTCTTTACAAATCAGACTACATTCCTAAAGGGAGAAGCCTTAACGAATGCCATGTCATCAATAGAGAATTTCAATTCTCTTCTTCACTTATCTGCATGGCTCTTCTGACGAACCTGAGATGCTTTCATCCGCTGACAATTAATCTCTATCTTATCCAGAGTTTCTCAAATCATCTTTAACCCAAGTATCGCCTTCTCTCCTGCTTCCCACCAACACATAAGTGCATTACAGGGTCTTTCACACAATGCCTCATAAGATGTCAAGCCAATACTTGTTAACTGTTGTTACAAGAGAACTCTACCAAATGAAGATGATCATCCAAAGAACCTCCAAAATATGGAATACAAGCTCTAAAAGGATCTTTCAAAACTCGATTGACGCTCTTAGTCTGTCCTTCTATCTAAGAATGATAAGATGTACTTAAATGTAGCTCGACGCCTCACATCTTTTGCAAACTCTTCTAGAATCAACTAGTAAAGATAGTTCTTTTTCACTTTCTATAACTTTTGGTATGCCAATAATCGAATATCCCATTTCATATACAATTCAGCCAACTTCAAAGCCATCCTAATAGACATGAAAAATAAAAATCTCGCGCTTTTTTTAAAATCATGCACTATCACCCAAATACCATCATAATCTACCCTAGTACATGGTAATCCATCAATGAAGTCCGTAGATATCTATTCCAGTTTCAATTTTGGGATCTTCAATGGTTGAAGCAACTTACTTGGATTCTTCGATTCAAATTTCACAAGCTGACAGTTCATACACTTCGAATAACTTGCCCACGTCACTATTCATATCTTCCCAGTAGTAAATTCTTCTCATATCCCGATACATCTTGTTACCACCAGGGTGGATAGTCAATATGAAATGATGGCATTCCCTCAAAACTTCCTTTGAAGGCTACCGAAGTCTAGAGCATACAATCTTCCATCTTTCCAAAGTGAACCACCTTGATCGGTCTCATATCGCCTTAAATCCTCTGAATTGACTCTCATCTCATTCTGACTCATAATCTCTACTAGCTTAGTATCCCGCTTCTGGCTAATTCGAATCCTTTCGAAGGGAGTAGGTATGATGGATAAACTCACTAACTTCTCAGCCTCCAACTCATAATGAGTCCTGAAATCAAATCTAGTTAAATACTTTAGTTTCTTGCATTGTAGAAACATAGCTCCAAGTCCATCTTGAATCCTACTTAACACATCCACCAGTACGTTACCCTTTCCTATAGTATATGAAATGCTAAAACCATATAAGGCCCGAAACTCTAACTTTCCCTGTTACCAAATGTTAAGTTCCTTTTGAGGGAAGTGTTACTTCAATTACTTATGATCCGTAAATAAATCAAACCATTCTCCTAGAAATTATTGCCTCAATATCTTCAAAGAACAGATAATCGTCACAAACTCTAAAATCATGAGCAAGGTAATTTCTTTCGTACGGCTTCAGTTGTCTACTATCATATGCGATAACTCTTCCTCGTGCGTTGATACAACACCTAGACCTATACCACACACATCCGTCCACACCGACATCTCTTTATTCTCACCAAGAATAAACAAAACTAGTGCATTCATCAATCTCTCTTTCAGAGTCACAAAAGCATGCTTATACCATGCATCAAAATCAAAAGCTTGGTTCTTCTTTATCAAGTTAGTCAATGATACAACTATCTTGGAGAAATCCTTGATAAATCATCTATAGTATCCAGCTAGACTAAAGAAACCCAAAATATCCTTAGCATTATTAGGTTGATTCAACTCTTGGATTGCTACTATCTTCATAGGATCCACTGTTGTCCCCCATTAAGATACCACATGACCCAAGAATCTCACTTCTTTCTTCCAGAAGTGACACTTAGAAAATTTGGCCTTCAGACTGTGTCTTTCTCAACAAATCTTGTACAATTCTCAAGTGGGTCTTGTGTTCCACTTCCTTCTTAGAGTATTTATAGATATCATCCGCGAACACAAGTACAAACTTGTTTAACTGATCTCCAAATAGCCTATTTATAAGATCCACAATATATGCCAGTGCATTAGTTAATCGAAATGGCATCACCAAACTACTCAAAGAAACTTGATGGTGTCCTAAAAGCAATCTTCGGCATACTATCACTTGCCACTCTAAACTAACGAAATCCTATAGCCGAATTTAGGGCTATTATGGTAACAGTTACCTTTACCATTTCTCAAATACTATAATCGTACCATGATTTTACTGGTAATTTGAAATTGTTTACCGTTACCGTTACTAAACTGCTGGTATACCGAAGACTGGCATACCAATAATTTGGTAACTGTTATGCTTGTAATGATAAATTACAATGTGCCATCAAAACTTGTTTTCTTTTATACTATAATGTATCTTCATTATACTATATGCAATGTTAGTTAATAAAAGACAAAAATGACAAAGAAAAGCATATTTGGAATTATTCCACTTGAATGCTGTAAATTTTATTCATTTATTTTTTTCTAAATGAATGTAATAAAACATATTTGATGGATACACATATGTTTTAAAATGACTGGGAAAATTACCATTACCGCTGGTATTGAAGAAATGTTACCGACAATTTACCATGGATAACGGTAAATTTACCATTACCATGTTGTTTCAACTGGTATATCAATTTTAATCAGAAATGGTTATCGATCGACTGGTAATAGTAAATTTACTGTTACCATAACCGCCATGGCCGAATCCATATGGGAAAACACATTCACTTGGTGCGGCTGATCGAACAGTTCATCAATCCTCGGCAATGAATATTTGTTCTTCTTAATCACATTATTCAACTCATGATAATCCATGCATAGTCTCAACAAACAGTCTTCCTTCGTCGCGAATACAACACGTGCATACTATTTGGATACGCTCCTCTAAATAAATCATTTTCTCAACAGGTCTCTAATCTATACCTCAAGCTCCTGCATAACTCTCGGTGCCATCCGCCTCAATGACATAACAATAAGTTTGGCTCCATCAACCAAATCAATCCTTAACTTGATCTCATGATTCGGCGACAATCCAATGATTTCCTCGAAGACATCTGGATACTCACAAACAATAGGCGCAGATGACAACTCCCCGTGCATTCTCAAGCGAATGCAAATAACAGAACATTACATTGTCCCTTGGTAAATAGTCAAGCACAACCCTTTCCCCTCCACGTTCCCGATCGTTACCTAAAGCCTGTCACAATCCACAATAGCTGCATGCTTCCTAAACCATTCCATACCCAAGATAATACTGATCCTGCAAAGTTCAAGACAAAACTATCACAAACAAAGGAGCATCCATGCACTGGTAGATTAAGACCGCGATACATCATCCAAAGGCTAATAGACCGTCCTACTTGGTTAGTCACGATCACAGATTCATCTACTTTCTTAGGGTACAAATCCATTCTACACACAAATTACTAATTGTATGAGATTGTGTAGCTACTATATTAAATAGAACTCTAACGAAAAAGTCTTTGATAGAAAGAAAATCTTGCATCACGATGCTCCTTCCCTTTTCTTTCGTAGTCGATGCACTAGAAGAAATAGGATCTACATCCAAAGCATAATCCTTCACCACTTGTTATCCTTCACAGTCTCTAGAAAGTCCCTCTTTAGGTGTCCAACCATATCACAATTAAAGCGCTTCTTCACACCCTTCCTAGCGGGATACGTTAGAATAGTGCCCTTTCTTGTTACAGCTAAAAAAACAATCTCACGAAAGTATTTCTTCTTATTAGGCTCATCCTTCCTCTGCTGCTGCTTTCTTTTCCCATTCCTTTCCTTTTATAACCTCCACCGCTCTACTATGACCTTGGTACCTTGGAACCTCACAACAACTTTCTTAGGGATCATGCTCCCATTGCTAAGAGCTTTCTCAATAAATTTTCAAACAAATCCTCAATATGATGTACAAGCTTCCCTCCTAGATACTCATCCAACCCAATAATGAACTTCTTATTCTTTTTAAATGGAGTATCTATAAAAGAAGGTTAATATTTGGATAGCGCCTCAAACATCGAAATATAGCTTTAGTTTTTCCTATCTACTTATTTCAACTAGGCAAATATCTTGAATTATATAGACTTCTAGACCGTAGGAATAAACTTGTCTTCAAATATGGTCTTGAAGTCGTACTAAGTTATCTCATCCTCTGGAATAGTAAGAGTGATAAAGATCCACCAACTCATGGCTTTACATTGAAGTTGTCAGGAATCAGACTCCTTTTTTAGCATCGTCGATCCCCAAGTCTCCGAAAATACGAGCAAAAGTGTCCAACCACTCCTGAGCCTCAAGAGCATACTCAGACCCACTAAATGGTTTTCCTCCCTAAGTAGAATAATCCTTGCATAATTTGGAGAAGTCCATTCGCGGTGTCAGCACAGGAACACGACCATCACCTAAGACTACATTCGGGGTGGCACAAGCTCTTTGTACGTCCGACACCATCATAGCATCAAACGTAGCCTCGTAATGGGAGTAGCCACGACCGATCCACCCTCGGCTTCAACTACCAAGGTTGAATTATTCCTAGAAGTGTGTCTAGTGACTCGACTCGTTCTTAATATGTAACTGGAAAAGTCAGCCTTGATTCAAGAAAAGCAGAAATGGTGTTCAAGTACTAACCACTATATATACTACCATATATAGTATAAGCGTATACATCCTAACTCTTTGGTTAAATTGTATAGCCAATGCTCTTATACTAAATGTAATGGTTTATCCATATCACTTGCATGTAAAAAAGAAATATTGAGTTGAAAGCAAGCCAAGCGGATACAGGACGACCATCATGAGTGATAACCAAAACCAGATATGTCACATATATATATAAAGTGCATAGATTAAGTACAATAAGAAATATAGACAGTAATGTAGTGAGCAATGATATAACAACAAAAGCAACTGAAATATCACTAAGTCATAGAGTCATATACGTGAAGTCCAATAATATATAAATAAATGTCATCCTTGCTACAACTCTCATAATACATTCATAAAAATGGAAATCAAATATATACAAGTAAATATACGCTATAGCTCCTCTAAGCTCGTCTCCTACTCAACATCCTCGTATAACCTGACCTACCATCTAGTCTACTCACCGACAATGCCAACCAATCCACAATAATGCCGAAGAGCGCCTAAGACAATAAAAAGGGACATAGACCTTAGGTCAGATAATATTCTAGTGTAAGCAAGAAAATTTACCAAAATATGTATTACAAAATATGGAAATAGACAAGTTAAGTCTCGTACCTGACCTGTACGTGCGACCAAGAGTCAGCACATAATAATAATTAATATGCTACTCAAAGAAAATAACAGAAGAAGCAGGAAAAGTCATAATATGAGAGAATATGCATAGCCTACCCGACCCATATTCCCCGTCTCCTTCTCCAAGCCCCATAGGTGATAGTCTACCGAAGAAGTGAAGGTGAGAATAAACAAAGCAACCATAGCAAACATCATCTAAATCTAAACTATCGCCATCTAAAGTTGTGAATGCATTGATACTTGTATGGCAACCATAGCATAGTTAGAAACTCCGTGTTATACCAACACATGCTCTCCTGGCCTAAGTTCGGCACCCAACATACACGATCCTTTCGATTCTGATAGGCGTCTCCATA
Source organism: Allium sativum (assembly GCA_030737875.1). Lineage (NCBI taxonomy): Eukaryota > Viridiplantae > Streptophyta > Magnoliopsida > Asparagales > Amaryllidaceae > Allium > Allium sativum. Next base: position 521,954,876 of record CM060924.1, on the reverse strand, counting down.
ATAGCCCTGCTTTGAGTCCACTAGAATACTCTGAGCTATCAATGATTCTTTGGAAATCCATTACCGGAGTTACTCCACTCTGTCCATTTAATGCTTGGGTCTCCTTCATCCAATCCATTATCATGCGTCCTCGTTCCTAATGAATTGTTTCCATCCTTGCAACATCATTCGCCACGAGCGGTGTCCATAATCTAGTTTACCATGAGTCAATCATGGAATATCGTTCACCATGAACTACCTTACCACCATGTATTTATGTTCTCCACATGCTAATCATAGTCTCCCTTGGAATCACTCCACATCCGAGCCTTCGAATGGAGCGTTTTCCACCTGATCCTGTTATAATTCCCAAACTTGAGCAGTAATTGTCAAACCAAGGCCACTTGAACAATCATCAAGCTGCATCCTTTTATCCCCTAGATCCTATACCACATTTCATCAATTTGATGGAACAGTGTCGGTCCATGGCTTATGGACCAGTGTAGGTCTATATACTTAGGCAAATTTTGGCTAAGTATTTATGGAACCCCTAAGCATCCCTCTAGCTTACAAGTTCCAATGTCGATCCATCAACTTTGTGACTAAAACACTTCATGTTGATCCATGAATCCATCAAGTCATTTTAGCCACGTGCCTCCAAACTTTGCCTATGTCTATGAACACCCCTATGAGTCCACGCTAAAAATATCAAGAAAAAACAATGCTTCTCTGTGGATCAGAGTCGGTCCATGTACTTAGCGAATTTTCATCCCTAAATTTTGTGCAGCCCCAGCCGCCTTCCAAATCACAACCTCTAAATTTCGTGCGATTCCAATGAAATATGATCTTGTTATGCAATGATCTTCATTCCATGTCCTATGTTGAATGACTTTAACACACAAACCAAGTACAACATTCAAACAACAATATCAACAATTATAAACAATAAGCATATGAATCAAAAACATGAACAAACATTAGATACATACAAAACTTAAATCAATCATTCATATGCATATACCTAGTGTATAACTAAATGCTAATTAATTTAATTTATCATTCTAATCCATTTTATCACTAGTTAAATTATTCCTAAGTTTTAAAACTAATATGAACATAGATGATTATGATTTGGGGTGACTTAACATGTAAAAATACTAAAAATGCCTAATCTAAGCATATAATGTAATACAGTCTAGTGAGAGATCAAAATCACTCACCAAATCAACAAACTTAGGAAGATTACAATGGAAATGAATCAAAGTCATAATGAATGACTGGAAAATGGCCATTAAATGATGATCACGTGTAGATCAATGAAGATCTAATCTTTGGAATGTCTTTGTATTGGAGATTAGCAATGATTTAGGATTTTAGGAGGAAGAAATAGAGAATCTTAGTTACTATGGCTGTTAGGAAAATGAGAATAAAATGTTAACTTAATTTGTCCAGTATTTATTTACAGATGCAGGTCCTAAACCTAATGAGCTAACCTAATCATCTCATTGGCTGAAGATTAAATTTTTGCAATAGTTTGAAAAACGTAAAATTGCAATATCTTCTTAACTCCTTCTCTAATCATTAATGTGGCCACTCAACGGAATGACCAACCATTAAATCTTTCCAATGGTATAGATTTGAGCGTCCAGTTCTATAATAATCAAAAGATACAGCCAGAACAAGATACTCAAGGGTAAAATGATCAAAAAATGATTTGGAAAAAATCATAGATGTGTAAAAGATGCTAACTAAACATATGTTAAAATATTAAAATTATATGACCCCGTGTGAACTAGATAGAATTATTTTACGATTCTCGAATACATAAAATAAGGGTACTGACTATCCCGAACATTGATGACATAGATGTGGAATGGATCATGGAAACTATGAAAGAACTCGAATCATGGATGACCCCAATCAAGGAGCACCTGGCATGTGGGACACTACCTATCAATCCAATGGAACGGAAGAAACTGCTGCGAAAAGTGTCGTGGTCCGTCATGCATGATACACAACTCTACAGATGAGGTTTTTCTATGCCACCACTATAGAGTATGACACGACATAAATTCGAGTCAATTCTTATGGAAGTACATAAAAGGCAAATGTAGCGACCGCTCTAGAGAATAAATTCCCTCTAAGAAGTTATTATGATGTGGATACTTCTTGGTGGATCTGAATAATGATGTTGCCAATTGCACAAGGCAATATGATAAGTGCCAGATATTCTACCAAAATCTCCTTCGAAAGAATTGATGCAAATAGTCAACCTGTGACTATTCACGATATAGGGAACTAATCTCTTAGGATTGCTCCTAATTCTAAAGGAGGGGCCAAATATGTAACAACTGCAGTAGATAACTTCACACAGTAGGTCGAAGCGGAACCGCTAGCTATGATCACTACAAAGAAAGTTATTAATTTCTGACTAAAATTCACGTTCACATGTTTGGAGTACTGCAGAATATCATAATTGACAATGGAACACAATTAGAGAGCGCCTAATTTTAAAATTACTGCAAGTGGTTCACATCGTAAAGAGCTTCTTCATAGCAACATATCCACAGGCAAGTAGGTTAGTGGAAGTAGTGAACAAGATTGTTAAATTCACCATTAGAAAGTGACTCATGAAAACAAAAGGAGAATGGGTTGATGAACTCTCGCTTGCACCATATGCTTACCGAACAACTCACAAAATTGTAACTGGACGCATTGCTTTCACTCTTGTATACAGTTCAAAAGCAATGATCCCGATAAAACTAAAAGTCCCTACTTGTGGGTGAATAGCTTCAACCAGACTTAAAAGCAGTGGCTATTGCTTGAAGCTCTCATCAATTAAATGAAAAGAAAGAACAATCTGAGTTCAGAATAGTATCACAGTATATTACAATGCTAAAGTTCACCATCGAACTTTCAAAGTTCGGATCCTATTCTCAAATGAGTCACGATAAACGTTTTAGCATTCAGGTCAAATTGGGATGAACCCAATAAAATTGATCACAAGCTTTCGGAAGAAAACTTCAAGCTCACAAAAGTATATGAAACCCCTATTCCTTAAGCTGGAAATAACAATCCACTATGACCTTACTACGCTTGAAACCTGATTTTTTTTATTTTTTTGCAAAATAATTAACCTATGTTCAATAAGGGCACTGTATTTTAACAAATTTTTTTAGATATCAATAAATTTTGCTTTTGAACTAATGAAATTATGTGCTTTCGAAAAGAGTAAAATTCAGTCAGAAATTAAAGTTTCATGAAGTACAAATATGTAGGGGTGAGCAAACCCCAGTTCGGTTCGGTTTTGGGGTAAAACCGAAACCGAAAGACCTCGGTTTTAAAAACCGATAACCGAAACCGGAACTGAAGCATCAGTTTCGGTTTTTATCTGTTCGGTTTCGGTTTTAAAACCGATTTAAACAAAAAATATTATAAATTTAAATAACCATAAAAGAAATTAAAATAAATTGTTTCAACCGAGTGTATTGGAACACATGGTACAGAGTACAGACTAATAGACTATAAGTCATCCAAAGTAGTACAAAGCTAAGCTAGCTAGCTCTAAGACGAAGACAAGAAACAAAAAAAGGAAATGAGCAGGAGCACTCCAGTGAACCACACTATAGCAGACCAGCAACAACTTGGAATTCTAGAAAATAGTCTACTGGTACCTCAACTTTCATCTTCAATTCAAAACATCCAAAAATTTGCAAAAACAAGAAATGGACATTTTATATTAGTCTACCCCTAATCATGTATTCAGCTAAATCAAATTAATGAAGCAATGGCCAGTGTGTATATACTATATAATACAAAGCAACATGCAGCATAAGACAATGTGCAACATTTTATAATTCGGTTCGGTTTGGACCTAGAACCAAAACCGAAACATTAGTACGGTTCGGTTTTTTGATTTTCGATTTCGGTTTTTTTCGGTTTCATTTTTTTTCGGTTCGGTTTTTATCGGTTTCGGTTTTATTTCGGTTTTTTGCTTACCCCTACAAATATGTACGGATTAAGCAAAATTCAATACACTTGGAAAACAATAAAATCGTCAGCAATCGAAATGCACTTTACGAAAACACGACACATACTCCAAGTTTTGAAGCTACCTTGAATGATTGTCAAGTACAAAACGTGACCCAGAATAACCAAAGGAAGTACTTCTAAACTACTTCTTAAAACTCACTAGCGCATGGAAATTTCTTTCCTTAGTGGACATAGTTCGAAATCAAGACTATGAACCATAAAAAGCAATGGGCAAGGAAAATTTAGCAGCATTAGGATTTCCCTACCTTAGGAGACATAATCTAAAATCAAGAATACAGACCTTAGAAAGAAGAGCATAGGGAAGAATAAATTTCAAAATCAATCAACACTAGGAGCACGTTACCTTAGGGAACTTAGTGTGAAATTAGGATTATGAACCTTAGAAAATGGATGCAGGAAAAATTAGTGGTACAAAAAAAAATTCCCTTGCCAATGTTGAGGCACAAAATTCCCACGTTGCCATTGAGGCATGAAAAGCTAACACCACCATTGAGGCACAAAATTTTTGTCACCATCATCGAGACACAAAAAATCCCTCACCAACGTTGAGGCATGACAAAGGCTGTACTACGTTAAGGCATGATAAAAGCTCTCATCACCATTAAGGCATGAAATAACCCTCATCACACCTAGGCACGAAACTCAATCGACACTGAGAGCTTCCTGCCTTGAGGAACATAGTCAGAAATAAAAGTTAAAGATACTTAGTAAAAAAAGCACATAAAGCAATCAATGGCATCGAAAATTGTTCTCATGCGGTGAGAACTTCGCCTCGAGGTCACTGAGTTGTTGGGCATTGACCCCAAAACCCATCTTTCACGATGAGAACTTCGCCACAAGGTTACTGGATTGACAAACATTAATCGAAACTCTTCTTGCGTTGTGAGAACTTCACTCCGAGCTAAAGGATTATCAGATATCAATCCAAAACTCTTCTCGTATTGTGAGAACCTTTCCCTATGGCCATCGAATCATTGGCCATCTATCCAAAAATATTCTCGAATATTAAGGAATACATCCAAAGCACACAAGTCAAGAAAACTTAGGATCCGAAGATTAAACTAGTCAACCTTCTAGATATAAGGACAAGCTAAATGCTTTGTCATCCCGCAACTGCCAAAATAATAACTAGACTCGCAATGGTAAAATTGAAAACTCAAAAAACATATCTAAAGAGTGTAGATAGTACTTTGGCACAGGGGTAGTACCACTAATATTGATGGAAAATATTGATGGACAAAATACATAAGTGAAACATACAACACGTATACTGTGGTCTATAGGTAGAATCAGTAGCAAACTGGCTATAGCAAACCCAAGTATTTCAAAAATATATAGAAACAAAAGCATGGGAAGTAAATATATACAACAAAGTCACATATAGATAAACAACAGTACTTTATTACTAAACAACAGATATGTACAGAATTTGTGCATATCCAAAAGGCAGCAGCAGGTAACTTTACAATCTTGGCCGAGAAAGCAAAAATATAAGTACAAACAATATTGAAAAGCCAAAAAAAGGAAGATCTGAGTGAAATATCACAAGTCACTTCTTTTTCTCATCTTTTTTTATCCTTTCTAATTTTAACATTTAGCTTCCCAAGCCTCCTTAGCTTTCTGGTAGAAGGACCAGTGCTAGCTAGAATAACAAGTATATACTTGGCTCCCCTGGTTACCTCTAGTTCATCTATCGCCTTCCGGTCACTTTTGAACCATGTACTCGCAGTTCTTAGACATGCTCTTTTCAGACTTATCCTTATCTTCAACTACAATCTTTCTCTTCTATAATAGCCTCTTTCTCCTCGATCGCTAGTTCTTTCCCCTCAGAACTCGTCCCATCTCCTCCCATCTCCTCCCAAAGACAACATTGGATAATCTAAACCTTGTTCAGTACCAGTCTGTTACGAATGTGACCTATGCTCGGAAGTAGAAGCTAAGATAGAAGCCCGAACTATTGAAACCAGAGTAAAAGAAAAAAAATCACTTTAGTTACCACAACGCCAGAGGATGCAAGAATTGTAGCGGGAATCTCTGTAACATCCCATACTTTGTGTATCTAGCACCTGCAATAAATGAGCATGAGCATAATCAGAGTACGATAAGATATTAACTCAAGCAACTATCTTTTCAAAGTAAGTCACTTTGCCAATATCGAGCATAAAAGAGAACGAGAACTGGAAGCCAAACTTAGACATCTCTGAGAACCCGTCCTTCTCTATGAAACCTGGAGGTTGTAATGAGGAGGGGGGTCAAAACAACAAGTTCTAGTGACTAAGAAATGTACAAAACATATTATAAGACAAATATATATTCTGTTTGATTCAACCCAAGCTGTATGCCTGACAAGGTTAGTGATTCTAAACCAACCATATTAAAGCCTACGCACAACTCTACTATTCTTCCCAAAGTAGTGTTCCCATACTATATTACCAAGATTGGACATTTACACACATTTTTGTGAAGCCTTTATACCAGTGTTTAACTAGTAAATTATACCGAGAGTGGGCCCCTATTTTCGGGGTTTCTATCTATATCCTCATTCTCTATTCTATACTATTTAACGCCTCACTATCAACGATAGAAAGAGTGGATTATCCCTGATCACTTAAGACCCTAAGCGGACTTTTTGATCACTTATTAACCCTCGATAATATATTAAATATTAACATAAATCTAGCGGGCACTAGCTACGGACCCTACTAGTTGAGGCTTCCGTCATTCACGAATATACCCTTGCCCCGCATAAGATGAGAGTAGGTATTTTATTGTTTGTTATACCTTCTAGCTGACCTTATTTGATAACCTCCTTAGTCACTTACTACTTCCGTAGGATAAATGGCCATATCTGGCCCTTTTAATTTCCAGGTTGGGTAGGCCAACACAAACCTTCCATTTCAGACCCCTATACTGAAAAACCTATTCCCAATTGGACTCTTTAACCCAAGTCACTTAGCCTTTTAGGACCCAGGAAGATGACTATACGTGAAGGTTATTCGTTCGTCCCACATTTCCTTTAACACCTTTCCCTTTTTAGGATAAAGTAGGCTACGTTATTAAGTCATCCTCGTTTAATTCCTTCATACGGAAATACTATACGTACACCATTTATTTGTATCACGAGTTTATATGGTTAATAATATCTTAAATTATTAACCTACTAAGTCGAACATTATTTTTAATTATAAGTTTTATTGACATAAATAAGGAAGATTACATTCTCTTTTCTCTAGGATATTTGGACTTAGTATTTAAACGAAAATCAATATCCATTAATCCCCTTTTTGACACCTATTTCATTTTCTTTTCTTTTTATTGCCCTTTATGACTCTAATGGTCAAACTTTCCTAAGGTAACTATTTACCAGTCCCAAGTAATCTACTTGTTGTACCCTAACGGACAATACATATTCTTATTTATATATATGTATAATTTTTTTCATACCTAGCCTCTCACATTAAGTTGACTATATGTGGATGCTGGATATGCCGGTCGATCCCGGGCAGACTTCTACCACAAGTTAACTTAACCTCGTGCCATAGTACGATTATATTTATGCATTAGACCCCTCACACTAAACTGACTATCCGTGGTCGCTGGATTTTCCAGTCGGTTCCGGGCAGACTTACACCACAAGTTGAGTTTAACCTCGTGTCTAAATGCGGTTATAATTTAAATCTCCAACTTTGGGTCCACAACAATTATCCTAATTGATTTTAGGAATTGTAACCATTTTCCTATTCACAGTTTATTTTCCCACATCAATATTGGTTACAATGGTTATCCCCTTATTTGCGGTCTTATTTAAGGCAATTAATTATATTTATTGCTACAAATGGTCATCACAAATATAGTAATTAAAAATGGATTATATTTATACATTTATTTTTATGTTTTCGTGTGGTCAGCATAGAATTTATATTTCATCGTTTTACACTGGTTTGGACGGATAATATGTATACATTTATTTTTATGTTTTCGTGTGGCCAGCATAGTTATTAATATATTATTATTATTTATTGTTTTGCAATACCTATTTTTAAATTAATGACTTGGTCTAATCAATTAACCAAATGTTCCCTCTTTATATTCAATCTTGCCAAAAAGGTTTCAAGTCTCATCAGGACCGTTAGCCAAATCATTGCAAATCATGCCTATTTTGTGGGATTGACATATTTCCAAATCACAAGAAATATATGTAATTATTTTTATTTTAGGTCGATGCAAATTACATACAAAAACATGTATTTATTTTTATATGTACTTTTGCACCACTTTACCTTTTTAATTCTTTTTGTCGTACTTCTTATGATTCTAAAATAACGCCTTTTTAATAAAAATGAGGAAAACAACATAACTTACAATGCTTAAGCCAAAAACCAAACAATATTGAATGTAAACAAGGAATATTTCTTTTATTCTTACAATCACAACAAAAATTCATCTTTCTACCCAAATTTATATATTTTATATTTCAGCACTGAACTAAAGATCTAGAAGTTAGCTACAACAAATTTATGTTAAATGGGACTGATTTCCAGATCCACAGTGCTATGTAGCATATACAACATGTTACATAATTCCTGACATAACTTGTAGGAATATGTCGGAATATATATATATATATATATATATATATATATATATATATATATATATATAAATCATACAATTCATGTTTATACGTAATCACAGCTTTATCATTTACCAATTTCAAACATATTCATAATTAGATATGATGGTTATCACAATTTGCAATTATATAAATAACAGAACATATAGGCATAAAACATAGGCTGGATTCCATTTCTGAATTAGTAAATTTCCCACTCACCTTATAGCTTCCATTTCTGAATTTTGAACCCTTTTAGGCTTACAATACCCAAATTCTTACAAATCTACAATTTATCTAGAAAAGAGAAAATTCTAGATCTGTAGAAATGTAAGAAAAAGGGAAAAGAGCGAAGAAATCTATCGTTGAGCACCCTCTTCCATTGAATCTAATAATCTTCCCAATTCCACATGAATTTGATTTGATTTGGTATATGTATGGATATATTTTGTTTAAAAATTAGGTTAGAAGAGGAAGAAAAATTGCAGAGCTCCACCTCCTTCATATATTTGAATGAAAATAGAGTGAGGCTCTACCCTTTTATTTATAGGGGTGGAAATAGCCTAGAACCATTGGATTAGTTTTAATTTATATTCGTCCATCCGTTATTACAATATAATAAAACAACTCACCAAAACTTAGCCGTCACTGGCAATTTGACGCCTAGTACTTCGACCTGGGCGGTGACCCCCATGTCGACTTCCTGGGCATCAAACTGCCTAGATTGGCTGGGTTATATATGGTAAATTATTAGTTAAATATTTAGTTTATTTATTTTCCGTCTGTTTTCGTATTTTGTCCTTAACTTTTCATATGGACTCTGTTTGCGAAACTCCAAACATGAAAGTTGACCAAAATTCCGAGTCGAACGGAACAGTTAAAGTCTCGCAGCCAAATTTCATCGTTTGCAGAAATTCCTATTTTTTAAATTCTAATAATTAATTTAAATTGCTAAAATTTCGGGTTGTTACATTCTTCCCTCCTTAAGAGGAATTTCGTCTCTAAATTCTAACGCCTATAATCCTATGCTACACAACTAATTTTGTACATATACTTTGCAACCATATGTATATGTGCATGGTGAACATAATGCAATTTCAACCAAAAACATGCATGCAATATGATTCTAATCGAATCCTCCTATAAGATTGCATTAAACTTTTTGAAATATTTCTGAAAACATGATGCAGAACATCCTAAATATACTGGCAGTTCTGCATAAATGAAAATTTTGAAAATTCTTTTTCATCCATAACCTCCACATAATTATGAATAAAAGTTTGAAGCAACCAATTTTGCATCTAAACCCTACCATCCAAAATGTACGCGATCTAATTGTTTCCTATTTAATCTCTCTTAAACTGGAAAAAGGAAATTAAGGCAAAGAAGTTTAACATTTTCTTCGCTTTCAAATATTCCATCTCCCGACCTATAGTAGAATTTTCTCCTCGGTTACCCAAAATATCCCAAAAATTTCCAACTGTAGACTGTAGAGGAGGCTTAAAACAAGCTCTAAAACGTAAAATGCGTTAATTAATAGCTCGCACGCATCGTTGACAGAGATGGAAATAACATTTTCAAGGCTAAAACAACATTTTCCTTGTTACCATTAACGTTTTTATCGCATCATTGGTCCTATTGCACCGCTAAAACACGCACACAAAGCATCCCAAAAATCTTCCTTACACCGTTCATGTGACCAAAAATCAAAAAATTTCATAAAAATAAATTTCCGCCTGAAAACTTATCATGTTTATTTTGAAATTTCCTTCCAAAACCGTCTCATTTTCCTATAAAATAAGAAAATGATAGAATTTTTTTTAAACAACATTTTCCATAAACTTTTGAAAATGAAAATTGCAGAAATTTAAACGATTCATGTCACATGTTAGCGAAAAAGGAAGTCAGTCACGCCAAAAATGCGAAAACTGAAATCACACAAAAGACAAAAATAAATTTCAGTTTTGACAAGGAACGGTGGTTTATATATATATATATATATATATATATATATACACACACACACACACACACACACAAACACACACCTGTGACGTAGGACCTTTCCTTTACTAAAATTTATTCAACATAGAATTTTATTCTTTCCAGCCTTGGGACAACTATTAATTTAGATAAGAGAAATGCGATTTCATTCAAACAGGTATGCGTGAATGACATAAACATCTTCAAACATAGAAATCTCATTAACCTAAATCGTGCGATTTAAACAACACTAGTAGTTACAAGCAAGGTTTTAAATCTCGGATATCGGTCACGTTTCGTCTCGGCGATTATATAGACTCGGTCTCGTATCAGGGGAGATCTCGGACGAGATGAGTCTAACTCGGGATTTCGTCTCGGATTTTCATCTCGGGTCTGAAAGTTCATATTGGAACAATCTCGGGGTACATGATATGTTAAAAATGATATTTTAACAAAATGATTTTTATGAATGCTATTAAAAACATAGTAACTTAAACTTAAAATGCAAAATAACTTTATTATTCTTTATTTTGCGAAAGATCATTCATACTCTAAATCTTAATATGCTTAAAACAGAAATATTATTAGACAGGAAACATTAAAAGGATCCAAAACATTAAAAAAAAATCAGCATAAATAGACCATAAAATACATAATTTCATAAGTAACATGTATGTAAAAAGACGAATATGAAAATCAGAAGCATTGTAAAACATATACGAACATACAATATAGTCATTTAACATGCAAAATGTAAAATAACATAAGATTGATATGGCTAGATTTGAGTTCATTAATTATAGTTCTAGTTTAGGCACAAATTTAAATTTTAACTTAAAAAACTAAGATCTCGGACGATATTTCAGTATTTCGTCTCGGTCGACATATCGTTCGATATTGCAATATCTCAGGCGATATATTCGAAAGGAGATTTAGAGTGAGATTTGTTGTTTCATTTCGGAAGGAGCCCAAAAAGAGATATCGGAGGAGATCTCGGGCGATATTTGCGAGATTTGAAATAGTGGTTACAAGCACGAATCATCGTAAAACCAAGAACCCGACGTTGGAAAGAGATACGACAAAACAACACCAAAAATTCCAAAATAATGGATACAAACAACGAGATGCCTTGCTCTACGGATGGAGCTCAAACCAATTTTTATGATATTTTATTAACCATTTCATGGTAGCAAAAATGCTCAATCTCGTGTTACAGACACTGTTAGTGTTGTTGGAGGTATCCACATCACTATCTCTTCTTAGAGAGAATTTATGATGAGAAAACCTACCACAAAACTGCTTCTCATGGAGACCCACCTAATATTATCTAAAGACAAAGTGGATAGGTGAATTAACAGAAAGTAATTCCATGAGACAATACACAAACACAATAAGATGAATTGAATATGATGCGGTACTAAATGATGGTTACGCCATCGATCAAACAAAGGATTGATTTCTGTATCATGAGAAAAATTCAGTTATAACTTCCCAGTTATAGAACGATGTGCTTAAATGGATCACATGTCTACATGGGCAGTTCGAACATAGATTCCAAACACAAAAACTGACATCAAGAAAAAGAGATTTGCTGCAAAATCTCTAAAGCCGGTCAAACAAAAGACCATTCAAGTCCACGTAAGACATGGATTCCTCTAAAATCTCTTCGAGATTCTTCTCAGGAAAACTATCCAAAAGATAGCTTAATCTTCATCCCAGAAACGACGATCGCCTTCGAAAGAACCTATTTGAACAAGGTATAACAATGGCGGTTGCAGCACAGACACAAATCCTATTCTAAGATCTCGAAGCAATGGGCCGGTGCAAACCCAACTACCTTAACAAAATTTCTTAGCCCTAGAGTGGTGAAACCCTTTTACTCATTCCAATCCAATCAAATGATCTCTACCCATGGGTGTGACTAAAATGGTGCAAGTAAGATCGGATAGCGCAATTAGTTATTATGGAATAAGAAAAGGTCGGAGAGAAGAAATTAGATCTTGGAGTATTAGTGAGGCAAGATCTAATGAGCAAACAAACGCGAAAAATGAGGAGATGGGGAGGCAACAAAGAAAGAGAAGAAGGATAGAGATACGGTACGGTTAGATGAGGAAGAAAGGTTGAAAGAAGGAAGTTAAGGGGTAAATTGGACGCAACTTTTATAGTTGATTCCTAGGTCCAAGTTGTACCAAAACTCATCAACTAATTGGCCGTCCTAGTATAGCACCAAACGGTCAACTACCAAATGGGCTTTGGACAGAGGTTGGACCTTGACCTTATTAGCCCGGATTGAAATATTAATCGTCCCGCAACGATCTGAAAATAATTATCCCCATCACCGCGGTATTTAAAGGCCCCAGTCAAAACCTCGAACCAACTCCAAGGATTTATAGTATCAACAACAATGCTTCGACTACACAACGAACGAGCGAATTCCAAAAATAATTCAGCTAGAAATCCACAATATTAATTAAAACGGATTTTCACCTTACCTAGCTGACAACAAACAGATGATTCACGAAATCAAATAACCCAAAATCCGGACGAAGGATTTTCCTTAGCCTTTTCAAAGAAAAATTTAAAACTTTTCCGAAAATCAATGGTTTCATATTTATAAACCAAGTTTATTATTACTATTATTTATATTCTAGTTTATATTTCACACTGGAAAACCTTTTCCTGTCCAAAGATATTAGAGTTTTAGAATCTTAAGGATTAATTGTGGTAATTTCAATAAATTATCCAATATATATAGGAAGAGGGACACCACAAATTACAAGGAATAGATGTTTATTGATTTCATGTTTAGTGGCATATTCCTTGTCATTTCTAACTCCATCTTTCCTACCCATCAGACCATATTTATTAAAATTACTGAATGGTCCAAAATTTCTAAAACATGAATAGATTAAGAATTTAAAACCATTTCTTCACAAACTATTTTCTGAAACCGCTTTTCAAAACTGTTGAAATCCATTTTTTTATTTTTCAAATAGTTTTAAAAATAAATTTTCTTGAATACAAGGCTAAGAACTCAATTGAATATTTCAACAAAGGTAGATTCAGAATTTTAACGGAGTAACAAATGGATCGTAATTATAATTCCGAAATGGATACGAGATATTAATGTGGTTTTTTTTGTTTTGAATCGAGTAATGGTCTTAACTGGAACTACTAACGAAACCATACCAGGAATTAATGACTATCTCGGTTGTAGCTAGCTTGTTATATTAATGTATATTTTATTCCAGTTTCCAAATCTCGAATCAACGGAATCCACCATACGTTGTCTCATGCTCTTTACGACGAGACTGCCAACGTATTGTGGGTGGGGTAAGACAGAATTGGCTAGAAATCCGAACTCAACATATTCCAACTTTTAGTCGCTTAAAGCTCATTTTTATTATTAGGCCCACGACTAATTCATCGTCGAAACAAATTTAAGTCGAGTAACAAAGATGAAGAAAAACAGAAAAGAAAATCGAATTGCATTCCCTCAAGATTCCTAATTTAACTAATTCCTTTGATCATCTAACCTAAGCCCTGGTACCAAATGTAACACCACACACTTTTCTGCGCCCAAATTTCGACAAAAATCGAAACTCAAACACATCCAAGCATAGAGCGTATATACAGTACCTACAATAAATGAGCATGAGCATAATCAACGTACGATAAGATAACTCACAACGAAAACAAAACAGGATAAATTAGTATTAACTCAAGCAATTACCTTTTCAAAGTAAGTCACTTTACCAATACCGAGCATGATAGACAACGAGAACTGTAACGACCCGGTTTTTTTAGTGACTTTGGTTATCGACATAAACTCAATGACGACTAACCAAACATCGAAAAATACCGGTAGTTAATGAACGAATTTAGAGGGTGAGAATAGATAAGATAGAAACTTAGAATAGAAGAAGAAGAAGAGCCTACAACATCATAGTAAACACGAATCTCACAGGGGAACGAATAAAATATAACATAACTTTGAAATAAAAGATTGTACTTGAATATACATATCATTATCATGTACAACACTTACAACACAGCGGAATAACAATAGCTATATAAAATCCTGAAGCCTCCTGCTCCAGCTCTGCAAGTATCTGTAAATCCCGACTACTTGACTGCCCGTACAAAATTGGGCACCCAAGAGTTTAGGGAAAACAAAACAAAATAAACTCTGGGTCGGTCATGGGACTGGTGTGAGTAAAACAGTTTAAAACAATTTGAACAAGTAAACGATATCTCTTAAGACCACGTCGTATAACGGAATGGGTTTTTCCCTTATGAGAATCCAACATATCTTTATATCAAAAACCTTTTGATATTATAATAATGTCTATCAACTACAATATAATAATCATCTAGCAGAAACGCTTTCATCTCAAGTTCTACATATATAGTATACAATCAAAACCGCAAGCACATATTGGGTAATGGATTTCCAACTATGACAAGGTATGGAACCACCTTTCGCTAGTGTACCTCTAGAGAGGAATACACTAGGTTCAACAAGAACATCTTGCAACCCGGCCACACATGACCGACCACTCATTTCGCTTGAGTGTATCGAATGTATATCACCAACGGTTGGGATCAGCAACCGTTTCCCGAATGGGACAGCATCGACAATAGATTTTTAGAAGTAAATGAAACTCTAGATCAGGTGATTATACAACCTAATAGGTGCGACCTACATAGCCATGCTGTCTGCCCGATTTTTGTCATTTCCCGGTTGTGAAGCTAGAGGCCACGCTTATCTCTGAAAGATCACACATTTATTCACTTTGAATGTCACATCGTCATACCCGCCAAATCACAAATTGATTTCCCCAAAAATACCACGGGTATACAGCTAAGAGAAACGAATTCCTCCGCCACCAAACGTAAATACGTTTGAAGAGATCAACTTACGCGATCTATTAAACATACTCTATCAGACATTCTTCCATACAGGTTTTTCCTGGGACTGGACAAACCGAAGGCACTATTCAGTACAACCATCATAGGCAATCTTTACCTAAGATTTATACAACAGCCCTTGCACTTTACTCTGTCTTCAACTATCTTTGGCATATATGATTCGCAACGCTTATGCCAATATAGAGTGGTTCTTCGGATAATAATCCAATTGGTCTCTCCATATTAACAACGTTAAAATGGTCGGAAACTTCGATAGTCAGTGAGTTAACTATCAAAGAAAAATACGTGTGCAAACAAAGATATTATTTCCAAATGGAAATTATATCGATCGATCATCATTTAACATTTATCTTTTTAGTTCATTAATTTACTTATCTCCTATTCCCATATATTCAACATTTCTTATTTTCTATTCTCAGAAAACATTTCTGATTCTTATTTGGAAAACATTTCCAAAACTCCTTCACTGGATTTAAACTGATGTTTAAATCAAACATCGCCATGCCAACTCAAACCATTTCACGCATTACTAAATTCACTTATCCATCCTTCACTATCAAACCTTGCCATTCCTTAGTTAAGAAGGAAGTCAATCAAGTTGGGGTATAATTACCTCTCAGACCTTAACTGAACAACGTTTTAACTTCGAAATAGTCAAAGTTTATCTTTTAAATCTTTAACAAACTTCCTCACGAACTCACGGATTCTATTTATAAATCCCTTTCCTTTATAAAACATTGGTTATAACGATAACGTTAAAATCCCTACTTTCGACATTTCTAACTTCAAATATAACTCTTATTCCTTAATTTGAATAATTAACCTACTCTAATTTATTTATAAATAAATAAATCTTGATTTAAAAACCGGAAAGTAAATAATACTTTCCCGAATTCGATATAATCGATTTCGACGCATAACTTTCTTTCGAGTAATCTCTATTCGATTAACTCCTTCGAATAACTAATATTCGATTAACTCCCTTCGAATAACTTATATTCGATTAACTCCCTTCGAATAACTTATATTCGATTATCGCACTTCGAATAAATTATATTCGATTATCTCTCTTCGAATAACTTATATTCGATTATCTTACTTCGAATAACTTATATTCGATTATCTTACTTCGAATAACTTATATCCGATTATCTTACTTCGAATAACTTGTTCGATAATTCTATTCGAATAAAATATATTCGATTACTCCCTTTAACTCTATTCGAATAACTAATATTCGATAACTCCTTTTAACTCTGTTCGAATAACTCTATTTAACTCTATTCGAATAACTCTATTTAACTCTATTCGAATAACTAATATTTGATTTACTCAAATTCGATTAACTCTGTTTAATTAACTCTAATCACTTAACTCTATTTGATTAACTCTATTGGATTAACTCGTTTTGATTAACTCCTTTGAATTAACTCCTTTTGATTAATTCCTTTCTTCGAATAACTGTATTCGATTACTAATATTCGACTAACTCTATTCCATTTTACTCATACTCGACTAACTTTAACTCGATTAACTCCATTTGAATAACTCGAATTCGATTTAACTCCAATCGATTAACTTATATTCAATTATCTCTAACTGGTTAACTATAACTGATAAACTCTAACTGGTTAACTCTAACTGATTAACTCTAACTGATTAACTCTAACTTGTTAACTTTAACTGGTTAACTCTAATCGACTAACTCTATTCGATTACAAATACTTCCTTTCCTATTTGTCTATATTTATTTCATATAAATATTTCCTTTATAAAATTCTATTTATTTTCTCAAATAAATTCCCCTTTTTATCTTTATTTATTTTCTAAATAAATGATTCTTTTTCAATTCTATTTGTAAATGTTTTACAAATATTTCCCTTTCTATTTTATTTGTAAATGTTTTACAAATATTCCCTTTTCATCTTTCTACGTATTTAACAAATAAATATTTTCCTTTTCTATTTGTTTCACAAATATTTTCCTTTATAACTCTTATTTATTTCCCAAATAAATAATCCCTTTCTACTTCTATTTATTTCTTAAATAAATATTCCATTTCAATTCTATTTATTTATCAAATAAATATTTCTTTTTTTAATTCTATTAAAAATGTTTCGCAAATATTTCCTTTCCAATTCTATTTGTAAATGGTTTACAAGTATTTCCTTTTCGATTTCATTTGTAAATGTTTTACAAATATTTCTCTTTCTATTTGTATAACAAATATTTTCCCTTTTATATTTTATTTATTTTCTAAATAAATAATCCATTTATACTTCTATTTATTTTCTCAATAAATATTCCTCTTTATAAAATCCTTTGATTTTATAAATAATTTCCTTTTTTAATATCACATTTATTCCCCATAAATATTTCCTTTCAAAAACCCTTTTTATTTTATAACTATTTCTTTTATAAAATCTTTTGATTTTATAAACAATTCCTTTTATAAAATCTTGTGATTTTATAAATAATTCATTTTCAAGATACAATTTGAAAATCCCCTTTTTAACCTTCCGGTATTCCTTATGGTATTTAATGTACCATATAACCATGATCGGTATCATTCAAACATATAAAATCATCAACAAATTCATATCACATCATATAACATAATATATGAAACAAAACAGTATTTTATATATTGAGGAACCCAGTTGGGTCCCTCTAACCTGTTTTCCTGTATCACAGATGTTAAACAACACGAGTATAAAATATTCTGATAAACGGAATCAATATTCGATTAACGATTTATATATATATATATATATATCGTTATCTATAATTTTAACCAATACACAACCAATTCAACCAAACAGTTAACACACAGAAATCAACAGAAAATTATCAGTTCTAAGAATACGTTATAAAAATATAACTGTTCAGAGTTAGTGAGTTTTACTCACGTTGGACGATCATCGTTAATAACGATAACCATCGCTTGATTCGGATGGACAGTTTATTTTGCTATAAATTGTAACGAGCTCAGATTCGCTCCCAGTTAGTTCCATTGTGTAGTGTTCGTCCATACGATCCTAACGTGACCAGTTTTGCTGAATTCCGTTCACGTATGACCAAGTTATGAATTATACAAGTTAATACATATTTAAATAGTTTAAACTTGGATTTAATTTATAAATGGGCCAACCTTTTTCATTCAGCCCAACACCGTATTACCTTAACCCAATACCCACCTCCAAGCTTCTTCCCCAAATACACAAATACGGCTTCCTCCTGTAAACACCCTAGCCGACATTTACACTTCCACCGCACCTCCTTCTTCCAACATAAAATCGAACAAAAATCACCATAAATCCTCTCTCACTCCCCTCTTCCACCTCATACTGGTTTTGCTCCACTCGCGCCTATGTATGAAATCCGTTCTCCAGTTCCTGTCGACTCCAGTGGAGGAAGTCGCGACCTCAGTGTAGTTCGAATCCACCCCTACTTCGCACGCAAGTGCTATAACACCTCATGAATCCAAATCTAACAACCCCAATGCAATTTAATGCTTTAAAACTCGAAGAATCTGAGCCCTAACTCGCAACACAGACGCTGCAAGAAAAATCAGCGAACCAAACTTCCGTCGATCACTGCAAAATGGATGTGAGCATGAAGAGATTCTCCTGAGGGTTCCAGAAATATATACTTCATGATTTAAGGGATTTTCTTTGAATTGATTTTCATTTTCAAAGCTTGAAATTTACTATTTGAATTTTCTTTGAGGTAATGGCGCATTTTCTTGCTGTGGAGCTTAGATTTAGGATGACGTTAGGTATTTATAGGATGGAATTTAAAATTTATTTTATTTTTAACTGATTATTTTATTTAATTATAATCAATCGCTATGTGTATTCATCGTTTAAAAATTCCTAAAATCACATACGATACCCAAAAATCACGAAACTGGACATGTAGCTACAGTTCGACATTACGGTCCCAACGAAACTGGTTTCGTCGAATTCCGACTCCGTTTGCTCACACAACGTATTTTTAACCGTCAGAATATCGACTGTTTTTCACATTAAAAATCGGTACGACCACATACTAATTTCAAAAATCATGAAAATTGAAATCTAGCAATAATTTAATATTGCGGATCCAACAAAATTAGTTTCGTCGAATTCTGAGGTTGTTTGCAAAACTGGCTATTTTTAAAGTTCTAAATAACCCTTTTAAATATATAAATATATTTAAAAATAATTAAATTAAATATTTATAAATAAATATTATCGTATATATTCACAGTGGAATGCCATACAACTCCAGAATAATCCTATGTGGATTTCTAACTCGATATTTCAAAGTTCTCAGTTATATCGATATTCGATTTATAATGAAATTCCTTTTATAAATATAAATAAATCGTTATAAATTATAAAGGAATTCCATAGCGACTTTTCTAAAATTTGATTTGGACATAAATCAAAATCTACATGATGAAATCTCGATTTTTCTCTTCCACTAGAAAAATATATTTTACCAGCCCCTAACGTTTCCTGTTTCACAGAAATCCGACTTAAAACAAATTTTGTATATTCAGTTGAAGTTCAAATCGCCAAATCGCGAACTGCCGCGCCATTTCGAGCTCGATTTTAATTATAATATATATTATACGTTCAGACTTCGTTTAAATAATATATTCGTCGATATAATTCAATATAAACTGAATTATATATTTTATATCGTCCAATTCACACCATATCATGGATTCTGTTATTTCCGATTATTCCGGAAATATATAATTTTATTATTTATATTAATTAAATATAAATATTATTTAATTCTGGTTATCGATATCGCCAACTCGATATTAAATAATTAAATTAATTAATTATTCGACAGCAAAAAATGCGGGTCATTACAAGAACCCAAAGACAAACTTAAACATCTTCGAGAATCCGACCTTCCATATGAAACTTGGAGGTTGTAATGGTTAGGGGGGTCAGAACAACAAGTTCTGGTGACTAAGAAATGTACAACACAGACTATAACACACACACACACACACACACACACACACACACACACACACACATATATATATATATATATATATATATATATATATATATATATATTCCGCTCGATTCAACCCAAGCTGTATGCCTGACAAGGTTAGTGATTCTAAACCAACCATGTTAAAGCTTATGCACGACTTTACTACTCTTCCCAAAGTAGTGTTCCCATATTATATTTCCGAGATAGAACATTTACACACATTTTTGAGAAGCCTTTATACCAGAATTTAACTGGTAAATTATATCGAGAGTGGGCCCCTAATTTCGAGGTTTTTATCTATATCCTCATTCTTTATTATTTAATGCCACGCTATCAATGATAGATCGGGTGGATCCCCCTGATCACTTAAGACCCTAAGCGGACCTACTGGTCACTTATTAACCCTCGATAATATATTAAATGTTAACATAAAACTAGAGGGCACTAGCTACGAACCCTACTAGTTAAGGCTTCCGTCATTCACGCATATACCATTTACCTGCATAAGGTGAGAGTAGGTATTTTATCGTTTGTTATACCTTCTAGCTGACCTTATTAGATAATCTCCTTAGTCACTTACTACTTCCCGTAGGATAGATGGTCATATCTGCCCCTTTTAATTTCCAAGTTTGGGTAGGTCGACACACACCTTCCATTTAAGACCCCTATACTGAAAAACCTATTCATAGGTGGACTTTTTAACCCTAGTCATTTAGCCTTTTAGGACCCAGGAAGCGGACTATACGTGAGGTTACTCGTTCGTTCCCCATTTGCCATTAACACCTTTCCCTTTTTGGGATAAATTATGCTACATTATTAAGTCATTCCCGTTTAATTCCATCATACGGAAATACTATACGTACACCATTTATTTGTATCACGGGTTTATATGGTTAATAATATCTTACATTATTAACCTACTAAGTCCAAATATATTTTTAATTATAAGTTTTATTGACATAAATAAGGAAGGTTATATTCCCTTTTCTCTAGGATATTTATTTAATTTCTTCCCTAATTTGGAATTAGTATTTAAACGACAATCAATATCCATTAATCCGCTTTTTGACATCCATTTTTTTTTTAATTTCCTTTTTATTGCCCTTTATGACTCTTACGGACATATTTTCCTAAGGCAACAATTTATCAGTCCCAAGTTATCTATTTGTTGTACCCCAATGGATAATTCCTATTCTTATTTATTTATTTATTGACTATTATATATATGTATATATTTTTTTCATACTAGGCCTCTCACATTAAGTTGACTACCGACGGATGCTGGATATGCTGGTCGGACCCGGGAAGACTTCTACCACACAAGTGAACTTAACCTCATGGCTTAGTATGATTATATTTATGCATTAGACCACTTACATTAAACTGACTAGCTGTGGTTATTGGATTTGCCGGTCGATTCCAGGCAAGCTTACACCACAAGTAGAGTTTAATCTCGTGTCTAAGTGCGGTTATAATTTAAATTTCCTACTTGGGATGCACAACAATTATCTTAATAGATTTTAGGAATTGTAACTATCTTCCTATTCGCAGTTTATTTTCCTAAATCAATATTGGTTACAATGGTTATTCCCTTATTTGTGGTCTCATTTAAGGCAATTAATTATATTTATTGCTACAAATGATCACCACAAATATAGTAATTAAAAATGGATTATATTTACACATAATTCCATAATTGAACCTTATCCAAACATTCCATAGAATTTATATTTTATCGTTTTATACTAATTTGGACGGATAATATGTATACATTTATTTTTATGCTTTCGTGCGGCCAACGTAGTTATTAATACATTATTATTATTTATTGTTTTACAATACCTATTTTTAAATTAATGACTTGGTCTAATCAATTAACCAAATGTTCTCTCTTTATATTTAATCTTGCCAAAACGGTTTCAAGTCCGACTAGGACCGTTAGCCAAATCATTGCAAATTATGACTATTTTGTTGGATTGACATATTTCCGAATCATAAGAAATATATGTAATATATTTTTATTTTAGGTCGATGCAAGTTACATACAAAAACATGTATTTATTTTTATATGTAGCTTTGCACCACTTTTCCCTATTTAATTCTTTTTGTCATACTTCTTGTGATTCTAAAATAACGCCTTTCTAATAAAAATGAGGAAAACAACATAACTTACAATTTTTAAGCCAAAAACCCAACAATATTGAATGTAAATAAGGAATATTTCTTTTATTCTTACAATCACATAATACACAAATTCAACTTTTTACCCAAATTTAGATATTTCATACCTCAGCACTGAACTAAAGATCTGGAACATAACTACAACAAATTTATGTTTAATGGGACTGATTTTCATATCCACAGTGCTACGTGGCATATACAACATATTTCATAATTCATGACATAACTTGTAGGAATATGTGGGAATATATATAAAAATCCTACAATTCATGTTTATACATAATCACAACTTTATCATTTACCAATTTCAAATATATTCATAATCAGATCTGATAGTTATCACAATATGCAATTATTTAAATAACAGATTTGGTAGGCATAAAACATAGATTGGATTCAAACGAAATTGATAAATCATTATATCTATATTGGTAAATTTCAAATTCACCTTATAGCTTCCAATTCTGAATTTTGAACCTTTTTAGGCTTACAACCCCAAATTCTTACAAATCTATAGTTTATCTAAAAAGGGGAAAATTCTAGATTTGTAGAAATGTAAGAAAAAGGGAAAAGAGCAAAGAAATATATCGTTGAGCACCCTCTTCCATTGAATCTATTAATCTTCCCAATACCATATGAATTTGATTTGATTTGGTATATGTATGAATATATTTTATTTAGAAATTAGGTTAGAAAAGAAATAAAAATTGCAGAGCTCCGCCACCTTCATAGATTTGAATGGAAAAAGAGTGAGGCTCTACCCTTTTATTTATAGGGGTGGAAATGGCCTAGAACCATCAGATTAGTTTTAAGTTATATCCGTCCATTCGTTATAATAATATAATAAAACAACTCACCAAAACCTAGTCGTCACTGGGCAGTTTGACGCCCAGTAGGTCGAACTGGACGGTCGACCGCCTGGCATCAAACAGCCCAAGTCGGCTGGGTTATATATGGTGAATTATTAATTAAATATTTGATTTATTTATTTTTCGTCCGTTTTCGTATTTTGTCCGTAACTTTTTCATACGGACTCCGTTCGCGAAACTCCAAACATGGAAGTTAATCAGAATTCCGAGACGAACGCAACGGTTAAAGTCTCGCGGCCAAATTCCATTATTTGCAGAAATTCTTATTTTTGAAATTCAAATATTAATTTATATCGCCAAAATTCCGGGTTGTTACAATCTCAGTCTATAACAAAGAAAAATGTGCAATTAACTTATTATCTCCTTAGGTGAAACATAAAATTTTCCAACTCAGAGAAGGACAAAACATTACGTGCTACAGGTGTTTCCATTTCAACGTGAACATTAATCTCAAACTCCTACCCGTTTTCCTAGTCGCTTGAGTGTATAATCTATGGGGTAGTAGTTGCTAGAGTTGAAGTAGAAATTAGAATGATGGCCAAAGTGATAGAAGAAGAAACAGCACCATCATAAGCAAAGGTTATCACATGCTGGCTCTTCGGATCCGCAGAATACTTTGGGGCTAGAAGTAATTTGACTAATCGGAACTTGCCCGAAAGTTCCAATCCCACCTAAATCTGGTCTCTCTCTCTTTTATGTCTAATTTCTTCATTTCCCTTGGCGAAACCAGCTTGGGACTCATCTTCTAGATAGTACTGAATTAACTCCTCCACTACAACAAATTAATCATTTCGCAACTGGCAATGTTAGTTGTAATAGACCTATTGCAACTGGAAATCACCAACCAGGATAAGCCCATTTGCAATAGGCTGGTTACAGTTTACAACAATTTCTGATAGTTGCAAAAAAGAGTTGCGGTAGGAACTTTTACAGTCGTCAGAAGTTGTAATAGAGTATTTTGCGAGGGCTATCAATAGTTGAAAAAAATGTTCCAACAATTCTCAACCTGCAACTTTAACATTAACATATAATTGCAATTTCAAGTTTTCAAATACATGAAATTCATTTAAATAAATAGGGTTCGCAAATATAGATAATAACACTTCCACAAATCATTAGAAGTAAGCTAACAATGTTTCGGTATGAAATAATACAATACATTAGCATCGTTTGTCTACATCCTTTAACATGAATGAACATATAGAACACTTGACTAAATCAATACGGTAATTAGTATAATATTCTAAATTAGTTTGAACATACTTAATGAACAAGGTCATATATTCGTAAAACAACTCGTATCTTGGTTGTATCAAACATGTATGTTTTTTATGCTTGTTAAAATACACCAATTCTTTCAGACTGTCAACTTTCATTGAATTGCAAGAAATGGCATCACCATTCCCATCGATTAAATTTCGTAATAAGGAGGAGAGGAAAAGCCAATACCTTCTAGTCAACCATCTTTACATTGATAAGCCACTTCTACCATATTTTTTCCATAGCCATCCATCCTTTATTTAAGATAAACCACTTCTCTAGTCTAATGCATGAGCAATTCGCTAAAAACTATGGCTTGTTATGTCATAACAATAGTTATCCACAAAGAATGAATGAAATTTTATAATATAAATAATAATCATTTCTATATGACCATAAAAAACGATTGTTACTTCTCATCTACTGACCAAGATTGAAATGATTGATACTTACTAAAAGTTAATATGTACGAATAACAAATTAAATAGATTTGTAGAAATAGCTAAAGAACAATTTGGACATGTTAAATATTGGAATTATATATCATTGATATTTTTGTTATCTCTTTCTATCACCTTTCCATTTATCTGCATCCCTTTATATATTTTTTTACTCCTTTAGAAATGAAAATGAAATTCCACCTAAAGATTATGCATAGCTGAACATCCTTATATTCTTCTTTGAAACATGGCAAATTCTATTTAGACCCAAGAATTTGCTGAGTAAACCCAGCGAATCCCGAAAAACAAGATGAACCCAGCGTTTTGCTGAATTCACCCATGTATTTTTAAAAAAAGTCATTTTTACCCTCTCTCGTAGGGGCTCTAACGAGATTCTTTAGTCTACCCTGTAGAGCCCTTACGAGATTCTTTAATTTACCTCGTAGAGTCCCTACGAGGTAAAGTAAAGAATCTCGTATGGACTCTACGAGGTAGACTACAAAATCTCATAGGGGTTCTACGAGGTATGCTGAAAATTGAAGAAGAAGAAATTGTAAAGCAGGAACATTTTTGTCACAGTTTTTTCTGGGTATACTTAGCAAATTTTTGGATCTAAATAGAATTTGTCTTGAAACATAAATTGATATCACTTTTTCATCCAAGCAGAGCACAGTAAAAATCAACTAATTCATTCCTCCTTTCACATTAAAGCTTAAACAATCAACAAAACAAACTGATGTGTCAACATCAAACCTTTGTAATGTTTCAGTGCATTAAATTAAACCTGACTGAAGGAGCTGATACGATACCTTCATGCACTTTAACCTCCATAATACTGGAAGGATTATCAACCCCGTGCACATAAAAAACTTCAAAAGTCTTCTCATCCATCATATTTGTCACCAGTTTCCCAACAACAAATACTCAAACTCATCAGATACCTTCAAGTTTGTTAACCAAGAGAATTAAAGGTCAGGTAATAACTTGACAAACAAAATTATGGCAGACACAAACTTAAAACAAGCTGTAAAGTATATTCAATACACTGCTTTGAAATTATTTCCAATATTAGATTGGAACTTGCATAATTCAAACTTATATAACACGCTTACAACAAACTATAAATTCATGCTAGAAACATATAATGTAGTCTTGTAACAACAATATTAAACTACAAGGTCAAATAAGATGTTTGACCATGGAATGTCGATTACTTAAAATATTGTCTGTTTGCATCAAAAAAATATTCTTCTTACAACAAATTTCATAGTATAACATGCATAAACAACTTCAGTTAGAACTAAAAGTCTTTAATACTTGCTCAAAGTACTAAGCATATGCATGACTAAAACATAAGAAGTTTACTGGAAATATAAAATCATACCGCTCTCTTCGTCGGCTCTAGAATGCCAAGATATCTAGCAGCAGATCACCATTGCATTATATAATAAGTATTTATCTCAATCATAGGCCTTCTAGTCTAATCTCCTTTTAACCTTTGATTAAAATGCAAAATTCTTAGTGGGTCCTCGCCGAGACGCGGTCCTCTCTAGGACCAGTGAAGCAGAGTAGGGCGTAGCCTTTATCCACGACGTCCTCATTGAGCATGTCCTCACTCTGGTCGACGCTGCTACCGAGTAGCCTCGTCGGACACGTCAAGCATAACCAAGCTTGCAATTGTGGGGGCACATCCATTTCCTCCTCTAGTGCCTTTTCCAGTATGGTCTCCATGGGTTCGACTTCTAGGGTTCGGGAAGAGCCCGAGTGCTTGATTGTGACTTTGAAGGCGGCGCTTTTGGGGTAGAGGAGGGGTTTTATGTGATTCGAGGCTAAAGCTGGTATTGGAGGGGTGGGGAAGAGGGACGTTGTTGTGGACTTTTAATGGGATTAGGTTTTGTTTTTGGTTCAATTTTAGCAGATGTCCGCTAAGGCACCTTAGGCATCGATATATCTAATCATTCAGTGTAGTTTGAACTTAGAAGCATGTTGCGATGAGGTTAGATAAGCGATTTGTGTCCTTTTGGATCGATTAAGACAAAGTAGAGAAGCAAATCGCTGGTGAATGAGATTATTTAGGGGATTGATACAGGATTTAGGGTTTTACAAAAAGGAAACTGGTGGGCGGTGAATGAAAATTTGGACGGGTATTAAAATTTTCAGTGCTTTTTTTTTGTTTAGAAAAAGCAGTCTAGACGGGTTAGTTAAGTTATAGCCGTGCATTCCCAAAAAAATCCATTGAACGTTAACGCTGATGTTACATCCAACGCATCAACATGTTAATTACGGTCTTAAATTCTTTAGTTGGTTGGGAGAAAATGAGTCCTTGGCATCCGATATCATGACTGATGTCACTTTGTAACCTATTTAATCATATTAAAACTAAATAAATTTACGTGTTTATAGTTTTCTAAAGTAAATTATTTTTTAGTTATTAAATTTTACTTGTTAATTAAATATCAAATATTAGACATTAATTATTGAATAATAATATTGATTTACTGATTATTAATAATTAACTATGATAAATTATTAAATACAAAAAATATTAATTATTGATAATAACTAGTGTGGGACCCGTGCTACACATACGGGTAGTCTTGGTAAACACAGTTATGTAGTACGTATATGGCAATGAACATTTGTGTGCAATTTAATGTGTAAATGAAAAGTAAAAAAATAAGTTCTAAAAGGTTTTGTGTTAAGTATTCTAATAAGAGAGTGATTTGTACATTGTGTTCTTTCAGGTGGCAAGTAATTTTTCAGTGAGCTGCGGAAGTAGTAGCAAGTAGTTGTATTATCGCAGCGGACACTGTCGTGAAGTTGACATATGCCCAAAAATTGAATTCAGTTGTAAAATTGTTGTTAAATATTCCTATAATGTAGTGGTAAATGGTCGAGGGATTGACAGTCGTGCTATTTATGATAGCACACCAAGCCAGTGCGAACAAAGAACGTATAAGCTAACAATGTAAAGGTCACGACATTATCACGACAAATAGGTATTCAGGTAGAAATATAAGTCAAAAATAGCACAATTATTAACAGCAGACCTTACTTCATGTATTGTTAAATACAGATTAGCATGAATGACAGTAAGTAAATTTAGGAAAAAATAACCAGTTAAAAAAGTACACCACTGTGTGGAGAAAAATAAGAATATTAAAAATAGAATTTTCAAATGTTTGAAAAATAAAAGGAATTAAACCATCTATGTAAAATATAACAAATAACCGTGCTAATATGTGGGAAAAAAATTTGCTAAATTATATTGACTGCAAGTCACGTAAGCTCGTGAAGGCTCTAAACCCGTTGATGTATAAAACCTATTTTTTAACAATATTGCTTATACTATCGTTAGTTACAGGAGTTGGTAACAGCATGTTAAATTTACCGTTCATACTGCGATTTCGGCAACTGTGAGCGATTAAAACAGACGGTTCGTTAGAATGGAGTATTAAACGGATAACACTAACTGTATTTTGGTGCACTTGAATGGAGTATTGAGCTGACAAATTGAAATGTCTGAAGCATCGAACACGAATGCATTATTTTGTTGCATTGGAGTGAAAGGGTGAAATGAATGGAACTGTTGATCTTGCATCAGACGCCTTGAACGCATCATAAGTGCTGTCGACTGTAAACCAGGTTAATGAACTCTAGCATATGATTCTATGCTGAAATTGTAAGAGTTCATTGATGCATTTAGGGTAAGAATGAGTTGAGAAATATTACCCAATACATTGCCGCTTTCATGTGCAAGAGATACGGGTGATTTTGATTAGTTTGTGAACACAATGAAAGAGTAGAGAGTAGCATTTATTCGGTGTCTTGGGTTCATATATTACATCACGTGTAGTGATTACATGGGAATGAAATTCGAATTAGAGGAGGGAATGGATCTGGATTATGGAATATGAGACGCTAGATTCAAAAGTCACCATAATCAAAGATGCAACTGTTTAAGATGGCTCAAAATACACAATGCAGGTATAATGAAATGACACAAATAAATCGGTATGCCAATTGAACTATATGAAAGGGACATAAAATACTCAGGCAACTGACATATTGTAATTAATGTGTACCACCATCTATACATTCCAATTGTGCCTTGTACCAAGTTCCATCCATCTTTTCAACTCTGCAGCAACAAGATATAGTTGTCAGTTCAATTTAAATGCTCCATAGATAGCTTGAAAAAATAGAGACTGAGTTTGTTGACATCACTTTTTGTGGTGTGACCAGACACTCTTCACCGATTGGTGGAAATTAGGGGGTCCCGCATGGGGTCCCCTGATATCCACCAATCGGTGGATAGAGTCACGTTGACACCACAAAAAGTGGTGTCAATAAACTACTACACGAAAAAATATGAGAGAAGATGAAATTGTGTTTTGACAATGTGCATATGAAAGAATATGTGTTAATAAACAGTGTTTGTTAGACTAATGAATCTCACACACAAGTTTGAAGTTCATGTAATCTTGCATACGTAAGAGAAGGCAACATTTTTTTTTTCTTTTTTTTTGGTTATACTGTGAGTAGGACCAAGTAAATTTTGGAAAAAAAGAATACTACTTAGTATATTGATATCTATAGGAAAACAAAAAATGTAAAATTTAGTACTTCTTTTAGCTCCATCTACGTTTAAAGTAGGCTACAAATCAATATAAAAAGTTAAGGGAAAGTGTAAAGGAAATACTCCCATGCATGTAAGAAAAATTGTAGTTGACATCACTGTCATAAATTTTTAATGGTAATATATAACTTTTGGTATGAAAAATTGTATTGTTGTGCACACATTCCAAATTTATGGAAGTATTATTCATTGCACATATAGGCATAAGTTTAGGAAGTAATGATTGGTTAGCATAATTACTTTAAATAGAAAAGCCGTGCAGTTAAAACACTTAGCAGATTCAATACGACGGATAAAGCGAGAAAATAGCATGATATAACGGATGACTCTAAAATAGCACATATGTTTCGTTCTTAGTACTTTTACAAATATATAAACGGTAATCAAATGAAAATTTAAAACCAAATTTAACTATAATTGGTATATTCTTGATTTTAAATAAAAACATTTGCAAATATCTGTAAATAAATGTACTTAAATTAATAGAATTTTAGAGTATTTTTATTTCTAAAAATATATTCTAAAAAATTCAATAAGAAAAACAAATTTCATAATTTTTATGATGTATAAATGTCATTTATCAATTCAATTCTTTCATCAAAGATTAGTGGGTGTTGCGTAGTATAGCGAAAATAACGGGATATGGCGGCAATAACGGGGATTAAAGCGGAAAGGCTATATTAGAGACTATTTGGGCAGCGTAGTGGTAGTAATCCGCTACAGGATACAACGGGAATATAGCGGGTTAATAGCGGGGCATTAACTGCATAGTAGGAATGAATATTAAAAATTTAAAATAGCAGTTTAAAATACCAATGTACTGCTTGTTGCTCCTTACACTCGGTTTTTTTATAGTGTTGCATGTAGCTAGAATATTGTTTGATGTGAAATAAATACATACAATATTAGAGTGAACTGGTTTTGAGCCAGCATATGCTTACACATGAAACTGGGCAACTGCAGTAACGGCAGGAGCAAGTATGGAGATCCTTTATGACCAATATGTCTTGCACCCCAATGCATATCAGGGATATGCTTATTGTAGAATTTTGGTTATTTAGAATAAACAACGGTAAATGGTTACTCGCTAGCTTTTTCTACAAAGCATGTTTATAAACTTAATTGATAAGCATATAGATTGCACAATATACAGAAAATTGACATGAGCATTAAAAAATTGACATATGAAAAAAACACATTATTTCAGAAAGAAATATGGGTTGTCATGTATGACAGTATCATCATACTCATTTTACAATCCGGATTTAATACGTTACAGTTGCATATGGACAAAGGGTGAAGGTGGTATAAGTATAGAAAACATACGTTGTTTTTAACATGACTAT
Organism: Allium sativum; assembly: GCA_030737875.1. Taxonomy (NCBI): domain Eukaryota; kingdom Viridiplantae; phylum Streptophyta; class Magnoliopsida; order Asparagales; family Amaryllidaceae; genus Allium; species Allium sativum. Next base: position 521,923,578 of record CM060924.1, on the reverse strand, counting down.
TGCACATGTACCAAATATTGGGTTCCATTGTTATACCATAGAAAAAGGGCAATTGTTCATTTCTCAAATTTACGAAAAACATCCATAACACATATAGAGAAAACGGAAAAACAACTCTAGTACCGGTGTACTCATTGACGGTTAAACTAACAAAATGATCAAACTTAACTTGCTTGCATATGCAAATGATTTACATATGTAGATGTAAAAAAGAACTAATTCATCAGCATTCTCAGAGGTAGCTGTTTGCGTCACTTTTTTAGTCCTCCAAATCAATGACAAAAAGAACCAACAGAATCAAATCCTGAATTCACATAAAGGCCGCATCAAATGGTTTTAACGTGCTACATGGTTGGCACCTGCCTCGTTTTGGACATGAGTTCGAAAAAAAATGACATATGAAAAACACCCTATTGGAGGAAGAAAATATGGATTGCCATGCGTGAACAGTATCATTATATTGATTCAACGTGTTATACTTGCATATGGAAAAACAGTGAAGGTCCTATAAGTGTAGAAAACAAACGTTATTTATAAAGTGCATATTGCACATGTACCACGTAATTGCTGTTTCCATTGTTAAACTGTATAAAAATGACAATTGTTAAACTTTGAAATTAAGGTGCAACGTCAATAATACTAACAGAAATAGCGGAAAAACAAATCTGATAACAGTCCTCGTTGACTGTTAACCTAAGAAAATGATCCAAGTTAACTAATTGCATGTACAAACATTCGTGTCTTACACAGTTACACTTCTCGTATAGAAACTGAATAGTGCACCTAAGAGGTTGGTTGACCGTACATTTTACCATTACATTGTCATCCACATAGATAGTCAACCTTAAATAGTATACTCAGAAACAGATAGATGAGTAACGGAAATTTGTATGTGTGGAGAATATTAAAAGTAAGAAATATTTATTATATTTACTGTAATATAATAAAACAGCAACAATACAGAGTACAATGGAAGAACTTTATGTATGTGCTACGATGATTAATAAAGCATCACAGGTTGAAGCATCACAATTTGTTAATTCTCACCAAAGTTCTCTTTTTTCATTCCAATCGCCATAGTGTCAAAAACTATATGTATACATTGGCACATACGTTAAATTAACTTCTTTCTGCCATTTACTATCCTATCAAGACTGCATTTAATATTCACCGTTTATAGCTGAATTCAAAACTGAAGGGAAAATATTACTAAAGATAATGACTTTACTGTCCAATGTACAATATCAGTAGTATTGCTATTTTTTCTAATATAATTACTTTATTACCAACACTGAATAAGAATACAACTATTTGATGCATAGGTTTGATGATAACCTGGAAGATCACAGGAGATAGTTGCTGATAATTCAACGTTTTTTACAACATCGTTTTCGAGCAGCAACAAAAATTCCTTTTAACTTGATGCATTAAATAACTAAGCAATGAATGGAGAAGAGAATGCGTCAAACAACTATTTGATAAGCTTTTAAAGTTCATTCCAGATTTTAGTTCAATCAATGAGTTCATTATTTCTATTTGATAAATAATGGCCGCATTTACACAGAAACAAATCTGGTACAATAGTATGTAGTAGTATAGCAACATCGTATTATAGTTTTCAATCAAAATAGGTGTACTAAATCATAAATACAGCTGAATCAATAGATGTATTTTAAGTAATCGAATCAAATTGAAGTAATACAGGTCATTGACGTAACATATAGGACAGGTTCCCAGAATTAGCATTGCTTTTTTATCACTAACAAAATATAGGTGATGGAATATCGCAAAGGTAGTGGAAGCATTATAGTATTTGTAAATCGGAGTAAGCGTGAACAAATCGATGAGATCTACAAACAAACGTACCTTTCCTAACTCGGATGCATATAAATAAAGTAGTAGAGGGAGGACGGTAGACAAATCGGAGTCAAGTATTGCAGTAGCGGTACAGTTACGGCGATGGAAGTGCGTGCAGATAGGAAGGCAACGGGAGAGAGTAACAGAAGTTCGTCGGTCTTCGTTCAAGCAGACGCCAGCGAACGGACTGAGAAGCGATAAAGGGAAGAATAGTTGGTCGTATAAATTCAGGTACTGCGTCGAATTGTTATTGGCTTATCAGAAAAGTAACAGTAGATGGAGAAGAGGTTTGGTTCGCGGAGTAATCGATTGAACTGAAGGGGGTGAACGGTTGAAGCAGTTCATTAGAGCATACGTTTTCAGTGGGGATTCGCGTGTGCGTTCCAGCAGCAAAGTGGCGGTTCCATCCCCTTTTTTTTTTTTTTGAAAATGAACTACTAAACGGCAAACTGAAAACCGTTTAGCCCTAAAAGGTTTTCAGTTTGTCGTTTAGTAGTAGGTTATTTTTTTTTATATATTTACTAAGTGTAAAACGGAGAGCAGAATGTCATTTATGCCTTAAACGGCAATCTGTTCTCCGTTTAGCAACCGCCACTCAAAAAAAAAAAGTGGGGAGGATCCTCACTTTAGCGTTGAACTCGCGCTCGAGCTCACACTGCTGGAGCGCGAGTTCAACGCTTTTAGTGGGGATTCTCCCCAATTACACCCCACAATACACTGCTGGGAATGCTCTTAGCAAAAAGGGGGAAATTGGAGAAGCGGTGAGAAAACATAAGTTGTGAAAAGGAGGAAACTGGAAACGAAAGCGAGGATTGGGGTAAAAGAAAACGAAAATACTTTATCAACCGGAAATTAGCGTGTGAGAAAGTGTGGCGAGCTGCTTAGATTCCTTTACCATCGAATTGCTTACTGCATATTTCAAAATATGGTGAATTTCACCATAAAAATTTCGGTCGTTCTAGCATCCTTCCAAAGAAAAAAGTGGATACACGAAAGATCTGTGGAAGTGACGCGTGTATTTTGGTTCTTCCTTTCCTATTTAAAAGTAATAGATAATTAGTTATAAATTATAATAAAAACATGTCTTTCGTAGCTGACAGTAGGGGTGGCAATTAGAACCGAGAGCCGAAAAACCGAACCGAACCGACCCGAAAAGACCCGGATCCGAACCGGACCCGAACCGAACCCGATGGGTCTTGTGTCGGGTCTAGGTGATGAAAAATACAATAAAGACCCGATAAGGTCCAATCCGAATTGACCCGACCCGAAAGACCCGACCAAAAAGCATTGAAATATGTGTATGTTTAGTGTTGTTACCCGACGAAACCCGAAACGACCCGAACCGAAGCTCGGGTCGGGTCCAGATTTTGAAAATGTATGGTTTAGACCCGACAAAACCCGATCCGCCTAGACCCGAGACCCAACGGGTCGGGTCCGGCTCTGTCGGGTCGGGTCTAATTGCCACCCCTAACTGACAGGTACGTGAAATTGCTAGAAGTAAAGTTTTTTAAATTGGTCGGAAAGCACTGTTGCAAAACACACATATTTCGCAAGTGGCTGAACAAGTAAGTTGCGAAATCTCGTTTATTACTTATTACTTCATACTTTTGTATTTAATAATAATTATAACTAAATATTACTTTTTACTTAATGCTTATTATATAATAACTAAATATTACTTGTTACTTCGTACTTTTGTATTTAACAGTAATTATATTTATTGGGGGATATTTTTAAAAAGTATGTTTTTCGCAACTGGCATTACCAGTGGTAAAAAAATATATTTATCGCGAGTGGCAAGAACAGTTGCTGAAGATATTTTTTGCAATAAATTTAAAAGCATAGTTGCAAATATTATGTTTGTTGCAACTATTATGGAAGCACAGTTGTTAAAAGAACGTTTTTGCAACTGGAATGAAAGCACACTTGCTAATAACATGTTTTTCGCAATAGAAAGAAAATGTCTGTTGTTAAATCTCATCTATTGCAACTTCTACAAATGGTTTGTTGCTAAATATAATTTGCTGCAATCGTGTGTCACCAGTTGCAAATAGCAAGTTGCAATAGAGTGTTTTTCTTGTAGAGCTCCTTATTGTAACCCGCAGTATTGACTCACTCAAGAATTTTATTCCACACTGCAACGAGGGTACGAGCAAATTTATTTTCCAAGAAAGGTAAGTTGCTTTTTCCTATGATGGACGAAGTATAAAAGTTAAGCCTGGTAGCATCTAGATGATCCATAGTGTCATTGTGAGTCTTCTAAATGCTAGCTTTATCAGTAGCAAGTTGTTTTTTTCTGCCTTTTTGAGTCTAGGAAAGTTGTTCTCTGGGCAACACATCTCAACACTTTGTTTTGATATGGTTTGGACCTATAATAGGTCACCTATTATGTGATAGGACTTGGAAATTTGTTTTTCTAATTCAAGACTTTTCTAGGCAGCTTCCTCATCAATAATAGACTTGTTAGGTTGAACATCAAACCAAGCTTCCAATCTTCTATTGGCGGCGATCAACTCCTCAAGCCTTTCATTGGCATTCTTTTTAGATGATAGAGCTTCTTCTTTGTCCTCTTTAAGTTGTTCAATCTCGACATCAGCTCTCTAAACGCTGCCAAGTATTCATTCCTGTCGCATTCATGAATCAAAATTTCAAATATACTTATTGTAACACTCCACCTCCGTTAAGGTCACTCACTAAGGGAATGCCTTAACTTTGGTGGAGCATTTTAGTAAACAGAACAGAAACTTACAAGACAGATAAAACAGTACTTGAAAAAAAAAAATTAACTTTATTACAGCGGAAACAGAAATTAATATGGTTACATCCTTTCAATTTCAGAATTCAAGTACAAAATATCAGTCTTGTACAAAAGCCTTCAAAATGCATAGTTTAAAATCATAATCCCCATGGAACGGAAGCTATACAGAGCCAAGCCATACTTTAAGCACTTCAAGCAAAGAGAAGTCCGGATCAAGCTAAAGTATTTCCCTCCTTGGATAACCTGGGGGGGAACGGAAGAAAGGAGGCGAAACAACAAGGGTCAGACAAAAAGTCTGGCAAGTCCAGTGACTTTCAGCATATGAACAGATAATAATAATATGATATGAACGTAAAACTGGATGTGAGATAACTATAACAGGTGTAGCAGATATAACAGAAAAACAGAATGATATAAACTATTGTTTTTCACTTCTCTGCACTAATACTAGCATAACATAATTAGGTGTCCCCCTAACGTCTAAATTGAAGCCGGAACGGGTACAGAATACTTTAACAGAAACAGAATGCTAATAATGGGCCTTTACTACCCGATCAGAAACAGACAGAAGAAGAAACAGATTTATCCTTATGGAAACAGAATGTGGAATTAGGTGTACACTAGTAATGGGCCTTTACCACCCGAACAGACGGTACCACACAGAAACAGACAGGTGTTACCACCCAACAGAAACAGACGGTACCAACAGAAACATACAGAACTAAGCGTACCCTAAAACCCTACCCCAAGCGATCGGCTCCCTAATACATAAATATCCTGTGTCGGCCCCACAGTAGGGTGTATCACTCCCTAAAGTGACAACCAATTGGCACAGACCTATTTACAGATGTCACGACGTCTTACATCCTCAGAGGCAGACCGGGATCCATGCACGCACATGACCCGGTTGGAACGCACCATCAACACCCCTCGCCATTATCAGAATGAACCACTTATAATTAGTTCAGTAAGCGTGCCCGGACCCTACCTACTGTTGGGTCAAAGTTTTGATACCAGAAAGGGTTACTGACTAATATGAGTCCCAAACAACAGATGACACAAGTAATTCCCCTCCTAACCTTGTGTCCCCAGACTAACAGATTTCAGATTAACTTGTTTACAAGTTCAGACATACAGAATTCAGATTTACTAATTCACAAATTTAGTTAACAAGTTTTCAGACTAACGGGTCAGATGTACAGACTTTTCAGATTTGTCTAACTTTGAATTGGGCCTACAGATTCATGGACGGGTTTTACTACATCTATTAACCCCATTGGTTTAACCCTATTTTCCCCAATACGTTTTAGACGTCATTCTTATCTTAGATTTGCATTAATTAATTATTAATGCACAGACCTCTCACATTAGGTCGGTAGCTTGTGGCCGCTGGATATGCCGGGCGGTTCCGGGCAGACTTCTGCCACAAGCCAGACCTAACCTCGTGTCTTACGCATGTTATGACTAACTTCTCACATTAGAACCTATTGTTTGCGGCCACTGGATGTGCCGGGCGGTTCCGGGCAGATTTACGCCGCAAACTCATTCTAACCTCGAGTTAGCCATGTTCATCTTTGCGGCCAATTAATTAATTATTTACCGTTTATGCGCACGCCCAATATATATGCCAATTCAGATTATATCAATAACAGAATGATTATATCAACATAGCAGATAACAGATTTTATATGAATTAACGGATTTTACAGATTTAGCAACTTAGCAGAATTTTGCATATAACAGGTTAGGCATTTCAACCGACAAATTTAACAGATTAGGCATTTCAATCTAATTAGCAGTCTAGGCAATATAACAAAACTAGCAGTTTAGGCAACTTGGCAAATTAGCAGATTTAGCAAATTTAATATTTCCAAAGGTTCTATTTACATGCCTTGCCTAGTCATAAGTTAGCCTAAATTCATATGCCTACATAATTGTCATGATTCACAACATATACTCGCAGAATATGGACATAATTTGACATATAACATATGTTCCAATTTTTGTTAAACTAGCATTTTACAGCAGATTCACATATAAATTATACCAAATATAACCATTAATTTCAATGCATGTCATATATCCAAAAATCCCTATTTAGGTGTAATTACAATAATAGATATCCTAATTAAAGTAAATCTTAAGTTTCCATATCTTCCTTCTTTTCATGTCATGAATCATTATGCAAACTATCCCCAATAATATAAATCTTTAAACCATATCCTCTAAAAATCAGATCTTGCCTTTTTATATGCATTTTGTCCAAAGCCTCAAATCATATGTAATCTTTACAGTGGTTCCTCTTCTTCTTTTATCACAAAATATGCATAGGTCTAAAACTAGTTTATAACATATGCTTATTTTTTTCTAATTAATTACAGGTCTAAATTACAACATAACTATGCATACAACATGCATAAATTTTATGTTCATAGTCAAATTTATGCATCCAATCCCAAGTCATATGTCCAATATATTTTATGCCTCAGTCCTAAAGTCATACATTCAATTTGGTTTTGTCAAATTTCTCATCATTCATCCCAAAACTTGCGTTCATACGTTCATCTCTTATGAGATTAGGCACAGGCTCGTGGTAGCCTGGCTATAGAAACAGAAAAGAAGAAAGGAATATAGAACAGTCACAGAAAACAGATCTAACAGAAGAGAATACAACCTCAAACTCAGATTTAAATGCATATCAAAATTATAATTAACGTTTATAGCGGAGAATAACTGTACTTGCCTTGATTGGATTAAAGAAAGAACTTTAACTTGTTGTAGAATCTTTGCAGAAACTTTAATCTCTAGTTTGAATTGAGTTGCTTAGGTTGATGTTGATTATCTTCTAGTTTTAATTCCAGCAGAGCAGCGACGCCATTTTTATTTTTATTTTTATTAGAAGAAGAGAGCAATGGAGGCTAGAGAATTGTGTAAGAAACCTAGGTAGAGTCTAGGGTCATTTTTATAGAGTTGCAAGTTAATTTGAGCCGTCCGATGATGCTAGGGTAAATCAAGGCCATCAATTTCAAAAGAGGCCAATTATGTTCACAATTAAGGACTGTAAATTACTCCCATTTTAAATTATGTCATAATTACTATGCATGCAAATTACCCCCATTTTGAATTATGGCATAATTACTATTCCAGTTACATGCAATTCCATGTTTTAACATATATATATATTTCCTACAATGTACACATTTCTCATTTAGGACAAATTCTATATATAAATAATTCCTAACACACTTATGCCATAATTACTCCCTTAATGTACATTATCAACATTCATTATTTATTGCCAATCCATCAAACATAAATACGTATTTAATAGATACATCTTTCCTTCTACCATATACATTAATTATTCATATATACATGTCAATTAACAAGAATGACAATATTAATGTATCCTTTTCATTGTAAATTAGCATATTTATATATTTCTCAACATATTTATATATTTCTCAAATTAACATGTACAGATAAATGTTAATAGCATGTTTTCAAATCAATGCCCTATTGACATATCTTTAAATTAAATGCCAGATAAATATTCGTCATATTAATATGCTTGCATGTTATGTTCACAAAATAATATCACATACCATATTTTTCTTATTCAGTGCCACATTGATGTCAATTGCAGGTTTATAAATGACATTCCTATTAATAGAAAATTAAGTCTAACCTATTCATATTCTTCCTCTTTGAAAATCCCCATTTACTGCATACAAATATTATGCATAAACCTTTCTTTTCACTGCTTGCATCCACACATCTTTATTTAATTTGTATGTTTATGACATAAATGCACATATGTACGAATATGTTAAATATTTCTTTCCTTTAATTTGTCATGAATCCAATTAGAGAAGGCCACTTATAAAAAAAACAATTCTTGGCAGGCAAAAATGCGCAACATACGCCTCATGATACGTACATGTCATATATATATATGTATGTATACGTATATGTGTATATATATATATTTCTTTTTTTTTTTATCTATCTTCCCAATTACCCATTTTCACACTAAACCACTTTTTGAACTGCATTCACACTAGGCTATTTTAAGCCATTCCCCTAAAACAAAAAATAAGACGCTGGCGGGGATCGAACTCTGTACCTCTTGTATGCAAGTCATGTGTTCCAACCAAATGAGCTACTAAGTCTTTTGCTTACAAAAGTTAGAACAATGCTAAACATTATTCTTTTCTCATTCCTCTTTTTCCATGTTTTGCTGCAATTTTTAATTTAAGGATATCTTTTTCATACGGAGTCCAATTTACGCAAACTCAGACTCTATCTCAAGCAGAATTTCAAGAAGAACGCAATGGCGTAACCTGTTTCCCTTAGTTCTTTGATTTCGAATTAATTATACTTTAATTTGTTAATTTCACAGCTATAGAATACACGGGGTGTTACACTTATTCTTGATAATTCTAGTCAACTCATGATATAGGCACTGCCAACCGGTACCTGCTCTGCATCCTTTTTCAATGCTTCGATATTCTGTAAAGCAGCCTCTTTATCTAATAAGGTGATGTCTTGGTCAAACTCGACCCCTAGGAAACTAGTTTGGGAAGTCCTTGGATAAAGTTGAAGAGGCAGATGACACCTTTTATGACTCTCAATGGAGAATCTGGTAAATATCATTAACAGCGATTGCCTAGGTGGAAGCAACAGTAGTAATCGGGACAGATGGACCAATAGAGATCTTCATCTCGGCCTGGGAGCTTACTATAAATTAGTGATACTTTAAGGAGTTCTAATCCACTTTAGGATGCTTAGAATTCTCTTCACCCTCAGCAGCCTTCTTTCCTTCCCGCTTCCTCTCTTTTCTTTTGTCTCTCCTCCTCCTTGCTCCTTTCTCTATCTCTCATATATCGCGTTCCATTCTCTTTTTGTCTTCCCCACTCCTCCTTCGTTTTTGAGCAAGGAGGGAGAGTGAGGTAAAAATATTGCGAGCAATCACTTTTAGTAATGTGTGGGAAGCTGTCATAGTAACCACAACCTACGGAACCTTCTAAAAAAATAGAAAATGAATCAAGTTCAGAAAGAAAAACAGATAAAGGGAAAAGTGTATGTAATAATATTAGTGGTCCTAAGAGCACAACCAACAATGGCTTGTTCAGTTGCTAAACAAGCCACGGAGCAACCAGGCATGGCTTGTTCAGTCACCCGTGGCTAGCCTGTGGCTGGTTCACTGAACAGGGGTTGGTTGTTATAACGGCAAACAGTTTGCCGTTATAAGTTTGTAACGGCAAACTCTTTGCCGTTATAAGTTTATAATGGCAAAGAGTTTGCCTTTATAAACATATAACGAAAAACTGTTTGCCATCATATGTTTATAACCATTGCCCCACAATGGCTAGTGCAACGGTCGCTCCTCCTAATCGTTTAAGCAATCAGTGCCTTTCTTTTGTACCTTGTAACTTATCTTATTATTTTTAATACTCGTACAGTTGATTTCTAACCAGTACAAATTATTTTTAATGGACGTGTGTAACAACTTACGAAACGCATAAAGATATAACAGTTTATAAGCATAGGGATACAACAATAGCACCAATAGATCGAACAATAAGCATAAAGATACAACAGTTTATAAATATACAACAACTTACGATAGTATATGCAAACTAAAACATCAAAGCATTAAGTAGGAAATAGTAACTTAAGTAAACTACATTTTACATTTAGTCTTAAGGGAGACTCATGATGTTCAATCGCAACTGGTCATTATCACTTTGAACACGTCTAATCTCTCGTTCGAGTTCGTTAGCATATGCTATTCCACGAGGACACAAAGGTTGGTCTATCCATTCTGTGTAATTGAAACCATTTGGATAGAATGGACATTTCTGCATGCACCGACCTATATTGTTGCCCTCTGCTCGAACCATAACTTCAACCGCATACCCGCAGTATCAACGAACTGGATAGGAATCAACTACATGTTCATGGAGTGGAACTCGATAGAACTCTACTTCTTGCGTTGATTGAGCGACCGACTGTTCAGATGATACTTGAACAGGTGGTACTTGCATTTCATGTGGAAGTTGAATGTTCACTTATTGGTGTGGCGGTTCAGTTTGAAGTCTGATTTGGTTTAGAAACTGGAATTCGTCTTCAAGCTGTTGTAGCTACATCTCTTCGTACGCTTGTTCCTCGGAATCTGTAGCTGATGACCATGAAGACATTTTCAATGAGTGCTAATAGAAGGAGGTGCTATAAGAATGGGAACAAAATTGTTTGAGTGAGGTAAGTTATGAGTAAGTTAACATACGTATATATAGCTGCAAGATTGGTAATGATGTGAACGGTTACTAGCTGCACTATGATTTACGTTTTGTGATTTTCAAAGCTTGTGTCGGCAGTAAAAAAATACTGATGTAACCGGTCACTGATACGACTATAGGGAATAATGTAGGGAATCTGCTTTTGATTGATAACGTATATCGAGGACAACCCAAACAGGACAACGAACTAAGGATTGCACTATAATCCAAAAACTCTCAAAAAAGAGTGATATGACTCTACTCTGCCATAAAACATGACTGCACTATGGGAACTGTGCAAGACTTGACCAGTCAATGCGCATCACTCATTACAGGATACTAATATACTATTGCACCAATATATAATTGACTTCGAAGATGTATTTATATGTCTAAGTTTTATGCTCTGCAAGCCCATAATTCAGTTACTACACATTCACAATTTGAGCTATGGACAACTGGGAAAATGGCGATGATGCTTCCTTTAATCAACGACCTGGAAAAGAAATTGTACTTGAAGAGCATGTTTCCGAGCCGCTACGTACGATTGGATCCAACCCAATCTACCGTTGTGGACAAGAATCGGTCGTGGTTGTTGCCAATACTGGAAAAAATGTCGGTCGTCGATTTTTCGCTTGTGAAGCGTACAAGGACCACAAGGTTTTTCCTGATGAAATTGATTGTTGTAACTTTAAGCAGTGGGTTGACCCTCCCATGTGCGAACGTGGACGTCAGTATGCACCGGAAGCGCAAGCCGAAATCAGACGCTTGAAAAAAGATTGTTGCCAATAAACCTAGAGCTGGACCTTTCCCAAGGCCCTGGTAGATGTATGTGTTTACTATATTTTTAATTTTTATTGTACTTTGAATTTGATGTTTGTGTGTTCAGTTGTTGTAGTTTGTATGATCGTGGTTCGGTCGTATGCTTCTAAGTTGTTGTTGTTGTTGTAGTAGTAGTTTGTATAATTGTCGTTGTTGTAAGCTTCTAAGCTTCATTGTTGTTGTACTTTGAATTTGATGTTTGTTTTGTACTTTGATGCTCACATCGAAGAGGACTAGATTGAATTGTTTAATGCACCCGAGGACGACCCCTGTTTTTTAACTCCTACATGTATGCAAACTTGGTACGGTAACACTACAACTCACCGTAATGTTTCCAAAGCATACTACAGTCATTGAAATGACTTGACATAGAGACATATTTCGTAATCGATGTAGAAAGGAAGTAGAAGAGCCAACATTTTAACTTAAAGACTTAACCACAACTGAGACATAGCACAAAACATTGACACAACTACACACTGGGACACTGACAAGCGTACAACAATCTTTGACAATAATACACACTGATACATAATACACGAACACTATTGAAAGAGAGTACGATACAGCTAATGTTGTTACACAGACCAACATGAATAGTAGCACAAACACCTCTACAAATCATAACCGAAGCATGTTAGCCAGCTGTAATGAAGTTCATATGCTTCATGGCCTACGAATTCCATTCCATGTTCGAAAAGATAACGTGAATCGAAAGTGGCACGATTAGCTTTGAAAATATCTTCCTCTTCAACTGCCTCGATTATCTGGCGGTATCGGGCACAATCATCCCAGAAGGTCCTGTGTCTGCTATGAATCTCTTCTTTAGACCTCCACGACGGACACTTGGGGTTGTCGTTGTACTTTTTTTGAATTAATTGCCATTACATTTCATGGGTTACTCCGCCACCTCCTTGGAGCATTTTGTCATGCATTTCTTGAAAGTCAATATACGATTCGACAAGTTTAATTAACTCAAAGGGAGACCAACTATCAGTGGACATGAATAAAGGAGAATAACGGGGAATGAGAAAATGTTTACTGGGTGAAACTAAGGACCCAAAGCACCCTTTTGTTTGTAGCCCAAAGATTTGCCAATAATTCTGTTTCTTTTGTTACGAGTCACGTGTATTCATAACGTACCATTCACATGGGTCCTGACATGATTAGACCGTTCACTGAATACAAAACAGTAACGTTACTGTGCTTGAATTGACTCAACACTGAGGAGATCAACAGTAAGGATACCGTGCATGCTTTACAGTTATTGAACATGGCTACAGGGCCTGCTTTAACAAAAAATAATAAAGGCCTAACATTGATTATAGCGCCATAACTTTTCCTAACCATATAAGGATGTGAATATCATACACACTATTTGTAGTATTCATGTACTAGTTGTTGTTTATGTACTACTTGTTGTTTATGCAGTATTCCAGCTACTTTCTAATATCTTGTTAATATTTCTGTTGTACGCAAACTATACATAGCTACCAACACACAAATTTGTTAACAAAATATAATACACAGACATGATAAAAGTCTTACAAACATTAACTAGCAACTAATGATTCCGACTATTCCTTCCTTTATGCGCTCACAAATGTTCCACCAACTTGTCCCGCAATTAGAAGTGCGCAGCCTGATCTTCAATGTGTCGAACCATAGCAACATATTCTCCTATTGAGTTTATATCTTTATGGGGTCTTGCATTAGACCCCTTAAACATGTCAGGATACTTAGAATTTTGATTCTTATATCCGCCTCTTTCAGACTCCACAATCATATTATGTATTATTATACAAGCGTGCATGATTTCTGAAAGAACTCTTGCATCATGAAAACAAGCAGGATTTCGTAAAATATGAAATCGGGCTTGCAAAACACCAAACGTACGTTCGATGTCCTTTCTGTAGCTAGCTACTTTTTTAGTGAAATAACTTTCTTTTTCATTGGATGACACTCTGAATTCTTGCATCAAAGTTCTCCACTTTGGATATATTCCATCCACCAGGTAGTATCCTGTTTTGTGTTCGATATTACCAACATTATATGAAACATCTGTTAACAGTCCATTAGCAAATTCTATGAAAAGGTATGATTATTTTAGAACATTTATATCATTTAACGAACCTGGGACTCCAAAAAAAGCATGCCAAACCCATAAATCGTCTGTTGCTACTGCTTCAAGGATCATTGACGACACTTTTTTATGTCTGGTGAACAATCCTTTCCATCCCGTTGGGCAGTTTTTCCAAGGCCAATGTATGAAATCTAAACTTCCAATCATACCTGGAAATCCTCTAGCTTCTCCCCTACGTAGTATCCTTCTTATATTGTTTGGTCCAGGCGTTTGTAGATACTCCTCCCCGAACTGTTGAACAACTATTTTACAGAATTCTTTCAGACACTCTATTGTTGTTGATGCTGTGATTCTGAAATATTCATCCATTTGGTCACCAGCTGTTCCATAGCTTAACATCCTCAACATTGATGAAATTTTGATGTGGGGCGAGTGGCTGATTTTATGCTCCGTTCAGTCTATAAGTGAAATATGGTTTTTATTGATGAAGTTTAAGATAAATTTTTGAGAAAATAGCCGTACTCATATGAAACCGATGGCGGAACAAAGTTCTAACGTAGATCGGATTGTCGATGGTAATCCCTCATTAGTCTTTCATGTCCATCCTTGTAGTCTCTCTTATACCGCCAGTCAATCCGGCCATGTATACTACCTCGACGGTTGTTCATTGAGCCTTCAGCAAAAAATTTGGAATACCCAACCATTGCATGCTATTCCAGCTCCTCCTCCGTCTCTTCCTCCATTTCTTGTTCGGCATCGTTGGTTTGATTCATGACTTCGTAGTACTGGTAGTATATGTTTGGATCCATTTATTTCTACAAATGCAAGTTAATTTTTTATATGTTCTTCTTGAAATGATGCGTTGGAGATATGGTTGGTGCTAATATATATAGTTCAAAGACACCAGCATGACCACAGTGTACACATTAAGAGGTAGTAGTTGTCACATCATTTATTTTAAGCACAACATCATGGCTACAGTGCCCGCAATAAGAGATAGTAGTTGTCACATTAATTATTTTGAAGACAATATCATGGCTACAGTGTATGCTACAGGAGAGTAATTTGTCACATTAGTTACTTTAAGGATACCATCATGGCAATAGTGTAGCTATAGGAGAGTAATTTGTCACAATAGAAACATCAGATTTATACAGCTTGATTGGGAGATTGTTTCATCATTATCCATATTGCAAGTCCGACTTGGAGTCGCCATGATTATTCAGTGTGGGATTATAACGGCAAACTCTTTGCTGTTATAATTTTATAAGGGCAAAGAGATTGTCGTTATAAAATTACAACGGCAAAGAGTTTGTCGTTGTAATTTTATAACGGTAGACTCTTTGCCGTTATAACCCCCCCCCCCCCGGCTAGCCATAAAATTACAACGGCAAAGAGTTTGCCTTTGTAATTTTATAACGGTAGACTCTTTGCCGTTATTACCCCCCCCCCCCCCCCCCGGGCTAGCCCTGTGGCTGCTTCCCCCTTCTGGTTGCTCGGCTCATTTGATCAGTTGTAAAACAAGAGAGAGAATAAGTGAACAGAACAGATTGTTGGTTATGGTCTTATTGTGTATAGTGTGTTATCCTAAAACCGATGTCCCCGAGAACAGTGTTTCCTTGTAATTAGTGTTGCAGTACGCATGGGCTCCAAAGTTAGGTGTCCAAAGCAAAATTCGAGGTGTGATTTGGCCTGTGTGAATGACCCTCTGATAATGTCACTTGGGATAGAATGAATGTTTCTCAAGTCATCGAAATCATAGATAACATCTCCACCTTGGAACACAGGGCTTATAGGTTTATTGATGTCCTTAAGCACATCAACAATCATACACTTGGAAATCTCCTCTTGACGAGGTGGACTTATTCCAAGCATCTCATCGAATGCCTACTTGTATCCTTCTCCAAAATCGCTATCCTTGACATTAGATTCATGTTCTTCTCCCTCTAAGATCTCTCTTTCCTCCATATCAAAGGAGGTTGCGGGTTTGAACAAAATCCTCATTCTCATCCTTTGGTATCGGGGACATCCTGACATATTTGCTTGATTATGCCCTAGTTTTACTTTGAAAGCTGCTATCCCAGGACGATTCCCCCAAGGACCCTCCTCTACTAGAGCTCCACTTCCAACTCTTTGGGATGTCAAAGTAGAATCGGTTTCAACGCTGGCACGAATATAATATGGAACCTTAGGGAATTGCCGATATCCTAGAATGTATAAGAACGTATCAATGGAGAAATTCAACTTTCATCAGGAAACTCCTCTACTTGTAGGGTCAAAATTGCTCTCAGAGTATTTGAAGTGGCTTCATGAACAACATATCTAATGGTAGTAGGAAAATATATGAGGAAATATGAATTTGATTATAATTTCAAGTCTTGCGTTGTAGCCAAGTATAACAACGTAACTCAAATACTGACCTCCATGAGTCCACAAATTATATAAAGCCTTTGGGAAGAAAACGAAGAAAATCTAATTCGTGAAACTAGGCACTTCATTGTAAAGTTTCAATATGAATTTGCGATCCTACCCTGCCTCACGAGACGAAGGAAGGATGGTCTTGCCTTTGTTTAAACAATAAGAGATATCTGAGCTCGAGATATAAAGGTGGACATCTGAAGGTCCACATAAATAACTCACAAGGCAAGTAAGCACATCATAACTATTCAGATGCATTTGAAGTGTGCCATACCTATGAAGCACCACCCTTAAGTGTACATTGAATGGAAGAACGATGCCAATCATACACATGAAATGGTGACAAGCAGTATAAGATGATAGTGGTTTATTAGCACACTTGTCTCTGGAGGGTAGCTCTACATCCCCTTCTAAGATTTCAAATTACAAGCAGATGTCACAAAGAATCCGTGATGTGACGACCGAGGGACACCACTTTAGTGGATTGGAGATATCTCTCAATTGGGGTTGAGACAAGTTAACAAAGTCCCCGCTACACTCCTGTATAAATAAAAGATGATGGCATAGAAGTAGACATTGCTTCAAAATGAGAACACCCTACTTCTCCAGATTGCTGACGAGTAAGTCATCCTGAAGTCATTCTATGCAAGGAAATTTGGTTCAAAACCGTTAGATGCATTCGATTCCTATGTATTGACTCAATGCAAAGCATTCAAAAATTAAAGGAAATCAACGTATGTTGACCGACTAAATTCCGAGAGCCAACCGGGGATAAGTGTAGTGCCTTATCCAAGTAACTGGAGTCATATGAACCTAAAGATCTACAATAGGACCATCCCGTTTAGATAACACATTAGTGCTAAGATAAGAAATTCGTACCATTTCTTTTGTCAGTTTAAATTATTTCATTCCCGATTTGAAAATTCGATGATGCGTCTGTTACTCGAAATGGCACAAGAAGCTTTCTGTTTCAGGATCGTTGAACGAGCAAATACAGTATGAAGAGAACAATGGTTAAAACTTGATCATACTTTATTCGATAATCCGGACTTAGTCAAAATCAAATAGGATATGCAAGTTACAGTTATCTTAAGTTAAGTCTTAGATTGTGAAGTTCATTTTTTTGTTTAAGCATGCTTCCTCATTCTAGAATTGATTTTGAGGCATATATGCTATCATATATTGAAGGGAACACATTCAAAGTCCAAAAATTAAGACTAGTCTTATGCATCTTGAGACGTTTCAAGTAGAAGATCAGTTCCTGTTCGAGTTCATCTTTTAGAAGTTCATGTTTAATTTGAATTTAGTTATTTTAGGTTAAGTTATCTAGTTTCAAATCCAAAATTGTATTAAATCTTCGGCCAAGTCCGAACTTCATCATAAAATGTTAACAAACCACCCCTGAACCCAACCCTGAACAGTAAACGATAAGGTTTCACAAGCCAAAGAGTCAAATCAAGGCACCAAACCTCAAGCAATCCAAGGCAAAGGTCAAGTAGAGGACTAATGACTCATGCCAATTGGAGATTGCTCCAGATGATGACTATTGGAGATGGAATTGATGGCTAGGGCTAGTGTTTAGTTAGAAATGGTAAAGGAGTGACAAATATGGTCAGGCGACCCACAACAAGGCAAGGTTTAGGTTACAGAAGGCTATGGTAGCAGGCTCTGGCAATTGGTGTACGACGGTGGTGAATCTAGGGTAAGCATCTTCCCTAGAAGATAATGGATCAGTTAGGAAAGAAAAACATGAAGAAAATACAAGCACTAGTCTATGGATCGGCCTGAGTATTTGCATATGAAAAAATATTTAAAAAATCCTAACTAAATGGATTGGTGTCGATCCATGTATCCGCAATGATCCATCAAATTTGTCTCGTTTACCATAAAACTTTTTTTTCACAACACATAATTCATATTGAAGCATCCTATGAAATTTAAACTTGAAATTCAAAGATCATTAACATATATACAATCTCAGCTAAGAAGTCCAAGTTAATAATCGACTAAACATAAATAACTCCTCAAAACAACTTAATACTATGAACAAATCAGTCAGGTCATATAATAGGAAGATAGATTAGTCCGAATCACACCTTGTTTACATGAAGACATACTCTAGGAGGCAATTGTTATTATGATTTTTAACCTGGTAAGAAGATCCATAATAGTTAGGACGGAGTCAAATTCACTTCACTCTCGCCCAAAAGGCCCAAAGAAGATAGAAAAGGGTCCACCAAAACTTAGCACAAAATAGGCTAAGGATGTGGATCGAAGTCATCCATACCCAATAAATCAATATCGATCCATATATAATAAGAGATCCATTGTAGGCCCTTCTGTGTTGATCCTTGACCTCATATTAGTTAATCCTCCAAATTTGATTGCAAACCGATGTATTAAATTCAAAATATTTGATGGATTAAAAGCTTTGAAAGTAGTTCAACATGACACGATGGCGAATTACACATAATTAAAGACCAAATCCTATGAAACTTGGCATGAAGTGTCGCAAGAACACTAGGAAGCTAGAAAAACATACAAGGACAAAAAATAATTCAAGTTTATGGATCAATGCCGATAGGATATAGATCGACAACGATATGTACAATTTGGTCTATTTGACGCAAAGTCTTTGAGCATGATTCTCTACCTCTTAGATAAAACTGCTGATGCGACATCTTGGCCCAGTTCAAAAACAAATTCCCAAAAATATCCGTCTACCATCTACATGAAATGGATCTAAAATTTCATTACCTACATGCTGGCAAAGTACTTCTCCAACGCCATTATTTTCCAAAGACTTTATTGATACATTTTTTGCTAAAGCAGTCATATGTCAAGTTTATGGTTAGCAACATGCTCGAGACAAGACACAAAGCGATTTGCTCGAAGTCACGAAGCATACAGAGAAGATTGGAATTAACGTCGATTCCTGGATTGACGTTATTAGATTGGCAAAGTCGTTTGATACTTTGGATATGAAATATAACGTTTCGTACTTGGTAAAATCTTAGAAATCTAGCATGGAAAAAAAATTATGATCGACTTAGCCAGATCAACTCGAAATCCTTGAGCATCTCGATCCAATCACGCGACAAAACTCAAATCGGGAAAATATACTAGCTTTGGCGATTTCTGGAATTAGATCACTCAAAAGAGATGCACAACACAGTAAAAATGCTTGTGCAACTCGGTGGATCGGCATAAACTTCAGTTTTGGCACTTTGGCCTAACTCATGAGTTGGCACAGGCAAAACCAGTGATCAACACGGTGGAATCAGCAAAAAACCTAGGCAGGCACCAGCCCTGGTACACGCCAAGAAACAAGGCATTCTTGGGAAATTTCGTATCCCCTTGGGATATGAAATTATGGATTTTGTATCCCTCCTAGGATACGAAATACCGTATTTCATATCCCTAAAGGGATACGAAATCATATCCTCTCTGGGGATACGATGTTGGATCTTGGCAAGCTCTAAAATTGCCTAAGCACACTGGCACGATCACCTATTTTCTTTGGTTTGGCACATGGTTTCATATTTTGGCATCTGGCACGATTGGGGATTAGAAGTCCCTAGCTTGAGTTTTCGCACTAGGAAAATGCCTGAGCATGGCGTGCAAATCATCATTTTTTGTTGGATCGACATGATGTTTTGGCGTCTAACACTTGGGTTGATCTGGGATTCAAAACTATAGAAATTAGCACGGCGAAAGTGGAAAACGTCCATGGTATGTGAGGATCATTGTTTTTTGGTGATCCGCACATGTCGATCACTGTTTTTTGGTGACTGCTCTAGGATTCGAAATTTTATGATGGGATTCGATTTTTTTGCTAACTCTTAGGGATAAGATTTTCGTATTCCCCCAGGATACGAAATTTAGGCTGATGCATGAAATCTTCAGCTATATATACTCCATCTCTTGGCATTCAAAGGGTCGGTCATTTGGACTTCTAGCTACCATTTGGAATACAGGAAAGCTCTCTTTGGAGCGCATTAATGGCTTCCATGATGATTTCCAAGGTTTGGGAAGATCTCTTGGACTTGTGAACTTCACTTAGAAGTTTGCTACCAACTTTTGGGCATTGGAATTGACGCTTACTTTGCTTCTAGACATTTTTGGCATACTTGGAGCATTCTTGGCATACTTGGACATTGAAGCTTTTCTTTGGACATGGGAGCTCTTCCTGCACATTTGGCCTAAGGAAGAAAAAAAATGGCATTATTGGCAAAATTGAGAATTAATAAGGACTTTGTTATTCTCTAATACAACTTTGTAAACTCAAAGTGCATTAACATTGTAATTGTAATGACGATGATGAATGACTACTATAAAGTGGGCGTAGGCATTATTGCTGAACCACTATAAAACGTTGTGTGTCCCTTTACATTTCTTGTATTTTGGATATTTAGTGGTTGGGTTTACCACTCAATCCATACTCAGGGGTTGACGTGCGCAAGTGACAAATTTCCCACCTTAATACTTTGCCGCGCCAAGAAGGGGGCACAACAACTTCGGCTTTGTTTTTTTATTTGGTTTTGGATTTCGAATTCGGCCTCGGTTGAGGAAATAAATTTCGCTAGCTTTTCACTATAGTTAAACGGAATAAGCTCGACGCTATTACCGAGCCTCAAGGTACTGGTGGTGAAAGAAGTCAAGAACTTTCTTCTATAGGGAATCCCTCGATCTTCGTCACTCAAGAGGATGCAGATGGGATGATTAAGGATTCGGATTTGGATTTGAACGCTCGCTTTGAGTGACAATAAGAGGTAATGAATGTTTTTCTCGCTCGGTTGAGGCTTGGTTGAAAGTGTCGGAAGGATAACTGGCTAGGCAAACATCATCGGAACTAGAGTTAGTGTTCCATAGAACACGACTCAAGACTTGGGGGTAACCCCTCAAACTCAGCATCAAGGCGGTGACGATCCGTGGATCGGTACCATTCGCGCTAAATTCAGGGGCAATACACTTAACCCCGACGTTGCCCCTGCTCGTGACGCTTTAGTTGGACAAGTCGCGGGTTCCAGCATAGGAAATGCAATTAAAGCGCCTTTGTGCAAAGTTTTGGATGGTAGCGCTCCCACAATTCCGGGAGTAAGGATTACATCGCAGCGGTTCCTCAGGTTCAGATTGAACTGGATATACTTATTTCAAACTAGCAAGCGGTTAATGTAGAACTAAACATTTGGGGGAACCAATTTCGGCTTAGATAATTTGAATCAGTTGCTTACTATTAACAATGGATCTCAAATTGCGGATGTTATTCATTGGTTCACTCGATGTGGTGCCTGTTCTTCAGATTTGAATTGTGTTACTCGTAGTCCATTCTCTTTGGAAATCAGGAATTCTCGAAATCCACGACTTCAAGTTACCGGTGTTGGAAGCTTATGATGGTCGGAAAGATCCAACTGCTAACTTGATGCGCTATGTGCATCATATGGAATTTGTTTGGGCTTTGGATCATGTTATGGAAAAGTGTTTTCCAATTTTCTTGACAGACATTGCTGCCATATGGTTTCGGCAGTTGAGATTCGATTCATTCTAGGAACGCTTTGGTTAGTAGGTTCTTCGAGCAGTTCAGAGTTCACAACACACATCCAAAAAGAATTATCACTCTAATGGCGATCAAGTAGAAGTCTGATGACGCTCTGCATAAATTCTTGAAAAGGTTTAATGCGACAGTAGCATCAGTTGACAGGCCTGATCCATACATGGTTTTTATGGTTGAAGTCTTAGGTGTTTTAGATAAATCGGATTTTAAGATCTCGTTGTAACGGGACCGCCGAGGGATCTTGGAAAGTTATACATTGAAGCAAAGAGGTTTCTAAGTAAGAGGATGTGAGGACAAATAAACGGTCTTGAGGCTAATTTGGTTAAGGGCGGAGGACCACTCGACTCTAGTAAAGCAAAGGATTCTTGCAAGGGTAAATCTTCTTCTGGGAACGATCGAAACATGGCTTGGATGGATCTAAGTTCTCGTCTTACTTGGAACTCACTCACACCTTAAAAGAGATTTACTCTAAAGTTCATCCCACTACCCCTTTTAGAAAGCCTCCCGGGCGGGAGTCATCCCAAAAGGAAAATGATTCTGGTCGGCATTGCT
Source organism: Allium sativum (assembly GCA_030737875.1). Lineage (NCBI taxonomy): Eukaryota > Viridiplantae > Streptophyta > Magnoliopsida > Asparagales > Amaryllidaceae > Allium > Allium sativum. The sequence continues at coordinate 521,901,253 of CM060924.1, read as the reverse complement.
TGTTTCACGATTTCGACGGTCATGATACAAATGATTGTCGACATCTTTAGGATATGTTTGAAGAGTGTGTCAAACACGGTGAGCTATCACGGTTTGTTTGGACTTGAGTCGTGGTTCCAGGACAGGCAGAGCCCCTACCGCTACTCACGATAGGTCCAGACCTAGTGATTGTTGTCTTAAAATCAGTTGATATTGGATCTCTTTGGCTCTGGTGTCTCAAATTCAGGCCTCCTGGACATCAATATCATATGGCTTGTGGTTTCTGGTCTTTTGGATATTTTGGTTCTTTGGAAATTGGTATTCTGGTGTTTGGTTTTCTTCAGTTATGTGGTTTTTGGTTTTCTGATTTCTGGTTCTTAGGCTCTTGATTTTCCTTGGCTTATGGTCTACTTCCAAATCCTTTTGGACTTTGGTTATTTAGGCTCCGGCCCATAGTTATGGCTTTCTGGCCTCCGGCCTCCTATATGTATCCTTTTGGCTTTCTGGCTGTAGATGGTTGAGTCGACATACTCATGAATGGGACTAGGACTTAATCCTTAGGCATGCTCTTTGTTTGACAACATACCATCACCCTCCTGGTTATTAATAAAATTTAAATTTCTTGGCTTTGGATTTTGAATGGCTAAGTTTACTTACCCATGTAATAGGAATTGGCAAGATCCTATGTGTTAAAGTTATTTTTCGTCAACACTGGAAATAAGGGTACGGAGGTGGACCTAAGGGAACTTAGGGATTATTTAGTTCCTACAAGCTTGAGTTAGTTCACTGTTTCCTAGATATCACGGTCTTAAGCCCGAAGATTAGCTACTCTTCCTTCAAAGAGGTGAGTATCACGCTTGTGAGACTCAAGGACCAACAGTTACCTTGGGATAAGGGTTCCCTAAGCACAAAACAAGTTAGGAAGCTAAAAATCTTATGGAAGGTTATTCCAGTAATTATGTTTCAGTAGAAAGCTTTTGTCATGAAATTGTGATAAGGGAATAAGCAAAATAAGCAAATATTGTTGAATCTCTCTTTATTGATCACTTTGTTGAGTATACAGATAAGTAAATCCCCAAATTGATTTACAAGTTAGGGTTTACTCTCTAAAAAACAGTTAAGAGGTTTTTAGAATGATAAAAAGCCCCTTAAAATGAAACCCCTGGGGTCTTATTTATAGACAAAATGGTCCCCTTTCAGTTGCACATTGTAGAAAGTCCAGATTGTGTGCTTTCAGCTTCGGCAACTATTTCAGTGTCGGTATCAACCCGCCTTTCTATTCTAGGTGCCGATGTCAGCCTTGTATCACTTGTAAATTCGGTGTCGCCTCCATATAGTGTATCGATACCAGGTAAATTGAAAAGGATAGCTTCCTTTTCTACCTTCGGTTTCGATGATAAACCTCTGTTTCGATAGCCAGTCCTAAGCTTTGCCTTGTTTTTGTGACTTTAGAGTGTATACTTTCTTTCTCATGTCTTTGGCATCCTCCTTCATGTCGGTATAGACACTAAGCATGTTAGTGTGGATAATCATCCCTTCTTAGTCTACCCCAACAGTCTTCGGTTCAAGTATCGGCTTCGTATTTGCATTGTTTATGGATTCTTTCTAAAGGCTCTGAACTTGCTTCTTTGTATCAGTATCGATACCAAGTATATTGGTATCGATAGCTTTTTGCTCCAAACCAACTTAGTAACGTGCTTTCCTCTTCATGGCTCCGGGTTTCGATATAAAATTGTTTACTTCCAGAATTGAGATCAGGTCGATTGCTTTTGGTATCGGTGTCATGACCACACTTGTTTGATTATTGTATGCTAGCTTCGATATCGTTTTGCCACTATCTTCCGTGCATGGGTACCAAGCCTTTACCTCCTTTGTTGGTACAGGTAGCCTATGTACCAGATCTTTCTCTTCCCGATTTCGGTATCGGATGTCTTGGTACATTGTTGTTAATCATGTGCTTCTGAGACCTTAACCTGGTGCTATTTGTACTTCGATACCCCTTCACCTCCATCTAGTTTTAGTGTCGAAATCTAGTAGTAACAATTTCCCCTCCCCTTTATGAAGGGGTACTTTTGACTTTTTAAGTCAAAACTCTGGTCTTTGTACTCTAATATCTTGAAAGTGTAGGATTTCCCACATTTTGGTTATCTGGAATTGATTTGGACCGTTAGTCTATACCTGCAAGTATGGTCAGGATTAGTTGAGATTTTTAGTATAAAAGATTCTTCTTTCTTTTCTCTCTTCTCCTGCAAGAAATAATATTTGAATAAGATTACTATTCTTAGCAAATGTACATGCTTTCCAGGATTACAAATTCGATCTTTCTCTATAAGTATCCAATCAATTTAGATTACGGCTTAAGAATTATTTCTCCAACTCGATTACGAAATCAGTCGAGATTTACTGGTTTTTAGTTTCCTAATATAATGAATTCAAACAATAGGAGCAACTCAAATGATCATTAATGGTGGATGATGCAAATTTAATTATCCCCCTGACATGTTTTTCGGGGTCCAAAATGCAAAGCTTACATATGAAAGATTTTAACTTCTATTATGAAGATGAAGTTTCCCATTCGGTACCAATGAATTCAACATCAACTCGCTAATTGATATTGAAATTGATGCTTGCTTTTGGTTCCGGCCATACCGTTTATAGAGTAATATGCATCCTGCACTAAAAGCTACATTTCCTCATGTTTTTGTATCGGTTAAACTCGAAACTGAAGCATTCACGATTTTGACTTCCTTAGCACCGGTCTTTAAGTCCTCTTAATATCGGTTAAGTTTCTGATATCGACACAAAATATTTGGTATCGACTAGGTCGATACCAAGAATTCGGGTTATCTCTATGTCGACTCCGCCGATACCAGAGTCTTTCATTATTTTTGGTTTCGGTGTCGTAACAATCAATATAAATAACTTCAAACACTTAACCATCTTTAGGCATATGCATAATGTATAACCTATATACATCTTGTTAAAAACTTGATTTAAATGACTTATGATATGTTCCCACTTCTATAGGAATATTGCGTAATTAATGTCAAGAAGCTTTCATGATAGTCTTAAACTAGTAAATAACTCATGTTTTCTTATACTAAGTTATTGTGTTAACATGTTTTGTGGAATAATATCACCTGACAGTATCATGTTTGAGAAGCAAAGTGCTGGTGGGCTAAATCCAGGCAGTTCTTCTACCTTTAAGTCGAAGAAGGAAGACGTCCTTCAGCATTCTTTTATTCGAACCCGGGACAAGGTGAAAGTTGTTCTTGAAAGTTTTGGTATGACTGAAGTTGATACTATTTCTGCCTCTGAGAGAGATACCATTCATAATCCACTAGAAGGGTTCTTCGGATTTTCAGCAATCCATATCAAGCATGGTGGTTTCTTACCTTTTCCTGACTTCATTTCACGGTTCTTACAACACTCGAAGTTAGCGCCCATCCAACTGACTCCAAATACATATACATGTCTCTTATGCCTTGAGCTTCTAGCGCTGGAGTCAGGGCAATCTTCCCTTAGTGCCCGACTTCTTTATTATTTGTTGTAACTATCAGTAGCCAGAGAAACAAATCCACCTATCTTTCGTGCGAACCTTTCAAAGAAATTGATTTGTGATAGCATCAACAGATTCGAAGACTAGGAGACACAATTTTTCTATATCAGATGTCCTCCAGGTACAAAGTCACTTTTGCCACTCCTGGTGAGTTTTATATTTCTTTTATATATATCATGCTATCTTTATGCTTTCCTTAACCTTTTATTTCTATTCAGTTTTTGCTCCCACAAGGAAAAGTTTAAGTAACAAGGAAGCTCAGGTTGTTGATGCCATTTACAAGGCTTCCAAGTGGTTGGGAAAGTGATCCCTTTTGCTGTCTCTGGATAACCTCCAAAAGCACGCCTCTCTCCCTCCAGGAAAAAAGATTTTGGGGTAACCACCCCTCTATTTTCCTAGTGCTAAACATCTAACTTCAGGATCGGACCTGTTTACTCCATTGATCCCGTGATTCCTGGCGATTCAGGTAAGGTATTCTTCTATAGTGGTCCCAATATTTGATTTTTCATCCAAGTTATCTGACTTCTGCTTTCCCATGTCATTTCTTTGATTAGTTTCTAAAACCTTTGTTGGGCAATACACTTTGGATGCTTTGGCTTGGTCCTAGAATGTAGCTAAGAGAAAACTTATTATGACTGTTGACGAATCGTCTTCGAAAAAGCAAAAAGATGGTGCATCTGCCCATTCTTCTCTTGGGAAGGACGCTGTATCCAAGTCCAATGAGATTCATTTTCCTGTTTCTATTGTTCCTTCCCCTAGTGTTACCCGAGTCACTAATTCTTCCCAAACGATAGCTGTGAGTAGTGAATTTGTTAACTGTATTATGATTCCTGATTATCCAAGATCCTTGGGTTTAGTTGAACAGGAGTTAAGCATGTACTCTTCTTCCCATCATGCCTTCCTTTCTTGGTCTTCTTCAGAGACTCAAAGCTTCAAAGAAAATGTGAGACTTTATCTTTCTGATGAAGATATAACCAATACCATGCCACCTTCTCAATCTTTAGATTTGATGAATTTGTGGAATTCTCTTATCAAGCAACAATTTTTGGTATATCCTTGTTTCTTTTAAATTTTTTTCTTTTGTTCTTACTTAAATTTCTGATTTTACTTCTTTGTTGGAAATAACTAAGAAATGGTTCCCCTCCAAGAGATTTCTATTTCTTCCTCCCCTGAGGTTGTAAAGCTTAGAGAAGAGAAGGTTGCCTTAGAATCCAAAGTTAATGCTTTGAAGGAGGAACATAAGATGGAATATGCAGAATTGAAGGCATCTCTTATGAAAATTGAATCAGAACTAGTGAATGTGTAACACTCTACGTCCATTAATGTCACTCACAAAGGGAATACATCAATGTCCATGAAGCGTTATTGTTTGTATAGAACAGATAAATTACAAGAATAAATAAATAAAACAACACAGCGGAAGATAAAACTTATTTTATTTCATCATAACTCAAAACGAGTTTACATAAGTAGTTTCCAAAGCCATTACAACAGGATCAGTAGTCTTTTTCTAAAACTTCAAAGTACATAAAGAAGCAAATACTTGATTAACATAAATGCATAAATCCCCACTGAGCATAAGCAAAGCCATAAAGATGAGAGAGTCCCAAGCGATACATATACTCTCTTCAAGCAACTGAAAGAAATCGGCACTAAGCTGTAGTATTCCCTCCTTGCACACCTGAGCGCGGGGGGGGGGGGGGGGAGGGGAAGGAAGAAAAGAGGTGGAAAGAAAAAGGGGGTCAGACATAAAGTCTGGCGAGTGCAATAACTTTAACAATATAATTATCAAAGTAACTAGGCTAAGGCATAAGTTGAAAAATAAGGAAATGACTGTGAACAATTGGGTATGACAGAGTAAACAAAGAAATAAGATGAACAAAGATAACGTTAAAGGCACTCTTAATCACTATAGGATAATTACTACACTGCACCACCACTAGTCACCCTAACGGTTCATCCCGCCTACCGAACTTAATAATGATAATGGTAGTTTAGTGTACCCCTAACTACCTTCATAGGTGTCGTCTGCCCCAATCTCCACTAGGTGTACCCACTACCCTCCCCATTCTAATTACAATATTTATTCATAATATGGTAGTTATACTCCTAGCTGTCTTCATAGGTGCCATCTGCTCCTATCTCCACTAGGCGTACCCACGACCTTCCCCATTCGATCGGCTCCCTAACTCGTAGATACCCGTGCTGGCCCCACAGTGGGGTATATCACTCCCCAAAGTGGCAACCCGATACCACCAATAATGCACGGCTTATACCTACACGATGCAACAACGTCTTACCTACCAGCCCGGGTCCACACACGCATATGAACCCGTTGGACTTGCGTTGCCACCGCTAACCCGGTTTAGCCTCTTACAGACAAGCCCAGTATGCGTGTCCCGTCCTCGACTTGGGTCGAGCCCACAAAGATACGTATGGGTTACTGGTTGAAACGGGCCCCCATTACTTGACATAAGCTATCCACCTAAGCTTGGTCCCCTCTAGTACATCCCACTTAACCCTCTTCTTGTTCATGTTCATTTACATGTTTCAACTTGGTTAAGTGTTTATATTTATATCCCATATGTCACCCATGTTACTTACTCAAAAAATCAACATGTGTTACTGGTTAAGCTTGTCTTAACCCTATCCACTTATCAAACTATTGGTTAAGTTTGTCTTAACCCTACCAGATCAATGTATATTAGTGGTTAAGTTTGTCTTAACCCTACCTACTCATCAAATTATTGGTTAAGTTTGTCTTAACCCTACTCACTTATCAAATTATTGGTTAAGCTTATCTTAACCCTACCCTCTTATCAAATTATTGGTTAAGTTTATCTTAACCCTACCCACTTATCAAATTATTGGTTAAGCTGGCCTTAACCCTTTCACTTAGTTTATGATTAGGTACTTCTTAGTTCACAGATACATTGGTTAAGAGAATAACTCCCTAAGTACCAACCCGGAAGACCGAGATCAACATCAGATCGTTACTCAGAGAATCACCCACTCAACCAAACTTCTGTTTGTCATCCATATTTGTCTTTAATTAGCATTAATTAATTATTAAGGCACATAATCGTATTTCACATGCCACCCAAGGCACCCACTAGATTCCACATGCCACCCAAGGCACCCACTTAACCGCCTCATGTCCCACTACATGTTTATCTGGTTAAGTATTTCTTAATTCATTAAGACCGCAACCTTATAAAGACCTCTCACATTAGACTGGCATTTGTGGCAGCTGGATTTGCCGGGCGGGTCCGGGCAGTCTTACACCACAAACGAGCCTAACCTCGTGTCTTTACAACTGTCACGTATTTAATTTGTGCCTAAAACCTCCCACATTAGACTGGCATTTGTGGAAGCTGGATTTGTCGGGCGGGTCCGGGCAGTCTTACACCACAAAAGAGCCTAACCTCGTGTCTTAGACGATTAATTACACCTAATTAATCATTCCCCAATTTGAATTTCTTGCCCTATTCAAATTATCAATTAATTCCAAATTTAACTATGGCTATAATTGACTCAATTATGTCCATCTATTTATGGTATGTAAAATCATACCAATTTTCATCACAAATTAATTTTATGCCATTTAATGCATTTATGCCAATTCTCAATATTAAATCTTTTTAATATTATCCCATTACCCAACGTTGTACGTTCGTTCGTTTAACGTAAAATATACGTTAGACTCGAATAGTCTAACTCATGGAATAAAGAGAAAACATCACAACATACATACAATTAAAACTAGATCTAAACATAAGGGGTGAACTTGCATGTGTGAATGATGTTCTACATCTAAAACTTGCATAGGCAAAAGTTACAACTTGCATAAAACTACATATGTCATAAATCCAAATCTAAAGGTGTAAACTTGTTTAGGTAATGGTCACAACTTGCATAAATCATGTACTTCATAGATCTACATCTAAAGGTGTAAACTTGCATAAGCAATAACCACAAACTTGCCTAACATGATTCATATTCCAAACTCATATATTTATATAAACTTGAATATGTGATTTATGCAACATAACAATGGTGTAATCTTACATCTAAACATGTAAACTAGCATGTAGAATTTAGCATATAACTCACACATGTCATAGCCAAACTTTAGATCAAATTTTCACATAGACTAGATGTCATGAAACATGTAAGGTTATATATATAGTTTTCCCAACTTGCATATGATTCGTGTCTAAATCAAAATCTAAACTTGCATACATACTTATGATTTATCGTATGAATCAACATAACCAAACTAGCATATGAACAACATGATGATTTAATGATATAAAATCACAACATAGATGATAGCATCATAACTTTACAACATAGATGATAACATCACAACATAACATCATAGGATTTACAACATATATGATAACATCACAATTTTTACAACATAATTATAACATGCGGTCAATAATTCACATCACATCCATATAATCCGCATCATAGCTTAATCCAATTAAATTGCTAATTATTTTATTAAAGAAATCGAACTCACAACTCAAACAAGGTCTTGAGTTCTGAATTATGAGTTTTGAAGTTGTATTAGCTCTCCTTTGAAAAAGATTCGTTGTTAAAGTTGAATAGAACTGATTTGATTTGCTTTCTTCCTCTCTAATTGGTGGCGGCTATGCTGAGTTGCTAGGTGACGGCATGACGACCATAGTTTCAGTTTTTATTCCGATTTAGGGTTTGAGTCTTCATGTCTTTTTATAGAGTTTTAATTTAATCATAGCCGTCGGATGATCTTAGGGTTAATCAAAACCACTCAGTCAGGATAGGGTGACAAGTCAGCCCTAATGACTCAGCAAGGAGTCAGAAAGGACCCAGCAACGAGTCACAACACGGATTAGACTGAACCAGAAAGCTGTGCAGGCTTTCTCCTCGGCCTGGGAGCACTTGGGAAGTGCACCAATGTAAATTTGTACTGGCGCACTTCCCAAGTGCGCCAGTGCAATAATATTTTTTTTTCTTTCTCTTCTTCTTCCGGTTTTCCGCCTAACTTCGTTCGTCCATATCTCCATCCGATATCTGTTTCCCGTAAACTCAGACTCTATCTCAACCAGAATTCCGAGACGAACACAATGGCGCAACCCGTTCCCCTTAATTCTCACGTCTGAGATTAATTATTCTTTAATTTAGTTAATCCGATTATTCAAAAATCCGGGGTGTTACATTCTCCCCTACTTAAAGGATTTCGTCCTCGAAATCTCTAAGTCAAGAAGAATGTATCCTACCATCCAATCATCCATCTACTCAACCATCAACCACTAGCAACCATGGTCCTTAAAAGATTTCTAATGCTTTTCATGTACATATGCATAGTGTGTGTATATGTTCCTTATCTAATGCAAAATCAGGCGGTCTAGTGATTCAGTTGACCTCGTTAATGCAAATAATGATACTGCCATGTATCCATCATGTATGCAAGGAACCTTATACATATCATTACTACATGTGTGCACAACCATTCATTCAAATGCAACATCCATATGATACACACTTTTAATGTACATTCATTCTACTAAATACATCCATTTATATGCAATATGCAGTATGAAAGTGACTGAGCCGATCTAGTGCCTAGAGTGTGTGTATATGCATCCATGAGCAACCACTAGCAAACACTTGAATCCACATGCATCGATCATACATAACATGTCTCAAACACATGTTTCAACCATAGGACTACCCTATCTAAAGGTCAAAGATACTAGCAAGAGGACATACTAAAGATAAGATAAGTACAAGCTAAGCGATAAAGGAGAAAGTAAAAGACATACCCTCGAAAAGAAAAGGGTACAATGAACGCATCTTCTCTTCCGTCTCCCAAGTAGCGTCGTTCTCATCATCTCCCCATTGCTCTTTGACTAGCTTGACCTCTCGATTCCTCAACTTCTCAATCTCCAACCCAAGAATGCATGTAGGAGCTCGTCGAATCGTCGCATCACGCTCTATCTCCACCTCTCTAAGCAAGCTCAGCTCTACCACTTCCGCGGTCTCGTGCAAGCACTTCCTCAAATGTGATACATGGAATACGTCGTGTACACCACTAAGTCTCTCGCGCAACTCCACTCTATACGTCATCTGCCCAATCCTCTCCTAGAAAACTTCTTATTTTCGTCGCTTTTCTTGGAACCTTCAATTCTTGGACTGCCGCCACCTCCGCGGGATCCACATCTACCCCTTCCTTAGAGACCACGTGCCCTAAGAATCCTGCCTTCTTCCTCTAAAAATGGCATCAACATAGGGTTCTAAATAATCCATTACTTCACATCCCACTCGAGTCATCTCATAACCCTATTGAATCTAACTCAGGGCAGCCCATACCATTGAATAGTCTTATCATGTCACGGTTGCACATCACTTCTCGAGAAAACCAAGATATCATGCAATGAAAATTGCCACAACTATTTATCTCATACAAACCATCCTAGTCGAACTCGACATTCCCCAAGCACAAGCCCCAAAGGCCTAAACCAATATCAGACAAGCACCCGAGGAATATCTCCTCCGAATTCGGACAATCTACGTGAGATGATACTAGCAAAGTAACCAAACAATTGAGCACCCCACCCCGATATACTACGTCTTATGAACCCCTTCTCAAGCAGCTCCCCTACTTGCTTATTGAGCTCCCTCCTCTCACGAGCAACCATGTGGCGTACTGGCAAAGATACTGGTTTTGCATTGTCTATAAGATAAATACGAAAGTCTATCTCATGCCTCAGGGGTAAACCTCGAACCCCATCGAAGACATCAACGTATTCACGGACTATACGAACAGAATGTAAATCATCATCGGATGCGTCAAGGGATTCTAGGTAGCTAAGTATTACTGGACCTCTAGGGTCACAAGAAATATCAAGGGTCTTTCCACAATGAGTCAACAATCTAACTACCCTTCTCTCACAATCTAGGATGGCACCGCATCTAGTTAGCCAATCCATACCTAGAATCATGCCGTAGCCCATGAAGCCAAGAACAAAGGCGTTGCATTCAAACCCAACGCCCAAGATAGACACTCTCAAATCCCGACAAACCATAAAGAGATGAGCCGAACCACTAATAGGATTTGAGACTACTAAGGGACCTGTAACTAGACTAGTATTTAGGTGCAGTGTTTCAACTAACGAAGCAGATACAAATGAGTGTGAAGCACCAGAATTCAAACAAGGTTCGAACAGGATGATCAAAAAGGAAAAACCAAATTTCTAAACAAGATATATTTCTACCTCTATCAGGTATGCTAGTCGTGAGGGAACGCGTCTTCCCTCCAGAAGATCCTGTACCTTATCCTTACCTTTGCCTTTTGCTTCTTTGGACAATCCTAATAAGATGTCCCGTAACGATAACAAGTGTGGTCCTTCCTTTTCTCTTGTCCCCCTTGTTATCCTTACCGCATTTCTTTGGATCTACTTTCTTATCGTGTGTCCTATCCATGTCTCTCCTGCACATTCTCCATTCATAACCTTCCACCAAAATGAAGCTTCACCCTTCATTAACCAAGCAGCTGGTCTAACCTTCCTCCCATCGTCTACCTCAAAGGTACCAACAAGTCCTCCACTTTCTTGAGCCAACTTCTAGCCTCGACAAACATCTAAGTCCCACGAAGCGGTTTTTCCGCCCATCGTACGGAGGTCCTCATATATCTTAGAGAAAAAAAAATATCTATACGCGGAGGAAGAGATTCAAAAGGGAAGGAGGAAGAGATTCAAAACAAGGGAAGCGAAAGAGAGATGTATGGCTTGCGGGGATTATGCTCTTTTAAGTAAACTTTCCTTGAAAATAGCTTCTTTAAAACAAGTTTTTGAAAATACTTTCTAGGAAAATAATACTTTTGATAACATTTTTCAAAACTTTTTATCTGTTCTTGTAACCTTAGCTCTGATACCACGTGTAACACCCCAAGTCCATTAATGTCACTCACAAAGGGAATGCATCAATGTCCATAAAGCGTTATTATTTGTATAGAACAGATAAATTACAAGAATAAATAAATAAAACAACACAGCGGAAGATAAAACTTATTTTATTTCATCATAACTCAAAACGAGTTTACATAAGTAGTTTCCAAAGCCATTACAACAGGATCAGTAGTCTTTTTCAAAAACTTCAAAGTACATAAAGAAGCAAATACTTGATTAACATAAATGCATAAATCCCCACTGAGCATAAGCAAAGCCATAAAGATGAGAGAGTCCCAAGCGATACAACTACTCTCTTCAAGCAACTGAAAGAAATCGGCACTAAGCTGTAGTATTCCCTCCTTGCACACCTGAGGGGGGGGGGAAGAAGAAAAGAGATGGAAAGAAAAAGGGGGTCAGACATAAAGTCTGGCGAGTGCGATAACTTTAACAATATAATTATCAAAGTAACTAGGCTAAGGCATAAGTTGGAAAATAAGGAAATGACTGTGAACAATTGGTATGAAAGAGTAAACAAAGAAATAAGATGAACAACGATAACGTCAAAGGCACTCCTAATCACTATAGGATAATTACTATACTGCACCACTACTAGTCACATTAACGGTTGATCCCGCCTACCGAACTTAATAATGATAATGGTAGTTTAGTGTACCCCTAGCTACCTTCATAGGTGCCGTCTGCCACTATCTCCACTAGGTGTACCCACTACCTTCCCCATTCTAATTACAATATTTATTCATAATATGGTAGTTATACTCCTAGCTGTCTTCATAGGTGCCGTCTGCTCCTATCTCCATTAGGCGTACCCACTACCTTCCCCATTCGATCGGCTCCCTAACTCGTAGATACCCGTGCTAGCCCCACAGTGGGGTATATCACTCCCCAAAGTGGCAACCTGATACCACCAATAATGCACGGCTTATACCTACACGATGCAACAACGTCTTACCTACCAGCCCGGGTCCACACACGCATATGAACCCGTTGGACTTGCGTTGCCACCGCTAACCCGGTTTAGCCTCTTACAGACAAGCCCAATATGCGTGTCCCGTCCTCGACTTGGGTCGAGCCCACAAAGATACGTATGGGTTACTGGTTGAAACGGGCCCCCATTACTTGACACAAGCTATCCACCTAAGCTTGGTCCCCTCTAGTACATCCCACTTAACCCTCTTCTTGTTCATGTTCATTTACATGTTTCAACTTGGTTAAGTGTTTATATTTATATCCCATATGTCACCCATGTTACTTACTCAACAAATCAACATGTGTTATTGGTTAAGCTTGTCTTAACCCTCTCCACTTATCAAACTATTGGTTAAGTTTGTCTTAACCCTACCAGATCAATGTATATTAGTGGTTAAGTTTGTCTTAACCCTACCCACTCATCAAATTATTGGTTAAGTTTGTCTTAACCCTACTCACTTATCAAATTATTGGTTAAGCTTATCTTAACCCTACCCTCTTATCAAATTATTGGTTAAGTTTATCTTAACCCTACCCACTTATCAAATTATTGGTTAAGCTGGCCTTAACCCTTTCACTTAGTTTATGATTAGGTACTTCTTAGTTCATAGATACATTGGTTAAGAGAATAACTCCCTAAGTACCAACCCCGAAGACCGAGATCAACATCAGATCGTTACTCAGAGAATCACCCACTCAACCAAACTTCTGTTTGTCATCCATATTTGTCTTTAATTAGCATTAATAAATTATTAAGGCACCTAATCGTATTTCACATGCCACCCAAGGCACCCACTTAACCCCCTCAAGTCCCACTACATGTTTATCTGGTTAAGTGTTTCTTAATTCATTAAGACCGCAACCTTATAAAGACCTCTCACATTAGACTGGCATTTGTGGCAGCTGGATTTGTCGGGCAGGTCTGGGCAGTTTTACACCACAAACGAGCCTAACCTCGTGTCTTTACAACTGTCACGTATTTAATTTGTGCCTAAAACCTCCCACATTAGACTGGCATTTGTGGCATCTGGATTTGTCGGGTGGGTCCGGGCAGTCTTACACCACAAAAGAGCCTAACCTCGTGTCTTAGACGATTAATTACACCTAATTAATTATTCCCCAATTTGAATTTCTTTCCCTATTCAAATTATCAATAAATTCCAAATTTAACTATGGCCGTAATTGACTCAATTATGTCCATCTATTTATGGTATGTAAAATCATACCAATTTTCATCACAAATTAATTTTATGCCATTTAAGGCATTTATGCCAATTCTCAATATTAAATCTTTTTAATATTATCCCATTACCCCACGTTGTACGTTCGTTCGTTTAACGTAAAATATACGTTAGACTCGAATAGTCTAACTCACGGAATAAAGAGAAAACATCACAACATACATACAATTAAAACTAGATCTAAACATAAGGGGTGAACTTGCATGTGTGAATGATGTTCTACATCTAAAACTTGCATAGGCCAAAGTTACAACTTGCATAAAACTACATATGTCATAGATCCAAATCTAAAGGTGTAAACTTGTTTAGGTAATGGTCACAACTTGCATAAATCATGTACGTCATAGATCTACATCTAAAGGTGTAAACTTGCATAAGCAATAACCACAAACTTGCCTAACATGATTCATATTCCAAACTCATATATTTATATAAACTTGAATATGTGATTTATGCAACATAACAATGGTGTAATCTTACATCTAAACATGTAAACTAGCATGTAGAATTTAGCATATAACTCACACATGTCATAGCCTAACTTTAGATCAAATTTTCACATAAACTAGATGTCATGAAACATGTAAGGTTATATATATAGTTTTCCCAACTTGCATATGATTCATGTCTAAATCAAAATCTAAACTTGCATACATACTTATGATTTATCATATGAATCAACATAACCAAACTAGCATATGAACAACATGATGATTTAATGATATAAAATCACAACATAGATGATAGCATCATAACTTTACAACATAGATGATAACATCACAACATAACATCATAGGATTTACAACATATATGATAACATCACAATTTTTACAACATAATTATAACATGCGGTCAATAATTCACATCACATCCATATAATCCACATCATAGTTTAATCCAATTAAATTGCTAATTATTTTATTAAAGAAATCGAACTCACAACTCAAAGAAGGTCTTGAGTTCTGAATTCTGAGTTTCGAAGTTGTATTAGCTCTCCTTTGAAGAAGATTCGTTGTTAAAGTTGAATAGAACTGATTTGATTTGCTTTCTTCCTCTCTAATTGGTGGCGGCTATGCTGAGTTGCTAGGTTACGGCATGACGGCCATAGTTTCAGTTTTTATTCTGATTTAGGGTTTGAGTCTTCATGTCTTTTTATAGAGTTTTAATTTAATCATAGCTGTCAGATGATCTTAGGGTTAATCAAAACCACTCAGTCAGGATAGGGTGACAAGTCAGCCCTAATGACTCAACAAGGAGTCAGAAAGGACTCAGCAATGAGTCAGAACACGGATCAGACTGAACCAGAAAGCTGTGCAGTCTTTCTCCTCGGCCTGGGCGCACTTGGGAAGTGCACCAATGTAAATTTGTACTGGCGCACTTCCCAAGTGCGCGCCAGTGCAATAAATTTTTTTCTTTCTCTTATTCTTCCGGTTTTCCACCTAACTTCGTTCGTCCATATCTCCTTCATCCGATATCCGTTTCCCGCAAACTCGGACTCTATCTCAACTAGAATTCCGAGACGAACACAATGGCGCAACCCGTTCCCCTTAATTCTCATGTCTGAGATTAATTATTCTTTAATTTAGTTAATCCGATTATTCAAAAATCAGGGGTGTTACAGAATGAGAGGAAGGTTAAAAACTTTTTGAATGATCAAGTCCTAGCCGTTAAGTTGTCTAAGCAGGAAATTGAAGATGAGAAGCCCATAATGGTAGTTAATCATACTAGAAGGTTAAAAGTGAAAGACGACCGACTTTCCAATGTCCAGAATGCACTTTCTAATGCCAAACGCGTAGTTTATTATGCCGAAAATAGAATTTATTCATTTCTGAAACATAATTTTCTGAAGGCCATGTTGAAATCTTACGATGATGATCTCTTGTTAGCGTACTCTGATAACTTCAGAAGTTTTCTGAAATGGAATTTCCCTCCGTTGAATCTTCGATTTTGGGCAGATTTATGAGTAAAATCGAAAAACTCAAGCAAGGAATTGAAGTTCCTAAGGAAGGTACAGTGAAACCCGGAGACTTTTTGTATATTGAGAACCTTCCGGATGATTTAAACTCGAACGAGGAAAAAAACGATATTGTTAATGTTGATGATGAGGGGAATGATGATGACAACGACCTTGTCCCCAAAGACCAAGACTATCATGACGACTTAGGTGGAGGAAATGACACCCTTTCTCCTCCGTCTGGTGGTACTCATGTTTCCAAAGAAATAATCCTAGGTCCTTTGAATGCTCCTTCTAAGGAGGGTCCAGTTGAAACCTTCACTAAGATTAGTGGTCTTTCTATATAAGAACAGAAAGGAAAAGTGCTTCCTATTCAACTTGAAGTCTCTTTTTCTTAGGGTATAATTTTTACCTCTGAAATAAAATATTTCCCTTATTTACTCATGGCAATTGGTTCCTCATAAGGAACTCATTGCCGCATGCTATAAGCTATTGTTAATCAGAAGGAAACAACTTGATCTTGTTTTGAGCAAGGAAAGTTACTTAAAAGGTTACAATGCTTTAATAATTACTGGGTTGACACCAACAGTATGTGCTTCGATGAATAGCTATCATTTGTGACCTTTAACGCGTGTGTATGCTTAAAATGGATCAAGGTTGGTTTGGATATGTCTAAGAGTTTTTATAGCAAACTCCCTTGAAAAATATAATTTATCGGTAACACTCCTTCAAAATAGTATTTTTGAATAACTGTGTCGTGTTTTGCTCGTGAAATAGGGGAAACAATCAAAAATCTCTTCTTCTAAGCCTATAGAAGAATCATTAGCAATTGTAGAGAAAAGGGGTGCTTTCAAAGATGTACCCACTACGATTCGGGAAAAAATGATTTACCTCCAATAGGTAACCATTAAGAATTTGAATGAGCAAATATTTGTTTTGGAAGGTCGATTGAAAGAAAAGGATAAATTTATTCTTGAGTCAGAGAGACGAACAAGGGTCACTCCCTCTGCTAACTTTGATGAAAGATAAGTAAGTTGCTTCAATGAATTTATGACTTAAAATGTGAGTTAGAGGAAACCAAAGGCAGTTATAAACCTTGGGAATTTGCCTCAAAGAATCCTGATCTTGATAAAAAGCTTAGTTATCGAGGCATCCCCTCACTTGGCAAATCCGGGCAAAGTGTCAAGATGATAAAAATATGAAAATGATATACTTGATGTTATTGTGGTACTAATGCCTAACTTTTGTATTTTGATAACTAATAAAAGGATATGGATAACATTGTAAAGTAATTTTTAGATTGGTGGATATCACCTGATGTGTAACTTTTGTTTGCATTTGAACATCCTTCTTTAGAGTCTCTTTCTGCTCAATTTTACATAAAGCTTGACACATAACATTTTTTCACCCTTTTGATATGAGTAGAATGCATATGATAATTTGCTCAGTTTGTGTGAGTTTCTAGGTTGTAACCAAGTAACAGATGATCTTTGTGATAGGTTGATATTACCTTTTGCATTTTATACTTTGTCAAAGTAACAAATTGTTATTTTATATGCTTAGGTTTGGAAAATCTCCCTACGTGAGATATAAGAAACCATGACCTTTTGTCAAAAGGTATTTAGTGTGTGGGACCTAAGATACCAACCTATGTATTGCTTAGCAAATCCTTTTTTGAAAGTTAGAATTGTCATCTCGAGATCCAAATTAGGGTATTAATATAGGAACCCAGAAATTCTTTTCTAGAAGTATAGATAGAGGTTCTGCAACCCATATTCGACATTTGTAACAGATGACTAGAAGACTAGAAATCGACTTCTGGTATTAATAGAAACTATGAAACCCAGATTCGGGTATTTGATAAAAACCAAAAATCCACTTCTGGTTTTTTCAACAGAAGTCCCGAACAATACATAGATTCAGGTATTTAGTAGAAATCCAGAAATCCACTTATGGTTTTTAACAAAAGTCCCAAACCAAACCCAAATTTGGGTATTTGATAGAAGACCAAAAATCCGCTTCTGGTTTTTTAACAGAAGTCCCGAACCAAACCCAGATTCAGATATTTGATGTTGTTTGCACCTTTCCAGGATTATTCTATAAAGCAGAGATTGTGTGTGCTTCAAGCGCTCTTCTTTTGAGCTTTTGTTCTCTTTCCACGTGATATTGATGTAAGCAGAGATGCCTACGTGCTTAGAGTGCTCCTCCAGAGCATTTATTTCCCTTTTGTGGGATAAGATGTAAGAAGAGGGTGTATGTGCTTACTAAGCGACTCTCTCAGCCCTTGATTATCAAAGCATAAGATGTAAGTACTTTGTTAGCCACCCTCTGGGCTTGTGTGTCTGGTGCGCTTGGCTAGCTTATTCTTAAGTAGGGCCCCAAGGACTTACCCAACCTCCCTCCAGGATGCACCTTACCTGTAACAACCTAGATTTTGGAACCAATTTATAATTTTATTTTTAATTGATTTAATGGATTTTAAGAATTTAAAATGATTTATTTTGAGAATTAATGATTTAAAATTTATTTAAATCGAAGTTAGAACGTATAAATTTAAAATTTAATTAAAACGAACTCGAAATGGCGCGATAATTTGGAATTTTGGTTTTAAACTTCAATTGAATACACCGAATTCAATATAAGTCAGAATTGGATAAAACAAGAAACGTTGGAATATTTTAAACTATAATTTTCTAACGAATGTAAGAAATTGAGATTTCACTTTATAAATTGTAAGTTATGACTAGTTTAAAATTTAAAATAGTCGCTTTGGAATTTATTTATACTTTAATATTATATATAGCCCTTAAAAATAGTCATTTTGCAAACCACCTCCGTTTTTGACGAAACAACGTTTGTTGGCTCTGGAACATCAAATTATTGTCAGGTTTAAAATTTCATAATTTTTGAAATTAATATGTGAGCGTGGTGAATTTAAACGCGTTTTCAATTTCAGTTTGAATTTAATAAGCTAATAAAAAGGCCATTTTTTAAACGGTCTCCAAATTCGACGAAATTAATTTTGTTTGGATCGTATTGTCAAAACATAGCTATATTTCAGTATTCTTAATTTTTGGAGTCAGTATTTGGCTCCCGGTAAATTAAAATGTACGTTCAAATTCAATATTGACCTTTATATTAAATTATATTTTAATTTTAACGAAAACTGATCGAAACAGTCGAATTGGCTTATGGAAGATATCCCATTATGTTCGGAATGGGGGTATTTAGCTAGAAACGATAGTCGTTGGGTTTGATTTGGAGTTCGGATGTAAAATCTTACTTTTGTGAATTAAATAATAATAAGTAATATATATATATATATATTAATTTTCGCAAAACCCTAATCACAATTCAGAAATGAACCGCCATCATCTTTTCAACCGATGGGCAATTTTATTCGATTTTCTCCTTCCAATCTCTCTCAATCCACACAATAAATTCACAAACCCATAACATGAAAATCAAATAGCTTCTCAAGCTCTTGTAAATCATACGGTTGTGATGTATTTTTGTTGAGCAGATTGGGGGACTTTTAGGCTCGAACTCGCCTCGTTCGAGGATGTTTCTGGCACGACAGGGCCCACCGAGGTGGTTGATGGTCGGGGTGAAGGTGGAATCGAGGGCGGCGGTTCAAGTGATGGTGATGGATGGGGGTCCGATGGAGTGTAGTGGCGGCGTGGTTAAGCCCTAAGGCGGCGTCGAGTTCGTGAAGGGGCTGGAGCGGAAAATGAATGGGGAAGATAATTAGGGGTATAATTTAATTAATTATATGTTAAATTAGTTTAATGATGTAATTAATGTTTAATACCTCGTAACTCGATCATACGAACACGGAATTCTACAAACAAAGATATGTTGAAATCGTCACAACGAACTCTACATTTCAAAACTGACCATAATGGAAACAGAAGATATTGCAGTTTTTGATAAAATTAAACGTTTGGTTTAATTTTATTAAAACAATCCTAAATTAAAGACTGGCGGAGTGGAAACGAAAGTGAGAATTTTCTCACTTTAAATATTTGTACATTTATTTATTTTATAACTAAATGTAGCGATTGCCAGTATTGATTTTTATCAGTTTTAAATTATCACAAATGTTGTACGGTGCCTGTTAGCTCACCTCACTGTTGTTTGAAACCCATAGATGATCTGATTTACTGTATTGTGTTTTGACTATGATTCTAAACATATTAAAAATAATGTTAATAAATTTTTGGTAGTTGAAATTATAAATATCCATTTATAATTTAAACAGTGAAAATTTGTTAATTAGAAAAATAATTCGAATCAAATTAGAACTGGTTAAATTTATTAACTAGTGATTAATTTGAATTCATTGTTGTTGGCTGAAACCCCACACGGATCTGGGGATGATAATAAATTCACATCTCCCTTGGATTTCATTGTATGTCAACCGATTGATTGATAGATTGTTATCAACGTTATTTAATTATTTAATGTTTGTACAGTTGCAAATTGCACGCTAGATGTGAACTGAATGTTAATAGTTGTTTATCACTATTTTAGAATACATGCGATGTATGGAATCCATATAAACAAAATTATATTTTTATTGATTGAGTCTGATTCCAATTCAGAAATAACGAATATTTTAAAATAATATTCAGTAAAAAAAACCAAAATATGATTTTGATGTCTGATTTTGGATGGACACGAAAATGTTGAAATATATGAAGCCAGGTTAAGTAGAAGTTGAGCCATTTTAACTCGAACGGATTTTTCTGTCTATTTTATTCATTTTATAATGAATATGAAAAAGATTTGATTTCAAAATCTGATATTTTGAAAATATTATCATTTTAATATTATAATGATATAGAACATTCAATTTTGATTTAACATTGAAAATGAAGTTGAAATCGTATTAAAATGAATTTATAAACGATTTAGAAAATACATTTTAAATGGAAATCGACGATATATATTATAATATTTAATGGCTTGAATATAACGCGCCGTGCAGCGACCGTTCGCAAATTCAACCATTAACTTCAAATTGGCATAACGGGAGATCCGACCGTCGGATTCTCCTAAATCCGGAACCGCTGGGATCGTATCGAAAAGATCTTTCCAATGAATATAATAGGTTTAAATTTGGACAGTTAGACTTTAAAATATGTCCAAATCAATTTTGGAAAAAGTCGCTATGGATGTAGTTCGATGGCCGTTATTGGAAACCGACTGTAAGGGCCTTAATAAAATTATTAAAAATATGGAAAAATCATGTACAATCATAATGAATGATTTGGAAATATTTTGGATGAAAAATCCAAGTTTGAAAAGATAAAAGTATTATTTTTGTCGAAATGAACTAGTTAATAACTAGAATAATAATTCAATGATTTTTAGAAATAATAATCCAATGATTTTTAGAAATAATAAATTGGATTTAAAAATGGGTTTTAAAATAACCAGAATTTTCAAACGAATAAATTGGAAAGGAATTAAATGGAAATTATCTTCGGATATTTCGATATTGGATTCCGTAATTATACGGATATGGTTATGGGAATTTGAAAGATATAAATATCGTTATTCCCAATGCAATATTTGTTGATTTTAGAATTTGATATTGAATATAAGGCGATATTATTTCTATTAAGAGCCTTGTATTTAATATCAAATTGGATTTTAGGGTTTGTCGTGAATGGTGTCTTCAATAACACTTTTCTTAAACCCCGTTGAGAAAAGAATAAATCTTTTGATTAAGATAAATGAAGTTTTCCAATTTATAATTATAAATTGGAATTAAATGGAAGATGATATTGGGTTCATTGTGAACGATGTTTTAAATAACATTTGTTCTTAAAACCCAATTAACAGTGAAAATATGATTTGGAATTTATAAATCTTTTTGTTAAGATTTAATGGAAATTTTCCATAGTAAAGTTTTCATATTTTAATATATTTAGTTGGAATTGAATGGAATTTGATTTAGTGATAATCGAGATGAGATTCTGTGAAGCAAGACCATTACTAATTTAAAAGGCCTTGTCATTATTCCGTTTATAGTATTAGTATGATACAGAAATTTATATCGATTATATATTGTTATGAATTCCGTGAAAGTTCTATTTTAATGGAAGAGGATTTTGGGCTTACCGTTAATAATGTTTTAAATGGCATTAGTTCTTTAACCTAGTTAAAGGCAAGATTAATTTCTTAAAGTTGAATAATCATTAAGTAATGATTTTTGAGATTAAAATTGAACTAGAGTTTTAATGAATCTTTAATTAAATTGAAATGAGATTACGGTAATTAAATTTACCGAATTCATGAAAGGATCGAGAATGGAGTACCACCAGTTTTACTCCATGCTATAGTTAAATCTTTAACTAGATTCGGAACGGGAAATGGTAATTAATTTTAGCAATAACACAGTGGGTGTTAGATATGTAGTACTACCAGTTTTGCTCTATGGGATAAATAGGTTGGGATTGGGATAATAAAATAATAAATGATTACTTCGGTAGGGCTCGATAATCCCGACTAGTTTTATAAACCATAATTTGATTTAGAATTGTTAAAGGATAAAATAAAATCTTTTGAAATTGATAACCAAAGGAAGATTAAAGAATAAATTTAAAAGAACTTATCTTTGATAAAATAAATGGGAACCATTCCTCTAAGAAGTGAATATTTGAATAAAAGAATATTTTGAATTGGAATAAGGCGTATGATGTGTTTTTCTAGCACTAGATTATTGATTATAAAATACACGAGTTATTCGGGAAGACCGGGTTTATCCCTTTCTGAATAACTGATACGGCGACTAAAAGTCGACGAAGAAGACAGTGGTTGAAGACCGGAGATCTTTACATCATTTGGATGATTACTGATGTCTTGATTGGGCTGTGCACCCAGACAAGGTAATAAGTGATGATCGTCCAGACGTACTTGGAGATCGACCGGATATGCGAGGACCTCTCTCATATATTAGACATATGGGATGAGGAATAAGGTGCCTCCGGTTTCGTTCAGACCCAGAATAGACTTGTAAATGGATGTGTGTCTGACATTGGATTTCATTCTGTGTTGATTGATTTCTATTAAATATATATCTACTTGGTGGTGGAGAATTTATTCTCTTGCTTAACACCGTTTTCTGAGTCGTACGAGCTTAGAAGTTATATATCGATGGACGTCGGTTGTATGGCGTGAATTGTCAGTGTGGCATGCTGAGATACAAATGATCAAGGCTTTTGTTGAAAACCAGAGTTTTGTGGTTGATGATCAAAGCACGACTTTAAATAGCATAGTTTTGTGTATAGCATTAATTCGCGAGCCTCACACCTCGGTATGGGTCTAAAACGGGATCAGGAACGCAGGGAGTGCATGTCGTTTCTTTCTAGCTAAAAGTGGTGTCATGGTATGGAGCCCAGACATTTTTACTTATGTGGATGATGTATTGCGAGGCACCTCGGATATATTGGTCGCTACTGGCCAAGTGATAGGTCCAATAGGACCCGAAAACGTGTGTTCAAGAATAACTAATCTAGTAAAGTAAGTGTGGACCGACCTTGTAGGAACCAAGGGCTCGCCAGCATCCGAGCCCTGAGGCATTGCTAGAGTGTCTCGAATCGGAAGGAGCCATGCCTTTCCATGACTCATGATGGAAATCCGGTTTCCAATACAACACTTTTCGGTTTTAGTTGTAAACCTATATGGCGACATAGCAGGATGGGGTACAATGCCGTCTATGATTGATACATTTATATTTGAAGTTGTTTTAACACTACGCACTTACAGTAATAACAAAAATGATTTGTTTTAAAGCATACCAATCATGTTTGGCTATTATAAGGTAAAACTCTATCCTCCGGCTTGCGTTGAATTCTGTGATGGGACCTGAGTTTTATAATAGCTTCATTTTACAAAAAAGCATTGCGTTGTTTACAAATTCGTTTATTTTAGAGTATTCATGGGAGTAAACTCGTTCCGTGACATGTGGCGTGGTCCCGTGATTTACCTTACTTTAAAGTAAAGTTTAATAACTGTTTTGAGTTCTCACACCAGTCCCATAACTGACTCGGAGTTTATTGTTTCTACCTAAACTCCGGGTGCCCATACTTTCCCCACAGGCAGCTAGTAGTTTTGGTTTTCGCAGATATTTCTTTCCCTAGGATCCTGGATTACAGTTGGAGCAATATTCGAAAAGCTTTGTATCCATGTATTTCTTTCAGTTGTGATAGTCAATATTTTCCGTTGCACATTATATTTATGTATATATTTTCCGTTGTACTGTAATTTAAATCTCTGATATTATTTTTCCGATGTATATTATTTATCTGAACTCTGATTTATTCTTGTACTCTGATGTAAATTGTTATAATAGCAATGAAATGTTCTCATGTTTATGTTCTGACGCATCGTGTTCTCAAAACAATCCGGGCTCCTCCGTCTCTTCGGGGATTGGGAAAGTCTAGGTCCTTTCATTACCCTAGTCATCGTAAGTGGTGATAAGGGCTTAGATGCTTTAACCTGCACATCGTAGGCACGGATAAAGGCTTACTCTTTTGATGCTCTACCTTGGCCATCGTAGGCGGTGATAGAGGTTTACACATCACCCTCTCCAAGGGGTGCCTTAATTTGGCCATCATAGGCGCAGATAAGGGTTTTCGATGCTTTACCCTGGCCTTGCATGATTTAGACGCAGATAAAGGCTTACACTCGTCCCCTGCGAGGGTGCCTTATCCAAGCCATCGTAGGAGGGAGTAAGGGTTTTAGCTGCTCTGCCCCGGGGACAAAGACTTACACTTTTGATGCTTCAACCTGGCCCTTTTTGAATTAGACGCGACTAAAGGCTTACACACCAACCCCTTTTCATGGGTGCCTTTCCTTAGCCATCTTGGCGGTGATAAGGGTTCTCTACCATCGTAGGTAACTTCACCCATTTTAAGTGGTTCCAAATTTGAATTAGTTCCATACCCTTGTCCGTGTAGACACTCTTTCTTTAAGGAATCCTTTGTTGTAGTTAACTAAGTTTTCTTTATATATCTGTATAACTGGCCTTGATTAAATAATTTAATAATCATTCCCTCGAGAACTCTGCAGTGATTAGTTTCGTGTCCATTCATCGTATGCTAATAGCAGTAGGGCCCTCCCAATTTGACTTCATTCTTGGGTTTCTTCTTTAGTGATGGCCAATAGTTAATGAAACACCCCGTATGTTGAATAACTTGTTATAATATAAATCAGGGCAGAATTAAATTTTAAGATCTGAATCAGGGGAATCGGGCTATGCCATTGCGTTCGTCTCGGAAAAATACGCGAAATAGAGTCCGAGTTTTCGAAAATCGGAGTCCGTATGACCCAGTTAAGGCCCGAAGAAGTTTTCAGAAAATTCAAATTTCGAAAAACAGTTTTGAAATGCAGAAATGGGGCTAGGTGGGAAAATTCCCGCCTGCACCAGGTCGACCCCCGTGTCGACTGGGGAGTCGACACACATGGGGGCGTGTCGACTGTAGTGTCGACACCCCTGTCAACACAGGTGGCTCGGCCAGTTTTGGCTGGTGCATTGTTTTGGCTTTTGGGCTGTGCTTGGTGGCTTATGACGAGATCTGATGGCTCTAAACTATCCTAGGGTTAATCCTATGGCCTAAAACACTTAACTAATCTATGAATACACCCTAAGACTACCCTAATCCATACTAAAAATAGATACAATGCCATCATGCCGTCAAAATGCAACTTGAAGGAGCCTCCATCAAATTAAAGAGGGAGATAGCTTCTCAAATCAACTTCTAATCAACTCTAGCAACTTAATCTTCTTCATAGGAGTGCTAATCAACAAGTTGTGAGTTTCTATGCCTTTAGCAAGCAATTGCTAAACTAATTATGATAGGATATAATGAGGTTATGGTTATGTATGTGGATCAATGCAAGTTATGTTATCATATGCTATATGTTCATGATGTTAGTTATGCAAGTTTTATGCTATATGTTCATGATGCTAGTTATGCAAGTTGTATGCTATGTGTTCATGATGCAAGTTATGCAAGTTTGATGCTATGTGCCCATGGAGCTAGTTATGCAAGTTGGGTGTAATTTATGCTATATGTTCATGATGCTAGTTATGCAAATCACTATGATAAACATTGATCCATTATGACACCATGTTATGCAAGTTTGGTGTTTGATTATATGCAAGTTCATATATGACATGTTATGCAAGTTTGGTGTTTGATTATATGCAAGTTCATATATGACATGTTATGCAAGTTTGGTGTTTGATTATATGCAAGTAACATGTGCAAGTTTACACCTTTGTATGATATGCATACATATGCAAGTTAACCCCTTTGTATGTCATACATACATATGCAAGTTTACCCCTTTATATGACATAAGTAACTTATGCAAGTTACCCTCTCTATGACATATGTGATTCATGCAAGTTTGGGTTGGTTATTTATGCTAGTTGGGTTTGATGCTATGGTCATATAAGCAAGTTGACACCTTTAAAACCCATGTGATGCTAATGTTATGCTAAGTTGAACCCATTGTATTTGTGATGAATCTTCCCTTTTATGTATGTCATGTTAGCGTATTACGTGGGGAACGATGGGGTTAATATTCATGTTAACAAAATTGTGGTGAAATTGGTATGATGTTGCATACCATGAGTGGATGGACATAATTGAGTCAATTATGTACATCATTAAATTGGAATTAATTAGGGAAAATTAATTCAAAATATGAGGGTGATTAATTAGGTGTAATTAATCGACTAAGACACGAGGTTGGACCCTTTTGTAGCATAAGACTGCCCGGACCCAACCGGCAAATCCAGCAGCTACAAATGATTGGCCCAATGTGAGAGGTCTTAGGCATAAACTAAATACATGACAAGTGTAAAGACACGAGGTTAGACTCGGTTATGGCGTAAGGCTGCCCGGAACCGACTGGCAAATCCAGCTGCCATAAAAGACATTCTAATGTAAGAGGTCTTTACTAGGTTACGTCCTTAATCAATTAAGAAACACTTAACCAGATAAGCATGTAGTGGGGCATGAGGGGTTAAGTGGGTGCCTTAGGTGGCATGTGGAGATTAAGTAAGTGCCTTGGGTGGCATGTGGAAATCTAGCGGGTTGTCTTGGGTGGCAATAGAAAATACGATTAGAATACTTAACCAAGTGGAAACATGTAATTAAACATGATAAAAGGGTTAAGTGGGATGCACTAGAAAAAGGGACAAGCTTAGGTGGGTAGCTTGTGGGGGCCCATTTCAACCAGTAACCCATATGTATCTTATTGGGCTCGACCCATGTCGAGGACGGGACACGCGTACTGGGCTTGACTATAAGAGGCCAAAAACGGGTTAGCGGTGGCAACGCAAGTCCAACGGGTTTCATATGCGTGTGTGGACCCGGGCTGGTAGGTAAGACGTTGTTGCATCATGTAGGTATAAGCCGTGCATCAGTGTTGGTATCGGGTTGCCACTTTGGGGAATGATACACCCCACTGTGGGACCAACACGGGTATCTACGTTAGGGAGCCGATCGCTTGGGGAGTAGTGGGTACACCTAATGGAGATAGGGGCAGACGACACCTATGTGGTCAGCTAGGGGTACACGAAACTACTAGTTAAATTTTCTAAGTCCTTGGGTGGGATCAACCTTTAAGTAGGAATGACTGGTGTGGTGCAGTGTAGTAATTACCCTTGGGTAGGTAGATGCGTCTTTATCGATATCTTAGTTCTTCCTATGTCTAGTGGGCTGCTTAGTGTAGTCATTTATCCCCAGTCGTCACCGTACCAAGTTTATATCATACCCTAATTACTTTAATGATTGTATTGTTAAAGTTATAGGGCTCACTCAGCCTTATGTCTGAACCCGTCGTTTTTATCTCCCCCCCCCCCCCCCCCAGGTCCTCAGGTTGGACCTAGTTCTAGTGGAGTTTGATCCAGACTACTTTATCTATCTTGGAGCTTGGACTCTTGATGTAAAGCTCGGTTATCTTTTCTATTATGGCTATTAGTTATGTAGTGGGATTATGTACTTATGTTTTTAACGAGATGGATATTTTGTACTTGACTCTTGTTGGTTTTTGATATGTAACCAAACATGTTTACCTTCTGCTGCAATGAAATGATGTTTTAAATTTCAAGTATTACTTATATCTGTCTTGTTGTAATTTTTCTGTTCTATATTCACTTAAAATACTCCACCGAAGTTAAGGCATTCCCATAGTGAGTGACCTTAGCGGGTGTGGGGTGTTACACGTGGTATCAGAGCTGAAGGTTACCAGAACAGATAAAATTTTTAGAAAAAAAAACTATATTTCTAAAACATTTTTGGAAGAAGTATTTTCAAAAACATGTCTTTTAAGAGAAAAGTTTTTGAAAGAAAAGCATAATTCCCAATAGCCATTCTTTATCTTTCGAATTCTCCATTTTGAATCTTTCCTCTTTCGTTTCAGCATGGCTGAAGATCTTAACTTTCTGGAGGGTGTAGTGATACCAGTATGGTATAGGAGATTGATGGAGGCTAGGGCCGCCACTGCGGGTCCAGCAAATGTTCCTCCACCAACAGTAGCACCCGATCTTCCTCCTCCTCCTCCTCGCATGGATACTTTTGCTAAGACTTGCAAGGAATTTAAGGCTATGGGAGGGAAACCTTTTCAAGGATCAGAAACTTTTGTGGAAGCTAGGGATTGGCTTAAGGAGGTGGAAGAATTGATAGATATCTTTGAGATGGAAGAAGGAAAGAAAGTCAAGTTAGCTGCTTGGTTAATGAAGGGAGAGGCCTCGTTCTGGTGGGAGGTCACTAATGGAGAACGCCTAGTTGTTGGGCGGATTTCAGACAAAGGTTTGTGGCAAAGTTTCATTCAAGGGCGGAAGAAAATCTGTACATGGAAAGGTTCTTGACTCTAAAGCCAGAAACCTATCGGTGAAGGAATATGTCAACAAGTTTAATCAATTGGCAAGGTTTGGCATAAACATGGTGAATACACCGGAGTAGAAGGCTTTGAGGTTCGTTAAAGGCTTGAATGAACCGATGCACGGATTGGCTATGACTCACATCCCTATGGGGGCCACCTTGGAGAAGCTAGTAGACATGACACTCATGCATGAGGAAGAGAAGGGTCCCAATGCTAATAAGGCACCCGAGAAGAAAGGAGATCAGAAGAGACCTCAACAGCAACAGCAAAACAAGGGTGGGAAAGGCAACGGTGGCAAGGGAAAGAAGAAGTGCTTCAATTGTGGGACACCAGGCCACCTAAGCAAAGATTGTCGGAAGAAGAAGAAGACTGGCTGCTTCCACTGTGGCGAAGCAGGGCATCTACTGAAGGATTGCCCTAAGAAGGGGCAAAGGACGGGATCTACCTCAGGAGGACAGGTGCAAGCTCTTATGGCACCAGGTCAGGCAAGGGGGCAAGTTCAGGCTCTCGCGGTTCCACCGATTCAGGAGAGAGGTAGAACTATTTCCGTTGAAAGTCTGGTTTTTCTGTTTGATCATCCCGTCCGTACTTTATTTGACTATGGCGCATCGCATTCGTTTATCTCATCATCATTAGTTGAGTCACTGCACTTAGACACCAGTCTAGTAGATGATCCCTTGGTTGTCTCAAACCCAATTGGGGGCTCCACTTATTTGTCCATGATATGTTTGGGTTTGAGGATTTCTATACTTAGCGTTGAGTTTAGATGTGATGCTTTTGTTTTGGGCTTCACGGGCTATGGGTTGATTTTGGGCTTGGACTGGTTATCCAGTAATGGTGCCGTTCTTGATTGTGAAAGGAGAGTTGTTAGGCTCATGACCCGCTTGGGGAACACTCTCGAGATCTCTTGTAATCCCATGGATTTTGTTATGCTAAGTTATCTTGAATCGCTTGAAGCTTCGGTCGAGAGTTTGCAATCTGTTAAAGTGGTCCGGGAATACTCGGATGTGTTTGAGGAGGTGAAGGGCTTACCTTCGAAGCGGGAGATAGACTTCCGAATATATCTGGTAGACAATGCTAAACCAGTATCTTTGCCAGTGCGCCACATGGCTCCTCGTGAGAGGAGGGAACTCCATAAGCAAGTAGGGGAGTTGCTTGAGAAGGGGTTCATAAGACGAAGTATATCGGAGTGGGGTGCTCCAGTGGTTTTTGCCACGAAGGCGGATGGGTCCCTCAGACTTTGTGTAGACTATAGAGAACTCAACAAGCTCACAAAGAAGAATAGACACCCATTGCCGAGGATTGATGATCTCTTTTATCAGTTGGTTGGCGCCTCAGTGTTTTCGCAGTTGGACTTAGCCACGGGGTTTCATCAGTTGAGAGTGGCTGAGGATAACATAGACAAGACTGCCTTTAGGACTCCGGATGGTTTTTATGAGTGGCTTGTGATGCCATTTGGTTTGACGAACGCCCGTGCATACTTTGTTGATTTGATGAGTAGGGTGTTCAGGGAGTACCTTAATAAGTTCGTGGTGGTCTTTGTGGATGACATCTTAGTCTTTTCTAAGAGTGAAGAAGAGCATGCCCTACATCTTAGGGAAGTGTTAGAGACTCTTAGAGCGCATAACCTTAAGGCTAAATTCTCTAAATGTCACTTTTGGAGGAAGGAAGTGCGGTTTTTGGGGCATGTGGTCTCCAAAGAAGGGATAGCTGTGGATCCCGCGAAGGTAGTGTCCATCCAAGATTGGAAGGTTCCGAAGAATGCTACCGAAGTGAGGAGTTTCTTGGGGTTGGCTGGCTACTATAGGAAGTTTATCAAGGACTTCGCGAAGGTATCAGCCTCATTAACTCGCTTGATGAAGAAGAATCTAGTCTTCACATGGGACGTAGATTGTGATGATGCGTTCCAACGGTTAAAGAGAGCTTTAACCACAGCTCCAGTCTTAGTGTTGCCAGATGGGAGTAAGCCATTTGTTGTCTATACCGATGCTTGTGGGATAGGACTAGGCGCAGTCTTAATGCAAGAGGGAAGGGTAATATCCTACGGGGGAAGGCAGTTGAGAAAGCATGAGAAAAATTACCCTACCCATGATCTAGAGTTGGCCGCTATTGTTTTTGCGCTTAAGTCTTGGCGCCATTATCTTCTTGGCGAGAGGTTCGAATTGTTCACTGACCACAAATCTTTGAAGTACTTGTTTTCTCAGAAGGATTTGAACTTAAGACAGCAAAGGTGGATGGAGTTCTTGGCATCCTATGATTTCGAGATAGCGTATACCCCTGGCAAGGGTAACGTGGTGGCAGACGCCTTGAGCAGAAAAAGGTTGTCTTTGAGTCCATTGTTCGTGGAACGACGAAGCTTGGAATTTATCTCGATGTTTGATTTTAGACCTTCCGTTGACTTTGTACCCGGTTTGCTAGCATCCTTAGAGGCCAGACCTACTCTTTTGGGACGGATTGGCGAGGCACAGCGGGACGACCCATAGTTGGTTGAGTTGGTAGAGAAGCTCATAAGAGGGGAGTCGTCCAGCCATTTGAGTAGGTACACCCTAGATGATAAGGGGTGGTTGCGTAGAGACGGTAGACTTTGTGTACCGCAAGATGGGGGTTTGAGAAAGGCTATACTTGATGATGCAC
This sequence comes from Allium sativum, assembly GCA_030737875.1. NCBI lineage: Eukaryota > Viridiplantae > Streptophyta > Magnoliopsida > Asparagales > Amaryllidaceae > Allium > Allium sativum. Next base: position 521,870,050 of record CM060924.1, on the reverse strand, counting down.
ATCGTTCGAAGATGACCATTCATCCCGGTGGGGACAAGATGTACCAAGATATGAAGCGAGTATTCTTTTGGGCCAGTATGAAGAAGGATGTGGCTGAGTATGTCGCTAGATGCTTGGTGTGCCAATAAGTGAAAGCGGAGCAAAAGAAACCTGGTGGGTTGCTTCACCCATTGGAAGTTCCGCAATGGAAGTGGGATAGCGTCTCGATGGATTTTATTGATGGGTTACCGAGATCGAGGAAGGGTAATACGGGAATTTGGGTTGTGGTGGACAGACTTACTAAGAGCATCCATTTTATACCCGTGAAAAGTAAGAGGACTGCTCCATGGCTAGCTTCAGTTTACCTTCGAGAGATAGTTCGATTGCATGGTGTACCTTCTAGCATAGTGAGCGATCGAGATCCTATCTTCACTAGCGAGTTTTGGAAGAGTTTGCAAGAGGCGGTAGGGACTCAGTTGTGTTTGAGCACCACATATCATCCTCAGACGGACGGCCAGACTGAGAGGGTGAACCGTATTCTAGAAGACCTTTTGAGGCTATGTATCTTGGATTTTGGAGGTACATGGGAAGAGCATCTTCCATTGGTGGAGTTCGCGTATAATAACATCTTTCAGTCTAGTATTGGTATGGCTCCTTTTGAAGCTCTTTATGGAAGGCCTTGTCGGTCACCTACATGTTGGTGGGAATCTACGGATAAGATCTTGCTTGGGCCTGATATGGTTAGAGAGACTTCAGAAAAGATTGATTTGATTAGAAGAAGGATGAAAGCGGCGCAAGATAGATAGAAATCTTACGCGGACAAGAGGAGGACGGATCTTGAGTTTGATGTTGGGGACATGGTCTTTGTTAAAGTATCTCCATTACGGAATGTCGTTCGCTTTGGGTCCGTTGGGAAGTTAGCACCAAGGTTTGTAGGACCGTTTCCTATTAAGGAAAGGATTGGACAGATGGCGTATAGAGTGGATTTACCCGAGAGACTTAGTGGTGTACATGATGTATTCCATGTGTCACATTTGAGGAAGTGCCTACATGAGACCGCAAAGGTGGTAGAGCCGAGCTTGCTTAGAGAAGTGGAGGTAGAGCGTGATGCGACTATTCGACGAGCTCCTACTCGCATCCTTGGGTCAGAGATTAGGAAGTTGAGAAACAGAGAGGTTCAACTAGTCAAAGTGCAATGGGGAGATGATGAAAGTAACGCTACTTGGGAGACAGAAGTGAAGATGCGTTCACTGTACCCATTTCTTTTTTAGGGTATGTCTTTTAACTTCTCCTTTATCGTTTGTCTAGTACTTATCTTATCTTTGGTATGTCCTCTCATTAGTACCTTTGACCTTTAGATAGGATAAACCTATGGTTGAAACATGTGTTTGAGACATGTTATGATTGATGGATGCGTGTGGATGCAAGTGTTTGCTAGTGGTTGCCCTTGGATGCATACACACACACTTTAGACACTAGATCGGCTCAGTCACTTCATATTGCATATTGCATATAATTGTGTGTAGGTAGCTATATTAATGGATGTATAATGGTTGCGTTATCATATGGATGATGCATTTTGGTGTATAGTTGTGCACACATGTAGAAATAGTATGTGTCGATAGGGTTCTTTCGCATACATATTGGATGCATGGCACTATCATGGTTTGCATTAAGGAGGTCAACTGAATCAGTAGACCGCCTGATTTTGCATTAGACAGGGAACATATACACACACTCTTTGCATAAGTTCATACAACATTAGAAACTTTAAGGACAATGGATGCCAGTGTTTGATGGTTTAGTAGATGGTTGTTTGGATGGTAGGATACGTTCTTCTTGACTTAGAGATTTCGGGGACAAAATCCTTTAAGTAGGGGAGAATGAAACACCCCGTATGTTGAATAACTTGTTATAATATAAATCAGGGCAGAATTAAATTTTAAGATCTGAATCAGGGGAAACGGGCTATGCCATTGCATTCGTCTCGGAAAAATACGCGAAATAGAGTCCGAGTTTTCGAAAATCGGAGTCCGTATGAACCAGTTAAGGCCCGAAGAAGTTTTCAGAAAATTCAAATTTCGAAAAACAGTTTTGAAATGCAGAAATGGGGCTAGGCGGGAAAATTCCCGCCTGCACCAGGTCGACCCCCGTGTCGACTGGGGAGTCGACACACATGTGGGCGTGTCGACTATAGTGTCGACACCCCTGTCGACACAGGTGGCTCGGCCAGTTTTGGCTGGGTGCACTGTTTTGGCTTTTGGGCTGTGCTTGGTGGCTTGTGACGAGATCTGATAGCTCTAAACTATCCTAGGGTTAATACTATGGCCTAAAACACTTAACTAATCTATAAATACACCCTAAGACTACCCTAATCCATACTAAAAATAGATACAATGCCATCATGCCGTCAAAATGCAACTTGAAGGAGCCTCCATCAAATTAAAGAGGAAGATAGCTTCTCAAATAAACTTCTAATCAACTCTAGCAACTTAATCTTCTTCATAGGAGTGCTAATCAACAAGTTGTGAGTTTCTATGCCTTTAGCTAGCAATTGCTAAACTAATTATGATAGGATATAATGAGGTTATGGTTATGTATGTGGATCAATGCAAGTTATGTTATCATATGCTATATGTTCATGATGTTAGTTATGCAAGTTTTATGCTATATGTTCATGATGCTAGTTATGCAAGTTGTATGCTATGTGTTCATGATGCAAGTTATGCAAGTTTGATGCTATGTGCCCATGGAGCTAGTTATGCAAGTTGGGTGTAATTTATGCTATATGTTCATGATGCTAGTTATGCAAATCACTATGATAAACATTGATCCATTATGACACCATGTTATGCAAGTTTGGTGTTTGATTATATGCAAGTTCATATATGATATGTTATGCAAGTTTGGTGTTTGATTATATGCAAGTTCATATATGACATGTTATGCAAGTTTGGTGTTTGATTATATGCAAGTAACATGTGCAAGTTTACACCTTTGTATGATATGCATACATATGCAAGTTAACCCCTTTGTATGTCATACATACATATGCAAGTTTACCCCTTTATATGACATAAGTAACTTATGCAAGTTACCCTCTCTATGACATATGTGATTCATGCAAGTTTGGGTTGGTTATTTATGCTAGTTGGGTTTGATGCTATGGTCATATATGCAAGTTGACACCTTTAAAACCCATGTGATGCTAATTTATGCTAAGTTGAACCCATTGTATTTGTGATGAATCTTCCCTTTTATGTATGTCATGTTAGCGTATTACGTGGGGAACGATGGGGTTAATATTCATGTTAACAAAATTGTGGTGAAATTGGTATGATGTTGCATACCATGAGTGGATGGACATAATTGAGTCAATTATGTATATCATTAAATTGGAATTAATTAGGGAAAATTAATTCAAAATATGGGGGTGATTAATTAGGTGTAATTAATCGACTAAGACACGAGGTTGGACCCTTTTGTAGCATAAGACTGCCCGGACCCGACCGACAAATCCAGCAGCTACAAATGATTGGCCCAATGTGAGAGGTCTTAGGCATAAACTAAATACGTGACAAGTGTAATGACACGAGGTTAGACTCGGTTATGGCGTAAGGCTGCCCGGAACCGACCGGCAAATCCAGCTGCCATAAAAGACAGTCTAATGTGAGAGGTCTTTACAAGGTTACGTCCTTAATCAATTAAGAAACAATTAACCAGATAAGCACGTAGTGGGGCATGAGGGGTTAAGTGGGTGCCTTGGGTGGCATGTGGAGATTAAGTAAGTGCCTTGGGTGGCATGTGGAAATCTAGTGGGTTGCCTTGGGTGACAATAGAAAATACGATTAGAATACTTAACCAAGTGGAAACATGTAATTAAACATGATAAAAGGGTTAAGTGGGATGCACTAGAAAAAGGGACAAGCTTTGGTGGGTAGCTTGTGGGGGCCCATTTCAACCAGTAACCCATATGTATCTTATTGGGCTCGACCCATGTCGAGGACGGGACACGCGTACTGGGATTGACTATAAGAGGCCAAAAACGGGTTAGCGGTGGCAACACAAGTCCAACGGGTTTCATATGCGTGTGTGGACCCGGGCTGGTAGGTAAGACGTTGTTGCATCATGTAGGTATAAGCTGTGCATCAGTGTTGGTATCGGGTTGCCACTTTGGGGAATGATACACCCCACTGTGGAACCAACACGGGTATCTACGTTAGGGAGCCGATCGCTTGGGGAGTAGTGGGTACACCTAGTGGAGATAGGGGCAGACGGCACCTATGTGGTCAGCTAGGGGTACACGAAACTACTAGTTAAATTTTCTAAGTCCTTGGGTGGGATCAACCTTTAATTAGGAATGACTGGTGTGGTGCAGTGTAGTAATTATCCTTGGGTGGGTAGATGCGTCTTTATCGATATCTTAGTTCTTCCTATGTCTAGTGGGCTGCTTAGTGTAGTCATTTATCCCCAGTCGTCACTGTACCAAGTTTATATCATACCCTAATTACTTTAATGATTGTATTGTTAAAGTTATAGGGCTCACTCAGGCTTATGTCTGACCCCGTTATTTTTATCTCCCCCCCCCTAGGTCCTCAGGTTGGGCCTAGTTCTAGTGGAGTTTGATCCAGACTACTTTATCTATCTTGGAGCTTGGACTCTTGATGTAAAGCTCGGTTATCTTTTCTATTATGGCTATTAGTTATGTAGTGGGATTATGTACTTATGTTTTTAACGAGATGGATATTTTGTACTTGACTCTTGTTGGTTTTTGATATGTAACCAAACATGTTTACCTTCTGCTGCAATGAAATGATGTTTTAAATTTCAAGTATTACTTATATCTGTCTTGTTGTAATTTTTCTGTTCTATATTCACTTAAAATACTCCACCGAAGTTAAGGCATTCCCTTAGTGAGTGACCTTAGCGGGTGTGGGGTGTTACAGTTAAGCTCATGCTTGGCTAGGAAGTATATATTTTCTATAGATGTAGTAAGTTTTCAATTTTTGGGTAATCTTAACTCGAATATTCCTTTCCGATGTCGGAACTTATCCCTTTCTTTACTCAGCTTTGTTGCTTTTTTGCTTATGTTCAAGTTTTCATTTCACTACATCTTGAGATTGAGATGTTACTTTCTTAGGCCATCTTGAGGTAAAGCGATTGAAGTCCTTCACAATTCTTTGCTCAAATATAGTTTCCTTAGCTTGTGCATGGATGGCTTCTTTTATGTGAGAGAATAGGTTATATTCCTTTGATGTAGAACCACTTAAAGCAAAAATAGGGGTTAGTCTTAAGTGGAAAGGGTTAATGCTCCAATAGTCAGGATCATAAGGTTCTACTTCCTTATCCTTGTTCATAAGATGTAGGCTTCCAACCAAAGCCTTTGTTCTTCCATAACTCTTGGATCACTAATGCTTGACGTAGCCATTTAAAATTCAAAAGTTCATTGTCGAGACCCTTTTTTCATGGTCTTGCTTCTGCAAAGCTTAGTCCAACTGGGACGAAACAACTAGGGATATGGTAAGGTTATCCAAAGGATCAAAGATTCAGGCCCTTCTTCTAGCACCAAAAATTTAACGTTATTTTTCATCAACACCGGAAATAAGGGTAATGTGGACCTAAGGGAACTTAGAGATTATTTAGTTCCAACAAGCTTGAGTTAGTTCACCATTTCCTATATATCAAGGTCTTAATCCCGAAGATTAGTTACTCTTTCTTCAAAGAGGTGAGTATCACGCTTACAAGACTCAAGGACCAATAGTTACCTTAGGATAAGGGTTCCTAAGAGAAACAAGTTAGGAATCTAAACGGCGTATGGAAGGTTATTCCAGTAATTATATTTTGGTAGAAAGCTTTTGTCATGAAATCATGATTAGGGAACAAGAAAAATAAGAAAATATTGTTGAATCTCTCTTTATTGATCACTTTGTTGAGTACACTGATATTTCTAATGTAAAGCCCTAAATTGATTTACAAATTAGGGTTTACTCTATAAAAAATGGTTATGAGGTTTCTAAGATGAGAAAGGTCCTTCAAAATGAGACCCCTATGGTCTTATTTATAGAAAAAATGGGCCCCCTTTCAGTTGCACATTGTTGAAAGTCCGGATTGTGTGCTTTCGGCTTCGGTAGTTGTTTCAATGTCAGTATCGACCCGCCTTCCTGTTCTGGGTTTCAATGTCGACCTTGTTTCACTTATAAATTCGGTGTTGCCTCCATGTAGTGTATTGATACCAAGTAAATTGGTATGGATAGCTTCCTTTTTTGCCTTCGGTTTCGATGATAATCCTCTGTTTTGATTGCCAGTCCTAAGCTTTGCCTTGTTGTAGTGGCTTCAGAGTGTATACTTTCTTTGTCATGTCTTTGGCACCCTCGTTCGTGTCGGTATCGAAACTAAGCGTGTTAGTGTGGATTACCTTCCTTCTTGGTTTACCCCAACAGTCTTTATTTCCGGTATGGCTTCATATTTGCATTGTTTGGGGATTCTTTCTGATGGCTCTGAAGCTGCTTCTTAATAGCGGTATCGATACTAAGTATATTGGAATCAATAGCTTTTTACTTTAAACAAACTTGGTATCGTGCTTTCCTCTTCATGGCTTCGGGTTTCGGTATCAAGCTGTTTGCTTCTAGAATTGAGATGAGGTAGATTGCTTTTGGTATCAGTGTCGTGCCCACACTTGTTTGATTATTGTATGCGGGCTTCGGTACCGCTTTGCCGCTATCTTCCTTGTATCAGTACCAAGCCTTTGCCTCTTTTGTTGGTACCGATAGCCTATGGACTTGATCTTTCTCTTCCCGCTTTCGGTATCGGCCGTCTCGATACGTTGTGGTTGATCATGTGCTTCTGAGACCTTCTCCTGGTGCTAACTGTACTTTGATACCCCTTCACCTCCATCTGGTTTTGATGTCGAAATCTAGTAGTAACACTAGGCATGCTCTTTGCAAATGAGAAGTTGTTCAATCCACTTCACGAATGAATTTGAAATCGTAAACGGCTAAGTCTGCATACCCATGTACGGGAACATGAGAGTCCCTAAGCATGCTCTTTACGGATGATAAACCTTTTAGTTTTCTTTTCGAGTTTCTTAAAAACCCTCAGCTTTTATAACTCTAGTAAGGTCACTTTGCTATTTGCGGAGTATGAAACCTGAAATCGGATTGCGAACTCTAAGGACTTCGACCACGACTTTTAGACTTGGTTCGTCCTTGGTTCCCTTATCAGGTCTTGGCAAGAGAGTCTTGGACTCATTTGGCTATCCTAGTTGTCTTGTCCGTTCTTAGAAAGGCCGCCTTGATTTGTGGCGAGTAAGGTCTTTACATGTTTGACTTTCGGTTGTTCTGTCAGTTCATGACAAGAAACTCCTCTGGTTATACTTGAGCGGCCTTGTTGGTGGAAAGACTACTCACTCTTGATTTTGAGTTATTTTGTCTACTTATGGCATGACGATCCACTCGGTTATTTAGTTACTTGGTTATTTAGCTATTAGTTAACTCGGTTACGGATTTTGAGTTTCCCCGATTTCCTAGCTATGGTCACTTGGGTTTTCTGGCATTCTGATATTCGGGATCCCTCGATCCGCTGGCTATGGTTTTATGGTGCTCTGGTTCTTGGAACCCCATGGTCCCTCAGTTATCCAGATCACTTCGGTTATTTTGGTTACTCAGTTATTCTGGTTATCTCTCAAGAAACGATCTGTGGCGATCGCCGTCTTTCATTGGATTTTGAGATTTGGTTTTATGGTTAATACGATTCGCGTGGTCATGATTTTATTGGAATTCCCTTCGGACTTCTCTTGGCTTTGGTTTATGGAATCTTGGATTTTTGTATTTCATGAAAAACACATCTTACTTCGATCAAGAAAGATATGTTTGTAGGGGCAAAGTGTTGATACGCTTTTTGGCAAAGCAGTCACACATCAAGTTTATGGTTAGAGACGTGCTCAAGACTTGAGTACATTAGTCGAAAAACACAAAGCGATATGCTTGAAGTCGTGGAGCGTTCAGATAAGGTTGGAATATCGTTGATTCCTGGATCGCATTATCGTTGGCAAAGTCGTTCAAGACTTCGGATACGAAATATAACGTTTCGTACTTGGTAAAAATCTTGGAAATCTGGCATAGCAAAAATATGTGATCGACTTGGCGGGATCAACTCAAAATCCTTGAGCACCTCGGTCCGGTCACATGGCAAAACTCGAATCAGACAAATATACTGGTTTTGGCAGTTTCTAGAATTGGATCACTCAAAAGAGCTGCGCAACACGGTAAAACGCTTGCGCTACTCGGTGGATCAACATATAGTTCAGATCTGACACTTTAGCTAAACTCATGAGTTGGCACAGGCAAAACCTGAGACCGACATGGTGGGATCAACAAAAAAACATAGGCATGCACCAACCTCAGCACACAGTAAGAAACAGGGCATTCTTAGGAAATTTTGTATCCCCTTAGGATATGAAATTATGGATTTCGTATCCCTCCTAGGATATGAAATATCGTATTTCATATCCCGATAGGAATACAAAATCATATCCCCCCTAAGGATACGAAATCATATCCTTCCGAGGTATATGATGTTGGATCTTGGCAAGCTCGAAAATTGCCTAAGCACGCTGGTATGGTCACCTATTTTCTTTGGTTTGGCACATGGTTTCAGATTTTGGCATCTGGCACGATTGGGGATTCGGAATCCCTAGCTTAGGTTTGGCACTTGGAAAACGCCTAAGCTTGGCGTGCATATCATCATTTTTGCCTTGGTTGGAATGACATTTTGGCGTTATGCACTTGGGTTGATCTAGGATTCAAAATTTTGGAAACTAGTAAAGTGAAAGTGGAAAATGTCCCTGATACATGTGAACACTGTTTCTTAGGTAATTCGCATGTGCCAATCATTGTTTTTTGGTGATTTCTCTAGGATTCAAAATTTTATGATGGGAGTCGATTTTTTGGCTAACTACCAAGCATATGAAATTTGGGCTGGTGCATGAAATCTTTACCGATAAATGCCCATCTCTTAGCATTCAAAGGGGTTGATCATTTGGAACTTTGGCTATCATTTGAGACACGGGAAAGTTCTCTTTGGAGCCAATCATTGGGAACATCTCTTGGACTTGTAAACTTCACTTAGAAGTTTGGTACTAAGTTTTGGACATTGGAATTAATGCTTACCTTGCTTTTTGACGTTGTTGGCATACTTGGATCATTCTAGGCATACTTGGACATTGAAGTTTTTTTTTTGGACATTGGTGCTCTTCCTACATGCTTTGGCCTAAGGAAGAAGAAGGATATTTTTGGCAAAGCGAGAACTAATAAGGTCTTTGTTATTCTTTAATACGACTTTGTAAACTCAAAGTGGATTAACATTGTAATTGTAACAATGATGATGAATGACCACTATAAAGTGGACGCAGACATTATTGTTGAACCACTATATAAAGTTGTGTGTCCCTTTACATTTCTCGTATTTTGGATATTTGGTGGTCAGATTTACATCTCGAGCCACACTCGGGGGTTGACGTGCGCAAATGAAAATTTTCTCCCGTCAATAAACTATGAAAAACAATCACCATGAAATTTTTGTGATGTATTCCAATAGTCTCATATACTTATGAGATCGAATTCATCAGTTTGAATAGATCTACTCAAACACTTGTATTAAAATTTGTTGTAGTAGACATAAAGAATAAAGTACATCTATTCAAAGTGGATACAGGCTTTGTTAACGTCTACAACATTATAAATATGTGACCTTCTCTTCAATTCCTTTATTATTTTATTTTTCATTTGTTTTCTGTTACTTGTGCTTTATCTGATTTAATTGCCTAAAGAGAAATAGTTCATTCATACAATTCCTAGGTTTGTGTTATTTTTGATGTTATATATATATACACACACACACACACACATAGAGAGATAGATGGAGGAGCGTTACAGGGTACCCGTGTTGTGCAGCACCCCTGTAACACCCTATAGTTTAATACACTACAATAGTATAATAAAGATAATAAAATGGGAATTAATTAATTAAAGGATCATTTTAGGGCTTCCTTTCATGTGCTAATTGGTTTCTAGGATACGGCCATAAAATAAGTACTTTCCAGGACAAAATTTTATTTGTTTGCTTCTTCCTTCTATTTTTCATCTCGTATGCATTCTCGACGCTCAAGAAACCCCAAATCGATTTCAAATCCACGTTCTTCTTAATCTTTATAATTTCAAAATCAAATCTTCTACTAATAAATTTTCAAAACAAAATCAAATCTGCTGATAATCTGCTGCTAATTCATCTTTCTCACCAAAATTAAAATCAAATCTGCTGCTAATGTACATTCGAAACAAAATCAAAAAGTATTTATCTTTGTGAAAGCGTTCGAGCCTCCTCAGAAATTTGACGTTGATGGTAACGTAAATGATGCTGCTACCAAAAAAAATTTGAAAGAACTTTTGTTTTCACTCCAAACTTTTACCTATAAACTTCAGAATAAATGATTATATTATTTGCTATCAAATATTGTGAACCAAGTGAATACATATGTATGTAAATACCTGGAAATGTTTATATATATATATATATGTGTGTGTGTGTGTGTGTGTGTGTAATATTGATTAGGTATTATGAATCAAGTGAATACATATGTGCGTACAAATTTGGAAATGTTTATATATATACATATAAGTGTTGGTTTTGTTTTTATAACCGATAGAAGGGCAATGTGTTTTTTCAAGGTTGTATATATATGCCATATAGGATTTTATGTTAAAAGTATAAGTTATATGATGACATGAGAAAAAGATAAAATCGTTTATCTTTTTCTGATAAAGTATAAGTTATATGATTTCCTGAGAAAAAGATAAAATCGTTTATCTTTTTTCTATTAAAAATGGCGCCCTGAAGTGTTTAATTAGCATGGAATTTATGAAACGAATAGTCCAGTAGTAATGAGGTTGGTTAGATGGTATGCTTACATATGAAATGAATAATCCAGTTGTAATGAGGTTGGTTAAATGGTATGCTTGTATCTATTTGGTCTTATATATATATATATATATATATATGAATATATATATATATATGTGTGTGTGTGTGTGTGTGTGTGTAATATTGACTAGGTATTATGAACCAAGTGAATACATATGTGCGTACAAACCTGGAAATGTTTATATAAATACATATAAGTATTGGTTTTGTTTTTATAACCAATAGAAGGGCAATGTATATCTTCAAAGTTGTATATATATAGGCCTTATAGGATTTTCTGTTAAAAAGCATAAAATTAAATGGTTTTATAAGAAAAAGATAAAACCATATCTTTTTTCTGTTAAAAGTATAAGTTATATGATTTCCTGAGAAAAAGATAAAATCGTTTATCTTTTTTCTGTTAGAAGTATAAGTTATATGATTTCCTGAGAAAATAATAAAATCGTTTATCTTTTTCCTGTTAAAAATGTCACCGTGAAGTGTTTAATTAGCATGGAATTTATGAAATGAATAGTCCAGTAGTAATGAGGTTGGTTAGATGGTACGCTTACATATGAATGAATAGTCCGGTAGTAATGAGGTTGGTTAAATGGTATGCTTGTATCTATTTGGTCTTGTATATGTATGTGTATATATATATATATATATATATGTGTGTGTGTGTGTGTGTGTGTGTGTGTGTGTGTAATATTGACTAGGTATTATGAACAAAGTGAATACATATGTGCGTACAAACCTGGAAATGTTTATATATACATATAAGTATTGGTTTTATTTTTATAACCAATAGAAGGGCAATGTCTTTTTTCAAGGTTGTATATATATATATATATAGGCCTTATAGGATTTTCTGTTAAAAAGCATAAAATTAAATGGTTTTCTAAGAAAAAGATAAAACCATATCTTTTTTTTTGTTAAAAGTATAAGTTATATGATTTCCTGAGAAAAAGATAAAATCTTTTATCTTTTTTCTGTTAAAAATATAAGTTATATGATTTCCTGAGAAAAAAGGTAAAATCGTTTATCTTTTTTCTATTAAAATAGCACCCTAAAGTGTTTAATTAGCATGGAATTTATGAAATGAATAGTCCAGTAGTAATGAGGTTGGTTAGATGGTATGCTTACATATGAAATGAATAGTCCAGTACTAATGAGGTTGGTTAAATGGTATGCTTGTATCTATTTGGTCTTATATATATATATATATATATATATATAATATATAATGTTAACTAGGTATTATGAACCAAGTGAATACATATATGCGTACAAACCTGGAAATGTTTATATATACACATATAAGTATAGGTTTTGTTTTTATAACTAATAAAAAGGCAACGTGTTTTTTCAAGGTTATATATAAATATATATATATGCCCTATAGGATTTTCTATTAAAAAGCATAAAATTAAATGGTTTTCTGAGAAAAAGATAAAATCATTTATCTTTTTTCTGTTAAAAGTATAAGTATATGATTTCACGAGAAAAAAGATAAAACCGTTTATCTTTTTTCTGTTAAAAATGGCACCTTGAAGTGTTTAATTCCCATGGAATTTATGAAATGAATAGTCCAGTAGTAATGAGGTTGGTTAGATGGTATGCTTACATATGAAATGAATAGTCCAGTAGTAATGAGGTTGGTTAAATGGTATGCTTACATTTATTTGATGATTAAATGAATATAAGTATCGAATTAAATAAAATGATCTGGTTATTAAAATATAATTTACATAACGAAGTGCAAATCAATTTTAACCATTTTGATACCTGAGAAATTTTTTAGATAGTGAATAGATTTGCAAACATTTTTGAAGAGGTAGCTGAAAATATGAATAGAGTACTGACAAGTTAAAGTGTAATGCAAATACCAGTTTTAACAAACAAATGGCTGTAACTAACAATGAGAATAAACACAAAATTAAGATAGAGAAGAGCAACGTAATGACAACAAAACTTCTACAGAGAACAGATACAGTAACGTAATAAAATAAAGAGACTTGTAGTGTGAATAAACAAAGGAATGGTTTTATGCAAAAGTTCTATTTTCACTCTTTTTATTTCTATTAAAGAAAAGTGAAAATGTTTTTAAAACAATGCACTGACGCTAAACAAACTAGAATTCACAAATGTATATCAATGGTTTCTTTTTTTTCCCTTGTTTTTTTAAATAGTTTTTTTATTTAAAGCAGGATTTTAGACAAGAGATGAAGCTAATCATGGTTTTACCTAAGTGCAAGAGACATCTCAGAACAACTTACAACAAGATATTTGAGCCATGTGTTAGAAATTCAGTTTCTGATATCAGCCCTAGCTGAAATGTCGATCATTATTTGAAAAAGATAAATACTTTTGTCTTTTTAAGCTATCAAAAAAATATAAAATGATAAACATGTTTTCAATGTTAAAATATATCTCTAAGCAAAATGATAAACGTATATATTTAGCAAATTAATCATTAAAGTTTCAACATCACATATTACAAAATCTTCAGTAAATTAAGGTAAAATTAGAAACAATAAAAGATTAATGATTTATCTTTCTTCAAAAAACAGTAGAACCATTTTACAGATTACAAACTCATTCCCAATTATCTAAGTAACATCATCAGCCATTAGAAATTCATTATCAAATTCATTATTAAAGTTTCAACATCAGTCATTACAAAATCATCCGTAAGAACAGCAAAACACCTGTCAATGAAGCTTCATCGTCAGTTATGTCACTGACTTACATCCATGCACAGGAATAGAACATCTCACTACATCAAACTCCACGAAAAAAAAGGATCTAATAGAAAAACGATTCATGAGATATGCTACAAATATGCATTATGAGGTGAATGTTTAGATCCAATATACACGACAAAATAAATCATTTGGCAATAACAGGACTGAAAATTGATTCTTCAAATAGGAATAATCGAATCATGAGATACAAAGAAAGTAAACTAATTCCGATGAATGTTTACTAGATTCATTTGAAGCACGAGATGTTTTTGAAAATCTTATGTTTAATTGTTTAATGAAGATCGATTTTACAATTTGAGAAAGGAAAGGGTTTATGAAATAAAGAGCGCATTAATTTTTGTCCTTAAAAGTAATTTCGATGATGTCGTGTCCTGGAAAAAAATTAGACCCCAATGGTAAGCCCTTAACACAAATTTCCCCTTAATTAAATGTTCAGAATTAAATAAAACCGACATTACCATTGTGTTCATCTTGGAATTCTGGTTCAGATAGACCTAAAGTTTGCATAAAACGGATAAATATGAAGAAGTTATGGACTTAAGAAGTTTTTATATATATAAGGAGATTATATATAAATATATTAAAAACAATTCAAACTGAAAACCATGCAGAATTAACGCAGGAAACAGCGGGTATGGAACGACCTATAACGGGCATGGGTTAACCTATGGGTCGACCCAAGTCATGTGGGGTCGACCCATGGGTGCACATAGTATGTCGGCGAGTCGACCCACCAACATGCTGAGCGGATTCTGAGTTCTGAACCTGGACTGTTTTTAATACTGGGTTATTTGCTGACTCAGCATTACGTGCTTGGCTAAGATGTAAAACCTAATATCTAACGGTGGTAGATTGTCCTAGGTAATCTATATAAAGGCATGCAACCTCTTTTATTCTACACACACAAAATCATTCTTCCTCCTTCTTCCTCTTAATCTTTTTCTGAGAATAATGTATACATAGAACTACTGAGGTGTTGCGCAAATATAAAGTAGCAAGGATACTTCATACTGCTCTCAACAATAAAAGATTTAAGTGGACCTTTTCTACAGCGACATACTCATACATAAAGTGATATCATCTTCTTCACCAAGTATCACTGTGAGTTTCATGTCATTTTTAGATTTGATTATTTAAAAAGGTTTTGGACAATAATTAATGTTCGATCTGAAATAAGCAGTGCCTAAAAGTAATCCCCATATGTGTTTATACATGTTCTTTTATTCAGATCTACAATTAAATTGTGTGCTCTCATCTTCCTAAATCCTATTATGCCTTTCATTCATTAACAGTCTTTCTATATGTCTTTTTATTCAGTCTGAGATCCGTTTTCTCCCCTTTTACTTTTTATTTACGCTGAACCTAGGATACTCAAAGCCTAGGTTATTACGTTGATTGTGTAGAAAGGACATAAATTGGAATAATTAGATAATGACATTTAAATGGAGAAAATTGGGCATATTGTGCATTGGAGCCCTTGACAGCAAGAATTGGGATAGTTACATGTTAATCCATTATATTGGGATAATAACGTGTTAATCTATTAGATTAGGATAATTACATGTTAATCTATTAAAGTGAGATAATTACATGTTAAATCTATTGGATTGGGTTAATCGCATGTATAAACACATATATTACTGTCCAAATTGTAGTTTGTATCAAGTTTTTGGGACTCTTAAATCCTAGGTTCATGGGGACACAAACCTAGGGGGTGGCTTGTATCAAGTTTTGTGGAACCCATATCGGTCAGTATCCGTGTTGGTATCTCAGTAGAGGCCCCACACAAGGTAGGGGTCGGGGCATGCTTTACTGAATTGGATTATAAGAGGTTCAAGGTTTGGGGGTGGGTACGGAAGCATTCCAGCGGAGTCATGAGCGTTCATGGGTCCGACTGCGGGGAACTAAAACGATATATGTAATGACCTGGATTTTGAGCGACTTTGGTTATCGACATAAACACGATGTCGATAACCAATCACACCAAAAAATCCTGGTAATTAATGAAAGAAATTAGAGGGTGAGAATAGATAAGATAGAAACTTAGAATAGAAGAAGAAGAAGAACACAACATCAGAGTAACACGAACCTCACAGCGGAACGAATAACATATAATAGATAATATAACCTTGAAATAAATCATTATATGTATACAATACATTATCAGAGTACAACACATACAACACAGCGGAAATAACTATAGCTATACAATCCTGAAGCCTCCTGCTCCAGTTCTTCAAGTACCTGCAGATTCCTGACTACTTGACTGCTCATACAAATTTGAGCACCCAAGAGTTTAGGGAAAACAAAACAAATAAACTCCGGGTCAGTCATGGGACTGGTGTGAGTAAAACAGTTTAAAACGGTTCAAGCAGGTAAATGATATCTCATAAGACCACGCCGTATAACGGAACGGCTTTTTCCCTTATGAGAATCCAAATTTATCTTTATATCAAAAACCTTTTGATATTATAATAATGTCTATCAACCACAATATAATAACCATCTAGCAGAAACGCTTTCATCTCACGTTCTACATATATAGTATACAATCAAAATCGCAAGCACGTATTGGATAAGGGATTTCCAACTATGACAAGGTATGGAACCACCTTCTGCTAGTGTACCTCTAGAGAGGAATACACTGGGTTCAACAAGAACATCTTGCAACCCGGCCACACATGACCGACCACTCATTTCGACGAGTGTATCGAATGTATATCACCAACGGTTGGGATCAACAACCGTTTCCCGAATGGGACTGTATCGACAATAGATTTTTTGAAATAAATGAAACTCTAGATCATGTGATTATACACCCTAATAGGTGCGACCTACATAGCCATGCTACCTGCCTGATTTCTGTCATTTACCGAATGTGAGGCTAGAAGCTACGCTTTATCATCACATCAGATTCACTTTGAATGCCACATCATTAAATCCATCCAATCACCGATTGACGTCCTCAACAATACATTATGTGTTAGCTAAAAGAAGTTTCCTTCTCCGCTTCCACTCTTGGTACGGTTGGAGAAATCAATATACGTGATCGTCTGGAAATACTCTGTCAGACATCCGTCCATACAAGTCATCCAGGAACAGGATGAACCGAAGGCACTATTCAGTACATCCATCTTAGGTAGTGTTATCTAAGACTTATACAATAGCCCTTGCACTTTACTCCGTCTTCAATTATCTTTGGCATATGTGATTCGCAACGCTTATGCCAATACAGAGTGGTTCTTTGGATAATGATCCAACCGGTCTCTCCATAGTAACAATGTTAAAATGGTCAAAACTTCGATAGTCTGTGAGTTAACTATCAAAGAAAAACATGTGCGCAAACAACGATATTATTTCCAAATGGAAATTCTATCAATCAATCATCAATCATATATATATCTATATATATATATATATTCATATTTTCCTTGTTTCAATATTTGATTACGTTTCTGATTCTATTTGGAAAACATTTCCAAATCTTCTATACTTGGATTTAAACAGATGTTTAAATCAACATCGCGACGACAACTCAAACCATTTTACTTATTTGCTAAATTCACTTAACCACTTTCACTCTCGAACCTTACCCATTTCTAAACTAAAAACGAAGTCAATCAAGTTGGGGTATAATTACCTCTCAGACCTTAACTGAACAACATTTCAAATCTCGAAATAGGGTAAGTTCATCTTTTAAACTCTTTAACACTTCCTTACGAAATTCTCTTTCGAATAATCTCTATTCGATAACTCCTCCCTTCGAATAAACTATATTCGATTAACTCCTTTAATTCTATTCGAATAAACTATATTCGATTAACTTATTTTGCCTAACTCTATCTCAATTAACTCCTATCGAATAACTAATTCGATAACTCTAATTGAATAGCTAATATTCAATTAACTCTACTTGTCGATTTACCCTTATTCACTAACTTTATATGCTTTATAAAGATTTCCTTCTACAGCGTTTATTCAGTTATAATGATTACCTTCTACAGCGTTTATTCAGTTATAATGATTACCTTCTACAGCGTTTATTTACTTATCTATTTGTTTACTTAACAAATAACTACTCCCTTTTTCCATTCTATTTATTTAACAAATAAATATTTCTTTTATCTCTTCTATTCTATTTAGCCAATAATATTTCTTTTTATATCTATCCTATCTATTAACAAATAAATATTCCTTTTTCTTTTCTATTCTATTTAGCCAATAATATTTCTTTTTATATCTATCCTATCTATTAACAAATAAATATTCCCTTTTCTTTTCTATTCTATTTAGCCAATAATATTTCCTTTTATATCTATTCTATCTATTAACAAATAAATATTCCTTTTTCTTTTCTATTTATTAACAAATAAATATTCCTTTTTCTTTTCTATTCTATTAACAAATAAATATTCCTCTTTCTTCTATTCTATTTAGCCAATAATATTTCTTTTTATATCTATCCTATCTATTAACAAATAAATATTCCTTTTTCTTTTTATCTTAACAAATACAAATAAATATCTCCTCTTTCTATTTATCTTAACAAATAAATATCTCCTTTGCTTTTATTTATTTCCTAAATAAATTCCTTTAACTCTTTATTTATGTTTTACCAATATATTCCTTTATATTTGCTTTCAAATATATTTCCTTTATATTAAATTAACAAATAAATTCCTTCTATATTTGATTAACAAATAAATCCCCTTATATTTGATTAACAAATAAATTCCTTTATATTTGATTTACAAATATAATTCCCTTATATTTGATTAACAAATAAATTCCTTTATATTTGATTAACAAATATAATTCCCTTATATTTGATTTACAAATATATTTCCCTTAGATTTAATTTACAAATATATTTCCCTTATATTTGATTTACAAATACATTTCTTTTATTCAAAAATGTTTTTTCTTTTATAATATAAAATCCATTGATTTTATATAAACAAAATATTTTCAAAATATACTTTGAAAATCCCTTTTCTACATTCTGATATTTCTTATGGTATTTACCATGCCATATAACAACGATAGTATCGTCCAAACACACATAGTCAACGACAGATTATATATCACATCATGTATCACAATATATGAATCACAGTAAAATAAATGTTGAGGAATCCAGTTGGATTCCTCCAACCTGTTTCCCTGCATCACAGATGTTAAACAATATAGATAACATCACTTTCAGTTCCATATGATATATTCTGTTAAACAGAATCAATATAGAAATTCAACTAACTGACTAGCAGTTCAATCAAACAGTCAACACACAGTAAATTAGACAATTTCTAACAGTTCTAAAAATAAAACATGAAATTATAAACTGTTTAGAGTTGGTGATATTTACTCACATTTGCGCGTTAGCCGTTAAATAACGGTTTGCGTTATTTGATTCGGTCGGACAATTTATTTCGCCATAAATTGTAACGAGCTCCGATTCACTCCTGGTCAGTCTCATTGCGTTGCTCCCGTCCATACGATCCCGACGGATCTTGTTTCGTTCAATTCTGATAAAGTATGAGGAAGATATACCATTTCGAAGTTAATACATTTTTAAACAAAAATAAAACATGGATTAAAAATCTGAATGGGCTTTAACCTCAAACAAATCCGGCCCACTGACTTTAAAACCCAACCGCTCCATAGTTAAAACCCGCACATTTTCTTCCTTCCTCAAACTCCAGACATAATCCCACTTCCTTCTTTCTTAATTACTTTCTTCTGTACATTTCCATGGCGTTGACCTCGCCTTTGACCTTCCTCTCCCACCACGTCGGCCAACGACGAACTCCACAGCAACCACCAATAACTTCCTCCTCAACTCCTCCATCTTTCTAGGCCATCAACATCCCTCTCGAACTTCCCAACCCGACTGCGAGCTCTGGCCTTCGACGCAGGCACCAGCGAGACCCACGACAGAAACCTCCACCGATCTCCTCAATAAAAACCCACGAAGTGTTATTCGATCCCACAAATCTAACGGTACTCACTACTCCTCCAACCGACGCTTCAATTTGCCGAAACAGCCTACCCTAGCTCAACGCTGAAAAGTCCAGCATCACAAACATCGTGTTCGAACACGATGAAACCCGTACTGCAGTGAAGAGCATCACTCCACGAGTCCCAAAATATTCATCTCCGATTTTATAAGGATTTTTCCCATTTGTTCATAATTTTCTTCTTGCAATTTCTTTGCTGTGATTTTTCTTTGCTCTCGTTTTTGGGTGTTTTCTGATTTTAGAACTGGTGGCTTCAACTAGATTATATATCGGGGATCAGAAATTCTGTGTGGTTGAAAACAAATGGGTGTGTGGCCTTCTCTAGTCCTTAGGAAGTGTTTGAGATATTTTGTAGGTGTGGTGGCACAAGCAGGACCATGTATATTTTTTTGTGAATTTCTTCCTCTACGTGTACAGTGGGAAGCCAAGCAAATAGGTGATAAGGTATTCATATATTTAAGTTGTAACGTTTTTGTCCTGTTGGTTAGAAGTGATAAGGTAGGGACACCAACGTTAGCTAGTATATAAAGATTCCATGTTGTCCTTGAATCGAATGGTTATGGACAGATATTAAAGTACCATCGTGTAGAGCAACATGCCACGATTCTAAAAATATAATAATATCAGTCCGTTAACTTTTTCTGTGAAATCCCGAAATGTCGATACAGGGTGCCAAATACTCCAAATAAAAAGTTGCTTATTAAATTAATTAAAAATTACAAAAAATTCCTAAAAATTAAATTATCACTACTTCTCAAAAGAACCTTGTTCAAATTCAAACCCGATCTCTAGTTATATCGAATAAACCGTTACGGTCGATAAACGATTCTATAGCGACTATTTTTAAATTTGATATGGACATATCTCAAAATCTACACGACGAAATCACGATTTTTCTTTTCCACTAGAAAGATATACTCCACTAGCTCCACACGTTTCTTGTTTAACAGAAATCCGGCTTAAAACGAATCCTGTACATTCAGTTGAAGTTCGAATCGTCAATTTACGAACTGCAGCGCCATTTCGAGCTCGATTTTAATTATAATATAATTATACGTTCAAACTTCGTTCAAATAATATATTCGTTATTCAAATTCAATTCCAAACTGAATTAAATATCACAGATGATCCAGTTCACAACATATCGCCATTTCAGCCTATTCTGATTATTTCAGAATTAAATATATTATTTAATTTATTATTTTAATTAAATATTCACTATTATTTTATTCAACGACCATTTAATTCACTATATCACTATTTATATAATTAAATAAATTAATTATAATACCTCTGCCAATGCGGGTCATTACAATATAACACCTATGAATAGGTCTGTATTCTATAAATTGCTGGGTTAGGGACTGATACACCCTACTGCCGGGGCTAACACATGGTATTTGGGTAATAGGGAGCCGATCGCAGGGGTAGTAATTAGGGTAACACCTAATCCTATTAATACTAGTAAGTTGGTGCAGTTAACTTGATTTTTGAGATATGAATGAGAAATTTAATCTATATTTATCTTGTTTCAACCTCTCGTTTACCTCCTATGTATATACATGTTTTACTGTACTTTCTCTTCCAGTATTATTTATTTGTCTTGACACCTTTCCATATGCTTACGCTAAAAATTAATGGAACTCGCCAAACATTATGTCTAACCCTTTTTGTTTCTCCTCTCTCTCTCTTCTTTTCCCACCCTTAGGTTCTCGGAGGGGCAGTGGTCAGTAGTTGAGATCATGATTCTGGTTGGACTTGGATAGCTCTCCTTTTTCATGTACTTTCTTCCGTTTATTCATCTGTGATATTTGTAATGACATTTGAGGGATATTATTATAGTTTTTGTACGGTGATTATGAGATAGATTACTTTTGGTATTTGAGAAAAATATGATGTTGTAATTTAGGGTTGAAATGATGCTTTCTTGATTAATAAAAGTTTTAAATTTTCCGTTGCATCATTTATATATGTCTTGTAAATTTAGTTGTTGTTTACATATTGCGCTTCACGAAACTTAGTGCATTCTCTTAAGAGTGACAATAACGGACATGGGGTGTCACATTTTGTATCAGAGCCTAAGGTTACAAGATCAGAGAAAAAGTTTTAAAAAAGCATTTTCAAAACAAAGGATTTTCAAATAAAAACTAATTTTTGAAAAGCATATCCCCTCAAGTTATTTACAATATTCCTTCAACTCTCTTTCTGAATTTTTGTTCCATCCTTTTTGTAATGACCCAGCGGAATTTCAGCCTTGAAAATCGACATAAAACCACCATGTCGACTAATCAAGCATTGAAATCACTGGATTGTCATGAGAAAGAATTTAGAGGGTGAGGATAGAAAGAAAGAAGTATTAGAATAGAAGAAAGAAGAAGAACACATCAGAATCTCACAGCGGAACGAATAAAGTATAATATCAAATCTCTTTATACAAAAGAACTTTATATACATACCAACCATCAGAGTACAACATATAACTGTCACAGCGGAAGAATATCTGTATATAGCTAGCGGTGAAGCCGCCTGCTTCTAGCTCCCCAAACTCCAAGCGAAACCTAACCTGGAACATACTCGGTCTGACCCGAGCACATTTGATTTAAAACAAGATACACTGGGTCAGTCTGGAATACTATCAGTGATAAATTCACATAACACACACTTGTTTAACTTTGGAAATCTTTTTTAGAAACAAAAGGATAATAGTAAGACCAGTCCACACATAAACACGGACGGTTTTTTTTACCTTACTATAACCCAAATCATTTTTGAAATCAATGCCTTTCTGTGATATTATCATAATGTCTAAATACAAGTAAATATCAAGCTAGAGGAACGCATGCATCTCACGCTCCCCATATATAGTATACAATCGAAAACCGCGGGCGCTTATTGGATATTGGATTCCGACCTTGACAAGGTATGGGTCCACCTGCCGATAGTGTATCTCTAGAGGCGAATACTGGGTTCAACAAGAACGTCTTGCAACCCGGCCCTCACATGACCGACCACTCATTTCGCTTGAGTGTGTCGAATGTATATCACCGACGGTTGGGATCAGCAACCGCCTGCCCGAAAAGGGACAGCATCGAATATAGATTAAAGAAGCAAATGGAATTTCTCTAGATAGGTGATCATACACCCTAATGGGAGCGACCTACATAGCCATGTTGCCTGCCCGATTTTTGTCATTTCCCGGTTGATGAGGCTCGAGGCTAGAACTTGACTTTAACATCTGGTCATCATACACTTTGAATGTCACATCATCAGATCCGCCAGATCACACTTGATTGACGTCCACAAAAATACTCTAGTTTATTTGGCTAGAGAATAACCATTTCTCCGCCGTCAACTATCGTACGTTAGGAGAAATCAACTCATGTAATTCCTTTGGAAATACTTTGTCAGACATCCGTCCATACAAGTCACCTAGGAACAGGATGACCGAAGGTACTCTCCTACTGCATCTCATATAGGAATCACCCCATGAATCAGTAGCGAGAAGTCCTTGCAACCCGTGGATTTCAACCACGACAGAATCACAAATCAAAATAACTCTGGCTGCAGGCCAGAGAAATTCAACAAGTAGTCCTTCCGCTTATGAAGATCCACGGTCTTCACTTGCTCCGTCTTCAATCGACGTCTTCACGTATTTGATGGTCGGAATGGTTTTCGAATATAATTCGATCCCGGACTTTCCATACCAAAAATCGTATTGGTCTGGTTTGATAGTCGGTGTTTTAACTATCAAATAACAATAGTGTGAACACAATGAGTTTTCTGATTTAGTACTTGGCACAACTCGACCTCTTTTAAAATATATTTAACCAAATTCCCTTTGACTAACATTAACTGATTTACTTTGATTGATTAACTCTAACTTGACTAACTCGACTTATTTAGCTCGACAAACTTGACTTGATTACTCCTATTAACTCATACTCGACTTAACTTCATTCGCTCGACTCTAGATCGCAGCGATCACCATGGTTGCGCCTGATTCCCTCAGGAAACATCCGACTGCCGTAGGCTATCTGCAGCCCTACGAATTACGCTAGCAGTCGTACGCAAATGGAAAACCTTTCCTGAATAACTATGTTTTGCTTAACCCTAACTATATTCGATCAACTCTAATTGAATAACAAATGTTTAATACAATTTTAAATCACTTATTCTTATTTCCTTTGGAACCATCATTGCAATATTATCTAATTTCCAAAACCTTGCATTAGAGTGCGATATACCTCGTATAGGGTAAAACAATTTCAACAACTTCACTCACTCCAAACTAATACTGTTCCTCGATAATAGTGAAGTCAACCAAGTTGGGGTATTTTAGTTACCTCTCAGACCTTGATCGACGACGTTCTTACTTCAGAATAATATCAGTTTGTCATTTAAACACTGATACCAAAGTCTCGTTTCCTCTTTTGATCCCAAGTCTGGTTTTATTAAACTATTACTTATATTTGAAATCCTCGTTTAAAGTCTTTTTACTTAATTACTTTATTTGAATAAATATCCATTAAAACATCACTTTAACTTCAAGTATCCTTCCATTCATAACCTTTTGATTTATAATATAAATCCTTTGTCGAATAATTTTGATCCCATCTATTTATACCCTTTCTAAAATAAGCCTTTATTGCCCTTTTGGCTAAACCTCTTTGTCAATTTACCACTTGTTGATCTTTATCAATCCTGTTTGGAAACTTGAATTTTATAAATCCTTTTAATTAAATTCTTATCTGGTCTTTGATCGACTTAGCGATACTTAACCATTCCTTGATTAAATATCCATTTAAAATCATTACTCTAATTATTATCTTTAACATTAACTATATTAAAAATAGTTAACTCTGCTATTAACCAAAAATAGGATAGTCATTACCTTTAAAAATCTTTTTAAAGAATAATTCATCTTATCATCGCCAACGATCCGATGATTACTTTAACTTATAGTTAACCTAATGTTAACTAACATTAACACCCTTTTTTAAACACGACGAATATTTGGAAAGTTCAAAGAATCCAATTAATCCCATTATCGGCCTTGGTTAAAACAGTTGGTTTTGTCGACCCTACATCTCAGTTAACCATTAACTGAATACTCTTGTCATTTCCCATTTTTATATTACTTAATTAACTAAGTAAATACGGAAACACCATTTAATTATTCTAAAACTATTAATTCCATTTACCAAACCCGTAGGTAAATATCTTAGATTTCCTGCTTTATAACTCGTTTACATCACACGGTTTGGCTACGCAAACCATCTAAATAATTCTTTTATAAACTTGATTAAAATATTTATTTATAAACTTCTAATTTAATTATCTATACAAAATCACTGAAAAACTTCAATTCAGTTATAAAAAAAATTATAACTTTAAAAAAACTGCGTTAATTTCCCGAACAGTCAACTAACGTCAGGGACAACACATTCTTAGACATTCACTATCAATTACCAAATCAACAGGGTCAGTTGATTTTAACACATCACGGGTGAATATTTATTCAACTATGCAACTAGTTTTTGTGTCAGTCAGGATGAACAACTCATATATAAGCACAACAAACAAATATACAGTTTATTTGAGGAATCCGGTTGGATCCCTCCAACCTGTCCTTCTCTGCATCACAGATGTCAGTTGATAAAATAGACGAATAAATAAATAAACAACTGCAACCAATCAGACAATATCAACCAATTTGCATCCATTGCATCCAATCAGCCAATTTAAACTGTTAACTGTAAAATATATTTTACTGTGAATGTACCACATCACAGGATTCCAGAAGGTGTGAGAATTAACTCACCAATGTTTATTCTGATCGACGGTGGACGAGTTTGTTGCTTTTAATTTGGGACGACCGTTCAAAAATAGCTGAATTTTCAACAGTGTCGGATTGACTCCTAGTCAGTGCCATCGGGTAGGTCTCGTCCCTTAATTACCTTTATTAACTGTCGCAGCGTCACCATCTACCAAACGGAAAGAAAAAAAACGTGTCTTCACCCCTTCTTGGCTAAATCAACCCCGACGTCTTCTTTTCCTCTTCTTTTTGTAAATTCCGAAGTAACGCTACCACACCTTCTTGTTTGCAATTTCCATCACCTTGATTTCTTCACTCCTTTTCTTCTTCTTTTTTTCCTGAAAACCAATCAACACAGTACCGTGCTTCTCCTCTCACTGTACTCCTCCCCACGCTCCTCTTTCTTCATCCCGTCACCTTCTTATTTCAATTTCCATCGTGATTTCTACCAGCTGCATGCCTTGCGTGCATTTTCCTCCTTGTTAATTTCTTCCCTATCACTTGCGTGTCCTTCTCTTTGCTATTCCCACCCTCTTTTTCTTCCACTTGTGTTCATTCATGTTTTTACTTTCTCTTCTTTTAGAATTAAAACTACAGGCATATCCTTCTATGCCACTACTTCAATGCAATCTTCCCCATGCTCACAACAAAACACTCCAGAATACCATCCCACCCCCACGTCCCTGCTTTATGCCCACACCATGCACCTCTCCGCACAGTACCCCTCAACTCACGCAATGCTCCCGTACTCACCCACCGATCTCGACAATGAACCCCACGCCTCCTTCAGCATCAGACCTCCTTGCTATTAGTGAATCGAGATTCGTTTGATTTTATAACTTATTTGATTTTATATGAGGTCTTGAAGTTTCGGTTTTAACAGGAGAGAGTGCTGCATTCGAATGGGGAATGAAGACAATGTATTTGGTTTTGGAAAGACACAATACAGAAAAGAAAACTTTGGTGATGTTTCAGAACAGTTTGTCCGTTGTTTATATAGGAGGAGAAGTCAATTTTTTAATGCATATATTTCTTTCTTGGTGCAGCAGGCATGTGCATGTTTTCAGTTTTCATGTGCGGTGTTCATAAATTTCTTTCCACTTTTCAGTTATCACATGGATCCTGTTGCTGAAGGGATAGAAGTATAGGGTGGCGGCATGTGAAAAGAAACAGATGATTTTAATTTGAGATGACCTTATTGTTGCAGAATAGAACATGTCCTCTGAAATACGCACATGAATGCATACCGTTGGGCCAAAGAAAACTGCAGCGCATGTGAGAAGTTACAAAAGTGTTAAATTGAAGTGACTAAGGAGAATGACATGAAAAGGACTAACAATATTTTTACGAAAATGAACAACGATATTTTAATTATTTTATTATTAAACGATACTTCGCCGTGAAGTAACACGTCAAAACCACCACAAACGACTTTCGTCTACTGATAAAAAAACCAATCTCGGTGTAAAAAGGTATTCCGGTCCCAATGGGACAAGTTTCGTCGAATTCCGACTTCGTTTGAAAAAATTCTCTTTATAAAACCAGAAATGAACACGCATTTTAATTTTTCACGATCACTAGGTAAATCAAATAAATTTGAAACTTTGAAATCCTAAAATAATTCTTCAATACGAACCCAACGACACCAATTTCGTCGCATTCTGAGACTGTTTTTCCGGTAGGCTATTTTTAGGCGTACCGCACTGCCATTTCACACACCAATTTAGCTGATCTCCAAAAATAACAAACCATATATGTATCTTGACTCAAATCGACGATACGAACTCAACGGAACTGGTTTCGCGGCCTAATTCGATCGTCTGCTCAAATTACCCTCAAATCTCCCTTTATTGATTTAATTCGCGTTATAGAAAATGAACGAGCGTTTATGGCTACCGTGGTTACATACGACATCGGTTTTCCACACCATTCAACCCGTACAATAATTTAACTATACGGTCCCAATGAAACTGATTTCGTTGAAATCTGAGTCCGTTTGCAAAACGGTCATTTTAACGCGTATAATTTGAATAACGATTTCCATAACGACTATTTCAAAATTTGATTTGGCCATAAATAACAAACTATAACACGAAATCTGAATTTTTCTCTTTCATATGAAAATTATCATCAATCCGGTTCTAACGTTTCTTGTTTCGAAGAAATCCGACTTGTTTTGAACTCTGTATAACCAATTGAAGTTCAAAACGCTATATTACAAACTACCGCGCTGCTGCAGCTTGTTATATAATATAATTATAAATTAAATGTTCTAACGTCGATTTAATAACGAATATATAAATAAAATTTAATATAAACCATATTTAAAATATTAAATAAACGGTAAAAATCCTGGGTCGTTACATTCCTTCCCCCTTAAAATAATTTCGTCCTCGAAATTGCTAAGGTAAGAAGAGTGCCAGAAACTCATTATATTTCAAAAATCTAATTTAATTAAAATCATTACTTTCTAAATTTTCCAATCAAAAACTAATCCAAATAATTTCAAATCAAAAACAAATTCATACTTATCAACAAAAATTCCAAAAATTTTCTAACATCTTAAATTTTGGAAAATTTTTGGTAGAGTCTCCCCTGTACGGAGGACATCTGCAATATTGCAGGTACCACAAATATATATCTCGACCAACACGGTCGGAAAAAGAAAAAAATCCAATCCAAAAACCCAAATCATAACCAAAAATTCATATTTCGCGTAGGCGTACCTTTTTGCGAGCGTTATTACGCAGTAAGCGATATACAATAAGCGAGTCTGCTCAATTACCATGCAGCCCCAATCAGACTGGATTCAGTTAACTGCAGAATCTTCTTTGTCATATTTTTAAAGATAAATTTTCTCTTTTGCACCTGTTCTCAATTCTAATGCACTTCATTAGTTTCAAACAATACCAGTCAAAATTAAATCCATACCATCCTGGATTTATGTCAATAAGTCAATTCTATTCAAGCCTGGTTTCAAACAAGTTCATCCAACATTAAATCAATATCTATGCCATCAATCTTAACCAAATAACCTCAAATCATTATATTTGGATATTTTTATTTCTCAACTTAAGTCAAATTAAATGTTGACTTAAGTTTTATTTAATTTCAATATTTAAGTTCAAATTTTACTTATATGATTTATTTAACCCAACATGAGTTACATTTCCATATTCACATTTCAAATTTGAAATGTCCTTTGATTAATTCAATTCAACTTCATAATCGAACACATTCAAATCAATCAAACAAGGCAATACAATTTCAAACAACCAGTCAACGAATTGAGATAATTATTTCTATAAAAATATGATCCGGGTAAAATTATTTCATTTACCCTCTTTAGAAAATAATTTAAAAATAATTTTATATTCGAAGTACAAATACGTATACTCACATATATACACTCAAACTCAATCTAGGGCATTGCTAACACCATCTCTATCGAGTCACGCCACAGAGCCAAGGTTATCTCTAAACCAATAGCTCTGATACCACTGTAACAACCCAACGGATTTTCAGCCTTGAAAATCGACATAAAACCACCATGTCGACTAATCAAGCATTGAAATCACTGGATTGTCATGAGAAAGAATTTAGAGGGTGAGGATAGAAAGAAAGAAGTATTAGAATAGAAGAAAGAAGAAGAACACATCAGAATCTCACAGCGGAACGAATAAAGTATAATATCAAATCTTTTTATACAAAAGAACTTTATATACATACCAACCATCAGAGTACAACATACAACTGTCACAGCGGAAGAATATCTGTATATAGCTAGCGGTGAAGCCGCCTGCTTCTAGCTCCCCAAGCACCAAGCGAAACCTAACCTGGAACATACTCGGTCTGACCCGAGCACATTTGATTTAAAACAAGATACACCGGGTCAGTCTGGAATACTATCAGTGATAAATTCACATAACACACACTTGTTTAACTTTGGAAATCTTTTTTAGAAACAAAAGGATAATAGTAAGACCAGTCCACACATAAACACGGACGGTTTTTTTACCTTACTATAACCCAAATCATTTTTGAAATCAATGCCTTTCTGTGATATTATTATAATGTCTAAATACAAGTAAATATCAAGCTAGAGGAACGCTTGCATCTCACGCTCCCCATATATAGTATACAATCGAAAACCGCGGGCGCTTATTGGATATTGGATTCCGACCTTGACAAGGTATGGGTCCACCTGCCGATAGTGTATCTCTAGAGGCGAATACACTGGGTTCAACAAGAACGTCTTGCAACCCGGCCCTCACATGACCGACCACTCATTTCGCTTGAGTGTGTCGAATGTATATCACCGACGGTTGGGATCAGCAACCGCCTGCCCGAAAAGGGACAGCATCGAATATAGATTAAAGAAGCAAATGGAATTTCTCTAGATAGGTGATCATACACCCTAATGGGAGCGACCCACATAGCCATGCTGCCTGCCCGATTTTTGTCATTTCCCGGTTGATGAGGCTCGAGGCTAGAACTTGACTTTAACATCTGGTCATCATACACTTTGAATGTCACATCATCAGATCAGCCAGATCACACTTGATTGACGTCCACAAAAATACTCTAGTTTATTTGGCTAGAGAATAACCATTTCTCCGCCGTCAACTATCGTACGTTTGGAGAAATCAACTCATGTAATTCCTTTGGAAATACTTTGTCAGACATCCGTCCATACAAGTCACTCAGGAACAGGATGACCGAAGGTACTCTCCTACTGCATCTCATATAGGAATCACCCCATGAATCAGTAGCGAGAAGTCCTTGCAACCCGTGGATTTCAACCACGACAGAATCACAAATCAAAATAACTCTGGCTGCAGGCCAGAGAAATTCAACAAGTAGTCCTTCCGCTTATGAAGATCCACGGTCTTCACTTGCTCCGTCTTCAATCGACATCTTCACGTATTTGATGGTCGGAATGGTTTTCGAATATAATTCGATCCCGGACTTTCCATACCAAAAATCGTATTGGTCTGGTTTGATAGTCGGTGTTTTAACTATCAAATAACAATAGTGTGAACACAATGAGTTTTCTGATTTAGTACTTGGCACAACTCGACCTCTTTTAAAATATATTTAACCAAATTCCCTTTGACTAACTTTAACTGATTTACTTTGATTGATTAACTCTAACTTGACTAACTCGACTTATTTAGCTCGACAAACTTGACTTGATTACTCCTATTAACTCATACTCGACTTAACTTCATTCGCTCGACTCTAGATCGCTGCGATCACCATGGTTGCGCCTGATTCCCTCAGGAAACATCCGACTGCCGTAGGCTATCTGCAGCCCTGCGAATTACGCTAGCAGTCGTACGCAAATGGAAAACCTTTCCTGAATAACTATGTTTTGCTTAACCCTAACTATATTCGATCAACTCTAATTGAATAACAAATGTTTAATACAATTTTAAATCACTTATTCTTATTTCCTTTGGAACCATCATTGCAATATTATCTAATTTCCAAAACCTTGCATTAGAGTTCGATATACCTCGTATAGGGTAAAACAATTTCAACAACTTCACTCACTCCAAACTAATACTGTTCCTCGATAATAGTGAAGTTAACCAAGTTGGGGTATTTTAGTTACCTCTCAGACCTTGATCGACGACGTTCTTACCTCAGAATAATATCAGTTTGTCATTTAAACACTGATACCAAAGTCTCGTTTCCTCTTTTGATCCCAAGTCTGGTTTTATTAAACTATTACTTATATTTGAAATCCTCGTTTAAAGTCTTTTTACTTAATTACTTTATTTGAATAAATATCCATTAAAACATCACTTTAACTTCAAGTATCCTTCCATTCATAACCTTTTGATTTATAATATAAATCCTTCGTCGAATAATTTTGATCCCATCTATTTATACCCTTTCTAAAATAAGCCTTTATCGCCCCTTTGGCTAAACCTCTTTGTCAATTTACCACTTGTTGATCTTTATCAATCCTGTTTGGAAACTTAAAATTTATAAATACTTTTAATAAAATTCTTATCTGGTCTTTGATCGACTTAGCGATACTTAACCATTCCTTGATTAAATATCCATTTAAAATCATTACTCTAATTATTATCAATTTAAATAATAATTATCTTTAACATTAACTATATTAAAAATAGTTAACTCTGCTATTAACCAAAAATAGGATAGTCATTACCTTTAAAAATCCTTTTAAAGAATAATTCATCTTATCATCACCAACGATCCGATGATTACTTTAACTTATAGTTAACCTAAGGTTAACTAACATTAACACCCTTTTTTAAACACGACGAATATTTGGAAAGTTCAAAGAATCCAATTAATCCATTATCGGCCTTGGTTAAAACAGTTGGTTTTGTCGACCCTACATCTCAGTTAACCATTAACTGAATACTCTTATCATTTCCCATTTTTATATTACTTAATTAACTAAGTAAATCCGGAAACACCATTTAATTATTCTAAAACAATTAATTCCATTTACCAAACCCGTAGGTAAATATCTTAGATTTCCTGCTTTATAACTCGTTTACATCACACGGTTTGGCTACGCAAACCATCTAAATAATTCGTTTAAAACTTGATTAAAATATTTATTTATAAACTTCTAATTTAATTATCTATACAAAATCACTGAAAAACTTCAATTCAGTTATAAAAAAAAACTTTAAAAAAATTGCGTTAATTTCCCGAACAATCAACTAACGTCTGGGACAACACATTCTTAGACATTCACTGTCAATTACCAAATCAACAGGGTCAGTTGATTTTAACACATCACGGGTGAATATTTATTCAACCATGCAACTAGTTTTTGTGTCAGTCAGGATGAACAACTCATATATAAGCACAACAAACAAATATACAGTTTATTTGAGGAATCCGGTTGGATCCCTCCAACCTGTCCTTCTCTGCATCACAGATGTCAGTTGATAAAATAGATGAATAAATAAATAAACAACTGCAACCAATCAGACAATATCAACCAATTTGCATCCATCGCATCCAATCAGCCAATTTAAACTGTTAACTATAAAATATATTTTACTGTGAATGTACCACATCACAGGATTCCAGAAGGTGTGAGAATTAACTCACCAGTGTTTATTCTGATCGACGGTGGACGCGTTTGTTGCTTTTAATTTGGGACGACTGTTCAAAAATAGCTGAATTTTCAACAGTGTCGGATTGACTCCTAGTCAGTGCCATCGGGTAGGTCTCGTCCCTTAATTACCTTTATTAACTGTCGCAGCGTCACCATCTACCAAACGGAAAGAAAAAAAAACGTGTCTTCACCCCTTCTTGGCTAAATCAACCCCGACGTCTTCTTTTCCTCTTCTTTTTGTAAATTCCGAAGTAACGCTACCACACCTTCTTGTTTGCAATTTCCATCACCTTGATTTCTTCACTCCTTTTCTTCTTCTTTTTTTCCTGAAAACCAATCAACACAGTACCGTGCTTCTCCTCTCACTGTACTCCTCCCCACGCTCCTCTTTCTTCATCCCGTCACCTTCTTATTTCAATTTCCATCGTGATTTCTACCAACTGCATGCCTTGCGTGCATTTTCCTCCTTGTTAATTTCTTCCCTATCACTTGCGTGTCCTTCTCTTTGCTATTCCCACCCTCTTTTTCTTCCACTTGTGTTCATTCATGTTTTTACTTTCTCTTCTTTTAGAATTAAAACTACAGGCATATCCTTCTATGCCACTACTTCAATGCAATCTTCCCCATGCTCACAACAAAACACTCCAGAATACCATCCCACCCCCACGTCCCTGCTTTATGCCCACACCATGCACCTCTCCACACAGTACCCCTCAACTCACGCAATGCTCCCGTACTCACCCACCGATGTCGACAATGAACCCCACGCCTCCTTCAGCATCATACCTCCTTGCTATTAGTGAATCGAGATTCGTTTGATTTTATAACTTATTTGATTTTATATGAGGTCTTGAAGTTTCGGTTTTAACAGGAGAGAGTGCTGCATTCGAATGGGGAATGAAGACAATGTATTTGGTTTTGGAAAAACACAATACAGAAAAGAAAACTTTGGTGATGTTTCAGAACAGTTTGTCCGTTGTTTATATAGGAGGAGAAGTCAATTTTTTAATGCATATATTTCTTTCTTGGTGCAGCAGGCATGTGCATGTTTTCAGTTTTCATGTGCGATGTTCATAAATTTCTTTCCACTTTTCAGTTATCACATGGATCCTATTGCTGAAGGGATAGAAGTATAGGGTGGCGGCATGTGAAAAGAAACAGATGATTTTAATTTGAGATGACCTTATTGTTGCAGAATAGAACATGTCCTCTGAAATACACACATGAATGCATACCGTTGGGCCAAAGAAAACTGCAGCGCATGTGAGAAGTTACAAAAGTGTTAAATTGAAGTGACTAAGGAGAATGACATGAAAAGGACTAACAATATTTTTACGAAAAAGAACAACGATATTTTAATTATTTTATTATTAAATGATACTTCGCCGTGAAGTAACACGTCAAAACCACCACAAACGACTTTCGTCTACTGATAAAAAAACCAATCTCGGTGTAAAAAGGTATTCCGGTCCCAATGGGACAAGTTTCGTCGAATTCCGACTTCGTTTGAAAAAATTCTCTTTATAAAACCAGAAATGAACACGCATTTTAATTTTTCACGATCACTAGGTAAATCAAATAAATTTGAAACTTTGAAATCCTAAAATAATTCTTCAATACGAACCCAACGACACCAATTTCGTCGCATTCTGAGACTGTTTTTCCGGTAGGCTATTTTTAGGCGTACCGCACTGCCATTTCGCACAACAATTTAGCCGATCTCCAAAAATAACAAACCATATATGTATCTTGACTCAAATCGACGATACGAACTCAACGGAACTGGTTTCGCGGCCTAATTCAATCGTCTGCTCAAATTACCCTCAAATCACCCTTTATTGATTTAATTCGCGTTATAGAAAATGAACGAGCGTTTATGGCTACCGTGGTTACATACGACATCGGTTTTCCACACCATTCAACACCGTACAATAATTTAACTATACGGTCCCAATGAAACTGATTTCGTCGAAATCTGAGTCCGTTTGCAAAACGGTCATTTTAACGTGTATAATTTGAATAACGATTTCCATAGCGACTATTTCAAAATTTGATTTGGCCATAAATAACAAACTATAACACAAAATCTGAATTTTTCTCTTTCATATGAAAATTATCATCAATCCGGTTCTAACGTTTCTTGATTCAAAGAAATCCGACTTGTTTTGAACTCTGTATAACCAATTGAAGTTCAAAACGCTATATTACGAACTACCGCGCTGCTGTAGCTCGTTATATAATATAATTATAAATTAAATGTTCTAACGTCGATTTAATAACGAATATATAAATAAAATTTAATATAAACCATATTTAAAATATTAAATAAACGGTAAAAATCCTGGGTCGTTACACTTTCAGCATGTCTGGGTTCCTAATTTTCTAGAGGGCATTCCCATTCCTACATGGTTTCGAAGAGATGTGGAAGCTACAACACCTGTAGAGTATAAGAGAATGTTCTTCCCCCGACTACAGCCGCAGTAGCGCCTCCTCCTCCCTTAGTCAACTTTTCTAAGTTATGTAAGGACTTCTGCGCAATGGGAGGAAAACCTTTTCGTGGTATTGAAAGTTTTATAGAAGCGTGAAATTGGCTAAGGGAAACACAAAATGTGATCAACTTAGTCGAGCTCGATGATAGGAGGAAAATCTAGCTAGCCGCTTGGCAACCGAGGGATGAAGCATCGTACTAGCGGGAAATAGTTCAAACGGACCAGAAGTAGCTACTTAAGAAAATTTAAGGCTATCTTTGAGGTGAGATTCTTATCGCAAGCAGAAGAAGGAATGCAAGTGGAGAGATTTCTGAATTTGAAACAAGGGAGCATGGCTATAAAGGAGTACTTTAATCAACTAGCAAGATTTGGATTGGAGTTAGTAAATAATCCTCACAAAAGGCCTTAAGGTTCGCTAAGCCAACCACTCCAAGACTTAGCACTAATGCATGTACCAATGGAGGCAACCTTCGAAAGGCTAGTTGATATGGCTTTAATGCACGAAGGTGGCAAAGAAGGGAAGAAAGAGGATAAGACAGAGGAAAAGAAACCCAAGGCAGAGAAAAAGAAATGGTGTCCCAAGAAGAACAATGCTAAGAAAGGGGGAAAACCCGAAAATGCTCAGATCAAAACAGAAGTGAAATGTCATGGGTGTGGTGCTTTAGGACACTTTGTGAAAGATTGCAGAAAGACAAGTAATGCTTTCTATGTTTGTGTCCAAGTGGGACATTACAAGGGATAGTTCCCTAATAGACAAGGAAATAAAACTGGATCGTTTGGAGGGCAAGTTAAAGCTTTAGAGGTTGGTGAACTGGACCGAGGTAGGAAAGTCATAGTATAAGATTTGATTTCTCTTTTAGACTATCCTGTTAGAACTCCTTTTGATTTTGGTTCTTCTCACTCATTCATATCCAACTTGGTAGTAGAAAATCTGCACCTAAATAATAGTATTGTTTCTGATCCTGTTATAGTCTCAAACCCCATAGGAGGAACGACTCATTTATCCATGTTTTGTAAGGGTTTGAGGATTTTTGTTTTGGGCGTCTAATTTGAATGCGATGCATATGTTCTTGGTTTCATGGGTTATAGACTAATTCTAGGAATGGATTGACTAGCCATGTATGGTGCCATTCTTGATTGTGAAAAGAGAGTAGTTAAAATTCTTACTTGCCATGATAGAACTCTCGAAATTTCTTGTGACCCATGGGGATGGGTGATGCTTAGTTTCCCAGATTCTCTATATGCTTCTGTTGATGATCTTCGATCGGTACCCATAGTTAGCAAATTTCCGGACATGTTTGACGAGGTTAGGGGGTTACGTCTGAGGCATGAGATAGACTTCCAGATATACTTGGTGGAAAATGCGAAACCAGACGCATCGCAAGTGCATCATATGGCTCTTAAGGAGAGGAGGGATCTCAGCAAACAAGTGGGTGAGTTATTAGAAAAAGGATTCATTAGGCGGAGCATTATTTAAGTGAGGAGCTCTAGTCGTCTTCGCAACCAAGGCAGACGGATCTCTCCAGCTATATGTAGACTACATATAATTGAATACACTCACCAAGTAGAATAGGAACCCATTACCAAGGATTGATGACTTGTTTGACCAACTAGTAGGCGCATCAGTTTTCTCATAGTTGGATCTAGCCATGGGATTTCATCAGCTTAGAGTGGCGAATGATAGTATTGACAAGATGACTTTCAGAACCCCGAATGGTTTTTTTTTGTGGTTGGTAAAGCCTTTTGGGATAACCAGTGCACCCGCATACTTCGTGGACTTGATGAGTTGGGTGTTTAGGGAGTATCTGAACAAGTTCGTGGTGGTGTTCGTGGATGACATGCTGATCTTATCCAAGAGCGAAGAAGAACATGCCCAACACTTAGAGGAGGTCCTAAGTACACTTAGGGCACATCAACTTAAAGCTAGTAAATGTGGTCTCTAAGGAAGGGATAGCGGTGGACCCCGCTAAGGTTGTCACAGTTCAAGATTGGAAGGCTCCAAAGAATGTGACGGGGGTGAGAAATTTCCTTAGTTTGGCAGGATATTATAGGAAGTTTATAAAAGACTTTGCGTAGATCTCAGCTCCGCTTACCCGTATGACAAAGAAGAACTTGGCTTTTGCTTGGAACATGGATGTTAAGGATGCTTTTCAGAGGCTAAAGAAGGATCTGACAACGGCCCCTGTCCTAACTCTTATCGATGGAAGCAAGATGTTTACAGTCTACACGAATGCTTGTGGAACGGGATTAGGCGCCGTACTGATGCAAGAGGGTAGGGTGGTCTGCTATGAAAGCAGGCAATTACGAGTACATGAGAAAAGCTACCCCACCCATGACTTGCAGTTGGCTGCAATAGTGTTCGCACTTAAGTCTTGGAGGAACTATCTACTTGGAGATAGATTTGAGCTATATACGGATCGTAAGTCGCTCAAATATTTGTTCTCATGGAAAGATCTTAACTTGAGGCAGCAACGACGGATGGAGTTCCTAACGTCCTACGACTTTGAGATAGCTTGTACCCCAGGCAATGGTAATGTAGTGGCAAACGCATTGAGTAGGAAGAGGATGACCTTGAGTCCTCTAGTCGTAGAAAGGTGAAGCTTGGAGTACATCTCGACCTTTGATTTTAAGCCATCTACGGATTTCACATATGGTTTGTTGGCATCAATGGAGGTGCGACCTACTCTCATGGAGAAAATAGGATCTATGCAGCAAGAGGACCAGTAGTTGAAGGATATCGTGGATAGACTTGGTAAAGGAGAAGATTCTAGTCACTTAGTTAGATATACTATGGACGAAAAATGGTGGCTAAGGTGAGATGGAAGGCTGTGTGTCCCTAATGTTGGGGAATTGCTAGAGCAGTGCTAAAGGAAGCTCATCACTCGCGGATGACTACCCATCCGGGCGGTGACAAGATGTACAGAGACATGAGGTGTGTTTTCCATTGGATGGGCATGAAGAAACATGTAGCAGAATTTGTGGCTCAATGTTTGACTTGTCAACAAGTCAAAGCTGGAAAAAAGAAACCCTGTAGCTTACTTCATCCTTTTGATATCCCGCAATGGAACTAGGAGCGCGTCTCTGTGGACTTCATTGATGGGCAGCCCAAATCAAGGAAGGGCAACATGAGGATTTGGGTGATAGTGGACAAGCTTACAAAAAGCGCTCATTTTATCCTAGTCAAGAGTAATAGGATGACAACTTGGCTAGCTTCAATTTACCTTGAAGAGATAGTACGACTACATTGGGTACCTTCAAGCATAGTAAGTGTCCGTGACCCCATATTTACTAGTGAATTTTGGAGGAGCTTGCAAGAAGCTCTAGGTACACAGTTAAGGCTTAGCACAACTTATCACCCTTAGACTGATGGACAAACTACAAGGGTTAATAGAATTCTTGAGAATCTACTGAGATTGTGTATACTAGATTTCGGAGGGAGTTGGGAGGAGCATCTCCTATGGGTTGAGTTTGCATATAATAATAGTTATCAGCCAAGCATAGGGACGACACCCTTCGAAGCGTTATATAGACAACCTTGCAGATCACCGACGTGTTGGTGGGACTCTACTACCATACTTCTAATAGGGCCTGACATGGTAAGAGAGACTTCGCAAAAGATAGACCTCATTCGAAGAAGGATGAAAGCTGCACAAGATAGACAAAAGTCATATGCTGATAAGAGAAGAACTGACTTGGAATTCGAAGTAGGAGATATGGTCTTCATCAATGTATCGCCTATAAGGAATGTGGTTTGATTTGGATTAGTAGGGAAATTGAAACCATGTTTCGTAGGACCATTCCCCATAGTTGAGAGGATATGCCAAATGACCTACAGAGTTAGACTACCAGAGAGACTGACGGGTGTTCATGACGTATTCCCCATTTCCCATTTCCCATTTGAGGAAATGTCTTTATGATTCAGCAGAGGTAGTGGAGCCAAGTACCCTTGAAGATGTTAAAGTCGAGAAAGAGGCATCCGTTCAAAGTGTTCCTACTTGTATTCTAGAGACATAAGTCAAGAAGCTATGCAACAAAGAGATAAAGTTAGTAAAGTTGCAATGGGGAGAAGAGCAAGAAAACGCGACATGGGAGCCGGAAGACGAGATTCATGCTTCTTACCCTTTTCTCTTTGAGAGTACGTTTTAATTTCCTTTTCTAGCTTTTAAGTTTGAAATCGTTTATCTTTATCAATTGAATCATCGATCTTTAGGGTAGAAACCTATGTTTGGAAACATGTGTTTGCGACATGTTATGTTCGATGATTGCTAGTGGACACAAGTGGTTGCTAGTGGATGCTCGTTGATGCATATACACAAACATTAGGCACTAGATCGACTCAAGCACTTACATGTTGCATATGGATGTGTGTGCATATTATTTTTCAATGGATGAAAAATGGTTGGATTATCATATGGATGTTGCATTTCGGTTAATGGTTGTTCACATATAGAACTTAGTATTATTATGATTATTTGCATACATAATGGATACATGGCACAAACATATATTGCATTATGGAGGTCAAATAAATCAGTAGACCGCCTGATTTTCATATAAGCTTAAGGACATATACACAACACTTTTTGCATATGTTCATATCAAGCATTAGAAATCCTAAGGACAATGGATTCCTGTGGTTGATGGTTGAGTAGATGGGTGTAGGATTAGATAAGAACATTCTTCTTACCTTAGAGATTTTGGAGACAAAATCCTTCAAGGAGGAGAGAATGTAACACCCTATAGTTTAATACACTATAACAGTATAATAAAGACAATAAACTAGGAATTACTTAACTAAGTGTTCAAAATTAAGTAAAACTGACATTACCGTGTTCGTCTCCGAATTCTGGTTCAGATAGACCCCAGGTTTGCGTAAAACAGATAATGTATGAAGAAGTTATGAACATAAAAATTTGTATATATATAAGGAGATTATATATAAATATATTCAAAATAATTCAAACCGAAAACGATGCAGAATTAACACGGGAAACAACGGGAATCAGACGACCCATAATGGACCTGGGTCGACCTAGGGTCGACCCAAGTCATGTTGGGTCGACCCATGGGTCGACACAATATGTCGGTTGGTTGACCCACCAACATGCTGGACGGATGCTGAGTTTAGAACCTGGACTGTTTTAATACTGGATTCGTTCGCGGACTCAGCATTACGTGTATGGCTATGATTGGAAACCAAATATCTAACGGTGGTGGATTATCCTAGGTAGTCTTTGTAAAGGCATGCAACCTCATTTGTTCTACACACACAAAATCATTCTTCCTCCTTCCTCTAAATCTTTTTCTGAGCATAATATATACATAAAACTACCGAGGTGGTGCCAAATAAAAAGTAGTAAGGACAGTTCAGATTTCTATACAATAATAAAAGAATAACGTGGACCTTTTCTACAACAACATATTCATGCATAAAGAGATATCATCTTCTTTACCAAGTATCGCTGTGAGTTTCATGTCATTTTTAGATTTGATTATTTAAAAAGGTTTAGGACAATAATTAATGTTGGATCTGAAATAAACAGTGCCTAAAAGTAATCCCTGTATGTGTTTATTCATGTTCTTTTATTCAGATCTACAGCTAAATTATGTGCTTTCATTTTCCTTATCCCTGTTATGCCTTTCATTTATTTACAGTCTTTCTATATGCCTTTTTATTCAGTCTGAGATCTGTTTTCTCCCTTTTTCCTTTTTATTTACGCTAAAACTAGGCTACTCAAAGCCTAGGCTATTACGTTGATTGCGTGTAAAGGACATAAGATGGAATAATTAGATAAAGACATTTAAATGGAGAAAATTGGGCATATTGTGCATTGGAACCCTTGACTGTAAGAATTGGGATGATTACATTTGAAAGGCAAGCATGAATTTTTTTATTCACAACGACAGAGTTACAAAATAAACATCAACTCCAATACATACTCTCAACATCTCTGATGCATAAGAGTTACCAAGTTCAAACACAAATTGATGACATTAGACACGCATACTTACAAAAGAGAAAAAAAAATATCAACATTATTGCTCTACAGTCTTCAAAGATCAGGAGCATAACATTGTAGAGCAGAATAACATCAACCCATCTAGTTGCTTTCTACAATGTAACATTCTCAGTATAAGAATCACAACAGCAATAGTGCATCTCAATATACTTAAAAGACCAGGATTGCATAAAAAGAAGAGGAAAATAGCTTCAGCTCATCCATAAGACATACTTTCATTAAAATAACTGAAACTTCCTAGAATAATTGCATCAACATTTAACCAAACTTCCTCCATCTTATTGCCTTAAGTAAAACCAACCATACAACCCTATGGAATAAACTGTCATTTGAAATGAAGTGGGCCAAGCATCACCAACATCCATATCATTATTAAATTGCATAACCTCTTCTAGCTTGAACTCAACACCAACATACATATCATTAAAGTCATGACAAAGTTGAATTTGTTGAAGAGGAAGATGATTCCAAACCAAAAAAATCAGCATATAATTGAGCATTATTCTCATCCTCAACATTATCCACACCAAAAACTGTATCATTTATATTGCCTCTTTAGACTTGACATATCCATTTGACAATAAGCCATTTATCTATGTTGCATATTACACTAGTTCAACAGTAAATACCAGAGCAAGAATGTAATGTAACTACAAATCTTTTCAGCATGAACGAGAGCGCAAGTATCACTTCGTATACTGACAATCAAAGTGGCACATTCCGGGTTCCCCAAAGACAAAAACAATGCTGAACCAAGGAAATTACATCACAAAATCAAACTTAAATTTTGTCTCCCCTAAAAATGAACCAATAGAATCAGCAACCCAACAAGCTACACTCAACAAACAACAATACACGACGACTAGCAACATTTACACCATCTACCAGACAATATAGCAAGCCTAACAAAACTCACACCATCTAGAGAGCCAAATCCACCATTAGCTCACCAAGTAAGAGCAGATAACCAAAAATTCATTACGTACTTTGTATAAAAGGAAATAGGCTCATCAGATAAAGCGAGAGAAGTCACGACACCTCCAAGTTAGAATTGAACCACCTCCAAACAAGTCGAACTCCACCCAGAAACTGTTGAATCTCATCTGCTACATCTACTCAGGAGCACTAGTGTTAACACCCCGAGCCTTAACACCTGACAGAAGCCGGACCTCACGTGATATTTTCACCTAGCAATGAAATAGATCGCACTCGCTTGGAAGCTTCGAGAGGCACATTATTGTTAAGGATCGATTTGAAATCCGACATAAGAACTAAAAGGCGTTGCAATCCGGGCTGCCAGCTACGGGAAAAGACACTAAGCCAAGGAAGAGGCGTGTAGACTGCAGCAAGAAAGGTGTTGATTACAATACTGTAAGCCAGACAGTGGCACTACAAACTCCACATTAGAACTGAATGACCATCTTCTAAGCAAGTCGAACTCCACCCAGAAACTGTTGAATCCCATCTGCTACATCTACTTAGGAGCACCAGTAGTTACACCCTGATCCTTAACACCTGACAGAAGCCAGACCCCTCATGACATATTCACCAAGCAATGAAATAGATTGCACTCGCTTGGAAACTTCAAGAGGCACATTACTGTTAAGGATCGATTTGAAACTCGACACAAGAACTGAAAGGCGTGGCAATCGGGGCTACCAGTTATGAGAAAAGGCAATAAGCTAAGGATGAGGCATGTGGACTGCAGCGAGGTAGGTGTTGATTGTTAGAGGGAAAAAAGAAAGAGCAAAGGGGAAATCAAAGCAAAGAGTGTTAGATCTGAAAGATATTAGGGTTTGGAGAAGACCTGGCGAAAGCAAATGTCAAGAGGGAGAAGTGAGAGGTAATAGAGAGGCATGATTTGAGGTGGAAGAAATTGGAGAACGAGAAAAAGAAGACGAAGAAATAGAAATCGCCTAAACCCTTGTCGCCATTAACAAGAAATCTCTAACCCGAACCCCTCAATTATTATTCTCTATTCTTAAATTCAATTGGGATAATTACATGTTAATCAATTAGATTGGGGTAATTACATGTTAATCTATTAGATTAGGATAATTACATGTTAATCTATTAAAGTGGGATAATTACATGTTAAATCAATTGTATTGTGTTAATTACATGTTAATCTATTAAATTGGGTTAATTAAATTTAATAAGTTAGATTGGACTTAATATAAGATTAATTATGACATGTAAGAGTATATGAGTACCAGATGTAAAAACTAAGTAAAATGAATTACTGTAAGTCTAATTATACGTCTGGGCAGTTGCTTGTTGGGGAAGGGGTTGTACGCTAATAACATTTAGATAAACGTCACTTTACTATCGGGCTTATTAATGAACTTAAACCTGCTATGTTACACCTGTTAATTAATAAGCTAAGAGGTCCTAAGTCTAGTAGTTTGTATCAGGTTTTTTGGACTCTTAAATCCTATGTACACGAGGACACAAGCCTAGGGAGTGGCTTGTGTCAAGTTGTGTGGAACCTGTATTAGTCAGTATCCCTGTTAGTATCATGGTAGGGCCCCACACTAGGTAGGGGTCAGGGCACGCTTTACCTAACTGGATTATAAGAGGTTCAAGGTTTGGGGGTGGGTATGGGCGCGTTCCGGTGGAGTCATGAGCATGCATGGGTCCATCTATGGAAAACTAAGACGCTGTAACACCTACGAATAAGTCTTTGTTATATAAGTTGCTGGGTTAGGGACTAATACACCGTACTTCCGGGGCCAACACTGGGTATTCGAGTAATAGGGAGCCGATCGCATGGGTAGTAATTAGGGTAACACCTAATCCTGCTAATACTAGTAAGTTGGTGTAGTTAACTTGATTCTTGGGATATGAATGAGAAGTTTAATCTACCTTTATCTTATTTGGACATCTCATTTACCTCGTACGTATATATATGTTTTATTGTACTTTCTCTTCTAGTATTATTTATCTTCTTGACACCTTTTCATATACTTGTGATAAAAATTACTGGAACTCCCCAGACTTTATGTCTAACCCTTTTTATTTCTCCTCCCTTCCCCCCCCCCCTCAGATTCTCAGAGTGGGAGTGGTCAGTAGTCGAGATCCTGATTCTGGTTGGACTTGGATAACTCTCCTTTTTCATGTACTTTCTTCCAATTATTCATCTATGATATTTGCAATGACACTTGAGGGATATTATTATGGTTTTTGTACTCTGATTATGAGACATATTACTTTTGGTATTTGAGACAAATATGAT
Source organism: Allium sativum (assembly GCA_030737875.1). NCBI lineage: Eukaryota > Viridiplantae > Streptophyta > Magnoliopsida > Asparagales > Amaryllidaceae > Allium > Allium sativum. The sequence continues at coordinate 521,825,657 of CM060924.1, read as the reverse complement.
GTTGTAATTTGGGGTTGAAATGATGCTTTCTTGATTAATAATTTTTTTTAAAATTTCCACTACATTATTTATATCTGACTTGTAAATTTAGTTGTTGTTTACCTACTGTGCTTCATGAAACTTAATGCATTCTCTTAAGAGTGACATTAGCGGACGTGGGGTGTCACAACCCCTACCCGTTTGTGTGCTATGGTAATCCGAATCAAAACAGAATTTGTAGATGTTCAATCCACATGTGTATTATCATCTATTCAAAATTTGAGATCGTTCCGACATTTATAGAATAATATATCTGATGTTTAAATTTAACGTTTCGAATGCCTGAACAGTGAATAATCGAGTTAAGAATTTGAAAACATTACGAATGCCGAAATGAGCCCAAATTTTGAATAGATGATAATATATTTATGGATTGAACATCTACAAATTCTTGTTGGATTTGGATTGGTGTAGCTCACGAATGGTTAGGGATGCTAAAGGGGTGCGACAAAACAAGGTTGCCCCGGAATGCTCCTTATATATATATAACAATAATTATTAACACATTTTGGTATGAACAAGAATCACACATAATTATGACATTAAAATAATTGAAAAACGCATTAATCACCTACTAAAATATGATATACAAATTTTTTTTGATAAACATATTAACCATATAGATACTAAATTCCAATGACCAAGGAACGCATTAATCCCCACCCATTGCCTGAAACTATCATCCAGAACTAGCACCACTTCTCACAACCAACACCTTAGCATAACCTCACACCAACTACTACTTGCATTATCTGAACAACCTTTAACCAGGACTAACAACGCAAGTGTTGATTTGTAATTCATTCTCTATTGAAAACACGATCTAAGTGTTTTGATGATAACAATTATATGATGGTGCTACTAAAAATTTTATCGAGTTATTTCAGGTTAAATAACCATATAACGAGGGAAGCAATGGAATTTGTAGGTAAATCAATTTATACATTGAACAGAAAAATGAGTATTAAAAAAAAGTAGAGAGAGGACATCACAACATCAACAAGAAATCTAAATTTCTTGGCATTAAAATAACTCAAACAGGCAGGGATCCATTCACACAGGGCCAACGCAAACAACCAAACAAGCTATTAATGTATTTTGTAAAACTAGTATACACTGTCTCATAAATGGATCAAAATAATTCTAACAGCCAGCAAAAATATTAGGTGCCGTTGGGACTTAAACCACGCACAATAGGAAGAAACCCAAACAACTTTACCAACTACACCTGCAGCTAATCATTGACAAGATGTTATGAATATAAGGCGTAAGCCAGAGTCGAACCCTGGTCATCAGGATGGAATGCACACATGTTAACCAACCAGCCTACATGACGTTTCAGTTGAAAACCAACGGCTATTTTATTTATATGGAAGCAAGGCGGAATATTAGAAAACAAATAAATGACGCTATTGGGACTTGAACATAGGTCCCCATGGTGGGATGCACATGCCTCGACCAAATGAGAAACAAGACCTTTCAGGCTAAGTAGCAACCACTACAATGTTTCAACATTTCAAAACGAATGCAAGTGTCACTAAAAGTATTTTTTCAGCCAAGTGCATATATCCAACTGATGTTTCTTTTTCGAAGGGGATTCTCTAAAGCATTGCAACTATTTAATGGCATCACATGGCTCTTATATAAACCTTACATCTCTCCAGAAACAATACAACAATTCTCCTCTCTATTTCACTCTCTTATTGCTACTAAACATTCAATTCCAAATATTCCAAAGCAAATATTAGACCGGCGCTATTTCACTCCATAAAATATTCAAATCTGGTCTAAATTTCACTTCCTAGCCTTTGTGCACTCAATCTGCATAATTATTGTTGAAGGCTGTAAAAATTGTACTACATTGTGACTACTTCGTCTATTGATGGCACAATATACAGTTAGTCATTTACTACTTTGTATTAATTTCGCGGTGAGCCTGTAGCCCGTTCAAATCAAATGGGTAAGCTTGTGCCCCGTTTAAATCAAGTGGGTAAACCAGTGGCTCGTTCAAATCAAGTTTTTAAGCTTGTGGCACATGAAATCTAGTGGTGTTTGTAAACATGTTCCTCCGGGTGAAGTGAGGGTTGTTTCGATAGTTAAAAGACCGAAGAGGAGCTTCGAGACCGAATGTAGGATGAGAAGTCCGAATTAGTATAAATCGACTGTGGATTTATATTTTTCGCTGCTATTATCATTATTTTGCTACTATTGTGGTTACTGCGCTTCAAATTCTACATATATATTGGCTACCATCGATCCAGTGCATAGCGACTATTCGTTGATCGTCGCACCGAATTAACAATTGGTATTAGAGAAAGAGATTCTATTGATCATTACAACATCATATAATAATAGCCAGAAAGTTTCATCACCTCAAATTCATAGGCTCTTTCCAGTTTAGGTGTTCAAGAGGTTGTTTTCGTGCCCCCGCTGTGTAGCCTGAAATCCTGAGGTGCGTAGCGAATCCATGACTTTGGTAGCAGGTCAGGTTATTTTTACTGAGATTCAGGGTGGGTTCTCCCTCTGCTTCTATGCACAAGTATGTGCTAGCTATTTTTTTCACTTACTTTGATTCTCTGCTGAGGATTTCTTTATTGGATGCGTGTTTGAGTGATTGCTTGATCCCTGACGCGCTTGTTCGTGTGCTCCCTGTTACCATTGCTAATTATTTGGATTCTATGGGAATGGGTCATGTGTGCGTGGGTGTTGTACTTGGCACTGCTAGTGGTTTGTTGTTTCTTTGCATGGGGTTTTCGGTTTGGTGTGGTTTTTTACCACTTCATCGGTTGGTAGCTTCTTCTTTGTCAATCTCTTTGAAATTGTGTTTTGGATTTGTTTGTTGCCCTTGCTCGGATTGTGGGTTGCAGTTGGCCATGGTTCTTTGTGGATTGTCATCTCAATTGACTGGCTTTGTCTCATTATGGCGGTTGGTAGTGTTTTTTTTGGGTCTTGGAAGTCGTTGTTGTCCCTCGGGTTTTGTTGGCACACGACAAGCTTTACAGTGGCTTGTTTGTGTTAGTTTCAGTTCCTTTTACGCCATTTCGGACGGTTGGTGGGGTTGGGTTTGTCCCAGAGATTGGGACTAGGTTTGGCATTTGTACTCACCATATAGTTAACACGAGTGATGCTAACTATATGTGGACTGCATGTACCCCTAGTCCACAATTAGCGATGTCGACTGGATCTTTGGTCCTATACTCGGTTAGCGCTCGTTTTGAGTAATCCTTTTTTGGTTTTTGGCGCTTAGGTTTTAGAACATTACCTACTTTGCGGGACTGTCAACCTGAGGACTGGTCGACGTCAGTCAAGTTCACACAGCAACCGGTGCTGTCTTCTACGTGCAGCTCCACATATTTATCTAGCGGCTCTTCTTTTTCCGATTCTGCTGTTCCGGTGTGTTCTTCCTTCTCTGTTAGTCGTCCGTCTTTTGATGCTTCTTTCTCTCCTCTCCTTCTTAGTAGGGAAGAGATAGTGATCACAAACGATTGCCTATCTCGAGTCACTAAGAATTCTTGTCCTTCACGGTCTTGGGTGTCTTGCGAGACAACCGATCGATCCTCTACTCACTCATTGCATCGTAGTAGACGATTGGCTCCCCGCTCTCCTTGCACTATTCGTACACGCTCTATAGTGGCGTCCGAGCAAATCGTTAGACCTACTCGACACACGTTATATTTTATTTGGGTTGTGGCCAATTCTCTACTTGGTAGTATGTGGATTCTTGCCTGTTCGTCGCCTTGGTGCCACTTCTTTATGGCGACTTTTCTTTTCTGGAACGTTAGAGGTATATGTAACGATGCGTCGGTGGCTAGGCTCAAACTCATTATTAAGAAGCATTATATCGGCTTGGTGGTGCTTTTGGAACTTTTTGTGGGTCTTGAGGATTCCATCCAATTGGCTCTATCTATTGGCTTCGGTGGTGCCTTAACCAATGTATCCAACAAGATGGATTCTATGGTCCAAAGGTATGGTTGTTCACCCTATATTTGATTCCGATCAGCTTATATCGGTAATCTGGTCGCTTCCTTCTTTTTCACCTTCTTTTCTGTTTTCGGTGGTTTACGCTAAGTGTGATAGAATCGAGAGTTTGGCCCTATGGTCAGGCATTCTCGCTCTATCCGGCTTGGGATTTTAGGCATCAGTTCTGGGGGGCGACTTCAATGTTGTCGCTTGCCAAGATGAGACATGGGGAGGCAACGATGTTAAACGTTATGCGATTGTGGACTTTAATGCCTTTATCCTCAGCTCGGGTCTTCCCAAAGTTTCGTTTGTGGGTTCAGATTTTACTTGGAGTAATAACCAAGACAGGCCTAACCGGATTGTTTCGCGCCTGGATAGAGTTTTTGGATCGGAGGGTTGATTCAACCTCCTATTCAACTTCTCTGTTTTCCACTTACATCGTACGTTCTTTGATCATACCCCTATGATCCTCCATGATGCTCCCCTTTCCCTTTCTTGCCCTTCATCTTTTCGGTTTCAGAGTATGTGGAGGTCTCATCACACGTTCCATAGTGTTGCGGAAGACTCCTGGAACTCCCCCGTCCTTGGATCGCCCTATGTGGATTTTTCTCCTAAGCTTAAGCGTCTTAAGACCGATCTCAATTCTTGGAACATTCTTGTTTTAAAGAATATCTTCGACCGTGTTCGGGTGGCTGAAGAAAGATTTGTCTTAGCCGAATCAACTTTTGACGAGTCTCCTTCTATTGCGAACAAGGAGGCTTGGCCAATTGCCTAGTTAGCCTTCTCGCCAGTACTTCGTATTAAGCATGACTATCTTCGCCAAAAGGTAAGGGTCAAGTGGGTTGCTGAAGGTGATACAAACTCGAGGTTTTTCCATTCTTCCATCCGTAAGAAGAATAGACTTCTTATGATTTATCAGATCCAACATCCTAACCTCTTTTTGGCTTCCTCGCCGGGCGACGTCAAAGACACTATTATGTCCCACTTCCAAGACTTTCTCGGTTCCCCTTCTGTGTCGGCTTCGGACCCTGCTCTGCTTTCTTTCACCACTAGATTGGTTCTTCCTTCCGATAGCTCTGACCTTGTAGCACCTCCTTCATCGGAGGGAGTGCGTGCATGCATATTTTCTCAAAGCAAGGAAAGTAGGAGTGGACCTGATAGCTTCAATAGGGTCTTCTTCCGTAGTGTTTGATTAATAATTCAAGTAGATTTTTGTCTTGCTGTGCAGTTCTTCTTTTCTGGTGGGGACCTTCCCATGGGCCGGACTTCCACCAATTTGGTGCTCATTCCTAAATGCGAAAGTTACCTCTCTTGCGTGGATTTTCTCTCGATCAGCTTGTTCAATTTCACTGATAAGGTTATCTCTAAGGTCCTAGTCTCTCGACTAACACCATTTCTCGAGCGTATTATTTCTTTGCCTCAGGCCGGGTTTGTAAAAGGACGCTTGATCACTGATACGTCCTTTTAGCCCAGTAGTTAGTTTCTCAGATCGATAGGAAGGTCCAAGGTTCCAATGTGGTCATTAAGCTGGATATGGCCAACGCTTATGATCGCATGTCTTGGTTTTTCATCATCAAGGTCCTTAGGGATTTCGGCTTCCCGGAACCTCTAATCGATCTTATTTGGAGGTTGATCTCCAACTATTGGTTTTCTGTTCACATCAATGGATCGGCTAATGGTTATTTCAAGGCGGGAAGGGGTCTTCAATAGGGAGACCCTCTCTGCCCTTCTCTTTTCGTAATCGCTGTGGAATCTTTTGTGCATGGATTGCATTCACTGATGATATTGGGTAGATTCATAGGTTTGGGATCCCTATTCGTCGCCTATTTGATCTTCTTCAACAATATCAGAGTTGCTCGGGGAAACTTCTCAACTCTAACAAAAACTGTTTTGTCCCTGTAAAAGATCTATCTCCACATAGATCCTCTTGGATCGAGACCTTCACTGGTTTCAAGGCTGCCTCTCTTCCCTTACCTTATCTCGGTGTAGTATTATACCAAGGCAGGAAGCTTAACGCTGTTTTCGATCCCCTAACCGACAAAGTTAGGGGAAAGATCATTCGTTCGAATGTGACTCTTATCTCCTAAGCAGGTAGACTAGTTCTCATTAAGTCCATTCTTGACTCGATTGGATCTCATGTCGTTGCTGCTATGACTCCTACCTCCTCTTTCTTTCGTTCTTCTCGCTCTTAGGAATCGTCGTTTTTCTGGGGGAATAAGGATAATGAAAATCGCCACCATTGGATATCGTGGAATGTCATTTTTTGTCCCAAGATTGAGGGAGGCCTGGGCCTCCGTAACCCTAAGGATTTCTGTATTTCTTTTGCTTGCAAGCCATGGGCGAGGTTTGGAGCGAACGACTCCCTTTGGGCATCGTACCTCCACGCTAAGTACGATAGGCTTTCCGGCTCAAATTACACCGGTTCCCCGTCCTGTGCTAGTGAGACGTGGAAACGGATGTAATCCGTGAAAGGGATTTCGGATTCTGATGGCAGAGGAATTGTCTCGAATGGCAACCCATTCTCGATTTCGGTTGCGTGGAATTCGGTGAGGTCTATGAATCCTCGACTCCATCGTTTTTCCTTTATCTAGGATGTTCGTATTCCCCTTGAGATTTATCTATTTATGTATAAACCCATGCATGATGGTCTTCCAATTGATGAGAACCTTCAGAGGATTGGCGTCCCATTAGTTTCTCGGTGCAGGTGCTGCAGATCTGTTTCCTTGGAAACCAATGTTCATTTGTTTCTCCATGGCGCTAGTGCCAAGGCCGTCTGGAATTATTTTGGGAACCTGATGGGTTGCCGAAGTAATGCTGCTTCGCTTGTTGATTTTCTGAGTTCCTGCTGGTTAGGAATCTCAAGGAAATTCGTTCATACGATCCTTTTCCGTTTGATTCCGTGCCTCATCTGCTGGCATGTCTGGTGCTCACGGAATAAGGCAATATTTGATGATAAGCCTATAGATCCTCCTACCATTATTCGGAAGGTATGGAATGATGTTTTCCTTGCATTTCGTGGTAGACCTTTCAAGGGATTGGATCCCACTCAAGGACTCTGTCTAGTAATTTTGGTATTACGACGGTACAACACACTCCCCGATTGGGAGTTGGTTGATTCTTATCCATTTGCTGCTTCTCCTTGCTGTCTACACATGCTACATCCAAACCTCCCCCCTTTAAGATCTTATGTTGCTTGGTAGTACTACAGGTCTGAGATATACGTGTTTAGGGATTTCAGCTATATTTGGACTAGATTTACTTGGTTTTGGAGGAGCTACATTCATGTGGAGGCTTATTGGAGTCTTTTGAAACTTGTGGATTTTTGTGTCCGTGCTCGAGCTGCTTTGTAGACCAGATTATTGTCAACACTTAATTCCCTCACACTCAGGCTTGACGAGACGATTCATCCGTCACCTGCAGAGCAGAGGTGATTTCCTTTTCGGTTTGCATCCTACAGCGGGATAGCCTGACTAGCGCGTGCTCTTGTTTATTTAATTGGCTGTATCTTGTTTTCTGTAGCTCTATTAATTTGTATCTTTTGTTTCTGTGTCCGTACAATTCTGTAGCTATCTCTACAGAACTGTTTTTGTGAGCCATTGGAGAATGGCTGGATTCTCCCTTTTGTTATATTTCATATTTTAAAAAATAATTAGCCAGAAAGAGATTAGCAAGAAAAAAGTCCCGTGCAAGAAAAGCTATAACAAATGAGGACAACAAAAAGGTACTTCTTGGTTTACAATTTTAATGAAAAATAATGGTGATTTAGGAATACTTAATTTCATTATTCTAAAGAAGATGAAATTTGTCGAACTTGAAAATGAAGAATTGAGAAAAGACAAATTAGATTTAGAAAATCAATATAGTGCTTTAAAAATAATTTCATGGTTTTAAAGATTTTCTCAAAGAACAATATACCATGTTTAAAAAAGAAAATCTTTCAAAATAAATTTATGATTTGAGAAACCAAAAGAATTTATTACAATCATCTTTAGATAATTCAGAATATCGCATTGATCATCTCAAAAATGAGAAAAGTACGTTAAAGAAGGAAATTTTGAATTAAATAAGGAAATTGATAATTTGAAAAATAGAAAAATTTCTTTTGAAATATCATTCACAACTTTAGGTTCAAATTTGAAAATTGTACAAGTTCTCGAAATTGATTTAAACGTGATTTTATCTAGTTCTAGACATTTACACGACAAAAGCGGTTTAGGATATATTAAAACTAATCTTAAAAATTGTACTAAACACACATTCATGTATAATAAAAATATTAGTGCTAGTACTAAATTTCGAACAATTTCTAGAACCAATTTTTATAGAAATTCAAGTGTTATCTATAAATATTAATGTTTATAATATTTCTAGAAGTGCAAAATTAACAAGAAATATGAATAAAAGTTATCTAAGTATTTAGGCTCCTGTTAAATTGAAAAATAGAGAGAAATATGTCAATAATTATTTGGAATCAGTTGTTAATAATGAATTTTTTATTTTTAGAGGTTCCATTAAAGCCACTTGGAAATGGTAACCTTCCATCTAACCCCTTGAACCCTAATGAAGGAAGTGGGTACTACAATATAAAATTTATTTTTTGTAGGTACCCTAGAAAGATAAAAAGATGATATGAATTTGACACAGCAATTGATCCTTACATATGATCAAAAATGAGAATTTATGGATAATGGAACTGCAACAAATTCTATATATCTAATTCATTTTATTTATTTTGGGATATATATTTTACATTTTTAGAATCATAGCATTGTTAAAAAAAAGGAAAAAGAAAAAGGAAAAAAAGAAGAAAGAAAAAAAGCAATGGCATTGTAGAAATAGTCTAAATCAATATACGACCCAGATCTAGTATTATTTTCATCCTTTTTGTTGATGACAAAGGGAGAAAAAATTTGTGCATAGTGATAGAGGAAGTATATAAATTTAAAGGAAACACATATAAAGGGGAAATAATATAATATTATTTATTTTAGAAAGTCATATAGTTGTCATCATCAAAAAGGGAGAGAATGTTGAAAATACGATTTAAGCGTTTTAATGATAATAATTATATGAGTGTGCTACTGACAATTTTATTGAGTTATTTCAGGTTAAATAGCTATATGACGTAGGAAGCAGTGAAAGTTGTTGGCAAATAAATTTATATGCCGAATGGAAAAATGAGTATTAAAAAAAAGATAAAGAGAAGACAGGACAACATCAAGAAAGAAAAATGGCATCAAAATAATTCAAACAGGTAGGGTGAGCAATATTCGGTTAAAACTGAATTAACCGGTTTATTTTGGTCGGTTTGGTTTGGTTTTGAAACTAAATCGGTTTGAATTCGGTTTGTAAAATAATTTTCTTTGGTTTTCATTTTAACTAAATTAACCGAACTTTTATTGTATTATCTAATTTAGTATTATTGCAACACTTTAAATAATTGATTTAGTAATAAAATACAATGATGTTTGTTAAAAATAAGTAAAATTTTATTGTAAATGTTAAATTTAGTGAATAAAATCTCTCCAAGCATAAATATAAGTTTAAATTGAGTGAATTAGTCATATGAATAATAACATATCCTTCAAGTTCGGTTGAATCCGTTACCGACCAAATTAACCTGAATTATTTTGGTTCAGTTCGGTTTTGAAATTTTTCCGTTATAATTCGGTTTGAAACTTTTTACCTCAAAACCAACCCAAGGACCGAACGCTTACCCCTACAAACAGACAGGGACCCATTCATATAGGGCCAATGCAAACAACCAAACAAGCTATGGATGTATTTTGTGAAACTGGCAGATATTGTCTCATAAATGGATCAAAATAATTCAAACAACCAGCAAAAATATTAGGTGCCGCTGGGACTTGAACCACACACCATAGGAAGAAAGCCATAGTCGAACCCTAATCATCATGGTGGAATGCGCACGTAGTGACTAACCAGCCTACATGACATTTCAGTTTAAAGCTAATGGCTATTTTATTTATACGGAAGCAACAAGGCAGAATAATAAAAAAAATACAATGATGTTTGTTAAAAATAAGTAAAATTTTATTATAAACGTTAAATTTGGAGAATAAAATCTCTCCAAGCATAAATATAAGTTTACGTTTTAGTGAATTAGTCATATGAATAATAACATATAATTCAAGTTTGGTTGAATCAGTTACCGACCGAATTAACTGAAATTATTTCGGTTCGGTTTTGAAAATTTTCGATTCCAATTCGGTTTGAAACTTTTTTAACTCAAAAGCAACCAAACGGATCGAAAGCTTACCCTTATAAACAGGCGTGGATCCATTCACGTAGGGCCAATGCATACAACCAAACAAGTTATGCATGTATTTTGTAAAATTGGTAGATATTGTCTCATAAACGGATCAAAATAATTCAAACAGCCAACAAATATTTTAGGTGCCGCTGGGACTTGAACCACACACCGTAGGAAGAAAGCCAGAGTCGAACCCTAATCGTCAGGGTGGAATGCGCACATATTGACTAACCAGCCTACATGACATTTTAGTTTAAAGCCAATGGCTATTTTATTTATGCGGAAGCAGCAAGGCGGAAAAAAATACAATGATGTTTGTTAAAAATAAGTAAAATTTTATTGTAAACGTTAAATTTAGTGAATAAAATCTCTCCAAGCATAAATATAAGTTTAAATTTGAGTGAATTAGTCATATGAATAATAACATATCTTCCAAGTTCGGTTGAATAATTTACCGACCGAATTAACTGAAATTATTTCGATTCAGTTTGGTTTGAATTTTTTTGGTTCCAATTCAGTTTGAAACTTTTTACCTCAAAAGCAACCGAACAGACCGAACACTTACCCCTACAAATAGGCAAGGATCCATTCACAAAGGGCCAATGCAAACAACCAAACAAGCTATGCATGTATTTTGTAAAACTGGTAGATAGTCTCATAAATGGATCAAAATAATTCAAACAACCAACAAAAATATTAGGTGCCACTGGGACTTGAAGCACGCACCATAGGAAGAAAGCCAGAGTTGAACCCTGATCTCAGGGTGGAATGCATACGTATTGACTAACCAGCCTACATGACATTTCAGTTTAAAGAAAATGGCTATTTTATTTAGGAAATTTTTTCAAAAGAGGCTGGTTTTTGAAACTAATGACACGAATAGGCTAGTTTAAAAACTATTTGCAAATATAGGCTAGTTTTGGCCAGCTCAGCGATAAGCTGACCAACTTTAAAAAAAAAAAAAAAATACAGGGAGCACTTGGCAAGTGCGCCAATATAAATATCTATCAAACAACAACTTCTAATTTCTTGGCACATATACATAAATATCAAACAAAATAGTAAATTGTTTTTCATTATCACTATTAAATATATATATAGTAATTGAAAATTGATAATATATTCAAAATAATTAACATTAATTAATTAATATTTAGTTATCACTAAGTAGTAATAACGATTACTAGTTAATAATTAAAATTAATAACAAATAATAGTTTAGGTATAATAATTAACTATTGTTAATTTTTAACAGTTAGTAAATAATATTTAATGAATAATACCGATTATTTGATAATTAACATTTACTATTGAATAATTAAGAAGTAATAGTTAATAACTGATACTTAGAAATTAAGACTAATATTTAATATTTACCATTTAGTAATTAATTTTTTATAGTTAACAATTACCATTCAATAATTACTTTAAAAATATATATTAGTAATTAATATCTAATATTGGTTTTTAAAATTTAATAAATGCTACTAAATAGCTAACTATTAGTAATCAATATTTGGTACTTAATATTTAATTATTAATTTTTAAATGCTATTGAATTATTATCATTAACTAACTAATAGTTATTTGTGCTTTGAAATTAATATTTAATACATAATATAACTTATAAGTACTAATAATATTTAATACTAATAATTACAAATTAAAAATTATAATTTATATATAATTATAGTTACTTATTAATAAATAATATTTGTAATTACTAACTATCATAAATGATTAAATATACACCGGCGCACTTGCCAAGTGCCCCAGTGTAAATATATAGTGGCGCATTTGGCAAGTGCTCCCCGTATTCAAAAAAAAAAAAAGCCGACCAGCTCATCACTGAGCTGGCCAGAACTAGCCTATATTTGCAAATAGTTTTGAAACTAGTATATTTGTGCCATTAGTTTAAAAACCAGCCTCTTTTGAAAATTTGTCCTTTTATTTATATGGAAGCAACAAGACGGATTTTTTTTTTATAAAAAATGGCACTACTAGGACATAAACCTAGGTCACCATCATGGGATGCACATGCCTCAACCAAATGAGGCACATGACCTTTTATGTTTAGTAGTAACCGCTACCACTGTTTCAAATCTCGCAAATATCACCCGAGATCACCTCCGAGATCTCGTTTTGGGCTCCTTCCGAAACAAAACAGCAAATATCACTCTAAATCTCCTTTCGAATATAACGCCTGAGATATTGCAATATCGAATGATATATCGACCAAGACAAAATACTGGAATATCGTCCGAGATCTTAGTTTTTTTGGTTAAAATTTAAATTTGTGCCTGAATTGGAACTATAATTAAGAAACTCAAATCTAGCCATATCAATCTTTTGTTATTTTACATTATGCATGTTAAATGACTATATTGTATGTTTGTATATGTTTTACAATGCTTAAGATTTTCATATTCGTCTTTTTACATACATGTTATTTATGAAATTATGTATTTTATGGTCTATTTATGTTTTTTTTTATTGTTTTGGATCCTTTTAATATTTCCTATTTAACAATATTCTGTTTTAAGCATATTACGATTTAGAGTATGAATGATCATTCGCAAAATAAAGAATAATAAAGTTATTTTGCATTTTAAGTTTAAGTTACTATGTTTTTAATAGCATTCATAAAAATCATTTTGTTAAAATATTATTTTTAACATATCATGTACCCCGAGATTGTTCCGATATGAACTTTCAGACCCGAGATGAAAATCCGAGACGAACTCCTGAGTTAGACTCATCTCGTCCGAGATCTCCCCCGATACGAGACCGAGTCTATAAAATCCCCGAGACGAAACGCGACCGATATCCGAGATTTAAAACCTTGACCGCTACTATATCTCAACATTCCCTAACGAATGTAAGTGCCTACTAGAAGTATTCTTACAACCAAGTGCATATATCTAACTGATGTTTCTTTTCCAAAGGGGGATCGCCGAAGCATTGCAACTATTTAATGGCATCTCATTGCTCTTATATAAACCTCACATCACTCCACAAACAATACAACAATTCTCCTCTCTATTTAACTTTCGTATTACTACCAAACATTCAATTCCAAATATTCCAAAGCAAATGTTAGACCAACACTATTTCACTCTATAAAATATTCAAATTTGGTCTATATTTCACTCCCTAGCCTCTGCATAATTATTGTTGAAGGTTGTAGAAGTTGTACTGCATTGTGACTACTTCGTGTATTGAAGACACAATATACAGTCGGTCATCTACTACTTTGTATTAGAAATCTCGATGAGCCTATTGCCCGTTCAAATCAGATGGGTAAGCTTGCGGCCCGTTCAAATCAAGTGGGTAAGCTTGTGGCCCATGAAATCAAGCGTTGTTTGTAAACTTGTTCCTCCGGGTGAAGTGAGAGTTATTTTGATAGTTAAAAGACTGAATAGAGCTTCGGGATTGGACGTAGGACGGGAAAACTGAAACTGTATAAATCGACCGTGTGAATTATATTTTTCGCTGCTATTATAATTATTTTACTACTGTTGTTGTTACTTCTGTTCAAATTCTACATATATATAAATATTGACCATCATCGTTCAAGTGCATAGCGACTATTCATTAATCATTACACCGACTTAACATTCTCTATTTCATTATAACATTCAAGAAAATGCCAAAAATGGACAAGAAAACTATTTTCATGTGCTTTCAGCTAAATAACTTAAGAATTAAACATTAACATCAAAAATTGACAGGAAAATAAAAAATTAAAAAAATAAGAGCATCGAAACTTAAAGAAGTAAGAATCATTAATACCACATACATCTATTTTTAACGGTAGTGTGGAGAAAGGCCCGGTCCAATTCAATTGAAGTGCACGTAATAATGCACATTTATATTCACATATTTATTCTTATTTAGTGTAAATAAATGTCATATGTGGGTATTTTATCATGTTTAAACTGTAATTCAATTGATTTTAAAACGTCATGCATTCATCATCATATAGGGGGGAATGGTCATTTTTGTGCTTAAGTTATTTTGAGAATTTTTACTTGGACATTTTTCATTGTTTTTGTATAGATTTAATGCATGTAGAAGAGGACTTCATAAAGATATATATGCAAACAAAGAAAAAAAGAGGAAATCAATGCCTTGCCAATAAAAAGGAAATCAATGCCTTGCCACAAAATAAAGGAAATCAATCAATGGAAAAGGAATCAATTCAAATAGAAGATTAGTGGAGGACCCCGCCCACTCTCCCTCCTTCTTTAGTGGAGACAAAAAAGGGCTTCATGAATCATTATTGCTAAAGACAAAATGAAGCTTAATGAAGGGCATTCTAGGTAGCACGCTGAAATTGAATTAGGGTTTTTCACATGTATAAATAACCCCTGTATGTTGATGTAAAAATCATCTTGGATTTTATTTAGTTTAGAGTGGTTGAAATCAGAAACTCTATCTCTCTTCCATGGCTTCTTAGCCATTTCTTTTTTGTAAATTTTTCTAGTGTAATTTTAATATAGTGCTCTTTTCTTTTGTTGTCCTTTATAATGAAATCTCTTTATGTTATCATTGAATCCATTATGAGTAGTTAAACCCCTTCAATTTAGGGGGAGTGAAGCTCTCATGATTCATGAATAATTAACATAAGAATTTCATGTTTCTAACTCTCTTATTTGGGCTTAATCTAAAATTGGATATAGATAAAGTAAAGATTTTATATGGTGAAAATTGATAGCACATGTTGGTTGATTATTCCCAAATGTGTTATACTCATATCATTAATAGAATCATACTTTATCACAATCTAATTCATTTTAGAAAACGTAGTGACATTATAAGTGAAAGCATCCTTGATGTTCTGTGTAGTTAGTAAATATTAACATGCAGAACATACTCATAATATTTCATTTTTATTAGAACTATTATTTTCTATGTGATAATTAGGGCTTTAAGTTTGTATTGCAAACTGATGATTTATGTAGCTTGAATTTTTTAGCATATAAATCATGCTTGTATGAATACAACACTTAATGTGCTAGTTATTAAAGAGAGTTAGAGCCATTTTTTATGTTAATTAGATTAATGTTGATAGTGAATCTACTCCTAAATTGTCTCTTAGTCTCATATTTGTATTCATTTTAACATCGTTAGTTTTCTTTTAGTTTATAGTTAACAATTTCACTCGCTTTCGGTTTAATTTGATTAAGTAAGATTAGAACAAATTCTTTCCCTGCGGATCGACCCGTATTCGCCACGTACTACGATTGTACGTCGTGCGCTTGCGGTTATTATTACGATATTTTGTCAACGGTTTTCTAATTCCAAAGAAACGCCATTTGCAAACAAGTTTTTAGCACCGTTGCCGGGGAGAGAGATTAGTTTTAATTTTATTCTTCAAATTAATTTTCTTATTTGTGTTCTACTAAAAAAAATATTGTGTGTCTGTTTGTTTTATTTCACTTTTATTTATTTGTTTGTGTGTCAATTTGCCTTGTTTTAATGTTCCTAGTTTTCTTTCCTTAAAAAAAATTGTTCCATTTTGTAGTTAGTTGTGTGAATTGCATTTGTTGTTAGTGTTTTTTTGTGTGTTTTTATTTTGTGTTTTTATTTATTAAAAAAAAGCCATCTTTCCTTTCATTTTTCCTCCTTATTTTCAGTACATATTTATCCCTTTCCTTTGTACAATTCTTACAAAAAAAAAGAAATAAAAAAATTAAAACCGAATTTATTGCTTAACATTTATTTTTATTTTTTTCCCTAAATTTTTTTAGTGCTTTCCTTTTATTCCCTTTTTAATTTCCTTTCCCTTCTTTCATTTATTTCTTGACTGCCTTCCTTCTTTTTCTTTCCAATAATTAATTAAAATTATATCTTTCCATTTTTTCTCTTTTACTTCTTTCCGTTTCTCCTTCTCTCATTTATTTCTTTCCTTTTTTCTTGTCCTCCCTCTATAATTTTCTTCCCTTCTCTGCCTTATTATATTCACAATTCATAATCCTTTATAAACCAACCTCCACTTAACATTCTATTCTCTACCATACGAACACCGCTACCCAATATCATCCCCATATAAATTCAGCCACCCGACTTCTACACCAACCAAAATTCCACCAGTCCACCCTACAACATCTCATCACATTTCAATCCCGTCCACTACAAAGTACACCACACGCTCCCACCCCACAACTATCAGCACTTGCCAATCATCCACCCACAAAAGCTCCATCACGCACCCAATCTTCACAATGCACGCAACATTCATCACCTCTGTCTACATCTACACAAACCTCCAGAAGCTCACTTCTTACTACCATATACATCACAACCGAAAACTCCAATTTCAATCTTCAGCAAACCGCAATAGCCTTCAATTCCTACAGTACCCAAATCCAACCGAAACCCACACTCCTAATTGAACTCGTGAACTACTACCTCCGCTCATTGAACCATCTCCCAATCCAAACGCAATAACAACCAACATACCTGCTTTCATCCGCGCATCACCTACCGCTTCTCCAATTCGAAAGACACCGCAAGCTCCTCATTCGACAACCATCGCCACTTGAAATCGGCTGCACCACCACCTGAAATCATCAAGACCGGCAGACCCCTAATAGCCCTCCTTTCAATTTCTCAGTTTTTAATCCTTCCTTTGATTTCGCGATTCAATTAAAAAAAGACGGAATCGGTTTTGATTTTTAGAGAGAAAAAGGATTTCACGAATTCTTGGTGTGAAACTATTGGTGATTTTGATTTATTCAGAGGAAGGGAAGCGGGTAATTGCGTGTTTTAATTTTACTAATTAGGATTGGGCTTGTATCTTTTCGTGGGTTGGGTACGGTGCGTGAAGCCTGTGATTTAGTGTGGATGCCCAAATTTTCTTGTATATACTCATTTTTCTTCTTCTAATAGTAAAAAAGGGGGCTTGTCTTAAAAAAAATGTTTCTGCTTTGAAGTTCCTTTGTCTTTTGCTTTATCACTTCTTTTCTATATTCTTCTCCTTTTAAAAAAAAGATTGGTTATAAGAGGATCGGTTCCCTTTTTGTTGCGCATTGCATTGTTATGAGCTGAGTTATTTCTTTCTTTTTATTTTTGTTTACTCTTTGACTCTTTACTTTTTATTTTTAGTGTCTCTCTCATAAAAAATAGAGATAACTTTCAAAAATTCAAAGGTCAACAAAATGTGAAAGGATAGAATTCAATCAAAAGAATTCAGAGGTCAAGCAAAGTGTTGAATTATTGGAGCGGTTGCACACCAAGTGAGGTGTGAACGCGCTAGTGCTACTCAGTTGCACTGGACGGACTACCAATCTAGGTGAAAATTTTCTAAACTCTACAGGGTCTGTCTGTTGCTGCTTGAAACATATATAAAAATTGCTTGTAAAGAATTTTTGCAGGTGTCGCGCTTTCTTGTAAAAAAATTTATTTTTGAATTTTCTTGTTCTGCGACTGTTCTGAGACTGTTCGTTCTGTTATTGACTATTTTGTCTGATGATGTATGGTTGAAAATTTTAAGATGAACGTGGGATTAATTGAAAAGTTTGTTTCTGAAATAAATTATTTTTGAAATCGAATCGAGGGTCCCCTAAAAGCTCATAGGACAAAATATTCATTAAATTGACAATTCGGATTGATACTCTCTGAGGTGTCTAAGGAACGGTAGAGTCTAGAACTCAAACAGGTTCTTAAACCTTCAGTTGTGTTTCTACGGTGATTCGTGGCACACTGATAACCCCTGTCCGAACCTGGCCTAGACTTGTATTCATATAATCCGAAGTTGTTAATTTTAACATATTTTTTTTTAAAGAGCTTTCTTGAAAATGTCCCAATTTCCTTATCCTCGTGAATTTTACGATAGTTGTGAAAATCAATATAATCCATATAATTTTACACCAAATTCATATGGATATATTGATAACAACTATTGTACAAACAATTTGGATTTTACGCCACCAACTTTTCAAAATTTTCAAGATAATCCCAATTGTACACCACCAAATTTTCAAAATGATGATCAACCCTCAAGTCTTGGAATAAGTATTCAATCTCTACTTGAAGAAAGTCAAAAATTTAATGAATCAAGACAAAGATTAATTGAAGTAATGTACAACAATTCAAGTCAAAGTTTTCAAAATAATCAAAATTCGAACTCACTTCCAAATTCAAACAATTTTGATTATAACCCCAGCCAAATCAATTTCAATATCCGAAATGAATTTCAAAATCAAAACGGAAATGTGAATCACTTTACACATGATTTTGGCAATGGGAATAATTTCAATTGTGGTGCAACTGAAAATCCTTGTTCTCAACAATTTCAAATTGAAAATTCTCGTGTAAATAACTATAGATTTGATTTTGTTGAGCAAACGAACCAAATTCACGATAATCACACGAATTTGTTATTTCAAGACAACTTAAATTTTCGTGAAAAACAAAATAATCAAAACCGAACGTGTGACGATTCGAATGATAAACCACCTTTGCCCACAATTGATGAATTTCAAATAATAACTTTTTAAATTGATGAAAATCTTAATGAAGTTGTTGAATGCTCTATAATTGATTTGAATTTGAATTCTCTTGAAAAAGAGGACGTCAATCTTCAATTTGATCTTCCTCTCTCAACTTCTGAAAATTTTAAAAATTTAGCAACTTTAGATTGTCAACATGACAAAAATGATGAAGTTGTTAACAACTGTTTAGGTGAGGACGACTTTGATGAGTGAAAACTTCTTGAACTGATTGAAGATAATGTTGTTGGGTCTGAAACTGAAAATGAAAATTTTGAAAACTTTGAAATTCTTGAGATTGAAAATAACGAAACTTCTGAATGTGATCTTGAACACAATGATGATTTTTCAAAAACTATTAAAACTCCTTGCAACTTAATTGTTTCAATTGAACCTCACTGTGATCACCTATTTTTCAATGATAAATTTCTACAGTATATTAACTCTTTTTGGAATGACACAGTTTTTGAGAAAACACAATTTCGAAATTTAATGAAAATTCATTTGTTTGGTTTTAAACTTTAGATTTATGGATGAACCTTTAGTCAACAAAATGTCTAATATCAAAGCAAAACTGAATAATGTTTCTCAAAACAAGTGTGGGGGTGAGAACGATGCACACATATCTCAATTTATACATCATCTGAACAAATCAAACTTTGTTTTTGAAACTTTTACTAAGCCCCAGCTCAATGGCCTCTCTATAGTTGCTACAAAAATTCAATTCGATTTTAGGATTAATTATGAGCTCAAAATTTTAAAATTAGCAACTCAAACTTTTGAAAAAACAAAGTTTGTTTTTACAAATCTAAAACGTAATATAAAATCCTTTATGATTTGGTTTTCTGTGCTTAAGCTGTGTCTCTCATACTTAAAGAGACAAATGAATCAGTCTTTAGAAGACCGTTTCATTTACATCTTGTCAATACATTTTCTGATAGACTGTAAATATTTTTTTCCTTTTCTCTTGTGAATATAAGTCATATTTTCAAAATTTTCATTTTCTTTCCATTTAGGTTGACTATGGGGATACAGTCCAAATCAAGTGTGGTGGGAGTTTCATATTTATTTTGGTTTTGCATAGAATTTCCCTTTTTTTCATTCAAAATAATAATAATAGAAATTTTCATTTCTATTTACTTTTAAATAAGATATGATGGAGTTATTAGCATATAATTTTGGTCATTCGATTAAAATGTTTGGAAATTTACTTCTCTTAGCGGACAACGAAAGGAAAGTTTGAATTATGAGCAAATATGGTGTAACTGGTATATTGGGAAATCCGTAGGTGATGAGTATGAAATGTTCTCTGAATTGTAATCCGATTAAATGAATGACTGATTTAGACTACTTGCGATAGCATTTTCGATCTTTTAAGTGAAGTTGTGCTAAGATATTCTCGTTTAACTCTCTCTCTCTCTCTCTCGTGTAAAAAAAAGAAAAAAAAGAGAAAAAAAAGAATGTATATATATAATAATAATCCAAGGGTATCCAACATTGCTAGTACATCTCGCGTTGGTGTGCAAACCCGCCAAGCTCTTTCCGACACCTTGTTGACAATGTCAGCGTCGATATATCTTGGTCTTATTTTATGAGTTGGACACCTAAGGATTACCGACATCTTGTTGACAAAGTCAGCGCTGGTCTGCACAATCCGCCAAGCTCTGTTCCAAACTCTCACGGATGGTATACCTTGGTCTTTTCGGTAAGGTGTTTGTAAATAGTAATAATGTAAATATTTTGTAATAAAGAGAGAGTAAGCACTTGAAATCCAAGCACACTCTTCACTTATTCGACCTAACTTGTTAACAAAAAGGAAGTTGAAATGTCGTTTTACGATTGTTGATATCGATTATAGAATTCATTTCATATTTGCACTATGTTTCTACCAAAACAACTGGCCAAGGTGGAGGAGTTTGTGACGATAACATGACTTTTGTTTGAAGTTTTGATTAGTAACGGACTCAAATTTCATAGTGATGACCCAAATTTGTGTTAACTCATTCATGTAATATTTAAAAGTAAACTATCCATTTGTAAATATTCCTTTAAAAGCTTGCATTCGTCTTGTAAACATTTTCTAATCTTGCATTTTGTAAATATTTTTTGCGTTCAACTTTTGGATTCGTGGGTAGTATTCGCTGAAAACCCTCATGAGACAACACTCGTCCTACTGGAGACACCCGACGGTTTAACGGCTTGTTGAATACGCTCAACGCAATCATGCCTCCTACGAAAACGGATTTAGCTTAGTTTTTTACTTTATTCGAGGACGAATAAAAAGATAAGTGTGGGGGTATTTATTGTACACGTAAAAATGCACATTTATATTCACATATTTATTCTTATTTAGTGCATATAAATGTCAAATGTGGGTATTTTATCTTGTTTAAACTATAATTCAATTGATTTTAAAATATCATGCATTCATCATCATATAGGGGGAAAATGGTCATTTTTGTGCTTAAGTTATTTTGAGAATTTTTACTTGGACATTTTTCATTGTTTTTGTACAGATTTGATGCATGTAGAAGAGGACTTCATAAAGATATATATGAATACAAAGGAAAAAAGAGAAAATCAATGCCTTGCCAATAAAAAGGAAATCAATGCCTTGCCACAAAAAAAAGGAAATCAATCAATGGAAAAGGAATCAATTCAAATATAAGATTAGTGGAGGACCTCACCCACTCTCCCTCCTTCTTTAGCGGAGACAAAAAAGGGCTTCATGAATCATTATTGCTAAAGACAAAAGGAAGCTTAATGAAGGGCATTCTTGGTAGTACGCTGAAATTGAATCAGGGTTTTTCACATGTATAAATAACCCCTGTATGTTGATGTAAAAATCATCTTGGATTTTATTTAGTTTTGAGTGGCTGAAATCAAAAACTCTATTTATCTTCCATTTCTTCTTAGCCATTTCTTTTTTGTAATTTTTTTTAGTGCAATTTTAATATAGTGCTCTTTTCTTTTGTTGTCTTCTATAATGAAATCTCTTTATGTTATGAGTAGTTAAACCCCTTCAATTTAGGGGGAGTGAAGCTCTCATGATTCATGAATAATTAACATAAGAATTTCATGTTTCTAACTCTCTTATCTGAGCTTAATCTAAAATTGGATATAGATAAAGTAAAGATTTTATATGGTGAAAATTGATAGCACATGTTAGTTGATTATTCCCAAATGTGTTATACTCATATCATTAATAGAATCATACTTTATCACAATCTAATTCATTTTAGAAAAAGCAGTGACATTAAAAGTGAAAGCATCCTTGATGTTCTGTGTAGTTAGTGAATATTAACATACAGAACATACTCATAATATTTCATTTTTATTAGAACTATTATTTTCTATGTGATAATTAGGGCTTTAAGTTTGTATTGAAAACTGATGATTTATGTAGCTTGAATTTTCTAGCATATAAATCATGCTTGTATGAATAAAACACTCAATGTGCTAGTTATTAAAGAGAGTTAGAGCCATTTACTACGTTAATTAGATTGATGTTGATAGTGAATCTACTCCTAAATTGTCTCTTAGTCTCATATTTGTATTCATTTTAACATCGTTAGTTTTCTTTTAGTTTATAGTTAACAATTTCACTTGCTTTCGGCTTAATTTGATTGAGTCAGATTAGAATAAATTCTTTCCTTGCGGATCGACCTGTATTAGCCACGTACTACGATTGTACGCCGTTTTCTTGCGGTTATTATTATGACATTTTGTCAATGGTTTTCTAATTCCATAGAAACGCCATTTGCAAACAACAATTTAGGGCCCTAGGCGAACATAGTGCGAAAAGGGAAAAAGTTATTTTGGGCCCTTGAGGAGCAAGACGCGTAGGGGAACAAAATTGTCACTGCTAGGATTTGAACCCCTCACCAATTACCAGAGAAGCACAAATGACACCACCTGACCATATAATCATTCATTATTTTTAATGATGCTCAACTTCTTTTTTTATTTCTAGTAATGGAACATTAAAAAAGAGGCTCTTCCAACAAATTGGGCCCTGGTTCGTCGTCCAAATAGCCCAGGCCCAGGGCCGGCCCTGTGTGGTGAACTCTATGAATACTTTTACCATGCCTTTAGAATCACCACATGCATAAATATACCGGCCACTTGAGGTTATACTCTAGAGCGTATTGGCCCAAAATCAGTATGGAACAGAAATAGATCCAAAATGAAAGCAATATAAATTACCAGTCTCAACTTTCTGCTGGTAAAGGAACTTAATATAATACAAAAGAAGAAGCTTAACTTACCAATGAACACACCTCAAAAGGTGTTACCTCTAAAAGTTAAATAACACCAAAACTTGAGATTCAGGACATAACGATTCTGAACATGAAGAAAGATCCGAAGTCACATCGTATTTGTTGTTTTGATGTTATATTTAATGTTGTAAATCAAGTATATTTTAGCAAAAAGAAATGTGATGGAATTTGTAACTTTATTAAAAAACAAAAATTAAAAATAGTGCTATGCATATAACATTTTCCAGTTTGTACACATATGTGCACTTAAGCTTCCGTTCAAGTTGAACCATGCATCAAATGATCCATCCACTTTCGGAAATTGCATACCTCAGGTAAAACATATAAGAGCATCTCTAGCAGTCCATCATTTCTGAGCATGGGAAGAACGAAAAAAGCATTGATTCTTCCCACTTCTCCAGGACTAAACGTTGATTTAAAAAAAAACTATAAACCGTATTCTGAAAACCGATTATAGATTAATCGGTTTTCAGAAACCCTCTTACGCATCATTTTTAGGCTATTTTGTGGAAACGAGGATTTGAAAAAAAAACATATAATCGGCTTTCAGTTCCTTGTTTAGCATCCTTGTTCAGAAAAGAAAATGGGGAGAATCCCCATTTCTCTCCTCTCCCCACGCTCAAATCGCTACTACTGGAGCGTGGGGAAAAGGAAAAAAACGAGGATTTGTAGCATAGTCCCACTGCTGAAGATGCTCTTAACACTAAAATCTGCAAATTAATCTGATTTTTGACCCTTGGACTGACCAAAAAATAATGCCTACCATAAGACCAATCTGTCTATTGAGACATCCCACTACGAACACAAACTGAAGGAATGCAGCTTCCTGTTGTAATAGTAAAGATTCTAATGAACAATGCACTCTGAATTAGCCCAAACTCAATTCCATGGACTATTCGAGTGTGTGAATTTTGCATACAAAACCATGCATTCTAACTAAAAAGAAAACGAAGTAGGAAAGTTCAGATCCAGACTCAATTTCATGGATTTGATTTGTGAAGAGAAGGGAAAGATCGAAGATTGATCCAATTTTATTTGACTTCAGGGTTGTTTTAGTTCTTTATATTGTATATGTATAGATTTAGCTAGGTTCATGCATGAATCATGAACTAACCATACAAATGAAGCGAATAAGACTTTAAAAAAACTCTTACACTATCACCTAAAACAAACCATAACATGTGTTGAAGTGATTTGAAATAAGAAGCTAAATTGTGTCTTGATGACGTACCTACTATAGAATCCATGTTTTGTTTGACGGGTTGACCCAAAAAATATTGTATCCATACTAGAACTTCATGTATTATAGCACGCTATGCTCTAATTTTTCCACTCCCAATCATCTACAAACTACACACAGTAAGATGTATATATCATTATAATATATTGATCATGGAAAAAGTTAACAATTGCATACCTTGCAACCTTCGGCATAATTCTCCATAACAAACCTCAATACACTGTAATAGGCCTTAAAAAAATGTTCAATTAGCCCTATTGTCTCACCCGGAACAAATTACCCATTAGAAGTTGGTTGATCAAAATCAAAATTTAAGGGTCGATATTGGGTAAGTAATATGAATGTGTGGATATTTAAAAGATAACATTACAAAAGTGCATACAAAATTTACGGTACAACCTTGTTTAGCTAAAAAAAAGAATAATAAACGAAATATCAAAATGTTCATCCACATTTATAAAATATTTATCATTAGATGATCATTTAGCTTGATTATCAAACCGGCCGTTAGGGAGGTTTGCTTACTGTCACTTGACCAAAATCAATTTTTCCGAAGCCCAAAAAACATGAAACATATCTATAACATGTCTCATTAAATATCTCCAATCTAGTTAACTTAATTTCTCCGCTTTTGTCTCTTTAGATCTCTCCAATTTTAAATATTCTCTATCACATTAGTTTTTTATGTTTAACTAAAACTAAAAAAAAAAAAAAACTGATTTTTTTAAAATAACTATACAATCTAACAGTCGGTTCTCCACCATTGCGGTAATACTAGTATGAGTTAAATCCCATTAAATAATCCGAATTATGTGTAATAGGTGAGGTATATACGCCTTTCTAAAATTTGAAATACAATTTCATAAAGCTAACACAATACATGTTGTTGGCATCTGAACTGACCAATATCTTATATGAGCAATGATAGGGATCCAAGCCATTGGAGAGGACGCAAACCCCATACTTGTCTTAACAACCTAGCCCATATGCTTCCTACAACCCAAGTGCAATAACAAGCCTGTCCCACTCTGCCACGTCATTTCCATGGTACATGATCCTAAACAACTTGATAAGTGCTCCCATCACCCCTTCCATTATAACTCCCCAACTTCCTACTCCACCACCGGCCTCAAAATTAGACATGGGTTTGGTGTTGCTTTCTATTACTGAGGCGATCGTATTGTAGATTTATTATTATTGTTATACTATTAAATTTTAGTAGGTGTAATTAATGAAAGTATGTATGACTTGTGATGTAAGAGTTTTTGCTACTCCAACATGAAGGTTTTACTCAATATCAAACTGAAATAACAATTTATTTCAGTAAAATATATATATATTCAATCTTACTTAAACTCTATGTCTCTAACGTCATGTTACAAACTAAAATAATACAGGTTATATCAATGTTACTGTTAACAAAAATATAAACAAGAGAAATGTAGACCAGTTAATCTTGGAAAATTTGCTGGTTTAGGTCTGTTTTGAGAACTTATAATGGAAATAGGTCAGTTTTAAAACTAATTATAGATTTTGATCACTTTTCGTATACTGGCGTTATCACAGATAATGCCAGTTCTTTTTTTATTTGTGTGATAGCGTTATCTGAGATAACACCCAGAAGGGTATAAACCTTCTGGACCTTTCTTTCTTCTTTTCCACTTTACTTCTATTTTTCCCAATGATGAAAAAATTGGCACCCCTATCGGATCTAGGCCAACAATTTAATTTTTCCTTTAAATTTCACTTCCATAGACTCCTTTTATTCTCTACCACCTCCTATTAATAAGTTTACCTACCTTTATTGATTAATTTTTGTAATTTCTAAAATTTAGGGGTTTCATGTTTGGGGACTTCTACCCTTATCCCTTGTTTTGTGCAATAGATGTGTTTTTAGGTTCCTATGGTGTACAAGTTATAGTTGACATTAATAATTTCATGATTTTTGGTCTGTATATGTGTGTTCAAAGTTAAATTAGTGATTAAACTTCAAATTATGCATATTTAATGTGTGTATAGGTATGTGTGTGTGCACATTCATATGTATGTTCATGTTTATTAGTATTCGAGGTAAGAAAATGTGGTTGAAAGAAATATGAAAACACCGAAGTATGATGGAACGTGGAATGGAAAATCGCAAATTAGTTGTGTACTTATTGATTGAGTAATGTACTAATGCATGCTTCTTAACTGTTTATAGATTATGAAGAGTTGGAACTTGTATCGGTAGATCAAACCTGGCCTGGTTGATCCAAGGCATATGAAGTCTCACCAAGCCCAAGGTATTAACTTATTTTCTATTTAAGAATTACTTGGTGACCTTCCAGGTGGCTGCATTGTAGCTCATGCATCGGTTCGGGCCTTCATGCTTATTAACTTTACTCAACTGTCAAATGTTGCCTCATTAACCTTACACTACAAGAACATATGGCTATTCCAATGGCTATCTGCCGTTGGCGGCCGTTGGAATATAGTTCACACCTTCCAACGGCTTCCATCGGATACAACGGATAATTTCCAACAGTTGTTCCAACGGATTCCAACAGAACAACCCGTTGGAAACCGTTTAAAACAATGTCCATATTGCCGTTGGAAACCGTTGATAGCCATTGGAAATATTGGGTATTTTTTCATATAATAGCAAGCAAGCTACCTTTAGTACAAGAAAAATACCCTATTGCAACCAGCTATTTGCAACAGGCGACACATAATAGTTGCAGTAAATGATATTTAGCAATAGACCTATTGTAGCAGTTGTAATAGATGAGATTTAGCAATAAGTCTTTTCTTTCTATTGCGAAAAACATATTTTTAGCAAATGTGCTTCCCTTCCTGTTGCAAAAACCTACCTTTAGCAACTGTGCTTCTACACTAGTAGCAAAAACATATTATTTGCAACTGCGCTTCCAAGCCAGTTGCGAATAAATATCTTTAGCAACTGTTTTTGCCACTTGCAATAACTATATTTATTTACAACTGGTAAAGTCAGTTGCGAAAAACAAACTACTAAAAATAAGCATACTCTTTTAATGATTAACTTTTAATAATTAATTTTAAATAGCTACTGTTAAATGATTAACCGTTAGTAATTATATAAAAATTAAGATTAATATTTAATAATTATTAATTAATAATAAAATTTAAGTTTTATAAATGGTATTCATAACTGATAATTAAATAATAATAATTAATAATTAACAAATAATAATAATTAACATTTAAAAAATAATAAAATAAATAAATAAACATTAAATAATAATAAATAAGAAATAACTTTTAATGATTAACTTTTTAATACAATGGCTAAATTTAACTATAAAATGTGACGAAATTAGATATGATAATTTAATATGACAGTCGACTTAAACGTCGGATGTCCCGGACGGTGACTGACCTAGCCGGTTAGGTCGCAGGGGACCGGGGGCAGCGCCCCCCATCATAGTATATCTTATTTGTTGTTGATTTTAAAATAAACAAAAGAAATTAATGAAAACAAATTAAAACTTAAATTAGTAATCAAATTTCTCTCCCTTATTTAATCGATTATAATTAAATAGTAATAAGTACTAATTAATAATTGATGAATAAGAAATAATAATCAATAATTATTATTAACTAATTCAAATTAATATGAAATAACTAATAATTAAACAATGTTATTGTTTAATAACTAAAGTTCAACATTTATTTATTAGATTTTTTAGCAAGTTTACTTGAATGACAACTAAATATCTCCTTATGCAATTTTCCATTTACACATCTACAAAACTTGTTGGCACCAAACTGTTAAATTTTTGGCTCCTGTGTTTGAAATTTTGGCTCCTAAGTCCAAACTTTGAGTCAAAAATTCACCCGTATAGAGAGTTCTTCGCGCGCAACCATATCAAAAATCGTGTGGATCAAAAACCAATTTTCGTCCTTCGAAATTGTTCAGCCGCCACCTTCTTCCCCTCAGCCCTAATTTTCACCACCATCTTCCCCACAAATTTGTTCTAAGCCGCTGCTTAATACACTACTCCACCGAGCTTCCTTTAAACCTTGATCTTCGGTCTTCCTCTTCCCTACCGCTTCTATCCTTCCCCATGCCTGAGTTCACCTCTTCTTTCGAACCGTGCTCAACAATTTACTCCTTTCCTCCCTTTCCTTTCTTTTCCTCGCGTCTGTTGCACCAGCACTTGTGATATATCCATCTCCCTCCCTTTCTCTTCCGAGGTCTTTAATAAAAGGAATCAGAGAGAGAAAATTATAGAATATTTATTAGTTATATTTATAGTTATATATAAGTACAATCGATCGATGGCGGCGGTTAATGGGCTTGCGACGACTTTAGGGTTTTGCGTGGAGAAGGCGAATTCCAAGGCTAAAGTCGGGATCAGATCGAACAGGTTGGGGTTTGGGCTAGACAGAAGGAATGCGGTTGTTAGGTGTGAGATTGGGTCAGAGGTTGAGGAGATTGTTGCCGCTAAGGCTTCTAGTTTTTCTGCGTTGGAGCAATTCAAAGTTGCTGGAACCAACAGTAAGTTTGGACTTTGTTTTTAAATTTGATTATTGTGGCTGCCTTTTGAAGGATTATCTTGTTTTGTTGGTGGAGTTGCTGCTTGCATAATTATGAATTTTGTTAAACAGGAGAGAAGAAGATTTATAAAAATGTAAACTCGATGAATGATTCTATTTGTGCACTTTTGTTTGTTTAAGCTCGAGGCTCGATTGGAATAGATCACCTTATAGCCTGTTCATTGTTGAAGTTTTTTGCATCTTTCGTATGCGTGCTAGTTGAAAGTTCATTATTTTGTTCTAATGAGACAACATTTTTGTTTAAGAAATAACAGAACTATGTAAAGGTACTAGCTTAAGTCTTTTCTTGAAATCTAATAGTGGGTGAAGTATTTGGTTATGTTGTCTAGAATTGTAATGTTACTAGTATGTGACATATGGTATAGGATTCAATAGCGCTTCCTACGTAATGTTTAAACTAGCATGTGACATGTATCATGTCATCACCGCCGTTAAAAAGTACTAAGCTCATGACACATAAAGAAGGAAACATCATGATAGATTGATATACTTCGAAAGTTGGTGAACCTGGTCATTCATGAGTGTGTTTCCGTTGGTGAACCTAGTCATTCATGTCAGATAAGTTGGTAAAAAAATGTAATATTATATAGGCTTGCTGGATAGCAGCATATAAGCATTTATTAGGACATATACCCATGAATGAGAAAATTTTAAATTTTGGCGAACTGAAGTTAAGAGCATGAGTGAACTCTTAAGCTAACTGTACATGCAAATGCCTACCAAATTGATGCAGCTCATTGTAATCCAAGTTTAAAACTAGTTTTCAAACTGAGCTTAAACCAAGTGCCAAAATAATGTAACTCAATTTGTAAGCTTATTTTAAATTCAGTTTTGAAACTGCGATTAAATGTAGTTTGTAAACTAGCTTTGAACTCAGCCTTTGGGAGTTCGAACTCAGTTTAAAAATTGGATCAGAACTCTCTATAACTAAATTGGGTATGGAGTATGAACTCAGTTTAAGCTGACTGCGAACTGATATTAAAAAATAAAAATTAACTTATGACATAATTCTAGTAAAAGCGTAAGTTATTTGCAAACTTGACTGATATGACTCAGTTTTGCAGAGTTTACGTACCTAACTTTTGAACAGTCTTTATTTGACAAAGGCGGTAAGTTTTACAATTATGGAAAAATATGGTGTAAATGTCCAAAGAGCAATGTGAGTTCATTTTCTTATCTGATCATACTTCAACCTTTTTGTTGGTTACAGAAATGCAATAGGTCACCAAATGTATTATATATTCAAAAGTTGGTGAACCTGGTCATTCATGAGTGTGTTTCCAATGAAAAATGAGTTACATATAGATATCGTCCTATAGGTTAATGTTGAATTGGTTTGTGGAGCCAATGAAAAATATACAGTTTATTGAATATATTTTCCAGATAATTATGAAGGCGTAAGTAGGTTGGTTTTTACATGTGCAACTTTCCCTATTCTAAGTTCTTGTGTGGATACAGTATCTTAAACCTGAGTTTCCTCTACCGTTTCTTTTTATGTAGTATACAGAAGCTGATTTGTACAAATAACATTCATTCCTTTTGTTATGTGATGGATTCCAAGCAATGCATTGCTAAGGTTAGTTACTGCCAAAAACGATGTATTGCAGGTAATTTATTTGGGTAAAACTTTATGGTTGATATGAACTTTTAGTACATATTTTATGTTTTTAGGTTGTACAACTTGTTGATGACTCTGTTTATAGAACATATTCATAGGACAGTTGCACGTATGCTTCCCCGTATTAATTTGCATAAACATTTGCTAAACTGACACATAAACACATGGCACTGTTCACATATGTAAGTATGCATAATTTTACCTTTCTGTAATTGCATTTTATATTTTTCAGCAAATGATGTTGTGCATATCCGGTTAGTAAAGACTGCAAGAATAATGACATTCCTTGCGACAGAGCAGGGTGCTAAAGTTAAGAATGAAAAGCTTTCCAAGAAGAGGGGCAAGCTCATTAAAGTATTTGAACTATCGTATTAGTGTATCAGAGTAGAAATAGTGTATTCGGAAAATGTAATAAAATATTATATTTGAAAAAAATGTGATGCATGAGAGTAGAAATTGTTCTACACGAATGATGTATGAAAATTATAGAATTTTTTTTTGTAATTGTTTGTACTATTAAAACTTTATTAAAATAAAAGTTTTATTTGTTTATTTCATTTTGTGATATACATTATTACTAAAATGAATACATTTAATATGTAATATCTATAAGTTGTAATATATTTTTTAACGATTTATGAATCTATTACAAATGGGCATATACTGTTGCAAAAGTATCTGTTACAACAGTAAAAGCCCGTTGCAAAAAAGTATATTGCAACATCTTATTGCAACATGCAAAAACTGTTGCGAAAAGGGACATACCTTTTGCAACTTCGGTTATATAGACGGGCACTGGCCAGTTGCAATAGGTCAACTGCAACAGATATGGCCTATTGCGAAAAGTGTTTTTTGTTGTAGTGCTTCCAGCCTCCCCAACTCATTTCATTTCCAATCCATTTTCATTTTCAATCCATTTCCAATTCCACATATATTCGACACATATATACCACTAACAACACAAACAACCAAAATAAAACACATAAATATCAATATATGCAACCAAAACTATCTACACGTCCAAAAAACCATCCAAGCATGTCTATAAAGCATACCAATATATACAAACATCCAAAAACCATCCAAACATGTCAACAAAGCGTACCAATATACACAAACCATCAAAACACATCCAAACTTGTCTCATCATACATCAAAACAAAACACATCCTCTAACCGAGCATCAAAACACATACCTCAAGCTGCATCGCCGCTATGATCTACAGAAGCAGACGATGAAGGAACATCACCATGATTATGCACATACTCTGCAATCTTTTGATTCAGCTGCTCAATCTGCATACCCTGCACGCGATTCTGGTCCTACAGCTGGCCAATCAACGCTCGCAACTCCTTAATTTCTTCCTTGTCTTGTGCCTTCTTGTCTTATCGAACCTTCAAATACAAGTATAAAAGAAAACGATCAAAAGATACTCTTGGACAGAATTGAATTGAAATCATAACAAAATGAGAGCAGGATGTATGTCTACTATTTTTTATAATAAAATGAAATCATAACAATATCATAGCAAATACAAGTATAATTTACAAAGGGTGAATAATGCTAATTTTTATACAAGTAATTTGTTATACAAGTAATTTTTATTTATAAGTAATTATTATAACATACAATTTCAAAGTCATTTTAACAACGCTAACATACAATTTTTATAACATACAAAATGAATTCATAACAAAAACATATTAGTGAACATACAATTTTTATAACATACAATTTTTATATAAGTAATTCATTATACATATATCATTATTAGTGAACGAAGGCATTTCTAGTAGAAGTAAGTCTTAACAGAGAAAAAAACACTTAATAATTGTAGATGTAAATAATTTAAAATACGACGATTAAGGTTTTTAAGTAGAAGTAAGTCTTAATAAAGAAGAAAACACTTAATAATGTAGATGTAAATAATTTATGATATGCGAATATTATTGTCAGGTTATCGAATCCATAACGCCTGCTCTGCTGTGTTTTTTCCATAACAGCATCAAATAGGTTGTCTTCCTCTTCATGCGTCAACTCATCACGGCCCAACACCTCAAGCACATGACCCCGTACCTCCTGGAACTTTGCATATAATGCAAAAAACAATTTCATTTGAAAAATAATAAAATGATAATTTTAATTCACATTAACTAGTAATTTATAAACTAATTGATTCATGCTTGTAATATTTAAAATACACATACGTATGCCCATGTCGTCTTGTCCTGATCATCCCACTGATACGTGACGTTGTCAGCCTCATCCACCTGCCTGGATGCATGGGTGTGAGTAAAGACATCTATGTATGACACGGCATGTCCAAAAGCTCGTTCTTGTAGTTGGTAATTTGAATAATTCAATTCCACATAGTCAATCACTGAACTAAATAATATACAAATGTAATAATTAACAAATTTACCAAATCCTCGTGGTGATGCTGGAAAGACATGGATCCTCTGCGATGAGTTACTGGATTCTTGTTCCTATTTGCGGTGTTCTTTTTTGACTCAGCCTGGAAATGCACATTGACAAATTATTTAAAATTAGAAAAAAATAAATTCGATTCATTATAAATTTACCTTGAACTCAGGCGTGTCCCACCATGCAACCATCTTCTCAAACACTTCATCTCCCATCCATTTTGGTTGCTTTCCCTTTTTCTTAAGCTCGTTCATCTTCTCTCTATAATTCTTGGCGACCTTCGAGTTTCTGTATCGTTGAACTAGCTTCATGTCATCCTCCTGCACATCTACTGCTCCCTGTATAATGAGAAAATCTTACTAATCACATTCATTTGTGTTTAACTAATTAGTCTCTTTGACATACCAAGCGGTATAAACGTACCAGAAAATCTTGCCAGATAGTCTTTTTGACATCTGCTGGGACCCTGCTCCAATTTAGCCAGAAATTGCTCATTCTGGCCATATACGCGTCCTTAGTGATATCTAAAACAATCTGAGATGGCTCCAACTCAAACCCCCTATGTTAAATATAAATTAGAACTTTATAAAATATAGTTATATTATGTAAAAAACATTAAATTGTTATTATGCTAATTTTGGTACTTACGCCTTGTCAGCCTTAGGCTTCAAATAAACAACCCAACGAGCACGTTGTCTGCCACTACCCTCACCAGCATGCGGGATAATGCTACGGTGTCTAGTGTGAGAGGCCAAGCCAGAGCTGGAAGCGGGGTCAGACATAATATACCTGGAACATAGATATAAGCATTAACTTTGAGAATATGTAATTAAAATGTGCAAATAATATGAATATGAGCAACATGACATGAATGAATAAAGATGCATTTTGATAATATGTGCAAATAAAATATTCGATTAAGAAATCATGAACGTCTTTACATGTCTTTTTACATTATTCTTTGAGTTCTATTTTTTACACCTACTTTTGTAGGGTGAATAATTCAAATAAGAAATTCTTTTTAATATTGTTTATAATGAGTACATGAAAAGCTTTTATTTTCTTAAAAAAAATATCAGTTGAAAATCTCTTCTGAAAGCAACTAAGTAAACAATTTAAATGCTAAGAAGTCAAAATGCTTTAGATATCAAATTGCTTAAAAGCTAAGCACCAACTAAATTATTTGTTTTACATTGTTATTTGTTGCTAAGCACCAACTAAGCTATGTACCAACTAATTTATTTGCTTTTATTTACATGTCTTTTTACATTGTTATTTGTTGCCTTTTCCTAAGTCTTTCATATTTTTACTTACATTATTAGTTCAATGTAAAGCGGGCTTAACAATAATATTATCTATTCCAAATTTGATACACAAACGTAGGCCTATAGCAATCACATACAATCCGTATGTAGAAGAGCCCCTTAAATATTGGCAATCACGTAGCTAAAATTATTAGCAATGCTTTGTTGCTTCTTAAAGTAACTACGTAAAATATTATCTCATGAGCACACACATATCAGGTGCATGCAGCATAATTATACATTTTTTTTCTATTATCATTCATTGCTTATGATGTAACACCTGAAATTAAACATTCCAACATTAATATTGTGGTATTACTAGCAACTAGGGAGTAACATGATACAATATACACATAGTAACAACTAGAAATCAATAAAACCTCAAATTAAACTTGAAATTAATTAAAACTCTAAACCTAGATTTAGACAAAATACCTAATTTAGAGAGCAAAGAAGGATGGAGATGGGCTGGAGCACCTTTTAGACGGTGTCGGAGGGGGTTGCGGTGGCCGGAGAACATTGGAGAGCCAATTTGGGTAAGAAAAATCATGGAAAGGGGGTGTAAAGTTTAATTTGGGGAAGAGATAATGAGCTTTGGCTGGGTGGTGCAGGAGATATCTCGAATATTCCAACGTCCGCCAACGGTCTTTATTACATCGTCTTCCAATGGCTTCCACGGATTCTAATTTGCCGTTGGAAACAAGGCGCTGGAATACACTGTTTCTCTAGTAATCTTAAGTAAAAGCTGCTTTCATTTGCAACTACTAGCAGTTGAGCAATGTATTTCGAAGCAACTTTTAATTTCTTTGAAGCAGACTGTGTAGTGTAAGTAGTATAAATTCGTGATGCTGTAGGGTATTGATTTCATGGGGTTATCTGTTTTTCACTTATACCAAATGAAAAATAGATAACCACATGAAAACACTTCCCATGTGCAACTTCACGAATTTATATTACTTACACTACAAAGCCTGTTTCAAAGAAAGTAAAAGTTGCTTCAAAATAAATTGCTCAACCGCCAGCAGTTGGAAATGAAAGCAGCATTAACCAGGTTAAGTGAAACAGCATTTGATACTTGAATAAATCTAATAAGCATGAAGACCCGACCCAGGTGCATGAGCTACAATGCAGCCACCTGGTGGGTCACCAAGTAAATTCTTAACTAGAAAGTAAGTTAAAACCTTTGGCTCGTTATGTAATCTAGATATGTTGTTATGTTATATAAATCAGATATGTTCGTTATATAAATCGAATATGCAATTCGGATTTGTTGTCGTTATGTTTGTTATGTCATACGGAAATGTTGTAGTTACGTTGTTATGTAATTTGGATATGTTGTTGTTATGTAATTCGGATATGTTGTTGTTATGTAATTTGGATATGTTATTATGTAATTTGGATATGCTGTTGTTTTGTAATTTGGATATGTTATTGTTATGTAATTCGGATATGTCATTGTTCTGTTTTTGAATGCGTAGTCGTTTCGTAGTTAGATTTGTAAACGCCATTTGTTGCGGGTGCCTAAATATATGAGGGGTTTGCTCACTGCCTCCTTTGGAGGCAGTGCGCATTTTTTATAGCATTATCTGGGATAAGGCTAGTTATCGTTATTCCAGATAAAGCTATGAGAATTGCGCACTGCTTCAAGTGGCGACAGTGACCATTTGACATAGCATTATCTTAAATAACGCTTCTTAGCGTTATCCCAGATAACGCTCTGGCAAATGGTCACTGCCTCAACAAGAGTTGTTTTCAGCTACTTTTCCATCCACTTTCATTATTTCCTTTCAATCTTATGCTTTCCCAAAATTCCAAAAATGGCCACCTAATTTTCGACATCTTCTCTATTTCAAAAACCTACCAATTTGTATCTAAGTATTTGCGATTGAGCTGGAAATCAGGTTAGATTTTACATCCAAGTTCTACAATTTGATTAGTTAAAGATTTTGTTTCTCTTGTTATTCTCTATAGTTCTACTATACAGCTATTATACCTTTGTTGTAGGTTAAAGATGGATAATTGGGAAATTGTGCATGAGACAATGATGAAATTTTTTGATGACTTTGGAAAAAATCATATTGGTGGGGTGGTAGAAGATGGTTTAATAAACGACGTTACTATTGTTCCTGAGACACAACTTGAAGTTGTGCAGCAGGGTCCGCAAATACAGAATTTAGACGACGCGGTGGTTGGGTTTCGTCTAAGACGAGGGTTACTGAGTACAGTGACGGATGCAATAATGTCGTATTGCAGCATACGTGCGCTTAATAGTTTAAAATCTCCTCGAGTGTTTTGTAATTGTTGTGCGGAATGTGATATTGTTGTTTGCAGAAATGACAAGAATGCAGGACGTCGTTTCTACCACTGTGAATATTATAAGGATCATAAAATTCATCCCAAACAAATTCAATGTTGCATTTTTTTTCAAATGGTTGGATCCTGAGATTTGTCCTAGAGGGGTTGAATACATATTGGAGATGCAAGCGAAGAACAGACGATTGCAGAATTTAGAGTATTGGAACGCGTTAATGAATCAAGGGTGGAACTTTACAGAGTACCTTCCTAGTGGATCGGGCACTGGACCGAGTAATAGGAAGTAAATGTGTTATGAATGCGTTGTAACTCTATTAATTATGAATTTATGTAATATGCTAAAGAATTATGTACTGACTTATGTCGTTTTGGTTATGAATAAAACTCAAATGATTTATGTAATACCGAAAAGTTACAATTACTACAAAAGATAATACAAATACACGAATTTATATAGCTTAAGTACATCGTTTCTTCTTATTACCAACAACTTCGCATTTACTGCACCTGTTTATTTTTGAAGTCCAACCTTCATTGTTGTATCGAACATCTTATTGGTAGCTTGTACCCGGTGGAAATCCTAAGGATGTAATGTTAAAGCTCGAAGGATTAAAGCTCGACAATACATTTCGATGACCAATTCTATCATCAATATTTTGACATTAATGGTTATCGTCTACGGGAGTTGTTTCTTTTGCTACTTGAATCCGTTTGCTCTTTAAAACATACAACTATATGGATTTCATTATTGCTGAAAACATTCCACATCATCATCATCGGTTATTTTAATGGCTTTCGATCCAACATCCGTAGGCAAGTTACATACCAAATCAATGTCGAATTCATCGGATTTAATCTTAGTCGATTTGTATACCGAATCTTTCAACTGAACCAAGTTACATCCACGAGGTACTTTTGCAGGTTTATGCGACCCTCCAATGTATTTCCCAAAGTAATCATCGTCTACCAACAATTCACCATCATAATAACATATGGTAGGAATACATTTAGGAGTCATTCTACATGCAAAACAATAACAATTTAACTATCTATAATGAACTAAAAATTCAAATGTCAATATACACACCTTGAACACAAAATGAGATATATAACTGTCGATTAATGAGAAGATCTTCTAAAAAGGTATAATTCTAATATTGTACGCGTGTTATACAAATGGGGAAAAAATTTGCATAGGCGGAGTTGTGAAGTAATAAAGGAAGCAGGAAATAGAAGAGGAACAAAGGGGGTTATTAGCCTCTGGGCGTTATCACAGATGACGCTAGTTCAAAATTATTTTATGAAGGCATCATCAGGGATAACGCTTTTGAAAAAATAAAATTTTGAACTAGCATCATCTGTGATAACGCCAGTGTATAAAAAAATGGTCTATTTCCGTAATTAGTTTAAAAACTGGCCTATCTATTTGTGTTACTACTTTTCGAAACTGGCCCAAATCAAAAAAAAATATCCGCTAATCTTTGAAGGTTCATTATCATAAGATACAATAACAGCAGGAAAACCATTCCGAGATTCTGGTTCTTATGCAAGCCATAATAAAATAATTAATAAAAGAATTAAACTTCATTACAACAAATAATGAATTACTTTTAACAATAAAACTATCAAGTAACCATAAAGAGTAAACTTACACTGATTTCTTTTCGTAAACTTTATCCAGTCATGCCAAGAATATAGCAATCT
Source organism: Allium sativum (assembly GCA_030737875.1). NCBI lineage: Eukaryota > Viridiplantae > Streptophyta > Magnoliopsida > Asparagales > Amaryllidaceae > Allium > Allium sativum. The sequence goes on along the minus strand of CM060924.1, from coordinate 521,787,430 downwards.
GAAATCACCATGTTCACCTCAATATCCTGAAATGGTAACAAAACCCCGAACTTTAAAAATATTAGAAAACGAAAATATAAAAGTGGAAATGCTAAATAAATTTTCTATCATCACTCAAATTGCCACTTCCTAGCCGACAAGCAACTGCATCAACGTCAGGTCCATGCCCCGTCGAAATGCCAAAATCGCCAACGCCAAATCCTCAGCTAAGCCTCATCGCGAAACTATCCCATCAGTCAGCCACGTGTGCGTTTGCTTTCTTCTTTTTGCGTCTTCCCATTACATCTTCGTTAATCGATCTGAAATAACTCCATGGAGAACTATTGGATAATTAAAACAAAATTCAAAATAATAAGAAACATTGTATTTATGAATAATATCAATTTGGAATTTTTTTATGTAGGCTAGTTTAGAAAAGTAATAACAGGAACTAGCCTGTTTCAAAACTAATTGCAGATATATGCCACTTTTTGTCATCCCAGATCACGCTAGTATCCAGGATAACGTTGGCATTATCCCAGATAACGCTTGTTGGCATAATCTAGGATAACATGCAGAGGGGTATAACCCTTCAGCCTCTTTCTTCCCTTTCTCATTTCCTCCCTCCTCATATTTTTAACAAGTACAAAAATTACAACCCCATTTCCATTTTAGCCCAAAAATCGAAATTTTCCTCTAAATTTAACTTCAGTGGCCTGCCCTTCTTCTCAACAACCTACTTCGAGTAAGTTTACCTTATTTCTTGATTAAAGTTTATAATTTCAGAAATTTGGGGTTTTCATGTTTAGGGATTTCTACTCTAATTCCTTCTTTTGTGGAATAGATATGTTTTTAAGCTCCTATGGTGTACAAGTAATAGATTACATCAACAATTTCATGATTTTATGTTTATTATGTGTATGTTTAAAGTTGAGTTAGTGATTGATGTTTAAATTATGCATATTTAATATGTTTATGAGTATGGAATGAGATGGTTGAGTCTTCGTTGTGTATTGTATCCGATAATATGAGATTATGGAATGTGAAATATGGAAAGTGGAATGTAAAATCGTAATTTAGTCGTGTATTTGTTGATTGAGTAGTGTATGAATGCATGCATCGTAACTGTTTATAGATTATGAAGAGATGGAACCTCGACCAGGCGATCCAAGGCATATGAAGTAGATGAACCCTCACCAAGCTGAAGGTTTTAACTTAATTTCTGGTTAAGAATTTACTGGGTGACCCTCCAGGTGGATGCATTTTAGCTCACGCGCAGAATCAAGTATTCATGCTTATTAACTTTATTCAAGTGTCAAACACTACTTTACTTAACCATAGGAAAAAGTTGCTTTCACTTGCAACTGCTTGCAGTTCAGCAATGTATTTTGAAGCATCTTTTACTTTTTTGAAGCAGACTGTGTAGTGCAAGTAATATAAATTTATGCTACTGTAAGGAAGTGTTTTCATGAGGTTATCTGTTTTCTTTTGTAGAAATAAAAAAATAGATAACCTTACGAAAACGCTTGCCATGTACTGCAACACAAATTTAAATTACTTACCCTACACAGTCTGCTTCAAAGAAAGTAAAGTTGCTTCAAAAGACATTGCTGAACTTCAAGCAGCTGCAAGTGAAAGAAGCATTTTCCTACGGTTAAGTGAAGCAGCATCACTTGAATAAATCTAATAAACACAAATACTTGATCCAGAAGCGTGAGCTAAAATGCATCCACCTAGAGGGCCACCCAGTAAATTATTAAGCAGAAATTAAGTTAAAACCTTAAGATCGTCATGTAATTTGGATATGTTATTGTTTTGTTGGTGGATATGTTATTTTGTATGATGTTTTATGTAGAACCTTAAGATTGTCATGTAATTTGGATATGTTTTTGTTATGTTCATTACGTAATTTGAATATGTTATTGTTTTGTTCGTTATGTAATTTGGAAATGATTTTGTTTTGTTGGTGGATATGTAGTTGTCTTGTTGGTCAAATATTATATGTTGATTGCTTGGTCGTTTTGTAATATGATTTGTTGTTTCGTGTTTTGGCGGCCTAAAATGCTCACTCCCTCTTTTGGAGGCAGTGAGTATTCAACAGAGCATTATCTCAGATAACTCTCAAAAGCATTATCCGAGATTACGCTAAAAAATTTCTCATTGCCTCTTTTGTAGGCAACGAGCTATTAACAGAGCGTTATCTCGGATAATGCTAAAAAATGCTCACTTCCTCATTTCAAGACAGTGAACAATCTACGGAGTGTTATCTCGGATAACGCTAAAAAATTTGCTTACTGCCTCTTTTGGAGGTAGTGAGCAATCTACATAATTGCCTTACTTTTCCACCTACTTTCGTTATTTCTTTCGTCCCTTGTACTTTCCATAAACTTCAACAATGTCAACCTAGTTTTCTAACTATTCTCTATTTCAAAAAACTGCCAATTCGTATCTTAGTATTTGCAATTGAGTTGGAAATCAAGTTAGATTTTACATCCGAATTCTATAGTAGGTTACTGATTTTGTTTCTCTTGCTATTCTCTATAGTTCTACTATATAGCTATTTTACTATTGTTGTAGGTGAAAAATAGATAATTGGGAAATAGATGATGCGACAATGATGAAAATATATGATGACTTCGAAAAAATCGTATTGGCACAGTGGTAGAAGATGGAATGAATTATGTCGAATGAATTATGAAGGAAACTCAGATGAATTATGTTATATTAAAGAGTTACAAGTACTACAAAGATAATATAATTACACGAGTTTATATCGCTGAAGCACAACGATTTTTTTTATGACCAATAACACTGCATTTGCTGCACCTGTTTTCCATTTGATTTCTGACCTTCGTCCATAATATTTTTTAACCTAATGGACTTTGGTCGTCCAGGCGGCCTTTTCACTACAGGAGGTAGTACCAACTAATTATCCATTAACGGTCAATATCGCTTATCCTTAACGGGGTGAAATTCTGACGTGTATGCAGCTAGGTATTTTGCGACTGTATAGTATAGTGAAGCAAAATCATGATGAGCTTTGTTAGCTCCCGTCGAAGCTGACGAACAAGCTGCCATTAGACATATGTACAAGGTAAATATTGGAGCAAAGGAATATTGCATGTACAAGAGCAAGTGTCATCATTGATTAGCACTTTGAATTCATCCCCAAAATAATGCACCACAGATCATTCTACCAGGTTAAATTGAATAGTCCTTGTGCATCTTGCTTCATCTTCTCTTTCAGCATTCTTTGTTTCCCATTTAGGTGTAAGTTTGGTTTTAAGGCTTTACGCTATTTCTCTTTGTTGACAAAAGTAATTTATCGATCGAAAAAAAGTACGAGCAACCAATGTTTTCACAGGTAATGATCGATCCCCTTTCAATACACCATTAAAGCTTTCTAAAGTGTTTGTGGTCATTACATGAAATCACCACCATCATCTTTGCAAGGAGCCCAATTTTTCTCTTTCTCATGTAAACTTTTTTCAATCCAATTATGCGCCCTTTCACTAACGTCCTTTATTTCTTCACGAAGTTTATGGTATTCGATTTCCTCCGAGGCACAAACCGCAACATAAAATAACCCGGTCAGTCTTTTGTCTTTAAAACCAATAGCTTGAAAGATAGCCTTGAGATGTCTGGCACAAAAACAATGCTTGTGAGGTAAACACTGCTTTGTTTCCAACTCATTTGGTATGCCCTTCATTATATCAGAAATAAAAGTATTTCGACGATCATTAACGATACGACTAAAGTGTCGCATGCAAGAAAAAAACCAACCCCAACTATCCTCAGATTCTGACTCAACAATCGCATAAGCCAAAGGATATGGATGGTCATCCGTATCAACAGAAGTAGCTACTAGCAAAGTTCCTTTGTGTTTTCTATATTAATGTGTACCATCAATACACAGTATTGGATGACAACGTGCAAATTTTCAATACACGGTCCAAATGCCCAAAAGGCATGTTCAAATACCCCAACATCGTCCGTAATAACATGCCTTATACTTTCCAAATTTTTTCTTGTAATTTCTGTTAAATATTGCCTTAAGGTGCTATATGATTCGGCCCAATCACTATATTTTTTTTGACGACCTTCCTCAATGCTCTCCACGCCTTCATATAACTAATTTAAGCAAATAATTGTTGCTCCACTAAAACCTATATAGTGCCAGCGGTTATATTCAAATCATATTTTACAAACGGTAAGATCTTCGAAGCCAGAAATGACGATGTTGTCTGCTTGTGATTTGAGTTAACCATTGGATTCACGCATTTGTATTCACTTGCATATTTTCTTACAATCCACCAACTTTGCTTAATTTTTTTTGAAACAATCGCATGAATTCTCCATAGATAACATTGACATTGTGATAGCAATATATTTGGTTTTATTGGAATTTATTGGTTTGAAGGAGATAGCATAAAGAATTGACCATTCACTTAACTGTTGTTTTAATTTTTCTTTCGTTTCAAAAATCATACCAACTTTGAAATTGTTTTGGACACTTAATGACGAAGATAACTCATTTTTGAACTGAATATCTACCACAATTGACTTCGCCATTAATTGGCCGTACTTAAGTCATCATCAAAGGGTACTTTCATTTCATTCTCATCGCTATCTTCAGCAAATCTATCTTCCAAATCAACAAAATCATAGTCTAATGGTTTGTTATTTACTTGCATGATATCTATCCAAGGAACGTCATTCTCTGGTATGCTCACTACATCCGTACTATTAATTGGGGATCCTCATACTCTCCTTCATTTATTCCAACCATGTCCTTTTCAATATTGGATACTACCTCATTTGCTACAATGACCTTGTTTACTACTTGGGTATTTCATTGTGTAGCAATGTAGTGGATTAGAGCATTGAAGATTCAAAAAAGTGACACATGATAACTATATGAATTACTCACATACAAAACCAACGAGTCAACTGTAAAAAATTGCATCTCTCTGACTTAAATGTTGTAATTCAGATTGTATAAGATGCTTGAAAGGGGACATGTAATAATTTGACGGTCCAGCGAAGCAAAAAGGATTCGATTGTTGAGTAACAAAAATGCATAAAAAACAAAGTACTTAAGAGCTAGAATAATAACATATGCTTAAAGATCCAAGAAACAACAAATATGCAATCAATCTTTCCATCATATGTGTGAAGCTTCCTTAAGTAAAAAAGTGGTCATTGTATCGAATATCATGTTGATAGCTTGTAGAGGTGGAAAACCAAAGGTAGAAGTATTAAAGCTCGATGGATTATAGCTCGACAATACATTTTAATGACCAATCCTTTCATCAATGTTTTGACATTCAACGTTATCTACTACTAGAGTTGTTTCTTCTACTACTTGAACCCATTTACTCTTTATAACAAAAAGCTCCATGGATTATTTTGTCATTGAAAGCATTATATCCACATCATCATCATCATCGGCTATTTTAATGGCCTTCGATCCAGAATCCGTAGGCCAATTACATACCAAATGAATGTCAAATTCATCAGATTTAATCTTTGTCGATTTATATATTGAATCTTTCAACTAGACCAAGCTACATCCTTGAACTACTTTTTCCGGTTTATACGACCCTCCAACATATTTGCCAAAGTTCTCATCTTTTACCCCCAATTCACCATCATAATAACATATGGTAGGAATACATTTGGGAGCCATTCTACATACAAAACAACAACAATTTCACTATCTATAACGAACCAACCTTTACAACAACCCTAAAATCAAATATTATAAAATTATAATGTAAATAGCCATACCTTGAACACAAAATGAGATATATAACTTGTTGATTGATGACTAGATCTTCTAAAAAGGTATGATTCTAATATTGTAGGAGTATTATAAAATGGGGATTTTCTTTAGAACTAGAGATGTAAAAGAAGGAACGAAGGAGCAAATGGGAGAGGAAGAAACTGGGCCGAAGGGTTATTTGCCTCTGGGCGTTATCCCAAATGACGCCAATTAGCGTTTTCTGGGATAACGCCAACATTATCTCAATGAAGGCGTGATATGGGATAACGCCTTCGATAAAAAAATAAACTGGTGTTATCTGGGATAACGCCAGTATATAAAAAGTGGCTTATATCTGTAATTAGTTTTGAAACATGCATATTCCTGTTGTTACTTTTCGAAAATGGCTTAAATAAAAAAAATCCTATTAATTTTGATTTATGATCTTATATGAAAGAAAAATGATTAGTTTAAGAAAATTCACATAAAATAAGTTTTGGCTACTTCTATTTCCATCTCAACTTCCTCCTTTCACACTCCATCTAGTTAAACAGATTGACCACATCTACAATACATCTTCTTCGCTCCCTTTTTCTTGTTCTACCCATCAATTCTCTGACAAATTTAAAACAAAATCATATTTAAGTTTGAAGCAAAGGTTTAACTATTATGATGATTAATACAAGTGGAGAAGAAAAGTAAGGGTTTAGCAAAGTGGAATTGAATATGAATTTCTCAAATTATTAACAAGTAAGAAATACCACGAATTAGTGCTAAGCTATGTCTCAAAGTTTCATTTACTTTTGTTTGAATCATTGTAGAGTTCAACAATAACCTCATGCTAGTGAAAAGAAAATTTAATGTAAAGTGATTTAAGGCTGATGTTGACCTACTTTTTGGTTAAAGATGTCACACGTCAAGATTTTGGTTAGCGACGCGCTCAAATTTCTAGAACATCGTCAGAAAACACAAACCGATTTGGTCGAAGTCGCGACGTGTTCGAAAAGGTTGGAAATAATTTCGATTCGCGAAATCGTCGTTAATGGACCTGGAAAAACTGGCATGGTAAAAATACATAATCAACTCGGTCCAATCAGCTCAAAATTCTTGAGCATGTCGGTCTGATCACGTGGCAAAAATCATCGTGGAAAAATATATGGATTTTGGTAAAAAGCAGTGTCACGCACTTAACACAGATGATCGACATGAAACGATAATGAAAAATGGACTGCGCGACTCATGAAATCAAAATCTGGAACTTGGCAAAATTCTGATTTGGTACTTTCAAAAACAGGTGATCAAGTACTTTAGATTCTTAGTTCGGTTTCGATCTTCTTGGGTTTCTTGGACTTGGTTTTCTAGCCTTCGGTGCTTTGGCTTGGGATCTTGGCTTTCTTTGGTTTCCTCTCTTATGGATTTATAGCCCTTAGACAATGGGCTTCCCACCTTGGCTTTCTCACCTCTGATTTTCTGGATTTTGGTTCTCTTGGTATCTTGAGCTTATGGCTTGGCTCTCTTGGCTTTCTCAGGATTTTGGATACTCGGACTTTGGTCCATGGATTTGGCTTAGTAGGCTTCGACCATCTAGATTTACCTCTTTTGGCTTTCTGGAATTATAGATGGTTGAGTCGACCTACCCATGTATAGGAGCTGTTATAATCCCTAGGCATTCTCTTTGCCCGACAATACACCATCATCTCCTCAATTGTTAATAAAATGGATAAGTTCTGACTTTGCTTGGTTATCTTTCTTTGGTAAGGCCGTCTCGAACACTTTGGAAACTCTTGGTCATCTTGCTTCGGTATGATCGCCTTGAACCACTCCAGTAACTCTTGGTCGTCTTGTTTCAGCAAGATCGCCTAAAGAAAACACTAGTTTCGGAACTGAAATGGCTAAGCTTGCTTACCCATGTGATATGAACCAATGAGATCCTGGGCATGCTCTTCGCAGACGATGAACCATCCAGTTTCCTCCATGAATGAATTTGAAATCAGAAGAAGCAAAGTCCGTATACCCATGTATTTGAACAGGCATCCCTAGGCATGCTCTTTATGGATGATAAACCAATGTGTTTTCCTTTTGGCTTTACCAAAAACCCTAAAGTTCTTTAACTTTAATAAAATTACTTCACTTGTCGGAATCCCGGCTGCAGGGTAACGAAATCTAGAATCGGATTGCAAACTTTAAGTAAGGATCGGTAGGATCGCCTTGGAAAACTCAAGCTACCCTTGGTCATTTTGCTTCGGCAGGATTGCCTCGGAAAACTCTGGATTTCCTAGTGGTCTCATCAGTGATACGGCAAGATCGCTCACTACTGGGTATTGGTTATCTAGCTACCTGGTTATTCTGGTTATTTCTAAAACAATTTGGAGCGATCGTCGGCTTTTATTGGATTTCAGGCTCTCTGGTTTTCTACTTTTAGGGATAATACGATTCAGAGCGATCGGCCATGGATTTCTGGTTAATACGATCCAGTGCGATCGTAGTTCTTTGATTTTTCTTGTTATAGAGGTTCGCTACGAACTTCTTCTGGCTTTAGTTTCTGGATTTCTGGTTTTCTCGCAAAACACATCTTCCTTTCTATCAAGCAAGACATAATTTTGGTGGGTAAAGTGTTGACATGTTTTTTGGTCAAAGATCTCACACGTCAAGATTTTGGTTAGTGACGTGCTCAAGTTTCGAGAACATCATCAGAAAACACAAAGCAATTTGGTTGAAGTCGCGACATGTTTGGAAAGGACGTCAATTCGTGAAATCATCGTTAATGGACTTAGAAAATCCGGCATGGTAAAATTACATAATCGACCTGGTCTGATCAACTCAAAATTCTTGAGTATGTCGGTCTGATCACGTAATTCGTCATAGAAAAATATATGGATTTTAGTTGAAAGCAGTATCGTGTACTCAAAAACAGCCGATTGGCATGACATGATAACAAAAAATGGCTTGCGTGACTCAAAGCATCAAAATCTGGCACTTAGCAAAATTCTGGTATGGTATGTCCAGAAACAGGTGATTGACTCATGAAAATCATCGAGTTTCATGTGTTTGTGCTTGGCTGATCACATCTGGCAAAGCGGTCGATCATCTGATTTGGTATGAAAAAAATATAGTGCTTAGCACAGGAAAATGAGGAAAAACCACATGTTTTAGTCGGACCGATTGCATTCTAGAACTTAGCTTGGAAAACCAGGGTTTTCGAATCCCTATATTTTGTTTCCTGGGAGGGATACAAAATCCATGAGCCCGACTCCACCACGGCACGGGTTACATCGGGTTCGGCACGTGATTCTTGTATCTGAAAAGTGGCACAACAAAGGAATCAAGATTCTTGGCACGCGATTTTTCCTTTAGCAACATGGTGGGGATTCGAAATCCCATGGTGCACGGCAGGGATTTGAAATGTTGATCTGGAGAAGGGATTCGAAACTTGGCATTTGCCAAGCGGATTTGGCAAATCAATTTGGCAAGGGCAGATCAGGGAAATTTACTTGATCAATACGCGTTTGCAACTGCTTTTGGGATTCGAAATTGGAAAGTGGAAGATCTTCTTGGCACTCGATTTTGCCGTGTTGATCAACGTTTTTTGGCTGGGCAACACACGTTTTCACCTAGTTTTCAGGTATTCAAAAAAATTCAACATCGGGATGCAATCTTTCATCATGACTTTGGGTTTTTGACTCCGTTTTTGGGATGTGAATTTTGTATCTCTTAGAGATACGAAATTCGGGCTGACACTCCCAAAACTCAGATATAAATACCCCTAACTTAGCATTCAAAGGGGTTGGCTCATTTGCACTCTTATTACACTTTGGCAACCGGGATTGAGGCTATCAAGCACCATTAATGGTTGCTTTCATCATTTTCAGAAATTTGGGACTTCTAAAAGTTGCACAAACGTTTGCCTACAACATTTGGACATTTCTTTGGATTTTTCCAGTACTTTTGGACATTTTTGGATATCTTTAGAATTTCTTGGACGTAGTAGCTACTTGTTGGACATTACTTCATACTTTGGCTCAAAGAAGAAGAAGAAGGGTATTTTGGTTAAAGTTTAGAATTAACAAACATTTTGTTGTTCTATTACACAACTTTGTACATAAATATTATCCGGACTTGTACAACTTTTGTAATCAGCTATTGTATGATGAATGATTATTGTAAAGTGGAAGTAGGCGTTAGCGCCAAACCACTATAATAAGCTGTATTCTCCCCGCATATTTCATTACCTTGGATTTGGATTATCGTTTTTCTATAAAATGTCACTTGGGCATTGGTGTGTACGAATAGTGACAATTTCCCACGTCAACAACTGACTTGGTTGGAGATTTACATTATTCATAGCGAATTAACTTTGGATATTCTAAGAGAAATTACCTTTGCTGAAATACAAATTAGTGACCAATATGATTTCTTTAATGTTGTAATTGCTTTTTTTTTTGAAATATTGTGTAGTTGAAATGGTTCTTATTACATAATTTGAATAGAAAAGAATGTATAATATAATTATATGTTCTATAAATATTTATCTATTTTAATTGTATAAACGAATAAATGTTTCTAGAAAAAGTGTATATGTTACAACATGTTAATTATATAATTAATATGCAAAGGAATTTAACAAGTAGCCGTTATTGTCATGCATATGAGTGCTTCTACCCAAAATGAGGTGCATTATTCATCTTCTTTGGTTTGATTAAATTATTAACCATTAACTATATGTAAATAGTATAATCAAGCACCGACAATTAAAAAAAATGAAAACTTGGTAATGCTTGGCACCTTTATATTTTGACACCATGAATAAGAAAATAAACCTTCTGTATTCCTTCTTGAATTTCGAAGATTTTATGATTTTAAGACAGTATTAAAGACTTCTCAAATTTGATTCTTCATTTTTGGATGGAATTGTAACAACATTTATTGATTATAAACGTCTAGCAACTAGTTTAGTTTGTTGATGGTTTGTAAGTTTGTGCACCTTGTGTGATGTAGCGTGGTGTCTGGTCCGCTTTAAATTCCGCTTGAGTGATTGGTTTGCTTTAAAAACCAACATAGTAGGTAGACAATCTGTCTGACTCTTGTTTCCCATTGTATTTATTATATATTATAATAAAAAGTGTTACGGATCACTATAAGAACCAGTTGGCTTACAAAAAAAAGTCTGCAAATATAGCATTGTCATTGACGTTCCTTCTGGTTAAGCATTTATTGCTTTCTCTTGTAAAAATATTTAAGTTTCAAAACAAAAATTTTGCAAAAATATTAGTGTTATAATGCAGTAAAAGTATTAATTTTCTTTATCTATTTCCTTTAAGAATGTTATGAGCATTAAATCATTAAATTGTTTAATTAATTATTTATGGAAGCAAAATAAAAGCATTTAATGGTTTGGTTAATGTTTGAATGAAAAATGAATTTGATTTATCACTATATTAAGAAGAGAATACGAATTCGATATTCTAAATATATTGACTATGAGTTTCTACAATGTTGTAGTTATTATAGTTTTATTTTAGTCAATGGACTGCAATGATGGTTAAGAGATATTTGTGTAAAAGTATTCATTCAAAAGGAAAAGGTATCATTTAAGTAATCCATAAAATGTTTTGAATTGAGATATTAACACTCATGGACATACATTCTTACATGATCTTATATATGAATGGTGATTGTAAAGGCTCGTAAATCCGTACTAATTTGAGCTGACTAATATCCTACACATTCAACTCAAAGTGCACAAAAATACAGATCTTTAATAGAAAGAAATAAGAGGATGAGAAAGATAAGATAGAACTAATAGAATAGACGAAGAAGAAGAACATCAGAATCTAAACAGTATCAGAGTAAACACGAATCTCACAGCGGAACGAATAAAATATATTATATAACATTTTGAAATACAAATCTGAATTTGTATATACATACCATATCAGAATATTACTCATATACATCACAGCGGAAATAATCTCTAATAACTAGCGGTGAAGCTTCCTGCTTTGAGCTCCTCCAAGTGAATCTGCAAAGCCTGAACACTTGACTGCCCGTACAAATTTTGGGCACCCAAGAGTTTAGGGAAAACACACAAAATAAACTCTGGGTCAGTCATGGGACTGGTGTGAGTAAACTCCAACCAATTTGTTTAACTTTGAAAAATCCTTTGAAAGAAAAGGTAATAGTAAGACCAGCCCACACATAAACACAGACGGTTTTTACCTTACTATAACCAAACCATTTTTGATATCAAAATCCAGTGATATTATAATAATGTCTAATCAAATAAATAATCAACTAGCAGAACGCTTGCATCTCACGCTCCACATACATAGTATAAAATCAAAAACCGGAGGGCGCTTATTGGAGATTGGATTCCAACTATGACAAGGTATGGGACAACCTCTCGATCAGTGTACTCTAGAGGGGATACACTGGGGTTCAACAAGAACATCTTGCAACCCGGCCCACACATGACCGACCACTCATTCCTCTTGAGTGTATCGAATATATTGCCACCTACGGTTGGGCCCATATAACCGTTATCCGAAGATACAGAAACGAAAGAAGAACAAATACGAATTTTATCTGGATGGTGACAATACACCCTAATGGGAATGACCCACATAGCCATGCTGCCTACCCGATTTTTGTCATTTCCCGGTTGTGAGGCTAGAGGCTACATCTATCTTCTTAGAACATCTGGCCACCATTCACTTTGAATGCCACATCGTCAAACCCGTCGAATCACTAGTTGATCTTCTCAAAAATGTTACGGGCATAAAAGCAAAGAGAAACGAATTTCTCCGCCACCAGACGTAATATCTCAGAAAGATCGTCTTATGTGATCTGTTAGGAATACTCTGTCAGACATTCGTCCATACAAGTTGTTCTGGGACTAGACAAATAGAAAGCACCATTCTGGAACAAGACGACCCTTGCATTTCACTCCGTCTTCAATTATCTTCAGCATAATCTAATTCGCAGCGCTTAGGCCTATACGGAGTGGTTTTCAGATAATATATCTAACCGGTCTCTCCGTATTGACAACGATGGTCAAAACACTTTGATAGTCGGTTATTTAACTATCGAAGTAAAATCAACATCCATTCAAAAGTACAACTAAACATTAACCAATCACTGGCTCTTTTATTTTAACATTAATTTTCCAGTTTCCCATATCTTCCTAGATATTTTCCCAAACCTGTTTAAGCTTTATACTTCTTGGAAAACATTTCCAGTTTTCATTATAACTATTTAATTTGCAACACTCGCCATTTTAAACACTATTCACCTTAAAATGTGAATATAATCCATTTATAGAAATCTGAACACCTTTACCAAATAATTCTTCATTTAAGAAATAAATACTCTTACGGGCTCAATCTTATTTACCGAGTTATTCTTTAATTTTATCTTCTCATTTCACTTCATAAACTCAGTTTCTAAGTCACTTCTTATTAAGTAGATATCACGTTTATAACTTTATTCTCGATTCCATAGTCTATTATAATTTATTGGTTTAAAACCAAGTATTTACTATCCTATCAATTTATGATTTGTAAAAATAACTTATTTCCATAATATTTGACATTGTCGAATTATAATTCCAAATCCTAATGGCTTAATTCTAATCACATTTCGAACATCGAAATGATGTGATTGTTTTCTGAAACGATTCTCCAATTTCTCTTTCTAAACTCATTCTTATATCTCTTTGGACAAACGTTGTTACTTATTACTTTAGAATAAGTGGATTTCAAAATAAATTGTTTTCGTTCTCTAGGGTATAGTGCTATATATAAAAATCACACTTAAACTTGGTCAACAACGCTAATTTATCGTTATAGTTCAAAAACTTGTCATACACTGTAATATTCCTTTTATAACTGATCTCGACATAACAGTCACGCTTAAGCCTAGTCAATAACATTATTTTATCGTTATAGTTCAAAGATTTGCAATATGCTACTATATTTCACTTTATAACTAATCTCGACGTCTCTTTCCATTTCAACTAATACCATCCCTCGATAATAGTGAAGCCGTTCAAGTTTGGGTATTTTAATTACCTCTCAGACCTTGATCAACAACATTCTTATCTTAGAATAGATATAAGTTCGTAACTCTAACCCCTTATACTTTATAATCCGTCAAATCGTACTTCTTGCTATAATTTAAATATGGTTTTACGACACCATATCCTTAATTTGAAAACTCCGTTGTTTACAACTATTTATTTAAATATTAACTCTTTGATGCGTCTTCGTTATACAATTATATTTATAACTTCTTTTACCATAATACATTTACGTTCTTCGTCTCTTGAAATTTTACTTTTATTTGAGCCATTTTACTTAATGCAAGTAACATCTCATCACTAATTCAATAACAGCTTAAATGAGGTCCATTAAGAAACAATTATTTAATTAAAAATAATTAAATAATATTTTACTTTATCATTGCTGAAGTAAACAATTTACTTCATCATTAATCTAAAATAGATTGGTTGCCTACTGTATATAAACAATAACTAATTATGTTGGTTAAATAATTATTTAATACCTCATTAATTAAAAAGGGTAATTAATAAGGAATCTTCTTAATTTTTGATCTGTTTACCGCTAGTTATTTTCATTAGATTAATTGAAGACCGATTAATCTAAAAATCATTTCCCAAATAAACAGTTGATTTAATCAACTTCATTACACCAGTAAATTCATTAACTGATTTTATTTACTTCTTACCGTTAGATTAATATAATTAATCTAATAATATTTCTTAACTGTTTACTTTAAAATAATTATCCAAATTATTCCCTCCGGGATAATTACAGCTTCATAACTTATTTAAATATCAAATAATCGTTTTTATTTATTTTATAAAAACGAAATATAAAATATTAGTTTATAATAGAACTTCTATTACAGTTTAAAACTTCACTTTAATTATAAAAATATAATTTTTATAATTAACTTCGTTGATTTGCCTGACAGCCAGTCAATTTCTTAACCAAACGATGGATTTATGGCCAGTTGCTACCACTTTCTTAATCGATATCGTCTATTGATTTAATCAATATCCATATAGGGTTTCAGTTATTTGGACTCAAACAGTGCATATAAAACAAACAGTACATATAAATATTGAGGAATTCGGTTGGATTCCTCCAACCGGTTTCCTGCGTCTATAGATGTTAGTCAACACAAAACACATAAATTCCATAATATGGAATATTTTAATCGATAGAATTTGTATCCAGCTAATGATGTATATATGCAACGATATATCTATAATTCAACCAATTTAATTGTAATCTACCTAAACGATCATCACACAACATTCAACCATTATTAAAAAAAAAATATTAAAATAGATCAGAGTTAATGAATTTACTCACCTTTGCGCGTTAGCCATTAAATAACGATTTACGTCAGTACACCGGATCAGACGTTATAATTTCCAATGAGCTTCCAATGGTTTCGAACCAGTTCCAATCCACTCGGTTGTCTTCATCCCTTCAGGGCTTCCGATCCATGCTCAGTCCATCACAACATTTCCATTTTTTTTATTCGGAAATGGGCTTTAATCAATCACCTGGCCCAACCCTCCATTAATCAATCCGCCTTCAAAATGCACAATTCCATCATGGAAAAACCGCCACCTGCTCCATTCATACATCCCCATTTTCAAAGGCTTGAACAACATTTTCTTCCATTCAAAATGGCATGCTTCAGTTTACATTCTTTTTCTTTCTTGGCTTCACTATTTTCCATGCGCCTGTCAGCTCTTATTTCATACCACCTTCATGTTAAAATGATCCCCTCAACTTTGCCGTGAATACCTTAACCCCTTCACCATTTACTCATATCCTTCAGAATTTTAAAACCAACGCCCCTATAAAAATATGAAACCGTCACACACCTCTGTTTCCGCAACAATCCTCCTTCTCGATCATATCACGTGCCCAAACTTTCTACACTCGTATCACCGCATTCCCTTTACACTTAAGTCACGTTCCAGTCCATTGTTAGCAACACAGCAAAACACCACCCTTCACTGACCCAAAATCCACAGCACTCCGTCTACTACATTTTTAACCCGCAGCTTCACTTGTGCAGGGCACAGCAGTTCGACTCAAATTGCCACCCTCCTTCTAAAACATTCATCTCGCAATTTCTAGTAACACGGCCAAACCATTGACGTACCCAAGCATATGGCTTCGACTCCGTACCCTCCTTATATTTTCACCTCGTTACTTCCCAGTACATCACGTTGCAATAGCCATCCCTCCATTCCAGAACACCACCCTCATCGTTGAAGTGGCTCATGGCTGAACAATATCATCTCTTCTTCAAGACACGTCCGCCCCACTTATGTTTTCCATCTTCCCCCATTTGAACACTTTTATTTACTACCTGTGTATGAGGACTAATCCGCATTTCTCTTTCAGCTCTCAGGAGTAGATAAAATGAAGCTTTTTTTTCTTTTGTTTATTTAACATATCACTTCAGCTAATTTTATTTGTGTTCGATTTGTTGTTTTTTCTGTAAGGGTGTTCCAGCTCTGAATAACGAAAGTGATGCGATATAAATAGAAGAAGATAAACGAGATGAGATCAACGTCTTTCATAGCATGTGATTTAGATCTTAGATTAGCTTATATTTTCAAAATCCAGGCTGTCTTTATTAGTCCATTTTGGGCTTGTTGTACCTTAGAGTAAAGTAACTGTGTGAAGTAACTACATCATTCATTAGCAGGCAAGTGAAGAAGAGCATGTACATATTTATATATTTTAGAATACTTACTAGTTAAGTATTAGTACTTCATAGGTTTAGAGTAGGTTAGAGGTGTGCTGATACTTAGGCGTGAAGTATTGAATTATAGGGTACGTCTGCTCTTTGCTACATAGGCCTGCATTTTGAAAGGTGATGTATGAAGCCTTTTGGTAGTGAAGAAATGAGCATATAGGTAGGTGGTACGGATGCTCAAAGCTTAGACATGAAGCAAGAATAAATAAAACACGTACATGTGACAATACACATGTATAAAGTTTATATTTACTTATGATATGCCCTTCCCCACTTGATCCTCTCTCTTTAACCTTGATACTAGCCTTATTTACCCACCATATCATATATTTAGTTCATATTGTAAATTTATCGAGGTGCTTGCCCGTATAAAATATAAATAGCCCGTTTAGTTTGTTTTAAGTTATAAAATATAGTGTACCCTGCTATAAATAAATTATGTTCACATACGGACTGTTATGGACACAAACAAAAATACAGTCATGTCCAGCGAGGTACCACGATCCCAAAAATATAATAATATCGGTAGGTTAACTTATACTGTGAAACCCCAAAATGGTGATATAGGGTGTAAAACACTCCAAATAAAAAGTTGCTTATTTTTCGAATTAAAAATTACAATAAAATTCTAAAAATTAAATTATGACTATGTCTCAAAAGAATCTTGTCTAAATTCGAAACCAATATTTAAATAACCATTATGACCAAAAATGATTATACCGCTGTTTTTTTCTGAATATTTAATTTGGATATAACTTACAATATATAACCTGAAATCTCGATTTTTCACTTCCATTAGAAAAACACAGTTCAACAGACTCCAATGTTTCTTGTTTTGAAGAAATCCAACTAATAAGGTCCTGTACACTCAGTTGAAGTTTAGAACGTTAAATTATGAACTACCGTGATATTACGGGCTCGATTATATTTAATATATATTTTTATACGTTCAACTTCGTTTTAATTAAATATAATTCCACTTATATTACGAATTCAATATTTAAACTGATTTAAATATTCAAATACAAACCGATAAAAATGCGGGACGTTACGGTGATCTTAGATATGAATGGTAATTCTGACAAATGAGAGTGCCTACGGAAAACTCTAATTTTTACAACATTTATTTGACTCACCAATTTAATTTTTTTGGATATTATGTTTATTAAAGTGTGGAAAATTTCTAATTGAACTACATGTATGGACTGTAATTTATTTATAAGTACCGAGAACTGAAAACATTTGAGTTAAATATATAAATTAAAAGAGATCATCATATATTGGTAAATTCTATTTAAACCCTAGAATTTGCTGAGTTCACCCAGCAAATTTGAAAAAATGGGAGGAATCCAGCATTTTGCTGAGTTCACCCGTGTTTAATTTTAAAAAAATTCCCTTCCTCGTAGGGGATCTATGAGCTAAGTAGAAAATTTTTAAAAAAAAATAGCAAAACAGGGATAGTTTTATCATTATTTTTACTAGGTGAACTCAACAAATTCTATGGTTTGAATACAATTTGCTTTATATGTTTTACATTGATGTGAATTTTCCCACTACACAAACATTATTATAAGACCATATGTTTGCGATATAATGCAGTATAATTAAGTGTATCCTTATGAGTTTATATATGCATGATAGAAGAAAGATATGAGTTGAATTAAGTATTGTACTTACATAAATTCGTAATGTTTGATTACTATATTTATGGATGTTATGTTGATGTTTGTTTACATGTTTAAAAATAGATAACGTATTATATCATGTTGAACGTGAATGAAGATATAAAGTTGAATGTATTAATCTTTGCAAATATGATTGTATGTGGAGAAAATAGATTTGTTATGTTGTCTAACACAATTCTTCTTAAGAAACTAGAAAGTGTAATTCCTAGATTATGAAAATGTGTCATTTTTCCTTGATTTTTGCTTACATATAAGAATAAATAAAATTTCTCGTCAAATGATGAATGTGGTAAAATTAAGGAAGTATCATGTTTCTATTGAATAATTAAGCATGCATTTCTTATGATGTGAGAAGTTACATTTATAATTTTATCGATGAACATTGGAATATCTACAAATGTACAAGACTGGATTAAATTTAGTAGGAATTGAATATGGTGTATTATAAAATTCACGAAATGTTAAATAAATTTTCCCATACAATTATCAATAGAGTAATTATCAAAAATAAATAACATGCATAATTTGTCAATCTTCCGCAAAACCCTACCTATTGTTGTCGGTTTCTAATAGGAATTAATTAGTTTGATGCTTAAATGCTTCCCCAAGGCTTCTACTATGATTTGTCAGAACTCATCCACTAGACTCAAACGCGACCCTCACTCATTTGATTGTTCAAACTATATGCTCAAAATTTGTCACAACTTATCCACTGAGTTACAAATTCTTAAACTACTCCCCATGAATTATGACCTAGGAAACAAGAGTTTCTAATAATTAAAAGTGATGAGTAAAATAAAATAGAAAACCCTAATAATAATATAGGCCCTGAATAAATTTAACCAAAATAATATAGTAAGGCTCGTTGAAAATAATAAGCTCGGTTACACCATTTCTTTTTATTTGCCAACTCTCTTTTCTTTTCTACCTAGGGTTTCCTCTGAGAAAGTAGAAGCCAATATTTTATTCTTCGATTGAATAAAGTTTTTTGCTTTAATTGCCTTGTTGATCGATCTTTTATCTATGATAGTCTTCAGTGCTTCTCGATCGAGTTTAATTACAATGATAAACTGGTACAATTTTTTGCCTCTTTTCAATTTTTAATTTTCTCGACCTCTATGTTCGATTTCTCCTATCGATGATTAGTTGGTATTTATAGGATTTAAATTCATGTATTCTCTTTGATTTTAGATTTCATCTTGGGTGCTAACTTTCGAATATTACTGACTTCTGCGAGTTTGAAAATTCGACTAGTTACTTCCGAATATTTCTGACTTTTCACATTGTTGATGTTTTCTATGACACAATCATATGTGGTATATTCGAATTGCATATATCTTTTGATTTGGTTGAAAGAAACTGTTTCGGTTTGTGGGAGATCGTTTTTGACTTATTCTTTTTGAAATGGCTATATTTTGGCTCTAATTACTTTTGCTGGAAGTTTAGACTTATTCAAAATGTAATTTCCATGTTTTAGTTATATTATGGAAATAAGTTTTCTGCATTATTCATTGCTCTGTTGTGTTGCGCTTCATATTTCTTGTTCATCCTTGCTTCTGCATAGTGTTATGTACTTGCTTAATGTTGCTTATTCAATATGGTGATTGGATAGTTGATTTGTGATGAACTTGAGCTTTAGCGTATGTTGCATTTGCCTTTATAGCTATTGTGTTGTGTACTTTCTTCTCCATGTTGGGATGTCTTAACGATAAAGTTCATTAATATCCAAAACCATGTAAATGGAGAGCAATCTGAAAGGTTAGGTACATACGGTTTACTTCAATTTTATGGTTTAAGAAAGATTGATCCCTTCTTTAGAACTAATAAGGGTTTCGCGTAGCTCATAATTTCAAAGACGATTTGTAAGCATTTTGACTTAACTCTCTAGCCATCTTCAAGTTTGAAAGCTACGAGTAAATAGGGTGCAATGCATCCTCAATAGCTTTTCATATGGTTCCGACTTTCGACATAGTCAAAACCCCGATCTTTTGGCATAGGTTACTTTTGGGACTACATTTGAGGCTTTGGTTGAGGCAGCTATCTTATATTTTGTCAAAAACATTAAGGAGGTTAAGACAACCAATAAAGGAGAATGTACTTCTGGTGATGGGAAGAATAAGAAAAAGAATTACTGGCTTAAGAAGAAGAAAGGCTGTAAATTCAAGAGGGTAACCAAACCTTGTTTTAGGTGCCACAAGAAAGGGCACAAAGTGAAGGAATATAGTGTAAACTTGGCAAAGGTGGAGTTTAAAGGGAAATGCTTTAACTATAACGAAGATGGAAAGTTAGCGAGGAACTGCCTAAAGCCAAGGATGGTACAAGGAGGTCAAACTATGCAATAAATTAGCGCCAATTCATAGTTAGTCCCCTAGGGATCATGGACAACCCGCACTGAAAGGTATAATTTATGTTCTAGGAAATTCTTTGTGCACCCTAATTGATCTGGAGCCACTCATTCATTTATTTATTGGAAGATTTTAAACTCTTTTAAACTTCCCTTATCCTTTGCTAGCCATCCGATAAAGGCGTCTAACCCTATCGAAGGGTCTATGCATCTTTTTGTTGTTTGTAAAGACTTAGTATAGGACATCAGTGATGTCAACTTCTTTTGTGATGCATATATTATTTATTTTGAGGGGTATGGTCTTTGGGTATGAACTGGTTATCATTTTATGGGATCGTCCTCAATTGCGATAAGAGAGTGGTCTGTTTGAGAAGCCACAAAGGCCATAGCATAGAGATTACTTGTAGGATAAGGAGTAGTAGTTCAGCCTTATTTTCTCTATCTTCTGATTTTGAAGAACCATCCTTAATACCATTTGTACGTGGGTTCTCTGACGTTTTTGAGGACAAAGGAGAGTGGTCTGTTTGAGAATCCACGAAGGCCGTAGCATTGAGATTCCTTGTAGGATAAGGAGTAGGATTTCGTCCTTATTTTTCATATCATCTAATCTTAAAGGACCATCCTCAATACCAGTTGTATGTGAGTTCCCTGACGTTTTTGAGGAAGTCATAGGATTCCCACCGAGAGATATCTGTTAGAATATACTTCGAAAGGATGTGAGGCTTGTAGCATTGTCATTAAGGCACATAGCTTCTAAGGAAAGGAGAGAGTTAGACAAGCAAATATTAGAACTTCTACATAAGGGATTCATTCGTAGGAGTACCTTAGAGAGGGTTGCCCAATTAATGTTTGCCACGAAATCAAATGGATCTTTAAGATTTGTGTAGACTACGTACGATAACTTAATAAGCTCACCAAAATAATAGGTATCCCTTACCTAAAATTTACAACTTGTTTGATCATCTGTGAGGAGCCTAAATATTGTGCTAGTTAGACTTGGCTACTGGATTTCACCAATTAAGGATTTCAGAAGAGAGTAAGCACAAAACATCATTTAAGATGCTAGATGGACTATTCGAGTGGGAGGTTATGCCTTTTAAATTGGCGAATGCCCCCACTTTCTTTGTAGACATGAGGAGTAGGGTATTTCGGGGAATATTCAGTAAGATCGTGGTAGTTCATAGATGACATCCTCATCTTTTACAAGGACCATAAGGAGCATGAAGATCACTTGAGAAGGGTCCTAGGAATCCTAAGAAAGAACCAGCTTAAAGCCTAATTCTCAAAATGTCACTTTTAGAGGAAAGAAGTCAAGTATCTAGGATATATTGTCTCGCGGAATGGATTAGCAGTAGACCCCACCAAGGTAGAAGCCGTCCAAGAGTGGAAGGTACCTCGAAATGTGAATGAGGTTAGAATCTCCCTTGGGTTAGAAGGCTATAACCGAAAGTTTATAAAGGACTTCGTGAAGATTGCCAGCACTCTAACCTAAATGATAAAGAAGTTTGATAAGTTTCTGTGGTCCACGAAGTGTGGGAAGCCTTAGAGAGATTGAAAGAACCTCTCACAAGTGCACCAATTTTGATTATACCGGACGGAGCCAAGATGTTTACTGTTTTAACCGATGAATGTTGGACCGGGTTAGGAGCAATCCATATGCAAGAGGGTAGAGTAGTTGCCTATGCAAGTAGACAACTTAAAGATCACGAGAAAAGGTACACATGCCACGATTCAGAGTTAGCACTAGTGGTTTTTGCTCTCAAGATGTGGAGGTATTATCTTCTTGGAAAGAAGTTCGAGTTATTCACAAATCATAAGTCCCTTAGGTATTTGTTTTCTCAGAAGGATCTGAACCTTCGACAACAGAGATGGATGGAATATCTTACATCTTTTGATTTCGCCATTCAGTATACCCCTAAGAAGGGTACCATCGTGGCAGACTCTTTAATTCAGAAGCATGTTGTCCTTAGTGTGATTATCGAGTGGAGACAGTTAGAGTTTCTCTCTAGTTTTAATTTGCAACCACCATATGAGGCAGCTCAAGGGTTTCTTGGAGCGATGGAGATAAGACTAGTTTTATTGAAAAGAATCAAGGGTGAACAAGACCTTGATGATGAGTTGAGGGTGTAAAAGAAAAAATAGTCCTAGGGGAAAATCTTTCCCTAATTCTAGTATATATTCTATTGATAATTGTGATAGCTTGAGAAGAGATGGTCAAATTTGTGTCCCTAAGAGTTTAGATCCTAGGAAAGAGATTCTGGAAGAATGCCATAGGTTAAGGATGACAATTCACCCAGGAGGTGATAAAATGTTTAAAGACATGAAAAGGAGTTTCAATTGGGAAGGAATGAAGAGAGACGTGGTAGACTTTGTTTCTAGGTGCTTAACTTTCCAAAGAGTAAAGGTGGAATAAGGGAAGCCTGAAGGACTTTTGCTACCATTGGAGGTTCCCATTTGGAAATGGGAGCACATTTCTATGGATTTTGAGACAACCCATGTCCATTAATGTCACTCATTAAGGGAATGCATTAAGTTTCGTGAAGCGCTATAGGTAAACAGACACAGAATAATTACAAGGCAGATATAAATAAGGCAGCAACGAAAATTTAAAACTTTTATTTCAAACATAAGTCATAATACCGTGGTCCACAGTTTCATAAGTCACAAAAACCATTACAATAAAAATACTTCTGTCTTGCACCATCAGAGTACATAAGTAAATATAAAGCATCATTTCCCCAATAAAAAGAGTTAAGCCATAGTAGAGACAAGAACTTGAGCCAAACTTCAGAAGTAGCTCCTAGCAAGATGATATATGATTCCTGATTAAGTCTGAGTGTTTTCTCCATGAGAACCTGGGGGGAAACGGAAGAAAGAAGGAGAAACAACAGGGTTAGACATAAAGTCTGGCGAGTCTAGCTACTTTTAGTCAATAGATAAATAAAAGCAACATGATAGGCATATAAAGTGGATAAGAGAGATCACTACATAAATGGCAGGTGTGACAAGGTAAGCAAGTCAAGGTGTATGTGCCTCACTAATGATTACTCTGCATTATTACTAGTATAACTGAAATGAGATGATCCCTTCCACTACAAGTTGGTAGGCTTAGGTCATACGTCCAAGTATACCCTAACCACTACCCTAATCGATCGGCTCCCTACCCTGTAGATATACTATGCTGGCCCCACAGTAGGAGGTATCACTTCCTAAAGTAGAAACCCATGGTGTGCACAACCATACCTACTAGTGTCAGGGCGTCTTAGCCCCCTTTGCCCGACCCATGCACGCACATGTCCCCGGTCGGTTTGCGCCGCCCACACCATCCACCTCGTTTGGATCTATTATAATCAATTAGTAAGCGTGCCCCTTCTCCGCCTAGTACGGAGTTCTCTACTTGATACCAACTATGGGTTACTAACTGAAATGGGTCCCACACAATACGATACAAGATCTCCCCCTTGTCTTGTATCCCCACTAGGTTTTCCACTGACTATGTATACCCTTAGGTGTCTTTAATTACATAGACCTATACTAGTTATGCTTACCCTAAAGGGTGTCTTTAATTACATAACTTCATTACATTATCTACCAGTTATGAATACCACTAGGTGTCTTTAATTACATAACCCTGTTACATTATCTACTGGTTATGTATACCACTAGGTGTTTTTAATTACATAACCTTATTGGGTTAAGTACGTGGGCCTATACATACATATTACCCATCCCCTATAATTTACTTAACCCACCGCTCCCGTCCAATTTTACTTAACCCTAACTTAAGTCCACAACCATATTAAATTTGGCTAAGTAATCCATTTCATTACCTTGTCCAATTATGGTTATAATGGGCTAGACCTCCCACATTAGGCCTACAACGTGTGGATGCTGGATATGTCGGTCGGGTCCGGGCAGTCATATTCCATAGTTGGGCCTAACCTAGTGTCTTAGCCCGATTCGTATTTTTGTACTTAGACCTCCCATATTAGGTTCAACATTAGTGGCTGCTAGATATGTCGGTCGGGTCTAGGCAGACTTCCACCATTAATGTAACCTAACCTCGTGTCATAAGTACAATTTACAATTCCTAATTGTAAATTACTAAACATTCCAAATTAATCCAAATCTACCTATGTCAATATAGGTAACTAATTTTATGTTTTCCCCATATGAATTACAAGTCCCATTTCATATTAAACATTACATAAATCATGCCAATTATAATCCCTTTTTCCCCGTTTCCTCTCTAACGTATTCGTACATATTTTGGCGACATCTAGGCTATAAAGTAGCCTATCTATAACAATAAAAAGGGAATATGAAAAGGGTGATAGTTTCAAAATGTCTTGCCATAAACAAGAACATAAACTGGCATAATAACAAAGTGAATGGACATGTGATTAACATCATAATAAAGTAGACATCAAACTAGTAACTTGTGGCAATCACTATGATGTTTAAGCAAGCATAATGAGATCTAGATTAAACATTAGGTGTCCAATTACCTTGATCTAGCATTGTTAGGGTGGCATAGCAACATGTTTAGATCAAAGGTGGATTCACATGTCAAGTTTACAACATGTCTCAATGTATTACAATATGACAGGTGAAAGTTGATTAACATAAGGATCTAGATCCAAGTAATGTCTCAATTATCCAAATTAATAGATGTACATCCACCATTACATGGTTACAAGTCAAGATTCACATAAGCATCATAATCGAATCGCCACAATTTTATTAGATCTAGGAATCTATCATGACATAGTTTAGAATTTCATATTAACACAGAATCATACTTCACAACATATCCAATTCATTGTCTATCAAAGCATACTTTTATTTATCTAAACCTAAAAGTAATCTAGAAACTCACCGCGTTAGGTTTAGAGAATTTAGGAAGAACGGATCTAGAATTTCTGAATTGGATTTGTAGAATATGTTGTTGCAGAAACGGTTCAGTTCGCACTCCAGCAGCATATGGCCTCCATGACTCCCAATGAAGAGAATATGGAAAATATGACACACACATATATAGCTGCCAGACCCCCTGAAACCGAGTGCCACCTCAGCCCTAGGGGTGTCGACACCCCTGTGGGCGGGTTGACCCCTAGGTCGACACCCCTCCAGGGGGTCGACCTCCTAGAGCAGGAATTTTTCCGCTCAGAGGAATTTTTCGAATTTGAATCCTCTGGATAGGATTTTGACTCATCTCTGACTCACCCCTGACTCATGCGTATATATAAAAGATTTCTATGCGTATATAAACTTAAAACCTTCATAACTTCTTTATATGTTGTCCGTTTTACGCAAACTAAACATCTATCTTGACCAGAATTTCGAGACGGACGCAATGATGCAGTCCATTTCCTCTAATTCTGAATATTAAATTAATTATTATTTAATTTATTCTTTTTAATATTGTTAAAAATTTGGGGTGTTACATTCTCCCCTACTCAAAGGATTTCGTCCCCGAAATCTCTAATTGAGAAGAGTGCATATCCTACCATCCATCATCCATCTACTCATCCACCAAATCACTGGCATCCATTGTCCTTAAAGATTTCTAATGCTTATATGAATATATGCAAAGGTGTGTGTATATGTCCCAACACTTATGCGAAGATCAGGCGGTCTACTGATTTAGTTGACCTCCTTAATACAATGTATATTAGTGTCATGAATCCAATATGTATGCAAATAAACCTATTGTATCATATAAGTTCTATATGTGTGCACACCTATTCGTCCAAATGCGACATCCATATGCCAGTTCATCCATTTCCATCCATAAAAGAAAAGAAAATGCACACACATCCATATGCAATATGAAAGTGATTGAGCCGATCTTAGTGCCTAATGTGTGTGTATATGCGTCCACAGGCAACCACTAGCAAACACTTGCATCCATTTGCATCCATCAAACATAACATGTTTCAAACACATGTTTACATCCATAGGATTCCTATCTAAAGGTCGAAAATACGATGGATAAGATATATTCTATTGACAGAAACAAGTACTGATAAAACTTAGGAAAGGAGTTAAGAACATACCCTCGAAAAGAGAAGGGTACGAAGCACGAATCTTGTCTTCGGTCTCCTAAGCCGCATCTTCTGGGTTATCTCCCCATTGAACCTTTAGCAACTTGATTTCCTTATTACGCAGATTCTTAACCTCTGACCCAAGAATACGGGTGGGGACTTGTCTGACTGTCGCCTCCCGTTCCACTTCGACTTCTTCCAACATGCTCGGCTCAACAACTTCTGCGGTGTCATGCAGGCACTTATGTAGATTAGAGACATGGAAAACGTCACGAACACTGGATAAATTTTCTGGGAGCTTTACTCCGTAGGCCATCTGGCCAATCCTCTTGATTATGGGAAATGGTCCCACAAACCTAGGTGCCAACTTCCCTACTGATCCGAAGCGAACCACATTCCTCAGAGGTGACACTTTGATAAAAACTAAGTCTCCCACTTTGAATTCGATGTCATTCCTTCTCCTGTTTGCATAGGACTTCTGCCTATCTTGAGCTGTCTTCATCTGCCATCGAATAAGTTTAATCTTTTCGTATGTTTCCCTAACCATATCTGATCGAAATAATAATCTTTCTGTAGATTCCCACCAACAAGTTGGCGATCTACAGGGTCGTTTGTACAATGCTTCGAAGGGTGTCATACCGATGCTAGCCTAATTGTTGTTATTATAGGCAAACTCTACTAAAGGAAGATGCTCTTCCCAAGTCCCTCCGAAGTAAAGGATACACAGCCTTAAAAGATCTTCTAGAATTCTATTTACCCTCTACATCTGCCCATCGGTCTGAGGATGATAAGCGGTGGTCAGACACAATTGTGTACCTAATGTTTCTTGCAAGCTCCTCCAAAATTCACTGGTAAAGATGGGGTCACGATCGCTCACGATGCTGAAAGGAACTCCATGGCGACGAACTATCTCACGAACATAAATTGCTGCCAACCATGAGGCTGTCCTTTTACTTTTAACTGGAATAAAGTGAGTGCGCTTAGTGAGTCTGTCCACTATCACCCCCGGTATTACCTTTCTTCGATCTAGGCAAACCATCTATGAAATCCATAGAGATGCTCTCCCATTTCCACTGCGGAACCTCCAACGGATGAAGTAATCCACTGGGCTTCTTTTGCTCAGCTTTGACTTGCTGGCAAACTAAACATTGAGAAACAAATTCGGCCACATCCTTCTTCATCCCAACCCAAAAGAAAACCCTCTTCATGTCTCTGTACATCTTGTCACTGCCTGAATGAATGGTCATCTTAGAATGGTGGGCTTCTTCTAGGACTGCCCCTATCAAGCTTCCAGCTTGAGGGACACAAAGCCTTCCATCTCGTCGCAACCACCCTTTTTCATCTATGGCATACCAACTGAGGTGACTAGAATTCTCCCCTCTTCTGAGCTTATCCATAATGTCTAGAATCTATGGGTCACATTGTTACGAAGCTCCTATCTGGTCCACAAGAGTCGGTCGTATCTCCAAGGATGCAAACAAATCAGGCAAAATCTCGATGGAGGGTCTAAAATCAAAAGCTGATATGAACTCTAAGTTCTTTCTTTCCACAAACAGAGGACTCAGGGCCATCCTCTGCCTACTTAGTGCGTCTGCCACCACATTACCCTTGCCGAGGGTATAAGCAATCTCAAAATCATATGAAGCTAAGAACTCCATCCACCGTTGTTGCCTTAAGTTTAGATCCTTTTGTGAGAATAGATACTTGAGAGATTTATGATCGGTGTATAACTCGAACTTTTCTCCGAGTAAATAATGACGCCACGTCTTTAATGCGAATAATATAGCAGCTAGCTCTAAATCATGGGTGGAGTAGTTCTTCTCATGAACTCTCAACTGTCTACCCCCATAACATATTACTTTCCCTTTTTGCATCAGAACCGCACCAAGCCCTGTACCGCACGCATAAGTGTAAACAATAAACACTTTACTCCCATCAGGCAAGGTCAAGACTGGGGTTGTTGTCAGAACCCTTTTTAGTCGTTGGAAAGCAACGTCACAGTCTATATCCCATGAAAATGTCAAATTCTTCTTTGTCAGCCTGGTGAGAGGGGTTGATATCTTCACGAAGTCCTTAATGAACTTCCTATAATAACCTGCCAACCCAAGAAAGCTTCTCACCTCGGTGGCATTTTTAGGAATCTGCCAATCTTGCACTGCAACCACTTTGGCGGGATCTACAGCTATCCCTTCTTTAGAGACTACATGCCCCAAGAATTTCACCTCCTTTCTCCAGAAATGGCATTTGGAGAACTTTGCTTTTAGCTGATGGTCACAGAGAGTTTTCAAAACTTCACCCAAATGCTGAGCATGCTCTTCTTCACTCTTGGAGAAGATCAAAATATCATCAACCTATGACGGATTTGTTTAGGAACTCCCGAAACACCCTACTCATCAAATCAACAAAATAGGCGGGTGCATTCGTCAACCCAAAAGGCATAACTACCATTCAAAGAAACCGTCTGGAGTTCTGAAAGAAGTCTTATCTATGCTGTCCTCAGCCACCCTCAACTGATGGAACCCCGTAGCCAAGTCCAATTGAGAAAATACCGAGGCACCAACAAGCTGATCAAATAAATCATCAATCCTCGGAAGTGGGTGCCTATTCTTCTTGGTGAGCTTATTTAACTCTCTATAGTCAACACACAAACGAAGCGAACCATCTGTAGTTGCGAATACTACTGGAGCACCCCACTCAGATATGCTTCGTCTGATAAACCCTTTTTCAAGTAAATCCCCTACTTTCTTACTCAGCTCCCTCCTTTCTCTTGGAGCCATGTGGCGCACTGGTAATGCAACTGGCTTTGCATTGTCCACCAGATATATGCGGAAGTCGATCTCACGCCTTGGAGGTAAACCTCGTACCTCATCAAAAACATCGGGATAATCTCGAACCACCGGAACAGATTGCAAATCATCTATGGATGCATCTAGAGACTCTAGGAAGCTAAGCATAATAGACCCTTGGGGGTCACAAGAAGCTTCGAGGGTCTTTCCATGACAAGTCAGGAGTCTAACATCCCTCCTCTCATAATCCAGGATGGCCCCATACGTGGTAAGCCAATCCATTCCTAGAATCAACCCATAGCCCATAAACCCGAGCAGATACGCGTCGCATTCAAACTCGACGCCTAACACGGATATTTTCAAAGCCCGACAAATCATCGATAAATGAGCTGAACCCCCAATGGGGTTTGAAACAACTATGGGATCTACTACCATACTAGTAACTAAATGCAGAGATTCAACCTCAGAACTAGATATAAATGAGTGTGAAGCACCAGAATCAAAAAGTGTTCTAACTGGATAGTTTGAAAGAGAAACTAAACTTTCTACGGAAATTTTTCTACCTTTTTTAGGGGCACTGATCGCGAGAGCATGCACCTGCCCTCCAGAAGTCCCTGCTCTTTTCCCTTGTCCCTGCAATCCCTGTTTCTTCGGGCACTCGTTAGAGAAGTCTCCGACCTCTCCGCAATTAAAGCAATTGGCCTTCCTTCTTTTACATTCTTTGATCAGGTGAACCTCCTTTCCACAATTGTTACATTTTCTCTTATCCTTGCCTTTATCATCTTTTCCCCCTTTCTTCTGTTGTTACTACTGTTGCTGCCCCTTCTTGGGCCATACCATCTTATTCTGTGATGTCCCCTCAGCTTTTGTTTCCTTCTTTTCTCCCTTGTCCTCCTCATGCATTAGGGCCATATCAACAAGCTTTTCAACGGTGGCCCCCATTGGAAGATGGGACATAGATAAACCATGTAGAGGCTCATTCAGCCCCTTAGCAAACCGCAAAGCCCTTTTTATGCGGTGTGTCTACCAACTCTAGCTCGAACCATGCCAGCTGGTTGAACTTATCCACATACTCCTTCACCGTCAAGTTTCCTTGTTTGAGTGCTAAGAACATCTCCATCCGTATGCTTCTCTCTATTTGGGAAAGAAATTTCATTTCGAATCTCTGTCTAAAGTCTTCCCAAGTTTTTACCGGACGTCCAACATAGGTGATTTCCCACCAAAATGAGGCTTCATCCTTTAACAGCCAAGCAGCTAATTGAATTTTTCTTCGGTCCTCCACTTCAAAGATTACGAATAAGTCCTCATTCTCCTTAAGCCAATTCCTAGCCTCTATGAACGTTTCGTTCCCATGGAATAGCCTTCCACCCATAGCCCGGAAGTCTTTGCAGATCTTGGAAAAATTGTCAGCTCTTGGAGGGGGAGGAGGAATGACTGGTGCAGCTGGGGGAGGAACGTTTCCTTGGCCTTCGGCAGGCGTTGTGGCCTCCAAATACCTACGGAACCATCCGGGAATTGTAACGCCCTCCGGGATATTAGGGATGTTTTGTTCCCCATACATGCCTCGAAAAGAAAAGGAAGAAATTTAGGTAAAGGACCAAAGGATACTACATATGGCTTTTTGGGGAACGTTTTTCAAAATAGACTTTTCTTTTTGAAAATTCTTTCCTTTTAAAACCTTTTTGAAAATAATTTTCAAAAACTTTTATCTAATCTGGTAACCTTCAGCTCTGATACCAAGTGAGACAACCCACGTCCGTTAATGTCACTCACTAAGGAAATGCATTAAGTTTCGTGAAGCGCTATAGGTAAATAGACACAGAATAATTACAAGACAGATATAAATAAGGAAGCAGTGGAAAATTTAAAACTTTTATTTCAAACATAAGTCATAATACCGTGGTCCACAATTTCATAAGTCACAAAAACCATTAAAATAAAAATACTTCTGTCTTGCACCATCAGAGTACATAAGTAAATAAAAAGCATCATTTCCCCAATAAGAAGAGTTAAGCCGTAGTAGAGACAAGAATTTGAGCCATACTTCAGAAGTAGCTCCTAACAAGATGATATCTGATTCCTGGTTAAGTCTGAGTGTTTCCTCCCTAAGAACCTGGGCGCAAACGGAAGAAAGAAGGAGAAACAACAGGGTTAGACATAAAGTCTGGCGAGTCTAGTTACTTTTAGCCAGTAGATAAATAAAAGCAACATGATAGGCATATAAAGTGGATAAGAGAGATCACTACATAAATGGCAGGTGTGACAAGGTAAGCAAGTCAACGTGTATGTGCCTCACTAATGATTACTCTGCATTATTACTAGTATAACTGAAATGAGATGATCCCTTCCACTACAAGTTGGTAGGCTTAGGTCATACGTCCAAGTATACCCTAAACACTACCCTAATCGGTCGGCTCCTTACCCTGTAGATATCTTGTGCTGGCCCCACAATAGGATGTATCACTTCCTAAAGTGGCAACCCATGGTGTGCACAACCATACCTACTGGTGTCATGGTCATCTTAGTCCCCTCTGCCCGGCCCATGCACGCACATATCCCCGGTCGGTTTGCGCCGCCCACACCATCCGCCTCGTTTGGATCTCTTACAATCAATTAGTAAGCGTTCCCTTTCTCCGCCTAGTACTGAGTTCTCTACTTGATACCAACTCCGGGTTACTGACTGAAATGGGTCCCACACAATATGATACAAGCTCTCCCCCTTGTCTTGTATCCCTACTAGGTTTTCCGCTGACTATGTATACCCTTAGGTGTCTTTAATTACATAGCCCTATACTAGTTATGCTTACCCTAAAGGGTGTCTTTAATTACATAACTTCATTACATTATCTACCGGTTATGTATACCACTAGGTGTCTTTAATTACATAACCCTATTACGTTATCTACTGGTTATGTATACCACTAAGTGTCTTTAATTACATAACCTTATTGGGTTAAGTACGTAGGCCTATATGTACATATTACCCATCCCCTCTAATTTACTTAACCCACCACTACCCATCCAATTTTACTTAACCCTAACTTAAGTCCATAGTCATATTAAATTAGGTTAAGTAGTCCATTTCATTACCATGTCCAATTATGGTTATAATGGGCTAGACCTCCCACATTAGGCCTACAACGTGTGGATGCTGGATATGTCGGTCGGGTCCGAGCAGTCTTATTCCACAATTGGGCCTAACCTTGTATCTTAGCCGGATTCGTATTTGGGTACTTATACCTCGCACATTAGGTTCAACATTAGTGGCTGTTGGATATTCCGATAAGGTCCGGGAAGACTTCCACCACTAATGTAACTTAACCTCGTGTCATAAGTACAATTTACAATTCCTAATTGTAAATTACTAAACATTCCAAATTAATCCAAATCTACCTATGTCATTATAGGTAACTATCTCTATGTTTTCCCGATTAGAATTACATGTCCCATTTCATATTAAACATTACATAAATCATGCCAATTATAATCCCTTTTTCCCCGTTTACTCTCTAACGTATTCGTACGTATTTTGGCGGCATCTAGGCTATAAAGTAGTCTAGCTATAACAAAAAAAGGGAATATGACAAGGGTGATAATTTCAACATGTCTTAGCATAAACACGAACATAAACTGGCATAATAACAAAGTGAATGGACATGTGATTAAGATCATAATAAAGTGGACATCAAACTAGTAACTTGTGGCAATCACTATGATGTTTAAGCAAGCATAATGAGATCTAGATGAACATTAGGTGTCCAATTACCTAGATCTAGCATAGTTAGGGTGACATAGCAACATGTTTAGATCAAAGGTGGATTCACATGTCAAGTTTACAACATGTCTCAATGTATTACAATATGACAGGTAAAAGGTGATTAACATAAGGATCTAGATCCAAGTAATGTCTCAATTATCCAAATTAATAGATGTACATCCACCATAACATGGTTACAAGTCAAGATCCACATAAGCATCATAATCGAATCGCCACAATTTTATTAGATTAGGAAATTAGATCTGTCATGACATAGTATAGAATTTCATACTACCACAGAATCATACTTTACAACATATTCAGTTCATTGTCTACCAAAGCATACTTTTATTTATCAAAACCTAAAAGTAATCTAGAAACTCACAGCGTTAGGTTTAGAGAATTTAGGAAGAACGGATCTAGAATTTCTTTGGATTTGTAGAATATGTTGTTGTAGAGACGGTTCAGTTCGCACTCCAGTAGCATATGGCCTCCATGACTCCCAATGAAGAGAATATGAGAAATATGAAACATATATATAGCTGGCAGACCCCCTGAAACTGAGTGCCACCTCAGCCCTAGGGGTGTCGACACCCCTGTGGGTGGGTCGACCCCTAGGTCGACACCCCTCTAGAGGGGTTGACCCCCTAGAGCGGGAATTTTGCCGCTCAGAGGAATTTTTCGAATTTGAATCCTCTGGATAGGATTCTGATTCATCTCTGACTCACCCCTGACTCATGTGTGTATATAAAATATTTCTGTGCGTATACAAACTTAAAACCTTCATAATTTCTTCATACGTTGTCCGTTTTACGCAAACTAAACGTTTATCTTGACCAGAATTTCGAGATGGACGCAATGGTGCAATCCGTTTCCTCTAATTCTGAATATTAAATTAATTATTATTTAATTTATTCTCTTTAATGTCGTTAAAAATTCAGGGTGTTCCAGATTTCGTTGATGGGTTTCATAGGAGAAAGAAAAGGAATAAGGCTATTTGGGTAATAGTGGATCGATTAAAAGAGTGCTCATTTAGTCCTATCAAGAAGAACACAATAAAAGCTTTGATAATGACCTATGCCCTATTTGTTCATCTATCTCATTCCGGACTGCACGTGTCTTATCGGGAGTGGCTATCATGATTTCGACTCCTGTGCCATTGTCATTGGTGGATCCGTCGATGAACAATCCTTCTTTCTTTATTTATGGAGTAGACGGTTTTGAACAGAGAATCCAAAATAGAATCATATTATAATTGCATGATGCTATTCCATCTAGCTCGGGCTCGCATAATTGTATGTTAAGGAAATCATCAGGCTACATGGGATTCCATCTACTATAGTGAGTGATAGAGATCTATTATTTAATAGCGAATTTGGGAAGAGTCTTAAAGAATCATTGGGAACGACCCTAAGTTTAAGCACAACTTATCATCTGCAGACAAACAGCTGGACATAAAGAGTTAATAGAGTTTGGAGGACCTGCTCAGAGCTTGCATGGTCGACTTTCGAGGAGCATGGGAGAAACACTTACCTTTGGTCGAGTTTTCTTACAATAACAGGTACCAAGCGACGATTGGTATGGCGCCTTACGAAGCTTTGTATGGGTGGCCATGCAAATCACCAACTTGTTTGTGGGAAACTACCGACAAGATTTTACTAGGACCAGACCTTATCCGTGAGTCCACGGTGATTATCGCTTTAGTTCGGCAGAGAATGAAGGCTTCCCAAGGCCGTAAAAAGTCATATGTTGAGAGGAGGAGGAGAGGATTGGAATTTTATATAGAAGATTTCATGTTTATTAAGGTTTCTCCTCTCAAAAAGACCATTCGGTTTGGAAAGACTGGGAAGTTAGCTCCCATATTTATCGTTTCGGATTTTGGATAGGATTGGGAAGATGGATTACTGAGTGGATCTTCCCAAGCATTTATTGGGAGTACACACAATGTTTTTCATGTTTTCCATCTTCGCAAATGCCCTTCACAATTCAACCGACATACTCGAGCTTGACTATATTGGGGACATAGGAAGCCTCGAGTTGGAGTTTAGGGTGCTTTGTGCCACCGCAAGGATCATGGAGCATGGAATCAAACGAATCCGCAACAAATCTATTCGACTTGTCCGAGTTTAATAGGGAGATAACCCTGCGAAGAGCACATGGGAAATGGAGGAGAAGATTAGAC
This sequence comes from Allium sativum, assembly GCA_030737875.1. Taxonomy (NCBI): domain Eukaryota; kingdom Viridiplantae; phylum Streptophyta; class Magnoliopsida; order Asparagales; family Amaryllidaceae; genus Allium; species Allium sativum. The sequence goes on along the minus strand of CM060924.1, from coordinate 521,752,080 downwards.
TTACTCATCCAAAGCTTTTTTCGGGTAGTTATTTTCCCCTAAAATATGATTTTTGGATGCATCGTGGTTTCTAGATTGGATGGTAGGGTATGAATATAACACAAATACACTATGTACTCATATAGAATTAAATGCATTTTAGGATGTTTTGCATACATATCGCATCACTTATTACACTTACACGCTTGGACTGAGCTCGTTATAGCAAGTCTATAGTTCATAATCACTGTGTATTATGGATGCTTATGGATGTTTTTAAATAACATAGGTGCACAACATGGGTGTACAACATGGTTGTTTAAGGGGCATTGTGTTCCTCGCCCCTTAAAAGATTTCGGGATGAAATCACTAATAAGGGGAATAATGTAACACCCCGTAAAATATACTTAATTTAGACATACGTTAATTTAATTTAAAAATAAACAGTAATAATTAATAATATATTAAACGATTGAAAATGGAATTTTGGACAATTAAGGTTTGGGCCACGAAAGTATTATAGTTACATTCATGGTGAGATTCTGGTTCGATTTCATATTTTATTTGTTGAAAACAGAGTCCATATGCAAAGGTTATAAATTAATTAAGTTGTATGAATATATTAATACACAGAGGTTTGAATTTCAAATAAATACATATACAAGCTGGAAATATATTAAATAGGATAAGTATGAAAAGAATATTCTCTTTCATTCAAACTTATGTGTATATATTCACACGCAGCAGGGGATAAAAATAAATTAACGAAGGAAAGAAATAAAGAGAATTAACCAAGGAATGATAAAAAATAACGTTCTAGTGTCGATCGTCCTTCCAGGGGGTGTCGACCACCCTTCTATAGGGAAGCCAGTGAGTGTTGTTTTATGTAGGGACTTATTTATAGTATGTATCAACTGGACTGTTTAGATTTAATCAAACTAATATAACGGTTCATACGCACGATAGTACCTATATATAGCCTCTCAAACCCTCATTTTAAACCCTACAACCGTTGCCCTCAGCGCCTCCATTCTTCTTTTCTTCTATTTCAAATTCCAGAAAGCTTGAAGGATGTAGGTTTCTTCTATTATTATAAATCTATTCTAATATATTCTATCTTCTCTATCTTGTTCTAGTACTTAGAGTTAAGATTTATCTGGAATTAAATCCATATGTATATATAAATGATTCTAATGGTGATTCTTATATATATATATATATATATATATATATATGAAAGGCTTGGGGATACATTCGTTATTAAAGGCCAAATCCAATTTGTAATCTATTCAATCTTGTTACTACTCTTTCTAATAGCTCTGTGAGTGGAACCCATCTAAGTTAATTTTTTATAATCAGATACTTATGAATTTGGATTATTGTGCCTTGGGGGATTTGGGATATACAAAAAGAAAACATGATTAAACCCCTCAGATCCTTCGTTTATTTTATTGTTCGTAGAAATGTTCAATCAAGTTATATTTGGGTTTTTGGATGTTACAATAAAAGAAGAACATGATTCATTTGTATGATTTTCTATATTGTTTGGATTTACTATATTGATTGGATTCCTTTTTATTCTGTTTTTATTGTAAATTCACATGTTTGGTTTTCGGGCAAAAGCTTAAGATTTGGGTAGTTTATAAATTCAACAGGTTTGAATGTCTATTTCTCAAAATAGAGAATTTGAACGTATTATTTAGTATATATCTAAATATTAATGTTTGCATATAAACAAGTATACGAAAAAGAATCTATTCAAAATAGAAGTCATAAACATATGAAGTTGACGCTATGTTCATCTTTTATTATTGCAATAATCAAGCAAAAAACTGGGTTGCAAGTTTATATGTTGTTGTGATTTTTCCCCATTTTATTGTCATATGCACACTTATGTTATGGTTGAGGAGAAATATGGGAAAATGACTTGTATACCTTAAGAATTGAATAGGATTGACATTTTAAATACGTGGCAAGGACGCTAATCTCGTTCACTTAATTAACGTTTGTATTTATATATATCTATAACGTTATCAATGTATATAATGTGTAATAAGTGTGATATAAATACGATTAAATTAGGAATAGAATTTAAATGTCCACATTGGATTTGTATGGTTGTATGTGTGTGAGTTAATGGCTTAATAAATATTATTGGCACATAGATACGAAGTTAACCGTTACTTGTAGTAGAAGTCTTCCCAGAACAGACCGACATATCTAGCGTCTACAAGTAAATCTGGTTAATGCGAGAGGTCTAGATGAAAAATCTAGCATCTACAAGTAGGCCTAATATGAGATATCTAGTGCGCACACACACAAAAAAAAAACACACACACACACAGATATATATATATATATTGTGTGTGTGTGTGTGTGTGTGTGCAAAGTAGGTCTGCCTTGGGAAAATGTATTAAGTGGTTGACCTATCTGTTATTGAGTATTAAGTGGTTAGGACTGGTTTCATTTCTAAGGTTCACTCCTTGGTTATGGACCTAGTTCATTGGGCCCATCCTTCGAGAGGTAAATGGTTATCGGGTCCTCCTTTCTCCTATTAAGGTAATAAATGGTCCTAACAGACAATAAGGCGTGTGAGGTAGTTCTCTAAGTAATGTCCGCTTCTTATTTAAGGGTTGGTGAGGGCTGATCTAGGGACGGATTATGTATACATAGCCTAAGGAACCACCGTCTAAGGGAAGTATTAAATGACTAGGAGTTCACCTGTAGGGACAGCTAGATAGTAACAAGAGGGTTCGCAAGGGGGTTCTTCTTATAAGAAGATGTGTTTCTGACCCAAACCTGGTATTAAGTAGCCGTTACTATTTCTCTCCCTGCAAGAGAGTTATCAATTATAACGTTTAATGTTAGAGCGGGGTCTTAAGTGGCTTGGGGTCTGCCATTGAGTATTAAGTGACTAAAGGGATGTCCGCCCTAAATATATATGGTATTAATTGACCGTAGGAGGTGCCCGACCTTAATTTAGTTTTGGGGTATTAAGTGACTTTTAGGACGTACACCCTATATGTTTGCCTTGTGTGTTATTTACGAAGACATGACTTGAAAAGTTTATAACTGCCAGTTATAGGGAATAATCTTCTTAACTTACTTGTATTTCATTCACTAGAACTTTAAGTTCTGACCTCCCTCCATCTAACATTAACAGGACAATAGGTAAGACAAGTGATTAAGGATGGAGGATGATCTCTTGGAGGAGGAGCCTCTTGAAGATCTAGTTATTATGGATATTGGTTATTTAATACTACCGCTGTTATGTAATTGGGATGAATAATGATGACGTACCTTGAAGTTTGAGACATGTTTTAATTTTGAATTGTGGTTTTAATAACTGGTACATCTTATATTTGTGCTATTATATTTTCTCTCATCCGTTGTGTGAGTTCTGCTTTTCGTTTTAGATTGCTCTGCATATCTGTTTAAGTTAATCCTTATAAGAACCAATGATTCATTTAGAGCAATTCTAAGTTCCGATGGATTTTTTCTGAATCGGAATTTAGGCATATTCCGGGTGGGTTGTTACAGGTACAGTACACAAACAGGACTATATAGAGGATCATGAGAGAATCAAGAATAAGAGTAATAAAAAGAATCATGTATGTATCTCGTTTTTAATTTAAGCTCCAGTTTCTGCTAAAAGCTCATTCATGGTAGGTTGTGTCACATTAGCATTGTTTCTGTCTGTTGGATAAGAATGAAAGGAACCTTATCAATGGTGGATGTATGGATGAGGCAGCCAAACCACTTAAAACTCTCTTTTCATTTACTGTTCCTACATTTGCATTTTGTTTATCGTCAACATTGGCTATAATTCTTCAGTTTAATCATCTTTTACTTAAATTTTAAACTTTAGACCATTAGACTGTTGGATGTGACCAAAAAATCAATGGAAGAGAAAATCGAAGATTGATAGAATAATAAAAAGTAGAAAAGAAAACAATAATTATGTTTTCTCGATTATTTTTATTTAGGTTATTTTATTTTGTCAGTCTAGAGTAAGTCACATCTTCTTAGTGATTCATTTTATAGTAGAATTTTTTTTTTTGAGTAGGAAGTCTTTTATTGGATGCATGGTTGACCCCAATTGTAGTTCACAGTTAGATTATATATGGGACTGAAATATGTACATAGGTGACAAAAGAAGAAAAACGATCAGATAAACAGAACCGAGATGTAGTAAATTGATCATGCAAAAATTAAAGAAAAAATTTGTAGCATTTGATAAAGTAAAAACTATAGGTCCATGTTTTTAATGTTGTTACAAGAAAAGTCCCAATAGAAATTTTATAAATTAAGTGGCTATTTTTAAAATAACAAAAATGCAAGATATTTTACACTTTTTTGATAGAAAATGCAAGATAAACTGTAGTTTTTAGAAAATATATATATAATTTGTTAATGATGAAAAAATACAATTATTTACTAAAACTATATTAAATGACAATTATTATTATTATTATTATTATTTATGAATAAAAAAGTTGATTTTTTTTCTGTAAAGCCCAAATTAATATGTAACTATTGTAAGAAAATTGCTAAATAATTTGTGCTATCTAATTGAAAATAATATGGGGCTTACATACATATTTGTTGCTATTGGAACTTTGCTTATAACAGCATCAATGGACGTTTTTGTGTAGCTAACAAGTCCACACACTTTGGGCAACCGAGTACCGAAGGCAGTATTATTGAACAAAAACAAAACCAAAAGACTATTATCACCACTGCAAAAAAAATCATATAAAAAAATGCAATCAACAAATTATTGCATAACCCATACACATAACAAAACAGGTAGCCAGAGTAAGTTACTACATTAATTAATTAAAACTGATACCACTTTTGATTCAAAACTGATACTGTATTGCTGTACACTTAACGACAGAGAACAAACTGATACCACCAATGACATAAAACTAATAATGTATTATTGTACACTTAACAACAGAGAACAAACTGATACCATCAATGACATAAAACTGATACCCAGATCTATACATAATATTTATGAACATACCACATGCCTGAAGAGATTGCAATATAGAGTTACTCCAAATTATACAATTTGACAGAATGAAATTGATACCAAATCCATTAAGCACATAACATAACACATTACAATAGTGTAATCTAAAAGACCAAACAAAAATGAAAACAACCTAAAAATGAGGACAATTTGATAAATCTATGAACATAGTCTAAATGAGAAAAAAAATACTCAGTATAAAACATATAACCTGCTACTGCTGCAAATCGAATCCATTAATCAACCAATTCAAATCAATAGGAGAAAACCTGAAGAGAATCGATCACATAAATTAAAAAAAAAAATTGAAAAAGATCGCGCAAAGAAAATTAAGCAAAAAATAATCGCATAAAGGAAAATCGAACCTAAGAAATAATGTTCAACGTAAATTTGATTTCACACGATTCGGATTTTCTGCGCAATCAAAATCCACGATAGAGAAGACGAAGTGAAATCCACACAGAATTAATTGCGCACGATGGAAAATGCGAAATTAGGGTGACGATAATCTTTCTGAACAAGATAATTACGCATGCGAGATGATGTCAGAACTACTTATATATTGTCCTGTAAAGAAAAATTTAGATGGGCTGTCCTTATGGATAAAAAGTCCAATATTTTTGTCCTTCACACTATTTTCATGTTTCAGTAATGATGAAAAACTAAAATTATTTACTAAAATTATACTTAAATGACAATTATTATTATTATTATTTATGAATAAAAAAGTTGAATTTTAAAAGAGAAACAAAAGTTCAGTTAATTTCGTCGATCATGACCTAGCAATGGCGGCAGCGGCATCTCATTCATCTTCTCCAATCTCCTCCTCCTTTGCGTCCGATGCCTTTCCACCTCTTCCACCTCGCCCTCCACCCTCTATACCCCCTGATCCACCACCTCTATCCGGAAATCCCTCTTCTTCTATAGATGTTAATCCAGATCTGGTTCCATCGCAAGCATCTATTCCAGTAAAATCGGATTACGCATCTCTTTTTAGATTTCCTCTAAGGAACGCTGGATCGTATAAGCCACTCCACTTTGATATACCGAGAGATAGAAAGAAGCATAAGATACCAGATCTTGTCAAGCAGGAAGGTCTTAATTACTAGGATAAATTTCTGATCGGTTTTTTCCTCGATGGTATGTTATCATTTATGTTGTATCTAATTACTTTCGTACGCATTGGAAACTAATTGGGGAGGTTGACATTAAATCAGATGGGTTTCATTTTTATTTCAAATTCTCCAATGACTCTGATAGGGAAAAAAATACTCAGATCCGATCCCATTTGTAACACCCCACTCCCGCTATGATCACTCACTAAGGGAATGCCATAGCATCGGTGGAGTATTTTAGTGAATATAGAACAGAAAAATTACAACAAGACAGATATAAATAGTACTTGAAATTTTAAAACATCATCTCATAACAGCGGAAGTAAAACATGTCTGGTTACATCATAAAACCACAATAAAGGTCAAGTACAATATCCATCAAAATAAAGAAGTACATAATCCCACTCTCATACAATAGCCAAACAAAAGAAAAGATAACTGGATAACTGGAGCTTTACATCTATCCAAGCTCCTAAAGACTGGAACAGCAATCCGATCAAGCTCCACTACTGCTAGGATCCACCGTAGGACCTGAGGGTTGGGAAAAAGATAAAAACAACAGGGTCAGACATAAGTCTGAGCGAGTCCTATAACTTTAACAATACAATCGTTAAAGTAACCAGAGAAGACATAAACTGATATACGGTAACATATAGGGATGAATGGCTACCCTAAGCAGTCAACTAAACGAAGATAAAGGATAAAGACGCATCTACCCTCCCTAAGGTAAATTACTAAACTGCACCACACCAGTCGTTCCTAACTTAAAGGTTGATCCCACCCAAGGACTTATAAAATTTACTAATTAGTACCTGCGTACCCCTAGGTGACCAAGTAGGCGCCACGGGGCCCTACAATCCACTAGGTGTACACACTACTTCCCATTCGATCGGCTCCCTAACGTAGATACCCGTGCTGGCCCCACCGTGGGATGTATCATTCCCCAATGTGGCAACCTGATGAAACTAAAGGTGCACGGCTTATATCTACTCGATGCAACAACGGCTTACCTACCAGCCCGGGCCCACTCACGCATATGAAGCCCGTTGGACTTGCGTTGCCACCGCTAACCCGTTTGCCTCTTACAGTCAAGCCCAGTATGCGTGTCCCGTCCTCGACATGGGTCGAGCCCACAAAGATACGTATGGGTTACTGGTTGAAATGGGCCTCCACAAGCTACCCACCTAAGCTTGTCCCTTTTTCTAGTATATCCCACTTAACCCTTTAATCATGTTTTAATTACATGTTCTATTTTGGTTAAGTATTCTAATCGTATTTTCTATTGCCACCCAAGGCAACCACTAGATTTTCTCATGCCACCCGAGGCACCCACTTAACCCCTCATGTCCCTCTACATGCTAATGTGGTTAAGTGTTTCTTAATTAATTAATTAAGAACGTAACCTTTGTAAAGACCTCTCACATTAGACTGTCTTTTATGACCGCTGGTTAAGCCGGTTGGGTCCGGGCAGCCTTATGTCATAACAGAGTCTAACCTCGTGTCTTTACATTAATTACGTATTTAGTTTGTGCCTAAGACCTCTCACATTGGGCTAACATTTGTAGCAACTGGTTAAGCCGGTTGGGTCCGGGCAGTTTTACGCTACAACTGAGTCCAACCTCGTGTCTTAGTCAATTAATTACACCTAATTAATCACCCTCATAATTTTATATTAATTATCCCTAATTAATCAAGTTTTCTTAACATGGGTAGACCTAACTTAATAGGTAAATTCCCATGGGGTAGACCTAACTCAATAGGTAAATTCCCAACACATAGTATGGGTACACCTAACCAAATAGGCAAATTCCCATACTATGTTTATTTATTTTGTGTTATGCATAATTATATTAATTTCACACAATCTTATTAGCTTATGCATTTAATTACCCCATCGTTCCCACGTAATTTCGTTCATGATATAACACATATAAAAGGTGTCAACTTGCATATGAATGAACATGTTTCAAAGGTGCCATCTTGCATATTAACAAACACATAACTTGCATATGAACTTGCATAACATGTCACATAACTTGCATATAATATGTCACATAACTTACATATTCATTTTTCATAACAAACTTGCATATTAGCTTATAGACTTGCATAATGTGTCATCATGAACTTGCATATTAATAAACATGTAACTTGCATATTTACATACATGTAACTCGCATATTAACAAACATGTAACTTGCATATAAAGAAACATGTAACTTGCATATTTACATACATGTAACTTGCATATTAACAAACATGTAACTTGCATATTTACATACATGTAACTTGCATATTAGCAAACATGTAACTTGCATATTAACAAACATGTAACTTGCATAGCATATTACCATGAACTTGCATAACATGCATATGATTACATAGCCCACAACTTGCATATTTAGCATCATGCAAACATAACATACATCATATTAAACTTGCATAAGCTTACATACTCAACATGCATAAACATAAGATTAATGCTAACATCATATCATATGATTCAAAGCTCATTAACCCACATACAAAACCATAAATCTCATCACATCTCATCTAATTAGTTTACCAAAAGATCATCAAAGTGATAGAAACTCACAACTAGCAACTTTGAACACCAAATGAAGAAGATTAAGATGCTAAGAAGGGATTAGAAGTTGATTAGAGAGTGATTAGTATGCAACCCTCTTCATAAAATTAGTGGAGGCCATGAGAGCTAGCATTTTGCCATAGTTTAGTCACTAGGTTTAATTATGAATGAATTAGGGTAGGTTAGGGTCTTATTTATAGATTAGGCAAGTGTTTTAGGCCATAGGATTAACCCTAGATTCAATCCAAGCCATCAAAGCATGTCTTGGGGAAGAAGTCAAGTGTAGGAACCATCTAGGGCCTTTAGATTAAAGATGGACCATGAGAACCATTCAAATGCAAAATCTGCACTTGAGCGAATCGGCCCACGGGTTGACAGCCAAACACCCTGGATTAACCCCTAGTCGACCCAGCGGGCTCGGGTTGACTTCAAAAATCGGCCGGTTCGGTTATTCCCCTCTCCCAATTCGCTGTTTTGAGCATTTTTGCATATTTATTTATTAAATTTTCAATTATATATATATATATATATATCAATATATATATATATATATATCTACACAACCCATTTCACTTAATTAAGTATACTTTAATTTGGGAATTTTCGTGAAACTTCGCGAGGCCATATCTTGGTCATACGGACTCCGATTTTCGAAAACTCGGACTCTATTTCGCGTATTTTTCCGAGACGAACACAATGGCATAGCCCGTTTCCCTTGATTCCCATTTTAGAATTAAATTCTGCCTCGATTTATGTTATTACAGGTTATTGAAAATACGGGTTGTTACATTCTCCCCTCCTTAAAGGATTTCGTCCCCGAAATCTTCAAGTTAGGAAGAACGTATCCTACCATCCAATCATCCATCTACTCAAAGCATCATCCACGAGCAATCATTGTCCTTACAAGATTCTAAATGCTGGATGGATATATGCAAAAGTGTGTGTATATGTACTTACCTAATGCAAAAATCAGGCGGTTACTGATACAGTAAACCTCCTTAATGCAAACCATGATAGTGCCATGCATCCAATATGTATGCGAAACCCTATTGACACATACAAATTTCTACATGCGTGCACAACCATACACAAAAATGCATCATCCATATGATAACACAGCCATGATACATCCATCAATCTAACTACCACATCCATTTATGCAATATGCAACATGAAGTGACTGAGCCGATCTAGTGCCTAATGTGTGTGTATATGCATCCACGAGCAACCACTAGCAAACAATTGCATCCATATGCATCCATCAACCATAACATGTTTCAAACACATGTCTCAACCATAGGTTTTACCCTATCTAAAGGTCATAGGTATTAGCGAGAGGATATACTAAAGATAAGATAAGTACTAGACAAGCAATAAAGGAGAAGTTAAAAGACATACTCTCAAAAAGAAATGGATACAAAGAACGCATCTTTGCTTCCGTCTCCCAAGTAGCATTGCTTTCGTCATCTCCCCATTGCACTTTAACTAGCTGAACTTCTCTGTTCCTCAACTTCCTAGTTTCTGACCCAAGGATGCGAGTAGGAGCTCGTCGAATCGTCGCATCACGCTCTACCTCTACATCTCTAAGCAAGCTCGGCTCTACCACCTCCGCGGTCTCATGTAAGCACTTCCTCAAATGTGATACATGGAATACATCATGAACACCACTAAGTCTGTCGGGCAACTCCACCCTATATGCCATCCGTCCAATCCTTTCCTTAATAGGAAACGGCCCAACAAATCTCGGTGCTAACTTCCCTACGGACCCAAAGCGAACAACATTTCTCAATGGAGATACTTTGACAAAAACCATGTCCCCAACCTCAAACTCAAGATCCGTCCTTCTCCGATCCGCATAAGATTTCTGTCTATCTTGCGCTGCTTTCATCCTTTTTCGAATTAAATCAATCTTCTCTGAAGTCTCTCTAACCATATCCGGCCCAAGCAAGATCTTATCCGTAGATTCCCACCAACATGTAGGAGATCGACAAGGCCTTCCATAAAGAGCTTCGAAAGGAGCCATACCAATACTGGACTGAAAGCTGTTATTATATGCGAACTCCACCAAAGGAAGATGTTCTTCCCATGTACCTCCAAAATCCAAGATACAAAGCCTCAAAAGATCTTCTAAGATACGGTTCACCCTCTCGGTCTGACCGTCCGTCTGAGGATGATATGCGGTGCTCAAACACAACTGAGTCCCTACCGCCTCTTGCAAACTTCTCCAAAACTCACTAGTGAAAATAGGATCTCGATCACTCACAATGCTGGATGGTACGCCATGCAATCTAACAATCTCTCTAACATAGACTGAAGCAAGCCATGGAGCGGTCCTCTTACTCTTTACGGGTATAAAATGGGCACTCTTTGTAAGTCTGTCTACCACAACCCAAATTCCCGTATTGCCCTTCCTCGATCTCGGTAACCCGTCGATGAAATCCATCGAGACACTATCCCACTTCCACTGTGGAACTTCCAATGGGTGTAGCAACCCACCGGGTTTCCTTTGCTCCACTTTAACTTGTTGGCACACTAAGCATCTAGCCACATACTCGGCCACATCTTTCTTCATACCGGCCCAAAAGAAAACTCTCTTCATGTCTTGGTACATTTTGTCTCCACCGGGATGAATAGTCATTCTTGAACGATGTGCATCATCCAAAATAGCCTTCTTCAAACCCTCATCTTGCGGTACACAAAGTCTACCGTCTCTATGCAACCATCCCTTATCATCTATGGTGTATCTACCCAAATGGCTGGACGACTCCCCTCTTATAAGCTTCTCTACCAACACAACCAACTGTGGGTCGTCTCGCTGAGCCTCGCCAATCCGTCTCAAAAGAGTAGGTCTAACCTCCAAGGATGCCAACAAACCAGGTACAAAATCAACAGAAGGTCTGAAGTCAAACAAAGAAAGAAACTCCAAGCTTCGTCGTTCCACGAACAATGGACTCAAAGATAGCCTTTTTCTACTTAAGGCGTCTGCCACCACGTTACCCTTACCAGGGGTATACGCTATCTCGAAATCATAGGATGCTAAGAACTCCATCCACCTTTGCTGTCTTAAGTTTAAATCCTTCTGAGAGAATAAGTACTTCAATGATTTATGGTCGGTGAACAACTCGAATCTCTCACCAAGAAGATAATGGCGCCAAGACTTAAGTGCGAAAACAATCGCGGCCAACTCTAGATCATGGGTAGGGTAATTCTTCTCATGCACTCTCAATTGTCTCCCTCCATAGGCTATTACCCTTCCCTCCTGCATCAAGACTGCGCCTAATCCTGTTCCACAAGCATCGGTATAAACAACAAACGGCTTACTCCCATCTGGAAGCACTAAAACTGGAGCGGTGGTCAAAGCTCTCTTTAACCGTCGGAAAGCATCATCACAATCTACATCCCATGAGAAAACCAGATTCTTCTTCGTCAAGCGGGTTAATGGGGCTGATATCTTCGCAAAGTCTTTGATGAACTTCCTATAATATCCTGCCAACCCCAAGAAACTTCTTACCTCGGTAGCATTTCTAGGAACTTTCCAATCCTGGATAGATACTATCTTTGCGGGATCCACAGCTATCCCTTCCTTAGAGACCACATGCCCTAAGAATCGCACTTCTCTTCTCCAAAAATGGCATTTAGAGAATTTAGCTTTAAGACTATGCGCTCGAAGAGTCTCCAACACTTCCTTGAGATGTAAGGCATGCTCTTCTTCATTCTTGGAAAAGACCAAGATGTCATCCACAAAAACTACTACAAACTTATTCAGATACTCTCTGAACACTCTACTCATGAGATCAACAAAGTATGCGGGGGCGTTTGTCAACCCAAATGGCATCACTAGCCACTCATAAAAACCATCCGGAGTCCGGAAAGCAGTCTTCTCTATACTGTCCTCCGCCACTCTTAACTGATGAAACCCTGTAGCTAAGTCCATCTGCGAAAATACTGACGCGCCAACCAACTGATCAAAGAGATCATCTATCCTCGGTAATGGGTGTCTATTCTTCTTCGTGAGCTTATTAAGTTCCCTATAATCCACACAAAGTCTGAGGGACCCATCCGCCTTCGTGGCAAACACTACTGGAGCTCTCCACTCCGATATACTTCGCCTTATGAACCCCTTCTCAAGCAACTCCCCTACTTGCTTATGAAGTTCTCTTCTCTCACGAGGAGCCATGTGGCGTACTGGCAAAGACACTGGTTTGGCATTATCCACCAAATAAATTCGGAAATCTATCTCCCGCTTCGGAGGCAAACCCTTTACTTCTTCAAACACATCCGGATATTCCCGGACTACTCTGACAGAACACAAACTTTCGACCGAAGCATCGAGCGATTCAAGATAACTTAGCAAAACAGATTCCATGGGATTGCAAGAGATCTCGAGAGTGTTACCCAAGCGGGTCATGAGCCTGACAACTCTCCTTTCGCAATCAAGAACGGCACCATTACTGGATAACCAGTCCATGCCCAAGATCAACCCATAGCCCGTGAAGCCCAATACAAAAGCATCACATCTAAACTCAACGCTAAGTATAGAAATCTTCAAACCCAAACATATCATAGACAGATATATGGAGCCCCCAATTGGGTTTGAGACAACCAAGGGATCATCAACTAGAATGGTGTCTAAGTGCAGTGACTCAACTAACGATGATGAGATAAAAGAATGCGATGCGCCAGAGTCAAACAAAGTACGAACTGGATGATCAAACAGAAAAACCAGACTTTCAACGGAAATAGTTCTACCTCTCTGCTGAATCGGTGGAACTGAGAGAACCTGAACTTGCCCCCCTGACTGAGGTGGTGCTATAAGAGCTTGCACCTGGCCTCCTGAGGTAGACCCCGTCTTCTGCCCCTTCTTTGGGCAGTTTTTCACAAGATGCCCTGCTTCACCACAATGAAAGCAACCGGTCTTCTTCTTTTTGCGACAATCCTTACTGAGGTGTCCTGGTGTTCCACAATTGAAGCACTTCTTCTTCGTCTTCTTTTTGTCACCATTGCCTTTTCCGCCCTTGCCTTGTTGTTGCTGTTGCGGTTTCTTCTGATCCCCCTTTTTCTCTGGTGCCTTAGAATTCTTATCATCCTCATGCATAAGTGCCATGTAGACAAGCTTCTCAAAAGTGGCCCCCATAGGAATGTGAGTCATAGCTATTCCTTGCAATGGTTCGTTCAAGCCTCTAACGAACCTCAAAGCCTTCTTCTCCGGTGTATTCACCAACTCTATGCCAAACCTTGCTAATTGATTGAATTTGTTGACATATTCTTTCACCGTGAGATTCCCTTGCTTCAAATTCAAGAACTTCTCCATAAACAGATTCTCTTCCGCCCTTGAGAGAAACTTAGCCCCAAACCTTTGCTTAAAATCTGCCCAAGAGTCAACAGGGCGTTCTCCATTAGTGACCTCCCACCAGAATGAGGCCTCTCCCTTCATTAACCAAGCCGCCAACTTAACTTTCTTTCCCTCTCCCACTTCAAAGATATCTAGCAACTCTTCCACTTCCTTAAGCCAATCTCTAGCCTCTACGAAAGTCTCTGAACCAAGAAAAGGTTTTCCTCCTATAGCCTTGAACTCCTTGCAAACCTTAGCAAAATTATCCACTCTAGGCTGAGGAGGAGGAGCGGTTGTCTCTGGTGTAGTAGCATTGGCCGGACCCGCAGCCGCGGCCCTAGCCTCTTGCAACCTCCTATACCATAGTGGTATAACTAAACCCTCCGGGATGTTAAGATCTTCAGCCATGCTGAAACGAAAGAGGAAAGATTCAAAAAGGAGATTCCGAAAGATAAAGATATGGCTATTGGGGATTATGCTTTTCTTTTTCAAAAACTTTTTCTCTTAGAAGACATGCTTTTAAAAATACTTTCTTCGAAAATACTCTTAGAAAGTAGTTTTTCTCAAAAATTTTATCTGTTCTGGTAACCTTAAGCTCTGATACCACGTGTAACACCCCACTCCCGCTATGATCACTCACTAAGGGAATGCCATAGCATCGGTGGAGTATTTTAGTGAATATAGAACAGAAAAATTACAACAAGACAGATATAAATAGTACTTGAAATTTTAAAACATCATCTCATAACAGCGGAAGTAAAACATGTCTGGTTACATCATAAAACCACAATAAAGGTCAAGTACAATATCCATCAAAATAAAGAAGTACATAATCCCACTCTCATACAATAGCCAAACAAAAGAAAAGATAACTGGATAACTGGAGCTTTACATCTATCCAAGCTCCTAAAGACTGGAACAGCAATCCGATCAAGCTCCACTACTGCTAGGATCCACCGTAGGACCTGAGGGTTGGGAAAAAGATAAAAACAACAGGGTCAGACATAAGTCTGAGCGAGTCCTATAACTTTAACAATACAATCGTTAAAGTAACCAGAGAAGACATAAACTGATATACGGTAACATATAGGGATGAATGGCTACCCTAAGCAGTCAACTAAACGAAGATAAAGGATAAAGACGCATCTACCCTCCCTAAGGTAAATTACTAAACTGCACCACACCAGTCGTTCCTAACTTAAAGGTTGATCCCACCCAAGGACTTATAAAATTTACTAATTAGTACCTGCGTACCCCTAGGTGACCAAGTAGGCGCCACGGGGCCCTACAATCCACTAGGTGTACACACTACTTCCCATTCGATCGGCTCCCTAACGTAGATACCCGTGCTGGCCCCACCGTGGGATGTATCATTCCCCAATGTGGCAACCTGATGAAACTAAAGGTGCACGGCTTATATCTACTCGATGCAACAACGGCTTACCTACCAGCCCGGGCCCACTCACGCATATGAAGCCCGTTGGACTTGCGTTGCCACCGCTAACCCGTTTGCCTCTTACAGTCAAGCCCAGTATGCGTGTCCCGTCCTCGACATGGGTCGAGCCCACAAAGATACGTATGGGTTACTGGTTGAAATGGGCCTCCACAAGCTACCCACCTAAGCTTGTCCCTTTTTCTAGTATATCCCACTTAACCCTTTAATCATGTTTTAATTACATGTTCTATTTTGGTTAAGTATTCTAATCGTATTTTCTATTGCCACCCAAGGCAACCACTAGATTTTCTCATGCCACCCGAGGCACCCACTTAACCCCTCATGTCCCTCTACATGCTAATGTGGTTAAGTGTTTCTTAATTAATTAATTAAGAACGTAACCTTTGTAAAGACCTCTCACATTAGACTGTCTTTTATGACCGCTGGTTAAGCCGGTTGGGTCCGGGCAGCCTTATGTCATAACAGAGTCTAACCTCGTGTCTTTACATTAATAACGTATTTAGTTTGTGCCTAAGACCTCTCACATTGGGCTAACATTTGTAGCAACTGGTTAAGCCGGTTGGGTCCGGGCAGTTTTACGCTACAACTGAGTCCAACCTCGTGTCTTAGTCAATTAATTACACCTAATTAATCACCCTCATAATTTTATATTAATTATCCCTAATTAATCAAGTTTTCTTAACATGGGTAGACCTAACTTAATAGGTAAATTCCCATGGGGTAGACCTAACTCAATAGGTAAATTCCCAACACATAGTATGGGTACACCTAACCAAATAGGCAAATTCCCATACTATGTTTATTTATTTTGTGTTATGCATAATTATATTAATTTCACACAATCTTATTAGCTTATGCATTTAATTACCCCATCGTTCCCACGTAATTTCGTTCATGATATAACACATATAAAAGGTGTCAACTTGCATATGAATGAACATGTTTCAAAGGTGCCATCTTGCATATTAACAAACACATAACTTGCATATGAACTTGCATAACATGTCACATAACTTGCATATAATATGTCACATAACTTACATATTCATTTTTCATAACAAACTTGCATATTAGCTTATAGACTTGCATAATGTGTCATCATGAACTTGCATATTAATAAACATGTAACTTGCATATTTACATACATGTAACTCGCATATTAACAAACATGTAACTTGCATATAAAGAAACATGTAACTTGCATATTTACATACATGTAACTTGCATATTAACAAACATGTAACTTGCATATTTACATACATGTAACTTGCATATTAGCAAACATGTAACTTGCATATTAACAAACATGTAACTTGCATAGCATATTACCATGAACTTGCATAACATGCATATGATTACATAGCCCACAACTTGCATATTTAGCATCATGCAAACATAACATACATCATATTAAACTTGCATAAGCTTACATACTCAACATGCATAAACATAAGATTAATGCTAACATCATATCATATGATTCAAAGCTCATTAACCCACATACAAAACCATAAATCTCATCACATCTCATCTAATTAGTTTACCAAAAGATCATCAAAGTGATAGAAACTCACAACTAGCAACTTTGAACACCAAATGAAGAAGATTAAGATGCTAAGAAGGGATTAGAAGTTGATTAGAGAGTGATTAGTATGCAACCCTCTTCATAAAATTAGTGGAGGCCATGAGAGCTAGCATTTTGCCATAGTTTAGTCACTAGGTTTAATTATGAATGAATTAGGGTAGGTTAGGGTCTTATTTATAGATTAGGCAAGTGTTTTAGGCCATAGGATTAACCCTAGATTCAATCCAAGCCATCAAAGCATGTCTTGGGGAAGAAGTCAAGTGTAGGAACCATCTAGGGCCTTTAGATTAAAGATGGACCATGAGAACCATTCAAATGCAAAATCTGCACTTGAGCGAATCGGCCCACGGGTTGACAGCCAAACACCCTGGATTAACCCCTAGTCGACCCAGCGGGCTCGGGTCGACTTCAAAAATCGGCCGGTTCGGTTATTCCCCTCTCCCAATTCGCTGTTTTGAGCATTTTTGCATATTTATTTATTAAATTTTCAATTATATATATATATATATATCAATATATATATATATATATATATATCTACACAACCCATTTCACTTAATTAAGTATACTTTAATTTGGGAATTTTCGTGAAACTTCGCGAGGCCATATCTTGGTCATACGGACTCCGATTTTCGAAAACTCGGACTCTATTTCGCGTATTTTTCCGAGACGAACACAATGGCATAGCCCGTTTCCCTTGATTCCCATTTTAGAATTAAATTCTGCCTCGATTTATGTTATTACAGGTTATTGAAAATACGGGTTGTTACACCATTTTCATACGTGGTAGGATGTTTTTCATATTTGTTTGGGATCCAACCATAAGCTGTGCCCAATCTCAAGTAAAGACGGTCCCTGTTTGGATTCATTTATATAGAATACCCATAGTTTTATGGACTCTAATTGGCATCAATTGGCTTGTAAATCATATAGGCAGATTAATCTGTTATGATATTAGTACTGAAAGGTTAGATAGGTTCAAATATGCGAAGGCGTTAGTCGAAATTTCTCCTGAATTTGAGCTTCCAAATGCAATTGAAATTGATGGTTTGGGAGATACTTGTCCAATTGTAAAGGTAGGCTATGACTGGAAACCAAGGATTTGTGTCAATTGTAGGGTATTTGGACATGATTCAGCCCACTGCGAATTACATGCTGATAATAATAAGGATTATCAGAATTTGGTTAATGCAAATATGAGGGATTATTCTCCAGATCAGAATGTCCAAGTACAGAAACACATATAAATATACATGCAAATGGTAAAAAGGAGAAATGGGCAAATGTATACAACAAGAAAAAGAAGTATTGGAAGAGAAAGGAGGTTGATACTAGTAAGGGTACAATAGATAATGCCGATGGTACTGGGAATGGAAATGTTAATTCTTTTGCAAGCCTAACTTCCGAGGATATTGAGGAGAATGTTGATAATGTTGGTCTTGTCCATGATGAGCCTAATATTATTCATTCTGATCTGATTAATGCTCAATCAGATCACACAGATAACGCTGAGATGTAGACCAACAAAATTGTGAATGAGATTGATACCATGTTTGGTAATTTGTTTGATGATACAGGAGAACTTTTAGAAACTTCAAGGAAGGTTACAGGAAATTCTTGCAATGATAAATCCACATGCTTCGGTACTAGTACATCTGTTTCTGGTTTATTATCTAGTGTCACTTTTGTTGCTTCTTGTCCATCTCTTTTTGGTACTATGACATGTTCATCATCATTTAGTCAAAGCTCTCCTGCTTCTTCCTATGCCAAGCATTCTACTTCCTCTTGTCTGAATTTTTCTTCGGCCTTAAGTGGCACATCTTCTTCCGGTGCAAAGCAATCTACTTCCCCATATGCTAATTTAAAGCATCCAGACCATCTAATTCTTCCTCCTCCAGCTATTGATTCTTCTAAATTGTCCTCTGCTGTATCTATGAGCGCCTATGCCTCAGCAAAATCCAAAGGCAAGAAACTTAAAGGTAAATTTTGGGTTGAAGATGACCTTGATGAGGGACATGAGTTCGCACTTGAAGACATACTACCTGCTGGAAGCAATGTGTTATCGCAAAAATGACATACTAGGCGCAATCCTGGCCCTTTATTTGATAAATTCATCACCTGAGTAGTTCTTGTGCCTAGTGTCAGATCTGAAGGAATGTCATAAGTTTAAGTTGGTCATGTAATGTCATAACATACTTATATATGCTGATATGTATAAGTAATTATTTTGGAGATTAATAAAATTTGCCCTTAACCAAAAAAAAAAAAAAGTTGAATTTTTCAAATATTGATTTATTTTTTACAAAAAACGCAAATTAACGTGTAATTTTTGTTAGAAAACTACTAATTAATTTGTGCTTTCTAATTAAAAATAATATGAAGTGTACATGTTTGTTGCTATTGGAACTTTGTTATAAGAACTTTGACAATAGAAACCTAGTGTGCAATGTGCCAAAAAAATAAAGCACCCGCGAGATTGGAGTCCAGCATCAATGGACATTTCTGTGTAGCTAACAAGTCCACACACTTTGGTAGGTCCTTCGTCCCGTGTAAACCATTCTCTCTTTGGCTTCTACGTTTTTCCTTCTCCACTCGCAATGTTTATATGTGGATAAGAAAAAACTCAAGGAATGGAGACGGATTTCCCCTGGTTCTAGAACCCTATATCCCATTTCACACTAACATTACTTGAATAATAACAATACCAGTCTGAAATTAAATTTGCTTATATTCTGGAAAAAATATTCGTTCTTTTGAGTTCGATTCTTCTTTTTATCTAAAATTTACAAATTCTCTAAACAGTTTAAATCGCAAACCATACTGGTCAATTTTTATATAACAAGAAAAGATAATCCAAGAATTTTGCCTTTCCTTCAATGGCACTCTCAAACCTTTCCTACCTTTGTATATCTTCTCTTTCCCAGTGTCATGATTCACTTCCTTCATCTCCTATCAGAGCTTCGAAAATCAGCAGATCGATCCCCAATCTAAACTCCAAAAAGTCCAAGAAAAGTCTACTAAACTGCAGAGCGTCTACAATTGAAAACACCGATCAAGAGGTGTTGCTCCCTCCAGAAACACCCGAAGACGACGACCGTACAAACGCAGCATCAGAAAACGAAGAAAAATACGACTGGAGAGAAGAATGGTACCCACTGTACCTCACATCTCAAATTCCAGAAGACGCGCCTTTAGGACTCACCGTCTTCGACAAACAAATCGTCCTCTACCGCGACGGCCATGGCGTCCTCAGATGCCACGAGGATAGATGCCCTCACCGGTACAGTTACCAATCCCAACTTTTTATTATCATTCAGTGCGATTAACATAAACGTTCCGTTGCAGGCTAGCAAAGCTATCGGAAGGTCAGATCACCGACGGCAAACTGGAGTGCCTGTACCACGGCTGGCAGTTCGAAGGCAAAGGCGAATGCGTCAAAATACCTCAACTACCCACCGGAGCAAAAATCCCGAAAGCAGCCTGCCTAACCACATATGAAATCCGCGACACGCAGGGGGTGGTATGGGTATGGATGTCCACCAAAACCGCCCCGAACGAGTCCAAACTCCCGCACTTCAAACACTACGACCGCCCCGGCTTCCAAGACGTGTCCACCATCCACGAGCTCCCTTACGACCACTCCATCCTATTAGAAAACCTCATGGACCCGGCCCATGTGCCCATCTCCCACGACCGCACCGACTGGACCGCCAAACGCGAGGACGCACAAGCCTTAATAATGTCCGTGACCGAGCGGACAGCCCGAGGGTTCGCGGGGACATGGTCCAAGTCCAAGAACCCGAAGTTCGTGAACCAGCTGAGTTTCCAGGCGCCGTGCGTGCTGCAGAATAGCGTGGAGTTCACGGACGAGAAGGGGGCGGAGCAGTGCTTCTCTGCGCTGTTTCTGTGCAGGCCGGCCGGGCAGGGGAAGTCGATGCTGATCGTGCGGTTTGGGAACAGCAGGAGGTCAGTATTAGCGAGTCTGTTTCCGAGGTGGTACTTTCATCAGAACGCGGGGAAGGTGTTCGAGCAGGACATGGGGTTTTTGTCATCGCAGAACGAGGTTCTGATTAAGGAGGGCATGCCGACGAGGAGTTTATATCTGAATTTGAAGTCGAGCGATACGTGGGTGGCGGAGTACAGGAAGTGGATGGACAAGGTGGGGCATGGGATGCCATATTATTTTGGGCACAGCACGGTGGTGCTGCCGAAGAAGCCGGCGGTGGTGGAGCAGGCACCGGCGGGGCTGGCGGCGGGGATGTCGGCGTCGTTTCCAGCGAAGGGAGGGATAGGAAGCTTGCATGCGCCGAATATGGTGAACAGGTATTTTAGGCATGTGGTTCATTGTAAAGGGTGCAGGAGCGTGCTTAGGTCTTTTGGGATGTGGAAGAGCGTGTTGATGGTGCTGGGGCTTGTGTGTTCGGCTTTGGCGATCGTGGGTACGAGTCGGAATGTGAAGGTGGGGTTGTTGGTGCTCGTAGCGGCGTTTGGTGTGGGTGCTTATGTTTGTGATAGCGCGGTCAGGCTGATCACGACCAACTTTGTTAGGGTGCATAGGAGGCTCTGATGAGTTTGTTTTGGAAGGATGTATGTATATGTACACATACTTTTGTATTTTTTGAAGTGATTCTTTAGATTTGGGTATAGTAAAACTTTTGGTAGATGATACTGCATAACTAGTGGCAAATCCAAACATGATAGCATCTCAAAATTTTGAAGTGTGACATCGATGAAATGTTATATGCTGGAATGTATATCATGTAAGTATAGACTATCACTCATTACATTGTGGATCCCTATACGGCTGTATTCAATGAATATCCTTGCCACCACTTATCTAGACATGTATGAAAAAGTTTGGAACAAAATGTAGTAAATTATGACTAAAAGTACTTGGGAAAACCTTTGTATTGTGATTATGCAATTTTTTGTGAATGCTCATGCTATTAAACATTATAAGATTTTACTATATAGTATAAGCTTACAAAATTAAATGGGGTAAACAAGGATGAAGAACAATATTTAAAAATAAAGTTATTGGAGAACACAAAGTTTTATTTTGACTTATAGGACAAACTTTCGAAAAATAATAATTAAATTAAAGTAAAATGCTACTAATAAATAGTACTGTATTCTATTTTATACTATACAAATTGCTATTTAAAATTAGCATTTCCTTTCGGTTTAGCATTTTTTATCAAAAATTATCCTTCAGTAAAAAAAAAAATGAAATTTGATGTTCTTCAACCTGATTTGTTTCAGGTTTTTCTTATTTATTTTCCTACAATTAAGTATTGTAACAGTAATCATAAAAAAAAGTTGTACTTATTTCTGTAATAAATGCATATAATGTTAGTTAATTATTCTTTCTTAGTAGAACTAAGGAATTTGATCATAAAAAAATTGTACTTAGCATGTTAGTTAATTATTCTTTCTTAGTATTGTGAAACAGTAATCATAAAAAAATAATTGTACTTAACATGTTTCAGGTTTTTCTTATTATAGAAAATAACGTTTCGCGTAAGGAAATAGTATGTAGGAAATAGTAAACACAATATTTATAGTGGTTCGGTTCGGATTGAACCTACGTCCACTTTGAAGGCTTTGCTAATTTTATTCACTCTTATTGAAGTACGATGGTGTACGTCGTCGTTACAAGTGATTGCAAAGTTAATGGTGGAAATTAAGCTCTAACAAGTTCAAATATGGAGTCACAGCCCTTGTTTTCGAAATTCCTCTATTGTCTGAGAGTTTAAAATCATTGAGAAATATGCAATTTCTTCTTCCCAAAGCTTCAAGGTACTCTAATGGTGTTCAAGGTCAAGAATTTCTTTTAGAAGTGTCAAATTAACAAGTTTTTAGCCCTCTTCTTGTTGCTGGAAAGAGAGTATTTATATGTAGTGGAGTAGACGGGAGTAGGTAGGGAGTGGGGCCCACTCCCTAATATTTGTACCCAACATCGGTACTGATTCCGAGATCGGTACGTATCCCGCATGTTAGCATTTTCTGCCATGCCATTTTAAAGCTTTCACACCCACTGGCTTTACCCATTCTCATATCTGGCTTGTTTCGTATTCGTGGTTTTTGTATCTCATTATTTAGTAATGGGATACAAAACTTGGTGAGGTTTAGGATACGAAACAAGGTGATGGTGGGGATACGAAAATGAGGCTTACCTCGAGGATACGAAACTTGGTAGCATGCTGGAGTACAAAAGCTCGGAGGAGTGAGGATACGTATTTGGAGATGGTGGACTTTGCATGGTTGTGCGGCTTGGGATACGGTTCATGATTTCGTATATGGGGCAATGCTTGTGAAATATCGATCCTGAGAACTTAGCTCTTATTTTAGTAACTTTGACAAGTTGTGACGACCACACTTATACAACTTCATTCAGGCTTGGTTTCTGAGTGTCTTGGTGACACTTCGGGCTATTTTACCATGCGATGGGTCGAGTCGTGTGCGCGCCTGAATTGCTTTTGGGGATCAGGCCAAAAGGTCTATTAACACTTGACCCCAAAGTATGTCTAGTCATTATACAAGTACTTCTGGAATTATAAAAGATCTCCAAGCTGTTTCGAGTGATTGGCCGTGACCCTTTCGTTGAGCATGTTGCTTTCAAGCTATAACGACGCTTTCTCGAAGCTTGTCTATGTGAGCATGAAGTTCCAGAGTTGTTGAGATTTCTTGTTACTCGAACTATAAATCGTCTCTAGTTATCTAAGTAAGTGTCTAATTCCCATTAACTCCAGAAATTAAACGTTAGTCATCGACTCCGACTTATGTCGGAATGTAAACAAGTCATTGCCGACACAATGTCATCGTACGCACTCATACGTCTGCTTGCGATTTTGTGCGATACGGTCGAAGTTAAAAATAAAACATAATCGAAAGTTACGTCTCGGTCCTGTGAGTGCGCAAGTTTTGCTTTTGAAAACGTTGTCGAATTGGTAAGTCAATCGCTTGGCATGCACTCTCGAATTATTTAAACCTGCGTGCACACGATTGATTAGCCTATCGAATTGGTTTTGATAGTCAGAATTTTGAGAATACGTATGCATGGCCGCAGCCAAATTTGTAGTTAGAAGGTTTTTCACCGAATTAGATAGTGTTGAATATTGTACCTCCTCCTTTCCTCCCCTTCTATTCTCTTCTTTTGTGTTGGGACCGATACCGATCCAGGTATCGGTACCGATCCTAAGACTTAGGAAATTTTATCTAAGTCTTCAAGAATCCCTCCCTCACACCTTATATATACTTGGATACGAACTTGTTCCCTTCCATTTCCCTATTGCTTTTTCATACTCGTGGATTCGAGAGTTTTGAACCTTAAAACTTCAAACTCACCCTTACCTACCAGAGGTCACCACCATCGACACCCCCCCCCATTACGACCACCCTCTTCACCAACTCGGACCATGGTGATCAGGTGGGTTCCATTTCTCTCGTGGTTTTTTGCTGGTGATGTGCACATAGGATATTGGAGTTTGAATGGAGGTGTGGTGGTGTTTGGTGGTGATGGCCATCAGTGAGGTTGCTACCTGTGGGAATTCGAGGAGTATGGGTTGACGGAGCATGAGAATGGACTAAGGAGGTAGGATACAAAATTCATATGGTTAAGGGAGATGGGATATAAAGAAAAGTAAAATATAAGGATAAGAAATTAGCTTTTTGTCGTACCCCAACGGGGGACTGATGGGAATTTCCCGATTTTGGGGATACGGAAATTGTTTCTATATCTGTGGACTTCGGAAAAATTCCATCCCTCGGGGTGGGATAAAAAAATGAAGTGGAGGGAGATACAAAATCTAGGATCGATGATGATGGTGGGAGAAGAAAAAGAAGTTGGAGTCCTGGGAAACAAAATTTGGAATTTCGTACCTTAGAACTTACGAATTTTTAGGTCCTCGGTGGTTGAGTTTGAGAGCCCAAATCGCTTCGTGATGTCACACGATTAGGTTAGGCTTGAAATCAAGAGCATCGACAAAATGCCTTGATGTTCGAATAAAGAAGTCGCCTGGACTGACAATTCGTGCACACACGTAGGATTAGAGCATAAACTTGGACTAGAGACATATGACTGAATCACCAATTCTATGACTCAATTTTCAATCTGGAATCGCGTTGTAATCGCGACTCGAAGCAGATTCAACAGTTTCCGTTTGCGATGATGGCGGTCTGATTCATTAAACTGGAAGCTGTTGTGTCGTTCCAATAAGTTTTATCATAATTGAATTAACACGCACGACATTGCATGCTCCATATTAGTTTATACCAATAAAGGGAATAGGTTCCCGTGCAATTACTAATGCAACTATCTTGAGAGTATAGTTTGCAATGACATCAAGAAGTTCAAGGATATCGCAAGGCTTGGAAGCCGAGATTGCAGAATTACCGTCCATACCAAATGGGACATCCCACGATTCCAGCCCGATAGCAGCGAGCTTGAGACTTCTGGATCTTCTTCCCTTTCCAAGCATGTAAGCCCGACCATCACGCACAATCAATAGGGGAAACCCGAAGGATCACACCATTCGAATGAACATATGGACAAACTAGAGATCCTAGAAGAGGGATAAATGGTAGATGGTGACTCATAGGAAGAAGTTGATGTGAATGACAAGCAAGAAGACATTCCTGAGGCACCGGATATGATGGTGAACGCTGCCATTCTTGAGAATCAGCCAGATTCAGTCGTCTCACGAATCGATGAAACTAGGGGTAGACATAAAATGCACCGCAATATCAAAACCGCCAAGACCGGACCGTAAAAACGGTGTGGAAAACCAAATTGAATCCTCTCTCTAAAGCAAATACCTCATACCAAAATGATCCGCAATGATACGGTTCAGTTGCAGTTTGAATTGTTGACTTAACCTATTAAACTGAACTGAATCAAATACTGCACTAATAATCTTATGATAAAAATATAACTAATTCCTACCTAATTTTTTGTGTTAACGACGTATGTTCCATTTTCAGAATACATTGTTATTGTATTAATAATAACTGTCATTACAAAGGAAAAAAATTATAGTTTCCATATTTTTTTTAGATAATACTAATTATAATCTTATTTGAGTTATCTTACTTAATGTTTATTCACTAATTAACGTAGATGTTTGGTTAATGTACCAAAAAACAAAATCTTTTCATTAAATGTAAATTGAAGTATTCAGGCAGTTAGAACCAATCTTTCAATTCATGATAATGCCATGTGTTTAACCGTTAAGTAATAACATCACAATTTTAAATTGTTTGTTGAGGAAAGAAATTCTCTTATTTCACATATAATACGGATTCAAACCGGACTGTATTACAATAAAACCAAACTGAATCGTTTGAACGGTTAGTATAATGGTTTGTATTTGTGATCAACCATTTGATGTGGTGCAAAAGTGGTATGGACTTCAAACCACACTAGAGCGGACCATTCCCACTCCTAGATGAAATTGTTTTAAGAAACATTTGCAACATGTATGACGTATCTTGGGATGAAGTGCTAGTTCTGAGAAGCGAGGATAGAGCGCACATGCCACCAGAAGGGTACACTGCCTAGAATAGGCACATGTGCGATGTCAGGTGCGTGCCTCCATCTTGCATATTCATCTGAGATATGTTGCGCTTTTTGGGTTAGCATCGACGCAGCTTCATCCAAATGTGTACGCCTTCTTGCTCGCCACTTACATCCTATTCATCAAAAACTTATTTGTAGAGCCAACAGAAGAAGACATTCGGTTCCGTTTCTTTTTAATGAAGAGGGCTACTGTTGCACCTTCACTCGTTTACTTGGAGGCATAAGCCAATACTCATTTTATCCTGGGGGCATGGAATAAGCTAAGTCACTTTAAACACGATTGCTTCTACATTTAGTGCCCCAGGGATTCGTGAGGAGATGGCTTGTTGGACGTAAGTAATCCATACTTGGATCTTAGTTTAAGTTAATCGACTCGTAAGCTTTAGATTAACTTAAAGTCTTGATGTAACAGGTACCCCTCGGATCTCGATAGATGATGTTTCCATTGAGCTCCTGATGGCGCTGAGGGAGGTTCCAACCGGGTATCATAATTCCCAGTCGTTGTTGACAGATTTCCTCCTTCATTTGTCTAGATTTCTTCCAAAGAGTTGTTCGACTGATCTCCTGAACGACGATGATAAGGAAGATGAGGCGGACGATGAGAGAGGAATTGCTCCTACGATTCCGTAGATGGAAGTACCCCATGTCGTGTCTCATGTTCTTCCCCCAGTTGAAGAAGAGGTTGCAAAAGCTCAAGGTATTTTGACATTCATTATGATGGCGATGAGGAGATCCATACCGAAGGGGATGATTTATCAGCCACTCCCATTCTGTATTTAACGTAATTGATGAGGTTAGGAGGCCAATTTAAGGATGTGGACAAGGTTCTGATCGAGCTATCTCTGTCTTGGCCAAGCGACACTAATGTCGAGAGCATTATACTGAGAATTAGGTATGTCACCACTTCAAGTAAGCATACGTCTGGTCTATGAAGGAAACATTAGAATACGCGCACTCGCAAACATTACGTGATGCAACATTAATTCGCGTGCATGGGATGTTCGATTCTGACTCAAAGTTTTTTGCATGCAGGTGCAATGGCTCGAGAAGGCAATAAAGATCGAGATCAAGGGTTTGGAAGTCTTTGATAATCGAAGAGTGGAATCATAATCAGTTTTAAGAGGAGTGCAGACATGCACTTGCAGCCTCCTCGATCTTGTGACCACAACAATAATCGGCGATATAGAGACCAACCTCAACACTCAGCATCTCCACCATCAGGTATTCAGCTGGTAGGAGAAGAGAGGAGGCCAGAAATAATGAGTATGAGGCAACTGGTGTCAACAGTCCTTTCTTATGTCCCCCCAGCGGCGCCAGCGGCCAAAGCTACCAGCACAGGGAAGGAAATCGATGGTTCGGATCGATAAAGAAGGTTATAAAGAAGTGGAGTCCGATGTTGTTCGACGTGTCAGTAATCCCGGAACTCAACAACGATGAAAAGAAGGAGACACTCGGGAAGTTATTCCCAGATTTCTATTTTGATGAGTTGTTGTAGATGCCAGACATGCATTAGATCCCGCTAGGCATTTACGAAGATGTATGGGGTAAGGTGTACGATATTTACCGCTAATACAAGGAGTTGTGTAAGTATGCAAGGAGTCTATCAGATTTGATTTTCTATAAGAAAGCCAAGATCCAAGGCCTACAGATTGAGGTCAAGGCTAAACATGATAATGTTAAAACTCAGGATGCTGAATTGAGTAAGACAACACTTCAATTTGTGTTTATTTATGTGTATTCGAGTAACAGATTTATGTGGTAGCTCTCTATTGCTAAAACATAAGATATGAAGAGAGATGTTGAGAGAGTTAAAGTTGACATGGTCCAGGCCTGGGAATTGTACGAAGACACATTGGCCTCGATCTCAGCTAGGGTGACAGTGCATGAACAGGATAATGAGGTTATCACCGAGGAGAACATCTGGTTGGAAAAGGAAAATGAGGGAGTACAACAACTTTTCCCGAGAAATGAAACCTTGGAAAGCGAAAATGAGAGGCTGCGAGAGGAGAACAAGTGAGCGCAGTGCCTTATCAAAGAGAATGATGAGCTCAGAAAACTGCTAGATTCAAACTGTGCTGAGCTCGAGTAGGCAAAGAAAGATAAGGAAGACGTGGAGGCCTCGAACTGAGAGGTGCTAGGTCAAGTGGATAATGTCAAGGCTAAGATCCAAGTCTAGCTAGAATAACTTAGAGTTGAGGTGGAGGAGGCCGAGGAGACAACAAAGGCGGAGCTGGAGCCAGCGGTGTCAAGCTTCTACGTCAAGACACTTCGATTCCGCGATATCTCGTGGGTCAAAGATTACACCCGCACACTGGCTCAAGCCTAAGAGAATTTTATAAAAAATGAATTTAAGATGTAGGAGGTGGAAACAGTCGACGAGGCAGCGATGATGGTTCAATTCTTAATAGAGGAAGAGCGTCAGGTGTTGGCAAAAGGTAGGGCATTACTAAAAGGGGATGTTGAAGCGTAAAAGGCGGCACAAAATATAGTTGCGAAGAGGAAATCCCATATTACTGAGCGTGGTGGTCACTCATGCATTTGATGGTGGCAGTTTTTGAGCATCAGAAAGTGATTCTGCTCGGTTCCATTGGTGGTCCATCAGTTCCATCTCCCATCATTACCGAGTAAAATCCCGATTTTCCGAGGTTGGAACATGGACGTTCTCTTCCACCAACAATCGAAAGCATGATGCTCGTCAAAACCACACACCAAGTGTTGGAAGATAATTGCACTCCTTTACCACCACTCAAAAGGATGGTAAGATGGAGCCAAAGTAGACTAACTTGTCTTCTTCATCGTCGTGCAGGTTCCTGCGCAATAGAGATGACAGCAGGCTATGAGCCAACTTCGCCTATCGAGCGTGGATTTGATGTCGAAGCTTACCAGAGGTAGCTAGGTGAAGATTTTTGTCATCTAGACACTTTTATGAATTCAGAGCTGGGAGAGTTTAGAACGGAGGACCTTTTTCCAGAAGAGAAAGGGAAGTATGGGGAGGATGTTCGGATGACCGAACCGATGGAAGTAGGTGGAAAAAGCATGCATGAACTAGTCAAATAGAAGAAAGCCCACTTCTCATGAAGCCAGAGGAGAAGAAGGAAAAGAGAAAAGCTGATGAGGAAGCCCTCCTTAAAGCTTAGAAGGAAGAGAGGGAGAAAGCGGAGGAGTAGGCCCACACCAAGGTCCAGGAGATGGCTCGGAAGAAAGCCAAGTATAAGGCTGCCTAAAGGATAGCGGAGGAGATGCTTAAAAAAATAAATGCCAAAGAGGATAGGAAGAGCAAGCCTGGGCATGAGGCTCTAAAGAAGATGGAAATGTAGGCCAAGAAGGTGTAGAGAGAGGCTAAAAAGAAAGCCGATAGGGACGCCAAGAAAGCAAAAGAAGATGAAATGGAGGGGACGAATCTGCAGTGTTGCCGTCATCCACCAAGTTTCAGCCTGAGCCTCTGAAAGTCATAGGAGACCCTAAAGTGGAGACCACTAAAGTAGCGGGTGATTCCGAGGTGGAGGAAGTGTTTGTAATCAAGCCCCGACCCAAGACTACTCCGACGAAGGGAAAGAAGGGAAGCGAAGGGAGCAACTCCAGGAAGAGGAGGAAGGAAGGTAAGGATAAGTGATCCACGGCTGAGTCCGAGAAAAAGAAAAAAGGGTTGGCTCATCCAAATGATTTTTATTGATAGACTTTTTGGTTAGGTATGCATATAGGATACGTGTATCACCCCGTAATTTTAAAGAACATTACAATGATAAACTAAATAATACTTAATTAAATATTGGGAATTAGGGAAAACAGATTGCACCATTGCATTCGTCTCGGAATTTTTCTTAAGATAGACTCCAAGTATGCATGAAATGGTCATCGTATGAAGAAGTTATTAAGCCTAGAAGTTTGTATACGCACAAGTGGATTGTATGTATATATATATATATATATATATAAATCAAAAATTTCAAAATAATTCAAAACAGCAAAGTGGTAAGGCCAATAGCGGAATCGACACGTTCTGGGGGTTGACCTGAGACCCGGATGGGTCGACCCTAGGGTCGACCCATGGTGTCTGGGGTCGACCCTAGGGTCGGCACCCAAAGGGGGGTTGACCACTATCCAGATCTAGGAAGAATTCATTTCCTGAACGTGGACTTGTTTTGTGGCTTAGTTCGTTGGTTTTTGGCTATAGATATGACCCCATTTCTATTGTTTTCGCACACCAAAAATAATGTAGACAACGAGACGCTGCCCTAGCTTAGATTGAGTTAGCCTATTTCCTTCAACATCAGCCTATACGCATACAAGAATTTCTTCTACAGCTTCAGCCCATTGTCTCTGTTCTTTAGATCCATTCATAATGCATTCATGCGTACATGTTATTTTTATACATAAACATTTAATAGTAATCTTGACATGTTTATAAGTTGGATCTAAACCTGTGCCTGTTAATAACCTGAATCATAACTAAACAGATCTGCCATTACTTGTACACATGATCCTCTGTTTAGTTCTTGCATGCCTATCTTTATCATGTCTATTCTGTCATTATGCCTGATAGTATCACCATATGCCTATTCTGTTAGTTTGCCTAATCATGTCAGCATATGCCTATTCTGTTAGTATGACCAATATTACCAGTATGTGCCTGTTTTATTATTATGACTATTCCCGTTCTCTTCTCTCCCTCTTTCCTTTTTTAATTTTATAGTCAGGCTACCTTCGAGCCTTGGCCTATCACTGAAATATGTGAACGTACGAAATTGGGAATGGTTGGAAATGATAAATTGGGACATAACTTATATTGTAAAACATGGCTGGGATTTGGGGGCATAATCTATACCCTGATCTAAAACTTTAATTTGGGCATAACTTGTATTATGAATTATGACTGGGGCTTTTGGGGCATAACCAATACTATACAATTTGACTAAAACTTGGGGCAAATGTTATATTGTGAATTATGACCGTAATTTGGGGTGTATAAATCTATAGGCTTAACATAAGATTTAGCAGAACATGATAATGAAACTGTAAGTAACCTGCATAGATGTTTAATCTGTTGAAATGATTAATCCTGCTGAAATCTGTTGAAACTGAATACCGTAATTGAAAAACCAACGATGAACATGAATAATTGTTTAAGAATGAATATGCCTAAATTTACAGTAAATAGAAACTGTAATCGCACATAGACACGAGGTTAGTTACACTTGTGGTAGAAGCCAGCCCAGAATCGCCCGGCAAATCCAACATCCACAAGTGGTTAATTAAATGTGAGGGGTCTAGTGCGTAAATATACATGTAACGGTGCTAAGACTAGAGGTTAAGTCCAGTTTTTGGTGTAAACTTAAATGGATTAAGTTATATATGTGTGAAATTTATAAGCAAGAGGAACTTGTTCAATGTGAATGGGAACAACCTGTTAACTTGTTATACTTAACCTGTTTAAATCTATGGGGGTTACATAAACCTGTCAAATGGAGTAGGGGTTAAGTAAACTTGCTTGAATCAGTGGGGGTTAAGTTAATCTTGTTAAATCTGTGGGGGCGGGTTATATAAACCCAATAAACTTAACTTGTTTTATATGGTGGGGTTATGCGGGTTTGTTAATCTGTTAGGCGTAACTTGTCAAAATCCTAGTAGTGGGGATGCAAGCTTAGGGGATGACTTGTATCATCTATTGTGTGGGACCCGTATCAGTTAGTAACCCATTTTGGTATCAAAAAGAGGACCTCGAACTAGGTTGGGGTTAGGGCACGCTTACTGAGTTGATTATAAGAGGTCATTTGAGTGGGGGTGTTGACGACGCACTCCGTCGGACTCATATGTGTTCATGAATCCGCTTGTGTAACACCCCACATCCATTAATGTCACTCACAAAGGGAATGCATCAATGTCCATGAAGCGTTATTGTTGTATAGAACAGATAAATTACAAGAATAAATAAATAAAACAACACAGCGGAAGATAAAACTTATTTTATCTCATCATAACTCAAAACGAGTTTACATAAGTAGTTTCCAAAACCATTACAACAGGATCAGTAGTCTTTTCCAAAAACTTCAAAGTACATAAAGAAGCAAATACTTAAATAACATAAATGCATAAAACCAATGCATAAATCCCCACTGAGCATAAGCAAAGCCATAAAAATGAGAGAGTCCCAAGTGATACATCTACTCTCTTCAAGCAACTGAAAGAAATCAGCACTAAGCTGTAGTATTCCCTCCTTGCAAACCTGAGGGGGTGGGGGGGAGGAAGAAAAGAGGTGAAAGAAATGGGGATCAGACATAAAGTCGGGCGAGTGCGATAACTTTAACAATATAATTATCAAAATAACTAAGATAAGGCATAAGCTGGAAAATAAGGAAATGACTGTGAACAATAGGGTATGACAGAACAAAACGAGGAAATAAGATGAACCAAAATATCATTTAAGGTGCCCCTAATCACTATAAGATAATTACTACACTGCACCACCACTAGTCACCCTAAAGGCTGATCCCGCCTACAAAACTTAATAATGATAATTGTAGTTTAGTGTACCCCTAGCTACCTTTATAGGTGTCGTCTACCCCTATCTCCACTAGGTGTAGCACTACCCCCATTCGATCGGCTCCCTAACTCATAGATACTCGTGTTGGCCCCACAGCGGGGTGTATCACTCCCCAAAGTAGCAACCCGATACAACCAAAAATGCACGGCTTATATCTACATGATGCAACAACGTCTTACCTACCAGCCAGGGCCCACACACGTATATGAACCCGTTGGACATGCGTTGCCACCGCTGACCCGTTTTGACCTCTTATAATCAAATCCAGTATGCGTGTCCCGTCCTCGACTTGGGTCGAGCCCATAAAGATACTTAATTGGTTACTGGTTTGAAAAGGACCCCTATGCATGACACAAGCTTTCCACCTATGCTTGGTCCCCTCTAAGGTTTTTCCCCACTTAACCCCATTCTTATTCATGTCTTCTTACATGTTTCAATCTTGGTTAAGTGCATCTAATCGTATTTCAAATGCCACCCAAGGTACCCACTAAATTCCACATGCCACCCAAGGCACCCCTTAACCCCCTTATGTCCCACTACATGTTTATCTGGTTAAGTGTTTCTTAATTCATTAGGACCGTAACCTTGTAAAGACCTCCCACATTAGACTGACATTTGTGGCAGCTGGATTTTTCGGGCGGGCGTGGGTAGTCTTACACCACAAACGAGCCTAACCTCGTATCTTTAAAATTGTTACGCATTTAATTTATGCCTAAGACCTCCCACATTAGACTGGTATTTGTGGCAGCTGGATTTGCCGGGCGGGTCCGGGCAGTCTTACAC
This sequence comes from Allium sativum, assembly GCA_030737875.1. Lineage (NCBI taxonomy): Eukaryota > Viridiplantae > Streptophyta > Magnoliopsida > Asparagales > Amaryllidaceae > Allium > Allium sativum. Next base: position 521,718,084 of record CM060924.1, on the reverse strand, counting down.
CACAAAAGAGTCTAACCTCGTGTCTTAGGCGATTAATTACACCTAATTAATTATCCCCAATTTGAATTAATTTCCCTATTCAAATTGTCAATCAATTACAAATTTAACTATGTCCATAATTGACTCAATTATGTCCATCTATTTATGGTATATGTAACACCCCGTATATTCTATAACAGTGAAATTCATAAATTAAAGTATAATTAATTCTAATGAAAGAATTAAGGGAAATGGCTTACGCCATTGCGTTCGTCTCGGAATTCTGGTTGAGATAGAGTCTGAGTTTGCGTGAAACGGACTCCGTATGAAGGAGTTATGATCTCCGGAAGTTTTAGAATAAATTTGAAATTCAAAAACAGCTCAGAACAGGTTTAAAATTCGAATTCGAGTTCAAACTATGCTGGGTGGGAAAATTCCCGCCCAGTGACCAGGTCGACACTAGTGTCGACTGGGCAGTCGACCTGGCCCCCCAAGTCGACTGCGCAGTCGACTTGGGTGTCGACCTGCAGGTCGACTTGCCTGGTCGGCCTGACCAGGTGGGTCTGACCCTGGTTCGACTTCTGGTGTGCTGTACGGTCTGATTTCCCTCCCTGTTTGCATTTGACGGCTCAAATTAACTTGAAAACTCTATAAATACACACTAAGACTCAACTAATTCACATAAGAAAATAAGAGAGGAGTCGTCGTGCTTCCAGGAAGGAGTTGATCGTAGCCGCCAAGAAGCAAATTAAAGTCTAATCAAATCAATCAACAAATTGCTACCCAAAGGAGAGCACCTCCAAATTCAGAAAACAGAAATCAGAAAACAAGATCTCATCACACGTTGTAAGTATAGTGGTCTTTCAGAATTTGAATAAAATTATGATGTGATACGATGTAATTGGGAATAGAATTGTATCATTATAATGATGTAGATCTTGTGTATTGTAATGTTTCTATCGTGATTGTTTTTGGTGTATTGATTTGTGGCATAAATGGATCGATGCAAGTTTATTATACGTTTGTATATGAAAGTGATGGTAATTGCAAGTTTGTGGCAAAGTCGATGATTAGATCCCTCTCATGTTTATGTTAATATCCCCTTTATGTTTATGTTGATATCATGGGCCATATACTTATGTAAACACACCCTAGATCTGAGATCCTTTATGCTACATGACTCAGAACTTATGTATACATCGAAGATCCATTACAAGTATGATTAGAACTATGTTAAATGCAGTTTGGGCTACATAAACTATGCAAGTTCATGTGGAAATAGACTATATATTAGATTTGGACATTTTGGGTTAATTTACAACATGCTAGTTTTGTGTTCGGCATTATGCCAAGTTAATATGTTAAAACCCAAGTTTATATAAGTCTACATATGCCATCCTATGTGACACCCATTTAGCTGTATGCCAATTTTGAATGCAAGTTCACATGCTCCAATGTTTATGTCAACGCCAATTTGCAAGTTCATGCGCTACACCTTCTATGTATCATAGAAATATTATATGTTCTGAATTTCCCCTTTTCTCACGTTTATCAAGTTGGGCTGAATTGTATCGAGCCCAACATTAGTACGTACAAATAGGGGTAATAGCGTTGGGTGTAAAAACATGATATAATAAATATGTTGGCATGTTTGGCGCGTGCCAACGACGGTGACATTTTAGCGGTATAAATTGTTATACCCAAATTAAAAGACGACATGACGTTTACATAAATAATAAAATATGTAAATCTAGAAAAGACGACATGTTTAACCCGAGGTTGGATTGAGTTGTGACATAAACCTGCCTGGACCCGCCCGGCTGTCCAGTAGTCACAGCAATACCTATCCAATGTGGGTGGTTAAACATTGAGCTCAATAATGACCCGAAGTTAGACTGAACTACGGTGTAAACCTGCCCGGAACCAACCGGCATATCCAGTAACCGTAGTGATATCTGTCTAATGTAAGTGGTCGGTGCTCTAAAAGGCTACGGACAAGTGGTAGGGTTAAGTCAACTGAAAACACTTAACCAAAGATTCAACATGTTAACAAATATTGATGGGTGGGGTTAGGTATATACAGACACTTAACCACTTAACATGTTTGACTAGAAAAACCTGGTAACGTCGGGACCCGTTTCAGCAGTAACCCAATTTAGGTATCAATGGTACCCTGAAACTAAGCAGGGTGGGGCACGATTACTGGGCTGATTGTAAGCGGTCAAATAATGGCAATGTTAGGTGCACAGTGTAGGTCTAACGATGTGCGGTCGTGCATGCACTTCGGAGCAGACAAGAAGGGCACGAGGGGCACCAGTAGTATATCCTATGCCTTCTAGTAATTGTGTCGGGGCCGCCACCATGGGCCTTGATACACCCCATGGTGGGACCAGCATAGGTATCTACACTTCTTGGGGTAGCCGTAAGACACACGTACGAGTAGGAGCCGATCTTTAGAAAACAAAAAGGATCACTTCACCCTCAGCATGGGGTGCCGGTTAGAGTAATTCTAGTAAATGCAGAGATATAGTGTGGGTTCGATAGTATATTCGATTCTAGACTACACTCCCTTAGTTATGATACTATCCTGTTTTCAGTTTATGTCTATCATATCCATTTCTTATTCACATACTGAAAAGTCACTTGATTTACTCAGGCTTTATGTTTGACTCCGTTTTTATTTTCGTCTTCTTTTCTTTCGTCCCCCCCCCCAAGGTCCATAGGGAGGAAACAACTCAGCTTAGTCAGACTCTTTTGCAAGCTTGAAGACAGAAGATGTACGGTTTGGATCTCTTTTGTTTGGATCATGGCTTTGGATATCGTTATGGGGATTTTGCTGCTTTATTTTATGTTTTATGCTTCTTTGAAAATCAAGACAGTTATGGAAATGTAATGTTTTTGGAAGTATTGTAAGACAATTATGGTATGGTTTGTATGACACGTATTTTGATGAAATAAAAGTTGCTGTGTTTTCCGCTGTTTAAAAATATGCGTATTTATATCTGTCTTGTGTATCTATGACTTATACTTAAAAACCTCCAACAAAATTAGGGCATTCCCTTTGTGAGTGACCCTAACGGAGGTGGGGTGTTTCACTTGGTATCATAGCATAGGTTTACCAGATAAGATAAAGTTTTTGATACTATTTTCAAAAGAAAGTTTAAAGAAGCGTTTTTTTAGAAAAAGTGTTATATTTTAAAAGGCATGATCCCCCAAAGCCATGTGTACTATCTCTCGATATCCTTCATTTTGAATCTTTCCTTTCTGTTTCAGCATGTCTGGAGACCTTAACATTCCTGAAGGTGTACCGATACCCGGTTGGTTTTGGAGGTTCTTAGAAGCTAGGGCCGCAAATGGCGCGGGCCCGGCAGATATCCTTCCTCCCCCAATAGCACCAGTTCCTCCTCCTCCTGCTCCTCCCCTTGGAAATGCTTTTGCCAAAACATGTAGAGACTTCAAGTCTATGGGTGGAAACGACTTCCATGGAACCGAACCCTTTGTAGGAGCAAGAAATTGGCTAAAGGAGACCGAGGATCTGTTTGACATCTTCGGAGTTGATGATAGGCAAAAGATACAGCTAGCAATGTGGTTGCTCAAAGATGAAGCTTCCTATTGGTGGGAGATCACTAATGCTCAGAGGGCAGTGGAAACTTGGGATGATTTTAGGACAAGGTTCGAACTGAAATTCCTCTCCCAAGCTGAAAGGAGCCTGCAAATAGAGAAGTTCTTGAATCTTAAACAGGGAAGCATGACGGTCAGGGAGTACGTCAATCAGTTCAATCAGCTGGCCAGATTTGGACTGGACTTAGTAAATACCCAACACAAGAAGGGGCTTCGCTTCGCCAAAGGTCTGAATGAGCCTATACACAGCCTTTCCATGACCCATGTGTCCACGGGAGCGACTTATGAAAGCTTGGTGGACATGGCGTTGCTACATGAGGAAGACCACGACAAGAAAGAGACTAAGGCGGAGGAAAAGAAAGAAGGTTTACAGGCTAAGAAGACAGACTTTAAGAAAGGAGGAAAGAACAAGAAGTCCCATGAGAAGAGAAAGTGCCATTTCTGTGGCATAGTTGGACATATAGAGAAAGACTGTCGGAAGAAGAAGGCAAAGATGGGTGGTTGCTTTCATTGCGGAGAAACTGAGCACCAAGCTAAGGACTGCCCAAAAATGAAAGGACAGGGACAGAAAGCTGGATCTACTTCAGGGGGTCAAGTTCATGCTCTGACAGCCCCTCCACAGGAACGAGGTAGTAATATTTCTGTAGAAAGTGTAGTTTATCTTTATGATCATCCAGTTTGCACACTTTTTGACTCTGGTGCATCACACTCCTTTATTTCATCTACTTTAGTAGAATCTCTGCATCTAGACACTAGTATGGTTGAGGATCCCTTAGTAGTTTCAAATCCAATTGGGGGCTCCGCTTACATGTCAATGATTTGTTTGGGTTTGAAAATCTCTATTCTCAGTGTTGAGTTTAGTTGTAATGCCTTTGTTCAACGCTTCTCGGGATATGGTTTGATCTTAGGCATGGTCTGGTTATCCAGTAACGGTGCCATTCTTGATTGTGAGAAAAGAGAAGTTAGACTCTTGACTCGGCTTGGTAACACTCTAGAAATTTCCTGTAATCCTTTGAATGCTGTTATGCTTAGTTATCTAGAGTCGCTTGATGCTTCTGATGAGAATTTGCAGTCGGTTAGAGTAGTCCGGAAATATCCGGATGTCTTCGAGGAGGTGAAAGGTTTACCTCCGAAGCAGGAAATAGACTTTCGAATCCATCTTGTGGATAACGCAAAGCCCTTAGCTTTACTTGTCAGACATATGGCTCCAAAAGAGAGAAAGGAGCTCAGTAAGCAGGTTAAAGAACTTCTTGAGAAGGGGTTCATTAGAAGGAGCATTTCAGAATGGGGTGCTCCAGTGGTGTTCGCAACCAAAGTAGACAGTTCGCTTCGCCTCTGTGTTGACTATAGGGAGTTAAACAAGTTGACCAAGAAAAATAGGCACCCTCTTCCCCGAATCGACGATTTGTTTGATCAGCTTATAGGCACGTCGGTTTTCTCCCAACTTGATCTAGCAACTGGGTTTCATCAGCTAAGAGTGGCTGAAGATAGTATTGATAAAACGACATTCAGAACCCCAGACGGTTTCTTTGAGTGGCTTGTCATGCCTTTCGGCCTGACGAATGCACCCGCTTATTTCGTGGACCTAATGAGCAGAGTGTTCAGAGAATTCCTCAACAAGTTTGTGGTTGTCTTCGTAGACGATATCTTGGTCTTTTCAAAGAGTGAGGAAGAGCATGCTCAACATCTGAAGGAAATCATGGATACTCTCCGAGCACATCAGTTAAAGGCAAAATTTTCAAAATGCCACTTTTGGAGTGAAGAAGTAAGGTTTCTTGGGCATGTTGTATCTAAAGAAGGGTTGGCCGTGGACCCCGCAAAGGTGGTTGCGGCGCAGGACTGGAAGGCATCAAAGAATGCAACTGAGGTCAGAAGTTTTCTAGGACTAGCAGGTTTCTACCGAAAATTCATAAGGGATTTCGCGAAAATCTCAGCTCCACTCACAAGGCTGACAAAGAAGAATCTAGTGTTCAATTGGGACTTGGATTGAGAGTTGGCTTTCCAACGCCTAAAAAGGGCTCTTACAACAGCCCCAGTCTTGACTCTGCCAGACGGAAGCAAGATGTTCACAGTTTATACAGATGCATGTGGGACAGGGCTAGGCGCTGTCTTGATGCAAGAAGGAAGGGTAGTAGCTTATGGTGGAAGGCAATTGAAAGTTCATGAAAAGAACTACCCGACCCACGGTCTTGAGTTAGCCGCCATAGTCTTTGCACTTAAGTCTTGCGACATTATCTCCTAGGTGAGAAGTTTGAACTTTACACTGACCATAAATCGTTGAAATATCTTTTCTCGTAGAAAGACCTTAATCTGAGGCAACAAAGATGGATGGAGTTTCTTGCCTCGTATGACTTCGAGATTTCCTATACTCCGGGCAAGGGCAATGTGGTGGCAGACGCCATGAGTAGGAAGAAACTGACTCTAAGCCCACTCTTTGTAGAAAGGCAAAGCCTAGAGTATATAGCCAGTTTTAACTTTAGGCCCTCCTCTGATTTCGTACCGGGTTAATTAGCATCTCTTGAGGTGCGCCCTACTCTTTTGGACACAATAGGGATGGCACAACGTGAGGACCCTCAGCTAGTTGAAGTGGTTGATAAGCTAATTAGGGGTGAGACTTCTAGTCACCTCAGTAGATACTCTATCGACGATAAAGGCTGGCTGAGACGCGAAAGAAGACTATGCATTCCACAAGCAAGGGATTGATAAAGAAGGTTCTCGAGGAAGCACATCGTTCCAAGATGACAATACACCCAGGTGGAGACAAAATGTACAAGGACATGAAAAGAGTTTTCTTTTGGAATGGCATGAAGAAGGACGTGGCAGATTTCGTTTCTAAGTGTATGGTATGCCAACAAGTTAAAGCGGAACAGAAAAAGCCTGGTGGACTGCTTCATCCCCTAGAGGTCCCACAGCGGAAGTGGGATAGCATTTCAATGGACTTCGTTGATGGGCTGCCTCGGTCGAGAAGGTGCAATACTAGCATTTGGGTAATAGTGGATAGGCTTACAAAGAGCGCCCACTTTTTACCTGTCAAGAATAGAAGGACCGCCTCATCCCTAGCGTCTCTTTACATCAAGGAGATAGTTCGACTCCATGGGATACCCTCCAGCATTGTTATTGACCGAGACCCTATCTTCACAAGCGAGTTTTGGCGAAGTTTGCAAGAAGCTGTAGGCACTCAGTTATGTTTAAGCACGGCCTATCACCCTTAGACCGAGGGCCAGACGGAAAGGGTGAATAGAGTTTTAGAGGATCTTTTGAGACTTTGTGTTCTTGACTTTGGAGGGACATGGGAGGATCACCTTCCCTTAGTGGAGTTTGCTTACAGCAATAGCTTCCAAGCTACCATAGGCATGGCACCCTTCGAAGCATTGTATGGAAGACCGTGCAAGTCACCAACTTGTTGGTGGGAGTCTACAGATAAGGTTATTCTTGGTCCAGACATGATCAGAGAAACTTCAAAAAAAGTGGACTTGATACGAAGAAGGATGAAGACGGCCCAAGATAGACAGAAATCCTACGCCGACAAGAGAAGGACCGACCTTGAGTTTGAGGTTGGGGACAGAGTTTTTCTTAAGGTATCTCCTCTAAGGAACGTTGTTCGTTTTGGATCCACTGGAAAGCCAGCACCGAGATTTGTAGGACCATTTCCTATCATCGAGAAGGTTGGGAAGATGGCTTATAGATTAGAGCTACCCGAAAAACTGGCCGGAGTTCACAATGTCTTTCATGTTTCTCACCTCCGGAAGTGTTTACACGAGTCTGCTGAAATAGTAGAGCCTAGCATTCTAGAAGAAGCCGAAGTGGAACGTGAAGCAACTGTGAGAAGAGTTCCAACACGCATCTTAGGAACTGAAGTGAAAAAGCTACGCAACCACGAAGTCAAGCTCGTCAAAGTTCAGTGGAGCGACGCCGAGGAAGACGCGACTTGGGAAACTGAGGCTAGAATACGCGCAGCCTACCCTTTTCTTTTTGAGGGTACATCTTTGATCTCTCTTTTTCCTTAAGTTATGCTTTATCTATCTTTTAGGCATATTTCCTCGACCCTTTCTCCTTAACTCCTTAGGTAGAAAACAAATGGATGCAAACATGTATTTGAAAACATGTTATGGATTATGGCTGCAAGTGGTTGCAAGTGATTGCTAGTGGTTGCTCGTGGATGCATATACACACACACCCTAGGATTTAGATCGGCTCAGTCACTTCATACAGCATATGCATATATGTATTCTCGTTCACATATGGTTGAAATTTTATATGTTATCATATGGTTATCGCATTTGTATGAATTGTTGTGCACTCATGTAGAATTATGAGTAGGAAAAAATTTGCATACATAATGGATTTATGACACTTACATGATTCGCATTTAGGAGGCCAACTGAATCAGTCGACCGCCTGATTTCTGCATTAGATAGGGACATTTACACACACAATGCATATGATCATAAAGCATTAGAAGTCTTTAAGGACAATGGACACCTGTGTTTGTTGGTTGAGTAGATGGACGATTGGATGGTAGGATATACATTCTTCCTAAACTTGAAGATTTCGGGGACGAAATCCTTTTAAGTGGGGGAGAATGTAACACCCCGTATATTCTATAACAGTGAAATTCATAAATTAAAGTATAATTAATTCTAATGAAAGAATTAAGGGAAATGGCTTACGCCATTGCGTTTGTCTCGGAATTCTGGTTGAGATAGAGTCCGAATTTGCGTGAAACGGACTCCGTATGAAGGAGTTATGATCTCCGGAAGTTTCAGAATAAATTTGAAATTCAAAAACAGCTCAGAACAGGTTTAAAATTCGAATTCGAGTTCAAACTGGGTTGGGCGGGAAAATTCCCGCCCAGTGACCAGGTCGACACTAGTGTCGACTGGGCAGTCGACCTGGCCCCCCCAAGTCGACTGCGCAGTCAACTTGGGTGTCGACCTACAGGTCGACTTGCCTGGTCGGCCTGACCAGGTGGGTCTGTCCCTGGTTCAACTTCTGGTGTGCTGTACGGTCTGATTTCCCTCCCTGTTTGCATCTGATGGCTCAAATTAACTTGAAAACTCTATAAATACACACTAAGACTCAACTAATTCACATAAGAAAATAAGAGAGGAGTCGTCGTGCTGCCAGGAAGGAGTTGATCGTAGCCGCCAAGAATCAAATTAAGAAGCAAATTAAAGTCTAATCAAATCAATCAACAAATTGCTACCCAAAGGAGAGCACCTCCAAATTCAGAAAACGGAAATCAGAAAACAAGATCTCGTCACACGTTGTAAGTATAGTGGTCTTTCAGAATTTGAATAAAATTATGATGTGATACGATGTAATTGGGAATATAATTGTATCATTATAATGATGTAGATCTTCTGTATTGTAATGTTTCTATCGTGATTGTTTTTGGTGTATTGATTTGTGGCATAAATGGATCGATGCAAGTTTATTATACGTTTGTATATGAAAGTGATGGTAATTGCAAGTTTCTGGCAAAGTCCATGATTAGATCCCTCTCATGTTTATGTTAATATCCCCTTTATGTTTATGTTGATATCATGGGCCATATACTTATGTAAACACACCCTAGATCTGAGATCCTTTATGCTACATGACTCAGAACTTATGTATACATCTTATATCCATTACAAGTATGATTAGAACTATGTTAAATGCAGTTTGGGCTACATAAACTATGCAAGTTCATGTGGAAATAGACTATATATTAGATTTGGACATTTTGGGTCAATTTACAACATGCTAGTTTTGTGTTCGGCGTAATGCCAAGTTAATATGTTAAAACCCAAGTTTATATAAGTCTACATATGCCATCCTATGTGACACCCATTTAGCTGTATGCCAATTTTGAATGCAAGTTCACATGCTCCAATGGTTATGGTAACGCCAATTTGCAAGTTCATGCGCTACACCTTCTATGTATCATAGAAATATTATATGTTCTGAATTTCCCCTTTTCTCACGTTTATCAAGTTGGGTTGAATTGTATCGAGCCCAACATTAGTATGTACAAACGGGGGTAATAGCGTTGGGTGTAAAAACATGATATAATAAATATGTTGGCATGTTTGGCACGTGCCAACGACAGTGACATTTTAGCGGTATAAATTGTTATACCCAAATTAAAAGACGACATGACGTTTACATAAATAATAAAATATGTAAATCTAGAAAAGACGACATGTTTAACCCGAGGTTGGATTGAGTTGTGACATAAACCCGCCCGGACCCGCCCGGCTGTCCAGTAGTCACAACAATACCTATCCAATGTGGGTGGTTAAACATTGAGCCCAATAAAGACCCGAGGTTAGACTGAACTACGTTGTAAACCTGCCCGGAACCAACCGGCACATCCAGTAACCGTAGTGATATCAGTCTAATATGAGTGGTTGGTGCTCTAAAAGGCTAAGGACAGGTGGTAGGGTTAAGTCAACTGAAAACACTTAACCAAAGATTCAACATGTTAACAAATGTTGATGGGTGGGGTTAGGTATATACAGACACTTAACCACTTGACATGTTTGACTAGGAAAACCTGGTAACGTAGGGTCCCGTTTCAGCAATAACCCAATTTAGGTATCAACGGTACCCTGAAACTAGGCAGGGTGGGGCACGATTACTGGGTTGATTGTAAGCGGTCAAATAACGGCAATGTTAGGTACACAGTGTAGGTCTAACGGTGTGCGGTCGTGCACGCACTTCGGAGCAGACAAGCAGGGCACGGGGGCACCAGTAGTATATCCTATGCCTTCTAGTAATTGTGTCGGGGCCACCACCATGGGCCTTGATACACCCCATGGTGGGACCAGCATAGGTATCTACACTTCTTGGGGTAGCTTTAAGACACACGTACGAGTAGGAGCCGATATTTAGAAAACAAAACGGATCACTTCACCCTCAGCATGGGGTGCCGGTTAGAGTAATTCTAGTAAATGCAGAGATATAGTGTGGGTTCGATAGTATATTCAATTCTAGACTACACTCCCTTAGTTATGATACTATCCTGTATTCAGTTTATGTCTATCATATCCTTTTCTTATTCACATACTGAAAAGTCACTAGATTTACTCAGGCTTTATGTCTGACTCCGTTTTCCTTTTCGTCTTCTTTTCTTTCGTTCCCCCCCCCCCCAGGTCCACAGGGAGGAAACAACTCAGCTTAGTCAGACTCTTTTGCAAGCTTGAAGACAGAAGATGTACGGTTTTGATCTCTTTTGTTTGGATCATGGCTTTGGATACCGTTATGGGGATTTTGCTGCTTTATTTTATGTTTTATGCTTCTTTGAAAATCAAGACAGTTATGGAAATGTAATGTTTTTGGAAGTATTGTAAGACAATTATGGTATGGTTTGTATGACACGTATTTTGATGAAATAAAAGTTGCTATGTCTTCCGCTGTTTAAAGATATGCGTATTTATATCTGTCTTGTGTATTTGTGACTTATACTTAAAAACCTCCACCAAAATTAGGGCATTCCCTTTGTGAGTGACCATAACGGAGGTGGGGTGTTTTAGTATATAAAATTATACCAATTAACATTACATTTAAGGCATTTATGCCAATTCTCAATATTAAATCTTTTAATGTTATCCCCTTGCCCCACGTTGTACGTTCGTTCGTTTAACGTGAAATATACATTAGACTCGAATAGTCTAACTTATGAGATAGAAAGAAAACATCACAACATGCATAGAATAAAAACTAGATCTAAACGTAAGGGATGAACTTGCATGTGTGAATAAGGTTTCTCATCCAAAAACTTGCATAGGCCAAAGTTACAAACTTGCATAAACTATGGATGTCATAGATCTAATCATAAAGTGTAAACTTGCATAGGCAATAGTTACAAACTTTACATTGCATGATTCATACTCCAACATATATATACTTGCATATGTGATTTATACAACATAAACTATGATGTAAACTTGCATCTAACTCACACATGTCATAGCCTAACTTTTAGATCCAATTTACACATAAAATAGATGTCATGAAACATGTAACGTTGTCTACGATTCTCACTAACCTGCATATGATTCATATCTAAATTAACATCTAAACTTGCATGTATAATTATCAAGTTAAACTTACATATGATTTAACATATGAATCAGCTCTAACAACATAACCATACTAGCATACGAAACATCATTATGAATTGATTGTACATAAGCCAACAATTAACATAGATTTACAACATAGATGATAATATCATAGCTTTACAACATAGATAATAACATCATAGATTTACAACATAGATAATAACACAACGGTCAACGATTCACAACATAACCGTATAATCCAAATCATAACTCAACCTAATTAAATTGTTAATTATCTTATTAAAGAAATCGAACTCACAAAAAGAAGGTCTTGCGTTCTGAAATATGAGTTCTGAAATTGATTTAGCTCGCCTTTGTAGCAGATTCGTTATTGTTTAGATTAGAGTTGAATAGAATTGAGTTGATTAGCTTTTCTTCCTCTCTAATTGGTGGCGGCTACTCTAGGTTAAAAGATGACAGCATGACGGCCATGATTCCAATTTTTTTTAAATCTAGGGTTTGAGTCTACCCATGTTAATATAGAATTTCGATTTAATAATTGTCGTCGGATGATCTTAGGGTTAATCAAAACCATTCAGTCGGGATAGGGTGACACCTCAGCCCTAATGACTCAGCAAGGAGTCAGATAGGACTCAACAATGAGTCACAATATGGATCAGATTACACCAGAAAGCTGTGCAGGCTTTCTGCTCGGCTTGGGCGCACTTGGCAGGTGCGCCTGTAACGGCCTGGAATTTCGCTCGATCCGAATCAGTCGTTAAACTGATCTAGACCGTTCGAAACCCCTGATTGTTTGAGAATAGGACAAAATAGAACGCAGACGGAAGAACATTTCATTGTTATTACAACAATTGCATCAGATACAAGAATATACAGAGTATAAATGAATAAATTACATTCGACAAATATCAGAGATTACAATAAATACCATAGCAGCGGAAAATAATACAAAGCACAACTGAAGGTGATATACGGATACAGAGCTTTCCGAATATCATTCCAGCTGTAAACCAGGATCCTGTGAATATAAATCTGCAAAAACAAAACTACTAGCTGCCCGTGCGGAAAATAGGGGCACCCAGATTTAGGTTAAAACAATAAACTCCAGGTCAGTCATGTGACTGGTGTGAGAACTAAAACAGTTATTTAAAACTTTACTTTAAAAGAGAGTAATTCAAGGGACCACGCCGTATAACACGGAACGGGTTTCCTCCCATGAATACCAGTGCATAGAATAAACAACGCAATGCTTTTTCGAAAAATGAAGCTATTATAAGACCCAGGTCCCATCACACAATGCAATGCAAGCCGGAGGATAGGGTTTTACCTTATAACAGCCAAACATGCTTGATACGTTTAAAACAAATCATTTGATACTATAATAAGTGTATAGTGTCAAAACAATTTCAATCATAAATATAAATCATAGACGGCATGAGTGCCCCATACCACTATGTCGTCATACTAGTTCTACAATTAAAACCGCAATACACGTATTGGAAATTGGATTTCCGTCATGAGTCGAGGCAAGGGGCAAGATCCTCACCGCGTTCGAGACACTCTAGTAAATGCCTCAGGGCTACGCACTCTGGGCAACCCTGGATTCGGCTGGGCCGGTCCTCACTTACGTTAGAGGATTAATTATGCCTGAACACACGTTTTCCGGTCCTTACAGACCTATAATCGAGGCGCCTCATTCCAACAACCACAAAGGTGAAAAGTATATAAATGTCAGGGCTGGTAAGTCACTGACACCACCAAAGCTAGAAAGAAACGTCGTGCTCTCCCAGCGGTCCGTATCCCGTTTTTAACTCATACCGAGGTGTGAGGCTCGCGAATTCACGCTATACACAAAGCTACGCCACAAAGGCCGTGCTTTGATCATCAACCACAAGACTTTGCTTTTCAACAGAAGCCTTGATCATTGCATCTTAGCATGCCACACAGGCAATTCATGCCATGTGATTGATGTCCATCGATATACAACCTCTGAGCTCGTACGTCTCAGAGAAGGGCGTTAAGCAAAAGAATAAATTCTCCGCCGCCAAACAGATGTATATTTAATAGAAATCAATCAACACAGAATAAAATCCAATGTCAGACACACAATCCATTTACAAGTCCGTTCTGGGTCTGAACGAAACCGGAGGCACTTTCCTCGCATATCCATTCATCTCCAGGTACGTCTGGACGACCACCAACTATTTCCATCCTCTTGGGTGTACTGCCCAATCAGGATCGTCAGTAGTTATCCAAACGATGTGAAGACTTCCGGTCTTCAACCACCGTCGTCATCTTCGATTTATCGTCGAATCGGTTATTCAGAATGGGTATAAACCCGGACTTTCCGAACAACCCGCGTATATTAAAAACAAATGTTACACAAACATAACATACGCCTCATTCCCATTCAGAATATTCTTTTATTCATAAAATCACATTTTTAGGAAAAGGTTCCCGTTAATTTTATCCAAGATAAATTTTTTAAAATTTATCCTTTAATCTTCCTTTGGATGTCCTTTCAAACCAAATTATGGTTTTCTAAACTAGTCGAGATTAGCGAACCGTAACGAAGTAATTATTTATTTTATTTCCCAATCCCAACCTATTCATCCCGTGAAGCAAAACTGGTAATACTCCATATCTAACACCCCAGTGTTGTTGGTAAAATTAATTACCATTTCACGTTCAAATCTAATTAAAGATTTAACTATCGCTTTGGAGCAAAACTGGTGATACTCCATTCTCGCTCATTTTCTAAATTCGATAATTTAGATTATAAATTCACATTTCAATCTAATTGCAGATTCGTTAAAACTCCTTTTACTGGGTTAAAGAACTAGGTGTTATTTAAAACACAGTTCACGACAAACCCAAATCACATTCTATTTATCGTCGGGTTAAAGAACTAGTGTTGTTTAAAACACAGTTCACGATAAACCCACAAATCAATTCTAGTTCAATTCAAATCAAATATATTAGGAATTCCGATTTTTTTAAAACCCCTTTTTAAATTTAATTTATTTATTAAAAATAATAATTGGGTTTTAAATTTGGTTCAAACTAGTTCATTTTGATAAAATCTATTTTTATCTTTTCAAATATGGAGTTTTTCACCCCTAAATTTTCCCAAATCATTTCCTATGATTTTACACAAATTATTGCTATTTTTAATAATTTTATCAAGGCCCGTACAGTCGATTTCCATCAACGGCCATCGAATTGCACTTACAGCGACCTTTTTCAAATTTGATTTGGACGTATCTCCAAATCCAACCGTTAGATTTCAAATTTCTAATATTCATTAGAAAGATCTTTTCGATACGAACCCAACGGTTCCGGTTTTAGGAGGATCCGACGGTCGGATCTCCCATATTGTCCGTTTGAAATAAATGGTCGAAATTCACGAACTGCCGCGGCGCGTTCTATTCAGGCCATTATATTATATATATAATATATATAATATATATTTCGTCGATTTCTATTTAAAACGAATTATATAAATAGTTTTGAATTCGTTTCAAAAACATTTTCAACTTCCATCTCAATTCAAATCAAAATTGAATCTTTCCTTATAAATTCGTTTAAAAATTCATTTCTATTCAATTCAAATTTCAATTCAATTTGAATTCATTTCAATTCGTTTTAAATTCAATTCGAATTCGTTTTCAATTCAATTCGATTTCAAAGTCGTTTTCTATTCGATTCAATTCAAATTCGTTTTCTATTCGAATCAAATTCGTTATATATTCCATTGAAATCAAATTCGTTATATATTCAAATCAAATCAAATTCGTTTTATATTCAAATCAAATCAAATTCGTTTTCTATTCAAATCATTTCGAAATCGTTTTCAATTCAATTCATTTCGAAGTCGTTTTCAATTCAATTTATTTCGAAATCGTTTTCAATTCAATTTATTTCGAAATCGTTTTCAATTCAATTTATTTCGAAATCGTTTTCAATTCAATTTATTTTGAAATCGTTTTCAATTCAATTCATTTCGAAATCGTTTTCAATTCAATTCATTTTTCATTTCAAAATATTCGATTTCGAAGTCACTTTTCAATATTCATTTTAAAATAAATAAAATCGATATAAGTATCGTTCACATCAAAATGGCGTCAATCTAATCAACACGGCTTCATATATTTCTATTTTCAAATATTCTATTTCAAATATTTCTTTTTCAAATATTTCCCTTTCAAATATTTTTATTTCAAATATTTCCATTATTAAAATATTTTGTTCAACACATGACTAATCTCAACTGATGAGTATAGTCAACACATGAACCTTATATTATATAATATTAATAAAGATGTAAATGTTATTATTCAAATATTTCGTTCAACACATGACTAATCTCAACGGATGAGTACAGTCAACACATGAACCTTATATTATATAATATTGATAAAGATGTAAATGTTATTATTCAAATATTTCGTTCAACACATGACTAATCTCAACGGATGAGTACAGTCAACACATGAACCTTTATTAGATATAAATTTTATTGTTAAAATATTTCGTTCAACACATGACTAATCTCAACGGATGAGTACAGTCAACACATGAACCTTTATTTTATAATATTCTTTATCTTCTAAATTGGAATGAGGCCCAATCAATCACCATATAAAATTAATTATATGGATTTTCATACAACACATGTATATAATAGCATTGAAAAATAAACAACCATCAACTAAAGTGCACTACACTGTATAAGCATCAACTATAGATATCTAACGCTTATAACAGCCTGTCAATCCATCGATCGACATATTTAATAAATCAGGATGAGTGAACTTCATATTTCATCCCAACACCCGTGTGGGGTTTCAAATCAACAAACACAGATTTTTATTTGTGCTGTTGGGCGATGTGTAAAATTTATCGTCCCAATCAATGTCATTCAAATAGGTGTACATAAACAAACCGTCCTGTTTGTAAATGAATATTTATTTATTCACTTCACGTTAAAAATTATATTTTTAACGATAAAATATTTTATTTTAACACATGAATTTCTATTCAGTTCATTCTTTCAATAAAATGATATTTTATTTTTCTAACATATTTTAGAAAATTTCAACGGCATAACGGCACGATACTAGAAACGGGACGAGGCCTAGCCTTATCCCCGGTCTAGTGAAGGCCCACGCCATTCACACATCAATCATATCAATTTCATTTCACCAAACAATTCAATTCAACCCAAATAATCTAGCTAACTACACAACCAAACAAACAAGTCCATGGTCTGTGGACGATTGTGTCGGGTGCTACTAAACACCGTCTGCATCATATTATATATATAACTAGAAAAGGAAATTGAAAGGTGAGAAATTCTCACAAATAGCTATCCCATCATCTTGACTCTTCTTTGATAGAAATCTTCATCGTTATCGCATTTTTGTCATCTTCGTTGCTGTAGCCACTACATATGTAAAAATCGAATTTTTACTTCGCTATTCAACATATAAAAATCGCATTTTTATTATGCTATTCAATATATACAAATCAAATTTTTATTATGCTATTCAATATATAAAAATCATATTTTCACATCGATGTTCATATAGTAAAGATTATATTTTTATCACTCCATTCTTCATATAAAGATTTCGCCTTTTCAAAAATAAAGATTTCGCCTTAAAAAAATAAAGATTTCGCCTTTATAAAAATAAAGATTTCGCCTTTATAAAAATATCATTATAAAAGTCACCTCTTTATTTCAATGTATACGTAATAAAAATCAGAATTTTTATTTCGCCACATATACAAAGATGATATTTTTAATATTTCTATCATGTAAAAATTATATTCTAAATTCTCTACACAAACAAAAATCATATTTTTACATCTTCTATATACTAAAGATTATATTTTTAATACTTTAAAAATATAAAAATCATATTTTTAATATCTATACTATATAAAAAAAGACTTCGCCTTTATAAAAATAACGTCTTTTCTATTTTAAAAATCTTAACTTAACTAATTTATAAATCCAATCTTTTCTATCCGAAAAAAAATCAAATCTTTTCTATTCGAAAAAAATCAAATCTTTACTATTCGAAAAAATCAAATCTTTATTATTCGAAAAATCAAATCTTTACAAGGGTAAAGATCAAATCTTTCCTTGCTTTAAAATTCTAACCTTTTTATAGCCATTCATATATATAAAAATAAACCTTCCTACTTATAAAAATTAAACTTTTCATGTTAAAAACATATTTTTTTCTCATATACATTTTAAATAAACTACAATTAAAACTGAATTACAGAAATTAAAACTGAATTAAATATATAAGAAAATCACCTTTCGTTTTTTTTGGGGGGGGGGGGGGGGCTCTGCTGCACCATCTTTGGAGGAGGTCGTAGAGGAGGCCGTGGGTGCGGAGGTGGGGCGGAGCGCCTGGAGTGTGCGGCGGTGGCGTGAAGGGTGGTGGAAGGAGGGGCGTCGGTCTCGATTTAGTTGCAGGGGGTTACGGGGTCTCGCAAGGTTAGGGGTTCGGGGGAGGAGAGAGGAGAGGGGAGGGAGGAGAGAAGGCTGCGCGGCAGGAGGGGGCGTCGCCGATGAGGCGCGGTGGTGGGCGACAGGGGTTTCCCCCCTTTTCCGTCGTGCTTTTTTCTTTTTTTTCTGTATCGATTTAAAATGAGAGAGGGGGGGGGGGGGGGGGCAGAGCGGGTTAAAGGGGGAGAAGGGTTGACCCTTTTTTTATTATTTAATTTTAATTTTTTATTCACATAAAGTAAATTTTTCTATCGACCTCGAAACAAGGCCTACCGCCTGTCGTCCATAGCGTTTTACCCCCATTACGAACACAATGGGATATGTATCGTAAGCTGATTCGTTCGTCTCGATCAGTTTCCGTTGAATTTACATTTAAATCGCTATATTGAATTTTAAACGTACATTTCAAATTACCGGGGTCACATAACAACTCTATAAATTCCATAAAAATATTTTCTGGCTTCGTATTGACGATACGGTCCTAACAAAACTAGTTTCGTCGAATTCTGAGACCGTTAGAAAAATGGCCATTTTCCAGTCGATTAAAATCAACTGAAACTGGTCAAACGCGTTTTCCTTTGCCACGCTCACACATTGATTCGAAAAATTATGAAATTTGGAATCTAGCAATAACTTGACACTGCAGATCCAATAAAAGTGGTTTCGTCGAAATCCGAGGTCGTTTGCAAAATTTCCATTTTTAAGGGCCTGAATTCCATAGCGACTATTCAGAATTTTCAACTGGACATATCTTCTGATTCCCACTATGAAATTTTGATTTTTCAGATTCGTTGGAAAGATATTATCAATTAGATCCTATTGTTTTTGGTTTCGCTAAAATCCGGATTGTTTTGCACCCGGTACATTCAATTGAAGTTTGAAATCGAATTATCGAACTACCACGCCATTTTCAATTCTATTTATAATTATATATAAATATTTATATTCTAACGACGACGCGTATAATATATACGTCGAATTCTATTCAAAATAAATTTTCCCGTCGATATTATTTAAAATAATCTATTTTAAATGTCCAAAATTCATTAAAATTGCCAAAACAAAAATTTTAAACTGGCTCAGATTTTCCGGGTTATTACAGCGCCAGTGCAACTTTTGTACTGGCGCACTTCCCAAGTGCGCCAGTGTTTCTATTTTTTTTCTGGTTTTTCCGCCTAACTTCGTTCGTCCATATCTCCTTCATTCGGTATCCGTTTTATGCAAACTCGGACTTTATCTCAACCAGAATTCCAAGACGAACACAATGCCGCAACCCGTTTCCCTTAATTCTCACATCTGAGATTAATTATTCTTGAATTTAGTTAATTCAATTATTTAAAAATTCATGGTGTTACATTCTCCCCTACTTAGAGGATTTCGTCGTTGAAATCTCTAAGTCAAGAAGAACGTATCCTACCATCCAATCGTCCAGCTACTCAACCATCAACCACCAGCAATCATGTACATATGCATAGTGTGTGCATATGTCCGTATACTAATGCTAAATCAGGCGGTCCACTGATTCAGTCGATCTCCTTAATGCAAATAATGATAGTGCCATGTATCCATCATGTATTCAAAGAATCCTATACATATCATTACTACATGTGTGCACAACCATCCATTTAAATGCAACATCCATATGATACACACATTCAATGTACATTCATTTTACTAAATACATCCATTTATATGCAATATGAAAGTGACTTAGCCGATCTAGTGCCTAAAGTGTGTGTATATGCATCCATGAGAAACCACTAGCAAACACTTGCATCCACATGCATCTATCATACATAACATGTCTCAAACACATGTTTCAACCATAGGACTACCCTATCTAAAAGTCAAAGATACTAGCGAGAGGACATACCAAGGAAAAACAAGTACAAGCTAAGTGATAAAGGAGAAATTAAAAGACATACCCTCGAAAAGAAAAGGGTACAATGAACGCATCTTATCTTCTGTCTCCCAAGTAGCGTTGCTCTCATCATTTCCCCATTGCACTTTGACTAGCTTGACCTCTCAATTCCTCAACTTCTTAATCTCCGACCCAAGAATGTATGTAGGAGCTCGTCGAATTATCGCATCATGCTCTATCTCCACCTCTCTAAGCAAGATCGGCTCTACCACTTCCGCAGTCTCATGCAAGCACTTCCTCAAATGTGATATATGGAATACGTCGTGTACAACACTGAGTCTCTCGGGCAACTCCACTCTATACGCCATCTGTCCAATCCTCTCCTTAATAGGAAACGACCCTACGAACCTTGGTGCTAACTTCCCAACGGACCCAAAGCAAACAACATTCCGTAATGGGGACACCTTGATAAAGACCATGTCCCTAATATCAAACTCAAGATCTATCCTCCTCTTGTCTGCATAAGATTTCTGCCTATCTTGCACCGTCTTCATCCTCCTTCGAATCAAATCGATCTTTTCTGAAGTCTCTCTAATCATATCGGGCCCATCAAGATCTTATCTGCTGATTCCCACCAACATGTAGGCGAACGACACGGCTGTCCATAAAGAGCCTCGAAAGGTGCCATGCCAATGCTAGACTGAAAGCTATTATTATATGCGAACTCTACCAAAGGAAGATGCTCTTCCCATGTACCTCCAAAGTCTACTTGAGCCTCAAAAGGTCCTCTAGAATACGATTCACCCTCTCGGTCTGGCCGTCCGTCTGAGGATGATATGCGGTGCTCAAACATAACTGAGTCCCTACCGCCTCTTGCAAGCTCTTCCAAAACTCGCTAGTAAAGGTAGGATCGCGATCGCTCACTATGCTAGAATGAACACTGTGCAAACGAACTATCTCTCGAATGTATACGGAGGCTAACCATGGAGCAGTCCTCTTACTCTTCACGGGAATGAAATGGGCGCTCTTAGTAAGTCTGTCTACCACAGCCCAAATCCCCGTATTACCCTTCCTCGATCTCGGTAACCAGTCAACAAAGTCCATCGAGAAACTTTCCCACTTCCATTGTTGGACCTCCAATGGGTGAAGCAACCCACCGGGCTTCTTTTGCTCTGCTTTTACTTGTTTGCACACCAAGCATCTAGCGACAAACTCGGCCACATCCTTCTTCATACCAGCCCAAAAGTAAACTCATCTCATGTCCATGTACATCTTGTCCCCGCTGGGATGAATGGTCATCTTCGAACGATGTGCATCATCAAGAATGATCTTCCTCTAGTTCTCATCTCGTGGTACACAATGTCTATCGTCCCTACGTAACCAACCCTTATCATCTAGGGTATACCTACTGAGATGGCTCGATGACTCCCCCTTTATGAGCTTCTCTACTAACTCAACCAACTGTGGGTCATCTCGCTGTGCCTCACCAGTCCATCCCAAAAGCGTAGGTCTGACCTCTAAGGATGCTAGCAAACCGGGTACAAAGTCAATGGAAGGTGTAAAGTCAAACATAGAGATGAACTCTAGGCTTCGCCGTTCAACAAACAACGGACGCAAGGACAACCTTTTCCTACTTAAGGCGTCTGCCACCACGTTACCCTTGCCAGGGGTATATCCTATCTCGAAATCGTAGGACGCTAAGAATTTCATCCACCTTTGCTACCTTAAGTTTAAGTCCTTCTGAGAGAACAAGTATTTTAGAGATTTGTGGTCAGTGAACAATTCGAATTTCTCGCCAAGAAGATAATGGCACCAAGACTTAAGCGCGAAAACAATAGCGGCCAACTCTAGGTCATGTGTATGGTAATTTCTCTCATGTACTCTCAACTGCCTTCCTCCATAGGCTATTACCCTTCCCTCTTGCATTAAGACTGCGCCTAGTCCTATCCCACAAGCATCGGTATAAACAGTGAATGGCTTACTCCCATCTGGAAACACTAAGACTGGGGTTGCGGTCAAAGCTCTCTTTAAACGTTGGAACGCATCATCACAATCTACATCCCACGTGAAAACTAGGTTCTTCTTTGTCAAGAGTGTCAATGGGTTTGCTATCTTTGCGAAGTCCTTGATAAACTTCCTATAGTAGCCGGCTAACCCCAAGAAAATCCTCAACTCTGTAGCATTTTTAGGGACCTTCCAATCTTGGATGGCCACCGCCTTCGCGGGATCCACAGCTATCCCTTCTTTGGAAACCACGTGCCCTAAGAATCGCACTTCCTTCCTCCAAAAGTGTCATTTAGAAAATTTAGGTTTAAGGTTATGCGCCTGAAGGTTCTCCAACACTTCCCTAAGATGTAGGGCATGCTCTTCCTCGCTCTTAGAAAAGACCAAGATGTCATCTACAAAGACCACTAATAATTTATTAAGGTACTCCCTAAACACCCTACTCATCAAGTCAACAAAGTATGCGGGGGCGTTTGTCAAACCAAAGGGCATCACAAGCCATTCATAGAAACCGTCCGGAGTCCTAAAGGCAGTCTTGTCTATGCTATCCTCAGCCACTCTCAACTGATGGAAACCAGTGGCTAAGTCCAACTGCGAAAACATTGAGGCGCCAACTAACTGATCGAAGAGATCGTCAATCCTCGGCAGTGGGTGCCTATTTTTCTTAGTAAGTTTATTAATTTCTCTATAGTCCACACAAAGTCTAAGGGACCCATCCACCTTCGTGGCAAATACTACTAGAGTTCCCCACTCCGATATACTACATCTTATGAACCCTTTCTCAAGCAACTCACCTACTTTCTTATTGAGTTCCCTCCTCTCACGAGGAGCCATGTGGTGTACTGGCATAGATACTGGTTTTGCATTGCCTACAAGATAAATACGAAAGTCTATCTCACGTTTTGGGGGTAGACCCCTCACCTCATTGAAGACATCAACATATTCACGGACTATATGAACAGAATGTAAATCATCATTGGATACGTCAAGCGACTCAAGATAACTAAGCATCACCGATCCTCTAGGGTCACAAGAAATATCAAGGGTCTTTCCACTACGAGTCAACAATTTTACTACCCTTCGTTCACAATCTAGGATGGTGCCATATCGGGCTAGCCAATCCATCCCTAGAATCAACCCATAGCCCATGAAATCAAGCACAAAAGCATTACATTCAAAACAAATGCCTAAGATAGACAGTCTCAAATCCCTACAGACCATGGATAAATGAGCCGTCCCACCAATAGGAGTTAAGACTACAATGGGGTCCACAACAAGACTAGTATTTAAGTGTAGTGTCTCAACCAATGATGTAGAGATAAACGAATGTGATGCGCCAGAATCGAATAAAGTATGGACAGGATGATCAAACAGAAAAACTAAACTCTCGACGGAAATGTTTCTACCTCGTTCTTGCAGCAGTAGGACTGCTAGAGCCTGGACCTACTCCCTTGCCTGCCCTGGTGCCACGACAGCCTGAAGCTGCCCTCCAGAAGTTCTTTTCCCTTGCCCCTATTTCCTTGGGCAGTCCTTAACTAGATGACCTGCCTCTCTACAGTGGAAACAACCAGTCTTCTTCTTTTTCCTACAGTCTTTACTCAAATGGCCTGGTGTCCCACAATTAAAGCACTTCTTCTTTCCTTTGCCATTATTATTCTTCCCACCTTTCTTGTTTTGTTGTTGTTGCTGCGGTTTCTTTTGATCCCCTTTCTTCTTGGGTGCCTTATTAGCATTGGCGCCCTTCTCTTCATGCATAAGCGCCATATCAACAAGCCTCTTAAAGATGGCCCCCATAGGGATGTGGGTCATAGCTAACCCATGTAGTGGATCGTTCAAACCCTTAACAAATCTTAGGGCTTTCTTTTCGGGTGTATTCACCAAGTCCAAGCCAAATCTCGCCAACTGATTGAACTTATTGACGTATTCTTTTACCGACAGATTCCCTTGCTTCAACGCTAAAAATCTTTCCATATATAAATTCTCTTCAGCCCATGAGAGAAACGTTGCCTTAAACCTACGCCTGAAATCTGGCCATGTATCAACTGGACGCTCTCCATTAGTGAGTTCCCACCAAAACAAAGCTTTGTCCTTCATCAACCAAGCAGCCAATTGGACCTTCTTACAATCGTCCAAATCGAAGATGCCAAACAGATCCTCCGCTTCTTCCAACCAATTTCTAGCTTCAATGAACGTTTCAGATCCACTAAAAGATTTTCCACCCATCGAACGAAAGTCTTTACATATCTTGGAGAAAGTATCTCCACGCGGAGGAATGACTGGAGCTGAGGGAGGAGGAACGTTGGCCGGTCCCGCGGCAGCGGCCCTAGCCTCGAGATATTGACGAAACCAACCGGGTACATGAACACCCTCTGGTATCTCAGATGCTCCAGACATGCTGAAAAGAAAAAGAAAGAGTTTTAAAACAAGGGAAGCGAAAGAGTGATGTATGGCTTGCGGGGATTATGCTCTTTAAAGTAATCTTTCCTTGAAAATAGCTTCTTTAAAACAAGTTTTTGAAAATACTTTCTAGGAAAATAATACTTTTGAAAACACTTTTCAAAACTTTTTATCTGTTCTTGTAACCATAGATCTGATACCACGTGTAACACCACACGTCCATTAATGTCACTCACAAAGGGAATGCATCAATGTCCATGAAGCGTTATTGTTGTATAGAACAGATAAATTACAAGAATAAATAAATAAAACAACACAGCGGAAGATAAAACTTATTTTATCTCAACATAACTCGAATCGAGTTTACATAAGTAGTTTCCAACAACAGGGTCAGTAGTCTTTTCCAAAAACTTCAAAGTACATAAAGAAGCAAATACTTAAATAACATAAATGCATAAATCCCCACTAAGCATAAGTAAAGCCATAAAGATGAGAGAGTCCCAAGCGATACATCTACTCTCTATTCCCTCCTTGCAAACCTGGGGGGGGGGGGGGGGAGGAAGAAAAGAGGGTCAGACATAAAGTCTGGCGAGTGCGATAACTTTAACAATATAATTATCAAAATAACTAGGATAAGGCATAAGCTGGAAAATAAGGAAATGACTGTGAACAATTGGGTATGACAGAACAAAACGAGGAAATAAGATGAACCAAGATATCGTTAAAGGCGCCCCTAATCACTATAAGATAATTACTACACTGCACCACCATTATTCACCCTAAAGGTTGATCCCGCCTATAAAACTTAATAATGATAATGGTAGTTTAGTGTACCCCTAGCTACCTTCATAGGTGTCGTCTGCCCCTATCTCCACTAGGTGTATCCACTACCCCCATTCGATCGGCTCCCTAACTCGTAGATACCCGTGCTGGCCCCATAGTGGGGTGTATCACTCCCCAAAGTGGAATCCCAATACAACCAAAAATGCACGGCTTATATCTACATGATGCAACAACGTCTTACCTACCAGCCCGGGTCCACACACGCATATGAACCCGTTGGACTTGCGTTGCCACCGCTGACCCGTTTTGACCTTACAATCAAATCCAGTACGCGTGTCCCGTCCTTGACTTGGGTCGAGCCCACAAAGATACTTAATGGGTTACTGTTTTGAAAAGGGCCCCCATGCATGACACAAGTTTTCCACCTATGCTTGGTCCCCTCTAAGCTTTTTCCCCACTTAACCCCATTCTTATTCATGTCTTCTTACATGTTTCAATCTTGGTTAAGTGCATCTAATCGTATTTCAAATTCTACCCAAGGCACCTGTTTAACCCCCTCATGTCCCACTACATGTTTATCTGGTTAAGTGTTTCTTAATTCATTAAGATCGTAACCTTGTAAAGACCTCTCACATTAGACTGGCATTTGTGGCAGCTGGATTTGTCGGGCGGGTCCGGGCAGTCTTACACCACAAACGAGCCCTCGGGTCTTTACAACTGTTACGCATTTAATTTATGCCTAAGAGCTCCTTCATTAGGCTGGCATTTGTGGCAGTTGGATTTGCCGGGCGGGTCGGGCAGTCTTACACCACAAAAGAGTCTAACCTCGTGTCTTAGGCGATTAATTACACCTAATTAATTATCCCCAATTTGAATTAATTCCCCTATTCAAATTGTCAATCAATTACAGATTTAACTATGTCCATAATTGACTCAATTATGTCCATCTATTTATGGTATATAAAATTATATCAATTAACATCACATTTAAGGCATTTATGCCAATTCCCGATACTAAATCTTTTAATGTTATCCCCTTGCCCCACGTTGTATGTTCGTTCATTTAACGTGAAATATACGCTAGACTCGAATAATATAACTTATGGGATAGAAAGAAAACATCACAACATGCATAGAATAAAAACTAGATCTAAAAGTAAGGGGTGAACTTGCTTGTGTGAATAAGGTTTTTCATCCAAAAACTTGCATAGGACAAAGTTACAAACTTGCATAAACTATGGATGTCATAGATCTAATCATAAGGTGTAAACTTGCATAGGCAATAATTACAAACTTTACATTACATGATTCATACTCCAACATATATATACTTGCATATGTGATTTATACAACATAAACTATGATGTAAACTTGCATCTAACTCACACATGTCATAGCCTAACTTTTAGATCCAATTTACACATAAAATAGATGTCATGAAACATGTAACGTTGTCTACGATTCTCACTAACCTGCATATGATTCATATCTAAATTAACATCTAAACTTGCATGTATAATTATCAAGTTAAACTTACATATGATTTAACATACGGATCAGTTCTAACAACATAACCAAACTAGCATATGAAACATCATTATGAATTGATTGTACATAAGCCAACAATTAACATAGATTTACAACATAGATGATTACATCACAGCCTTACAACATAGATAATAACATCATAGATTTACAACATAGATAATAACATAACGGTCAATGATTCACAACATAACCATATAGTCCAAATCATAACTCAACCAAATTAAATTGTTAATTATCTTATTAAAGAAATCGAACTCACAAAAAGAAGGTCTTGCGTTCTGAAATCTAAGTTCTGAAATTGATTTAGCTCGCCTTTGTAGTAGATTCGTTATTGTTTAGATTACAGTTGAATAGAATTGAGTTGATTAGCTTTTCTTCCTCTCTAATTGGTGGCGGCTACTCTAGGTTACAAGATGACAGCATGATGGCCATGATTCAAATTTTTATTTGATTCTAGGGTTTGAGTCTACCCATGTTTATATAGAATTTCAATTTAATTATTGCCGTCGGATGATCTTAGGGTTAATCAAAACCATTCAGTCGGGATAGGGTGACACCTCAGCCCTAATGACTCAGCAAGGAGTCAGAAAGGACTCAGCAATGAGTCACAATATGGATTAGATTACACGAGAAAGCTGTGCATGCTTTCTGCTCGGCCTGGGCGCACTTGGCTGGTGCGCCAGTGCAACTTTTGTACTGGCGCACTTCCCAAGTGCGCCAGTGTATCTATTTTTTTTCTAGTTTTTCCGCCTAACTTCGTTTATCCATATCTCTTTCATCCGGTATCCGTTTTACGCAAACTCGGACTTTATCTCAACCATAATTCCGAGACGAACACAATGGCACAACCTGTTTTCCTTAATTATCACATTTGAGATTAATTATTCTAGAATTTTGTTAATTTGGTTATTCAAAAATTCGAAGTGTTACAGCTTGAGTTGGGATAATAAGACGTTGTGACATCAGTAGATGGTTGTGCATCTCGTTAATAAAGGGGTTGTCACTTTAGGAAGTGATACATCCTACTTTGGGGCTAGCACAGGGTGTCTACGGGATAGAGAGTCGATCGATTGGGGTAGTAATGAGGGTACATCTAGTCTTTCTTGTTTAGGAGCCCATTATTATCGTTGGAGGTAACACCTATCATTTCTGTTGGGCAACCTGTTATTATTGTCTGTGGTAAAATCCCTCACAAGAAGTACACCAAAGTCTACCATTCTGTTTTTTTTGGGATCATCTTGTTTCTGTTATCTCTCTAATGCAGTTTGTATACATGTCATGATGCTTTTACTTATTTATATGCTAAATGTAATTGGACTCTCCAGACTTTATGTCTGACCTGTTTTGTTTCCTTTCCTCTCTCTTCCCTTGCCACCCAGGTTCTTAGGGTGGGAATACTTAGGCTTGATTAGGATTCTCTCTTTCATTCTGCTTGGAGCTGCTTAGATGTACTACTTTGATTTCCTATCTTCTTTGATATGGCTATATTTTTGTGACTATGCTTTTATATTACTACACTCTGATGATTTTAGTACGAGACAAAAATTTCAAATTGTGGGTTTACTGTATTCCAGACTTATGATGTAACTAGGTTTTAGACCATGATGTTTTCTGTTTTAATAAAGTTTTGAAATCCCATTGTTATTTTATATCTGTCTGTGATGTTTTTGTTTCTGTTTACCTATAATGCTTCACGAAACTTAATGCACTGTGATAAAGAGTGGCATTAACGGACATGGGTTGTCACATTTGGTATCAGAGCTGAAGGTTACCAGATCGGTTAAAGGTTTTGAAAATTGTTTTCAAAAAGGTATTAAAAGAAAGCATTTTCAAAAGAAAAGTCTATTTTGAAAAACATATTCCCCAAAGCCATACAAATTATCTCTCAATTCTCTGTTTGAATCCTTCTTCCTTTTTGTTTCAACATGTTTGCGGAACCAAATATTCCTTAGGGCTTTCAAGTAACAGATTGGTTTCGTAAGTATCTTAAGTCTACGAAACTACCGGGAGCTAAGGTGTGACGGCCCGCCCCCGCACCAGCCGACTTTTCCTCAAAATGCGCTGTGTCAATGTCCAACTAGCACAAGACGGTCGTCAAAAGAAAGGGATTTGAAACTATGAATCACCAAAGAACCTGTAGTATATCTCACTGCGCATGGAATAAAATATAATAATAACATAAGTTGACATAAAACAGGCGAGACAGTGCATAAGCTGAAAACTAAACTATCATAGCAGCGGAATCCAAAATACAGCTAATGATCCAAACCAACATTATTACAACTTCAAAATACTGTCTCTAAAGAAAAATAGAAAACGTACACTACTAATGCCCAAAGCAGTGACCAACAACAACACAGGGAGAATATAGGTATATAGTATGTGGAAGCCTCATGCTCGTCTCCGGACAGCTAATCATGCATAATCACTTGACCTATCTCTAGTCTGCTCGTTTAGGAGCACCTAGAGTAATATGAAGAGACATAAAACTCTGGGTCAGACAAAAGTCTGGTATGAGCGATAGAAGCAAAATAAAACGATAACAAGTATAAATAACCAAACCTGAATCTGGACCTGCAACCAAAGAGTTAGCACAACAAGATGTACAATACTCTAAGGTATTGCCAACATAAAGTGTAAAATGGAAGTGTGCATGTCATGGTGATAGAAAACATCAAGCATAGCAATCATCCTCACATCTCTCACTTAGTGCGTAAAGCATGCGATATCCACCACTTTGATCACCAAATCCTTTGCTACGACCACTTTTCTCTTGGGAGTCTTAATGACCCCATTGCGCTGGTCCATAGTCACTAATCCTTTGCTACGATCAGTTTGCCCTTGGGGGTCCTAATGGTCCCATTGCACTGATCCATAGCCATGGTACGATCACCTTGACCTTGGGAGTCTTAATGATCCTATTCCACTGATCTATAGCCACTAATACATCTCTCAGTAGTGAACCACAATTAAAAATATTCATAACCACTTTGCACATGCCCTGCAACAAAGCCCAACTCATGAAATTGACTCGTTGGTTCCCATCTGGATCCTGAGTTCCAACTCCCTATTTGGACTTCCTTTGCATTTCGGGTTTCGTCTCCTCCAGTTCGCACTTCAATTTCCACTCAGTTCGCGATACACAAGCGGCTCGCGGTTCATGGGCATGCTCGGCTCGTGATCCCCATTCGGATCATGGTCCTCCACTTATGATTCACTCGAGCAGTCGACTCACCATTTGGTTCGTGGCTCGTGGGTGCACTCGTGGGCGAGTGGCTTGGCTCATGGTCAATCCTCCAGGTGATCGTCTTGTGGTCTCCATCTCGGCTCGTGTTGATGCAAGTGGCTCGAATCGTGTCTCAAGTCTCGGCTCGTGGCGCATGGAGTACGAGCGGTTCGTGGGGGTGCTTCACGATCGGGGTCGTGGTCATAGGGGTGAGCACGAACCGGGGGCGATCCAATCCAACTTCCTGCACTTCTTTTCCAGCAAACTATTTACGCCACACGACGGCGTCTTCAATCTTTCTAACTTGCCTATGCAAGCTCAAAGCATACCAAACAGTAGTAGTAACAAGTATAATCAATCAAAAACATTAAAACATCAATCACATGTGTTATTTAGGATCAAACACACCCAAAAAGCAAGATTTTCCCCTTGATCCTCTTAACCATGTTTAACTATAGGATTAGAAAACTTAATCCAAATTAACCCAAATTTTCACCAGTAACATGAAATTATATTTCAGAATTTATGCATATTTTTCCACATTTTTCTGAGTCATAATTTCGCTAATTATCACTAATCACCCTTAATTAGCCGTAATTAGTGTAAAAACGTTCTAATCACTCACCTTAGCCAAAAATAAATCCCAGACCTGAAAATATCTCTGATTTGGTTCGAATCCCAATGCAGCACGATAGCTCTACCTCCATTTTGATGTTAATTTGCCTTGATTTGATGTTGATTAGCTTAATATTGGATTAGAATGTTATTAGGAGGTAGTTTAGAAGGTGGAGGTCATTACTAGGTTTGAAGAGATGATAAGTGGCGGCTGAAAAATGAATAAAACTGATTTCCCAAACTCTATCCGCCTTCCTATAACCCTAATCCCAAAATGGGATATGGGTCTAACTACTAATCACCCAATTTTGTCCGGTTAAGCTGTTTTTCCATCTTCCAAACCATATTTAAGCCATATCTCCTTAATGGTTAGTCTGTTTGACAAATGTGACAACTCACGGTAAACTATCAATCGAATCCAATGGAAGTGATTTCAGCTCAAAACTCCTTACCAGTCAAAAGTTATAGGCAAAACAAGGTTCTCCAGGAGGCAAAAAGGTCATTTAAAATTCGGCAAAAACCGCGAACATAGGATATTTGCCTAATAGTCATTCCCCAAAGTTATACGACCATACGACTTCTTATGAAAATAAAAAAAATATTCTACGATCCTCCGATATATAGAGTGCGGGTCGATACACTCTTTCCTCCCTCCCCCCTTTAAAAAAATTCACCCCCGAAATTCCTTAACCAAAACATACAATGGTGCCCGCATGCCGATCAGCTATTTACAAACAATCAAACATACATAATAACACAACAAACCTATCCTAGCTTGCAGTTTACTAACAAGGGAATAACTATATCGCGATTTAAAACCTTACTAGGCAAAGAGTTCTGGATATGACTTCCTTATGCTTTCCTCGGTTTTTCAAGCACAACCATTCTCATTACCGCACCACTAGATCTTGACTAGTTCCACCATCTTCCTTCGAAGTTGTTTCGTATTGTGCCCGACAATACGAATCGTCCTATAGCTCCCAACTGCCTTGGATTCTACCTCGATATCATCCAATTGATCTGGTGAAATAGTCATATCAGAATCGTGCACGAACTTCCTTAACTGGGAAACATGAAATATGTCGTGAACTCCCGCCATCTTATCAGGCAATCCAACTTTATATGCTAAATTCCCCACTTGTTCGAGAACTGGGAATGAACCAACAAACCTTGGTGCCAACTTACCTCTCTGCCAAAACGAGTCACACTCTTTAATGGAGAGATCTTGATGAATACCAGGTCGCCAACAAAAAATTTCAATTCTCTTCTTTTTTTATCAGCATAACTCTTTTGCCTATCTTGGGCAGCCTTCATTTGCTGTTGGATAACCTTGATTTTATATGTAGTTTCTCTTATTACATCTGGCCCAAGCACAAATTTCTCATCGGTTTCCAACCAACATGATGGTGAGTTGCATGGTCTTCCGTACAAAGCTTCAAATGGAGCCATACCAATACTGGATTGATAACTATTATTATACGTGAATTCAACCAGATGTAAATGGTCATCCCATGATCCTCCAAAGTCCAATATACAAGCTCTCAAGAGATCCTTAAACACATGATTCAACCTCTTTGTTTGAACGTCAGTTTGAGGAAGGTACGCGGTACTAAGATGTAACTCTGACCCCAAAGCCTCTTGTAAGCTCTTCCAAAACCCACTTGTAAATAATGGATCTTGGTCACTCACAATACCTTTAGATACTCCATGAAATCTCACTACCCATTTCATATACAGTTCTGCTAACTTAGCTGCCTTCTACTTGACTTAACTAGTATAAACCTTGCGCTTTTGGTCAATCAATCTACAATCACCCAAATACTATCACGACCCGATCAAGTCCTTGGTAAACCATCAATGAAATCCATTAAGACGTGTTCCAATTTCCATTTGGGAATTTTCAACATTTGTAGCAAACCACTCGGCTTTAACTAACTGGAAGTTCATGCACTTGGATATAAACTTCCTAACGTCTCTCTTCTTCCCTTCCCAGTAGTAGGACTGCTTCATGTCTCGATACATCTTGTTACCACCGCGATGTATAGTCAGTTTCAAGTGATGACACTCTCTAAGCACTTCATCTCTCATCCATTAACATTGGGTACAACTAGTCTTTCATTCATTCGAAGTCGTCCTTCTCTATCAAATCCATACTTGTTCATCTCCTCACCGCCGATACCCATCTCTATCTTGGAGTTGAATACCAATATGTTAGGATCCTCCTTCTGACTAGAATCAATCCGCTCAATCAAAGTCGGTTTGATCGTCAAACTTGCTAATATCTATGGATCTTACTCGCATTTAGGTATGAAATCATATCCCGTGATATACTCCAGTTGCTTCCATTTAAGAAATATAGCCCCAAACGGGCATGTCTCCTACTCAATGCATCAGCTACAGCATTGCGCTTCCTAGGTGTGTAAGCGATATTGGAATCATATGAAGCCAAGAACTCTGACCATCTCCGCTAATGAAGATTTAAATCCTTTTGAGAGAAAAGATACTTAATGACTTATGATCAGTAAACAACTCGAAGCTTTCTCTCAAGAGATAATGTCTCCACATTTTCAACGCAAACACGATCGCTGCCAATTCCAAATCATGGGTAAGATATCTTTTCTCATGTGGTTTCAGTTGCCGACTAGCATAAGCTACAACCCTACCTCCTTGCATCAGTACATCACTTAGTTCGGTACCACAAGCATCCGTGTATACCATCATTTCTTCGTTCCCTTTAGGAATAACTAATAATGGTGCACATGTTAACTTTTCCTTTAGGCTCATAAATGAATTCTCACACCTTTCGTCTCAAATGAAAAATTGATTCTACTTGGTCAACTGAGTTAACGACGCTCCTATCTTGGAGAAGTCATGGATAAATTTACGATAATATCCAGCAAACCCCAAGAAACTTTTTACATCTGTTGCATTCTTGGGCGTAGACCAATCTTGCACCATAGCCACCTTCGTAGGGTCCACGGCAATACCATTCTATGAAACAACATGGCCCAAGAATCTTACTTCCCTCCTACAGAAGTGACACTTAGAAAATTTCGCTCTCAATTGGTGTTTCCTCAAAACCTCTATCCGTGTCCTCAAATGTTCCTTGTGTTCTTCCTCTGTTCTTGAGTAAACAAAGATATCGTCCACGAACACAAGAACAAACTTATTCAGTTGATCCCTGAATACCCTATTCATAAGATCCACAAAATATGCTAGTGCATTGATCAACCCGAATGGCATGACCAACCACTCATAGAATCCAGACAACGTCCAAAATGCCGTTTTAGGTAAACTCTCAGCCGCTACTCGGAGCTGATGAGAATCTGTCGCAAGATCCAACTGGGAGAACTCTCTTGCTCCATTTAACTGATCAAACAAATCATCTATCCATGGAAGAGGATACTTATTCTTCCTCGTCACCTTATTCAATTTGCGGTAGTTCACACACAATCGAAGGGAACCATCGACCTCGGTAGAAAATACAACTGGTGCTCCACACTCGGAAACACTTCTTTGGATAAACACCTTCTTGAAAAGATCGCTTACATGCGTCCCGAGCTCTCGCTTCTCCCTTGGCGCTATACGATAAAGAGGCATCACTATAGGCCTGGCATCTTTCACTAAATCAATCCGAAACTCGATCTCTCGGTGTGGTGGAAGTCTGGTCACTTTCCCGAAGATGTCCGGATAATCGCCAGCAATAGGCACATCTTGCAACTCATCATGCGAGATGTCGAGGGAATTTAAAAAACTAGCCATCACCCCATCACTAGGTAGGCAACCAAACAGTACCCTCAGCCCATCGTCCGCTCTAAGAGCATCCCCAACGCTGGTTGGATGGATTTGTCAAATCAATCCAACCAGCAAAGCAACTCACCCCAACGGGTGAGTTGCTTTCAAAACCTTATCCGGCTTTTATAAAGCCGGATAAGGTATGACGTGGATTGCAATCGGACAACCGTCCGATTGCAATCCGTGGTGTGGTGTGGAGATTAATCCACACCACACCTCTTATCTGGCTTTTTAAAAGCCGGATAAGAACCCTATATAAAAAAAATCCCCTCGCCGCCACAAGTTTTCTCTCCTTCCTCTCCTCTCCTCTCGTCCGCCATTACTTGCTCCCGCCATTGTTTCGTATACCGCCTAAAAAAAATGAAACGTGTTATGCGGCCTCTTCGAGGTAGCGGAAGCCGTAGCCGGAATGTAGAGCCGAGTGACGAGCACGAACCGGTAGAACAGAACGTACCGACTGATGGTACGGAAGATCGTGAGACACCGTCCGTTAGAAGAAGACGGATTGCTAGGAGAACCGACGTTTTGGAGTCGCACCGGGACCCAAATCTAGGACCGGATAAGCAATTGGCCGATTTTCGTAAGTTGGCCGCTGAAGAGGAGCACGTCAGCACGTTAGTTGACACATCGGTACGTTTTATTTATTAAATATTACCTTCGTAATGTCGGACATAAAATAAGTAATTCTCATTCGTATTATTAGGCTCGAAGCGAGCGAACACGTGGGTCTTGGGCTGGTGTTGTTCATCTGTATAGTCAGATCCGTGAGTATGATACAGAGGCTATTATTCAGACATTTCTGAGTAGTATTGGTTTAGGCCACTTTTTGTGTACGTATTCTCGTCGTATGTACTTGCTATTTACTTTGTTATTACATTCTCAGTAACTAAATAATTATTCGTTACATAGGTATCGAACGTCTTTTAAATAATGATGTTCAATTATGTGGTGCATTGGCTGCTTGTTGGTGGAAAACAACTCATACATTCCACTTTGGTTTTGGGGAGATGGGCATCACTCCAATGGACTTTTCTATGCTCACCGGGCTTTCCATAGGACAAGGGGCAACGTTGCCGTATGATTAGGTGTACCAGAACTACGGTACTCTGCGTACTTTATTTCCAAATCTTGATTTAGAGAATGCCATCACCAGTAATTTCCAGATTAAATGCTCTCAAATTAAACTAGCAATACAGGAATTATCTAGTAATAATCAGCCTAAGGCTCATCATTTGGAGATTGCACGATTATTTGTTTTGTATATGATGGGAAATTTATTTTTCACAAATGCTTCGAGCAGTTTGCCGTGCGGTTATGTGGCGGTAGTTGAACCGTTTTCATTTGATAGCAGTCCGACTGAGTATGATTGGTGAACACCTATTTTAGCATACCTGTATAGGTCATTGGATCTTCAGTGTGTCGTTAGGACCAGGGTGGGTTCGATTACTGGTTTTTGGGAGATTTTACAGTGTTGGTACTTCGAGTACTTCCACAATTTGTCTTTTCCCACCGTTGATCCAGCATTACACACTTTCTATCCTAGAGTACGAGCGTGGAGTTTGGGTAACCGTAGACCGGTGCCTGGAGGACAGGCACAACATGTTTTGCCATAGCTCGCAATCAGATTGAGTTGCGGAGGACGCGTGATGTAGTTATCTGGCATCCCTTTGATGGTTCACTGTTTCTTGCTCAGCCCTCCTCGGTGCATGCTCTTCATCTATCGACGAAGCGCTTTCCACTAGTATCATCTCCCCCGAGTTTAGGTTGCTTCTGGTACTTAGGGGAACGATGTTGGAGACATATATATGTTGAGGATGCTGTTCCTGATGATCCACACCCACATACAGCTACTCCCAGGGTTTGTACTGCTAGTGCTTTACAGGAGCACGCAGACGATTGGTGGCCAGCCAGTGATTTCATTCTTACCGGTAGTGATTATATTTCTTTCTGGCTTCAGTATTATTCCCCACCTCAGACCGGGAGTTTTGTGCATGCTGCATCCGTTGACTTGTTTGGGCCTTCTGCGCTCCGTACTGGCCTTGAGCCCCCTTTCATTGCTGATATTTCACAGTCCACGCAGGTTTACCATGCTCCCCAGGATCCACCTCCTCCACGCGCTTCCCAGGTGCCAGACTACGGTTGGACTGTTGCAGTACCAACTACATATGGATCTGATAGGTATGTTGATATACCACGGCCAGAAGTGACGGAGTATCCAGATCCAGCTGTTTTTTCTTATCAGGATCTTAATCAGATGACGCTTGGTCTGCGACAGGTAATGTATGA
Organism: Allium sativum; assembly: GCA_030737875.1. NCBI lineage: Eukaryota > Viridiplantae > Streptophyta > Magnoliopsida > Asparagales > Amaryllidaceae > Allium > Allium sativum. The sequence continues at coordinate 521,681,371 of CM060924.1, read as the reverse complement.
TGAGTTGACTGCTCGTATGAACGAGCTGAGGACCGCAGATGATGTTGAGGATGTGGAGATGGAGCCTGCGGATCTAGATGATGATTAGTTGTATCTTATTTAGTAGACGTTCATGTTGTATTTGTCTGTATATTTGTTTTAGTGTGTTGTCCCTTTGTAGTAGGTTATTCAACCGTATGTTTCGTATTTGTATTATCCTGTAGGTGTACTCTGCTTGTATGTCCTTATGTGTAACCGTTGTGTTTTCTTATGTTATCTGTTTGTGCGTTATATGTAATCCGCATGATCGTGCGTACGTGTTTGTTAAACGAATCCGCGTGGTTTATTTTAATCACTGATTGAAATATTTAACGAGTCTTAATACTGCTTACCAGAGATAACAATGAAATAAGTACTAAAAATTACGATGCATATACAAGAAAGAAACAAAATCATTTGCCTATGGTAAAGATCTACCATCGTTAATTGAGCCGTAGGATACAAACATATGACAAGACAACACTCTGCACCACTAGGGTAACGTGTTATAGATTGTTCAATGAATAGAAACAACATGATGTGACAATTCGTACCGATTACTGGGACATATAAATAGATCTTCAAAGCCTATAGTGTCTAGTTACATCAATAATTATATCACTGCTGACATATGCTTTGATGTGTAGTGAATAGTGTACAGTGTTCTGTGGATAGGGTGGATTCCTTCTACTTGGAATTTGGCGTTACTCTATCTTTATGTCACTTTATTACAAAGTTTGTTTCTATCACTTTCACCTTTCTGTCACTTTATCACGTTTGTCCAGCGAATGGACCAGTCAGTATTGGAATTTTAAACGATAAAGTTTACAAATTTAACACTACAACGTTGAATGGTAAACGGATTCCCATAGTAGACAAGTCCGTATTAGGAATTGCAACATTTCATATTTACTCCCCATGTTGGCCCTATAAATATATACGGTTACTACGTTGTTGTTAGCTGGAACCAAACTTTTCATCAGAATAAAAAAATGTCTTCATGGTCATGGCCATCGTCAATGGATTCGAACTATGATCAAAACTTTCCAGAGCGTCCTCCTTCAAGTCCAAGAACAGATATTGATTGGAATATCGAGTACCAAGAGCGGCACTATGAGGAATTGCGTCAAGTCTACCCGGAGTTCACCCGCATGACGATTCGTCCACCAGTTGCACCTGTTCCAGAGGTAGGTCATCAAGTAGTCCAAACTGTAACTGAAGAACGCTTACAAGCGTCTACAGTCCCTCGTACTACGACTGCACCAGATGTAGGTCATCAAGAGGTAAGACGAGTTTCAGTTAACCAGGCTCCTAATGAGTAGGAAGTTAACTCCTATCCCGTTTGTTGCCACTGTGGTTACGCGGTAGAGGTGGTAGTCCGAGCGGATAGAGAGAATATAGGTCGCAGGATCCATTTATGCTCGCTATGGCCTAACGGATGCAATTATTTTGAGTGGATATACGAGCGTTTCCCTCAAAGGGCAATTTCTTACGCCAACGAGTTAGAGCAAGAGAATAGGCGACTTCAAACCGCTTTGAATGAGCGTAACAATTAATGTGTTTGCGTATTAAATCTACTACCGTTACCTGTTGTGTCTTTACAAGCTTTTGTATCTTTACGCTTATTGTTGAATGTATCGGTGTTCTATCCTTAAGTTTATTGTTTGATCTATTTGTGTTATTATTAAAAATAAACAATACGAGTTATCTTAATAACAGGATACGTTACCAAGTACAACAGAAAGAGACATGAAGATAACGATACCATACAACCACTAAACCCAAACTAGATGCTTTTTACACACATACAACTACAATACAACCATCACAGTCTAACAAATAAGATAACAACCAGATCGCACATACTACATAAAATTACAACTACAACACACTAAAGGATAACATACGAGTACATATAGCAATACTAAAGGATAACTACAACACACAGAAACCTACCACGGCCATGGGAAAGGTCCAACTGCAGTTTTATCGGCATCCACCTTCTTCAAACGTTTTATTTTGGCTTGCGATTCCAGTGCATACAGACGTCCACGTTCGCACATGGGAGGGTCAATCCACTGGGTAAAGTAACAACATTCAATTTCATCTGGGAAAACCCTGTGGGCCTCGTATGCTTCACAACAAAAATAATGACGACCGACATCTTTTTCAGTCTCAGAGACAGCCACCACCGATTCTTGACCACATAGGCAGATAGGGTTGGATCCAATAGTCCGCAGTGGTTCGGAAACTTTCCCTTCAAGTACTATTTCTTTTCCAGGCCGTTGATTAACGTAACCCCCATCGTTATTCTCCCATTTATCCATAGCTCAATTTGTAAACGATGAGTAAATGGGAGATGTGACTACTCTGCTATTTGACATATGCGTCATGCTTGAACAGGGTTCAGTGATGGGGCCAACCTATGGTTTCAATTAAAGTGGGTTCCATAGCACGATTATTGAGTAGTCGCGTCCGGTCCACTATAGACACTTAATATCACGAATCTGCACTGTGTACGATTATTGAGTAGTCGAGTCCCGTCCACTGTAGACACTTAATATCACGAATCTGTACTAGGTTCGATTATTGAGTAGTCGCGTCCGGTCTCATTGTACTTTATTCTTAAGCTAGGACTAACAATGATTCATAAATTATCGTCTTGTCAACGATTATATTATCGTTTCTTATAAAGTAAACACCGGTATCAGAAGACGAACAACATTAAAAATTAAACACAAACCCACAAAAGATACAAGCCGTACAGATACATGATGCTAACTAAAACAGAAAAGAAGGAAACATAGTGAATATTACGTAGAAACTGAAGGCAGGCTCAATTAAACCGCAAGCGCTCAAGTACATTTTCGAGACATCTAATCTCTTGTTCAAGTTCGTTTGCATAGGTCGTTACATTTAGGACCGTCTGGTCGTGTGAAGGTTGAAATTGTGGCACTTGAGCTTCTGGTGGTAAGTACTTCATTCATCCAAACTAGAAACACCTAAACAACATAGAACTGGAACCTAGTAAATAAGCAAATGTGAAAACAAACAACCAATAATTACGAAGTACAACAACAATAAACAGGAACTTAGTTAGTAACCGACGACACTACGAATTTCTGACAAACCCAAGTCTAGTTGCCTCAGCAACTATCTTCTGCAAGCGCCTTATTTCCGCTTGCGCTTCCAAGGCGTACTGCAGTCCTCGTTCGCACATTGGCGGGTCAAGCCACTGCATAAAATTACCACATTGGACTTCGTTCGGGTAATACCGGTGGTCCTCGAAAGAAGCGCAACCGAAAAAACGACGACCAGCATTTTGTTCCGTTTTAGCTACAACCACGACCGATTCGTCTCCACAACGACAAATTGGATACTTCCACCCGGTACTGTGGGCCCAGTGGGGTGTAGGGGCTCGACAACACGTCCTTCGTATAATATCTGTTTACCAGGCGTTCGATTTGCAACAACTACGCGTAAACGAGCAGTGACCAAAACCTTTTTCGTCTTCGGCGGATCGGAAGTTTCCTCATTATCTTGAACAACTTTTTCCTTACCCTTCTTACTACGTAGGCCTTGCTGTGACAGTTCAAACACGTCGTAGCATTTGTTCATCTCTTCATCATCAATATCCCAGTTTGCCATTGCTGAATCTGATACGAGTTGAGGGTAAAAAGATAAACTTTAATACGGTATGAAGTGTTGGTTGTTTATAGGATGAAAATATGGCATATTTATATACCTATTTGTGAACAAGATGGACACATTATTGCCAGACAACTATGCTTTCACGGGTTGAGTAGTAGAGCATTAAAATTCAAATGTGTTACAGTGATGAAAAGTAAAGGAATCTATCCCTTATTATCATGGACAGCATGTTACGTGACATAAAGTAAAGGAATGGGTAAAGAACTAAAGGTCTAAAGGTCCTACGTGACATAAAGTAAAGGAATCTATCCCTTATTATCATGGACAGCATGTTCAATTGAATGGGTAAAGAACTGAAGGTCCTACGTGACATAAAGTAAAGGAATCTATCCCTTATTATCATGGACAGCATGTTACGTAAAGTAACAAATAACACTAAAGGACAGAAACTCTAATTAAGGGGGAAACAGTGAATAGTTAATCATAGCACGAGATACAATTTAATTGCTATACATAGAGGTTCCCTTGGTTCATTCAAACACAAACTATTTTACAGCAACTACTAAACCGATGAGTGCGTTAAAAAGGTTATGGTGTTGGTCTTCAAGCTCTTCATCCTCTTCATTATCTGACGAGTATATTGACCGCCGTAACAAACAACAACAGGCATTTCAAGAAGAAACAAGATACGCGATAGAACGTGATATTGCTGAAAGCTCAGCGTCAACCCCAGGTGGAAGCGCCGTTGGTAGAAAAGAAATGCGATATGGATGCGACTACCCCTCTGGTCACAATCAACTAGTCAAGGACTACTTCGTCGCAAACCCAGTATACGGAGAGGTATATTTCCGTCGAAGATTTCATATGTCAAAAAGGGTGTTTGCTCGAGTACTAACTAAAGTGTCCGCGAACAACGTGTATTTCACACATAGAAGAAATGCAATCAACGAACTTGGCATCTCACCACTTCAAAAGGTTACTGCTGCACTACGTATGATTTGTTATGCAAGTTCTGCTGACTCTCTCGACGACAAAATTAGAATTGGGGAGTCAACTACAGTGGAATGTATGAAACAATTTTGTAAAACCGTCGTACGAGAGTTCAGTGAAGAGTATCTACGATCTCCAACCCCTCATGACACTGCGAGGTTATTAGCAATGGGAGATCAACGCAGTTTTCTAGGTATGATGGGTAGCTTTGATTGTATGCAATGGAGATGGAAAAACTGTCCAGTAGCACTGCAAGGCCAATATAAAGGCCATATGAAAAAAGCTACAATGGTGTTAGAAGCTGTTGCTTCATTTGACCTTTACATATGGCATGCTTTTTTTGGCGTTCCTGGTTCTCTAAACGATATTAATGTTCTACGTCAATCTTATTTATTTAACGATTTATATAATGACCTTTCACCTCCTTGCAACTACAAAATCGGTGACAAAGAACATTCTGTTGGGTATTATCTCGTGGATGGAATTTATCCAAAATGGAAGACGCTGGTGCAAGCATATAGAAAACCGAACAATGCAAAAGAAGCCTTATTCACGAAACAGCAAGAGAGTCTTAGAAAAGATATTGAACGAGCTTTTGGAGTACTCCAAGGTAGATTTCATATACTTCGAAACGAAGTTCACTGCCACGATAAAGCAGTTGTAGCCGATATAATGTACTGTTGCATTATTTTACATAATATGATTGTTGAGGAGGAACGAGGAGGATATGAACTCCAGCTTCGTAAATACCCGGACATTGCAGTGGAATTTAGGAATAAACCGTATAAAGACCCAAATACGTTTGCAGAATACTTTCAATGACTGGAAGAAGTCCGAGATCCACAAGCTCATTTAGAATTACGTGAAGAGCTAGTTGAGCACTACTGGGAGTTTGCGGGAAACCAATAGTTAATTAACTGCTTAATGTTTCGATTCATATCTTTATTATCAACGTTTATATCCCAGCACGTACTGTAGTGTAATATTTCGTTTTAAATTAATGGTTGTATGCTTTGCTCTACGAATATTTAATACATCTAAATAACATCCATAAAATACAAGAACATAACTGAATTACTTAAAGTACAACAAGGTCTGCAACCGGTACTAAAAAGAAACTACAACATACTCTACAAAGGAAACGGACTAATCTATGTTACGTCTTTGGTACTCTTCAAGACATTTTTCCATGTACCTCCTCTGTATGGGATTTAGATCATCCAACTTGACACTCATAAGAGCGAAATCATCTGCATTTTGTTGTCGAGCGAGCTCCGCTTTTCATAACTCCAATTCATTTATTCTTGTTTGTTGCATCTCTTTGTGTCTTCGTTGCCTTTCCTCCCCTCTCTCTCTTCTCTCTCTCTCTCCTAGTAGCTTCCTTTGCTTCCATATACTCCCTATTAGATTCCTCTGCAACTGCCATACGTCCATCGAGTTGCTCGTAATACTGACTGTAATCTTTTGTCGGTTTCTTGTTCGCTTTATATCTGCCAGGGGTCGTCCACCGGAACTTGTTGCGAATGGTGTGTCTTCAGATGGATTTGTGCTTCCAGGGCTAACATCTTCGGTCGGTCTCAACGGCATAAATCGTTGCGTGGTATGTTCATGTCGCACGTTGCTCCATTTATCTTCCCGACATAGTATGTCATAGCGTTTTTGCATATTGAACGGTTGGTTTTTTGATTTGGCCATATACACAGCATTTGCTTCGCTATGCTGCGTAACATTACTTAACATAAAAGAAATAATCTAAATAAACATCAAACAAAACAAGCTTGTTATAATTTATTACCAAGTCCATGTCGTTTGCTCCACTTTGCTGTCTACTAGCCAACCCACTCATTATCCCATTCCAAAATTGGCAGTAAGCATTGATTCTCTTCCATGACTGCTTCAATGAGTCAACCGAGCGTGCATGATTATGTGGACTTCGACCGTTGAATAATTTACAATCCGAATTCCAAAATGAGCTTTCAGTTTGGCTTGTGCCTTTCACGTTATCTTTGGAACACTGAACCCAACAATATGCTAGTTCGGCTTGTTCATCAGGTGACCATTTTACCTGCTTCTTCATAGGAGGCCGAATCCCAGCAGATTCATAAATCTCATTGCCATCGTTTCCGATTTCGTCATTTTCAAGACCATTATCCCCGAATAACATGTTCAAATTCCTGGACAGATTGAGAGAGGTATCCGGAAATGTCGATTGATGTTGGCTGTTTGGGGATGAATAGGGTTGACTGACATAAGATTGTTGGACAGAGGGGTTACGACCATAGGTGGAAACTTGAGTGTTTTGAAAATGATTAGAATTTTGCTGTGACTGGTACAGGTTAGGATTGTGCTGTGGAAGATAACAATTTGAGGTGTTTTGCATTGTACCTGAGTTAAAATGTTCGTTGCACTGGTACGAATTTGTGGATGGAAACTCTTGCTGATCATGAACATAATCAAACGGATTTGGAAAGCTTTGGGTAGGCATCGTCGCTTTTCCTTTTGTATACTTGCTGTTTGTTTTCTTCGACATTGCAGTTGGATGCTGTAAATTATACTACTTATATGGTTGAGTAAAATGAGAGAATTTTGTGTGTTTTGAAAGTGAAAAATAGGTTGTATTTAAAGATGAAAGGGTATAGGAGAGAGAGGAGCAGGAAGGGAGCAACGGCTACTAAATTAGCCGTTGCTACCTTTGCCGGCTAATTTAAAGCCGGCTAAGGGGGGAGAAATAATTCCACCCCCTTAGCCGGCTTTAAATAAGCCGGTTAAGGTGGAGAACGACTCCGCCTTAACCAGCTTATTTAAAGCCGGCTACCTTTAGCCGGCTTTAAATAAGCCGGCTAAAGTTGGTTGCCAAAGCAACCAACCCGGTTGCTTTGGCAACCTTGGGGGTTGCCAAAGCAACCCCCAAGTGGGCAACTGACCCCGCGTTGGGGGTCAGTTGCCCACTGACCAACCCCGCGTTGGGGTTGGTCTAATAGTCACCGAAGACCCCTCACAGTCTACCACCACCCCCATATCTTTGGAGCCAATCGACTCCCAAAATAATGCCGAACCTAGTAAAGCCCAAAACAAACAGTCACAAGAAAACATACATCAATGACTCGATAAGACCAAATTACAACAAATCATACTAAGGCTAGTCAAACCACCGATCGGGTTCCAATCCCAACCTATCTACCAGGTCACTAGATATGAAGGAATGGGAAACCCCGGTATCAAACAGTACTCGAACAGGAACATCATAAATGGAAAGCATACCTTGAATGACGACACCCTTTCCTTTCTCCGCCGTAGATGGGGCATTCGACGAAGAAGGAACATCAATGATAGCATATGCTTTCACAATTTGCTTCTCTTTAGGAGGTTGTGGACATTTATCCTTGTGATGTCCCACTTGGCCGCAATTGAAGCACTTCATGCCGCTGGTTGTGCTCGACAATCTTTGGCATAGTGGCCCTTCTTGCTACATCTATAGCACTCGACGTCTTTATTGTTCTTCTTCTGACCATCCTTAGCTTTGTTCTGTTTCCTCTTATTCTGCGAATTATTCTTGCCTCCACCGCTTGCCTGCGGCTTTGGCTCCCTTGGATGTAATAACAACCTCGGTCTTCAGCTTAAGGTAAAGGCTCTTTGATCTCAATGCTTTCCCCACAATAGACTCGAATGTCTCATCAATGTGGTTTATAAGCCTTTTCCCTAAGTACTCATCTACGCCAGTTATGAACTTCTCGTTCTTCTTCTCGACAGTATTAATAAGGGATAATCCATATTTCGATAAGGTATCGAACTCAGCAATATACTCCGAGGCTACCCTACCATTCTTCTTAAGCTTAAGAAATTTCCTGGACAATTCAAATTTCTGAGCAGTTGGGATAAACTTATCACTAAAGCGAGTCTTAAACTGATTCCAAGTAACTTGATCCTCAGGAGTAGCTGCTTTAATAGCATTCCACCAATTCATAGTCCGTCCTTGAAGTTGATGCGATGCTAGCCTTCTCTTTATTGCATCATCAATCCCTAAATCCTCGAAGATGTGCTCACAACTATCTAGCCAATCTTGAATCACTGTAGTTGATTCCGTTCCATGGAACTGCTTCCCACCAAGACTAGTATAATCCTTGTTAAGCTTGACGAAATCGGCTCTGGGCGCCTGCACCGCTGCATCACCACCGTTAGCAGCATTAGGAACTGCTCCCTGAGCATCCCTAACGATCTCTCACATAAAGGCAATAAACATCGTCCTCACATCAGGGACATTTCCATTGTTGGCCCCTGAACCCATAATCCTCGTATATTGGCTCATTGTTCAATCTGTAAAGAGAAAACGATTAACCATCTCCATAGTGGTGCCAGTGCAGTGTGACTTCATCCTTAGATATACTAATAGTATATATATAGCTTTTGAAAACCAAAATATCACAAATACACGCTCTCATATACGTATACTATCTCTCATTGATGTCTTCCCTTATGTTAACTATGCAACCTAGGCCCTGATACCAAGTGTGATGACCCACCCTGCACCAGCCGGCATTCCCCAAAATGCGTTGTGCCAATGTCCAACTAGCACGGGACGATCGTCAAAAGAAAGGGATTTGAAACTATGAATCACCAAAGAACCTGTAGTATACCTTACATCACATGGAATAAAATATGATAATAACATAACTTGACATAAAACAGGCGAGACAGTGCATAAGCTAAAAACTAAACCATCATAACAACGGAATCCAAACTACAGCTTATGATCCAAACCATCATTATTACAACTTCAAAATACTATCTCTAAAGCAAAATAGAAAAGGTACACTACTAATGCCCAAAGTAGTGACCAATAACAACACAGGGAGGATATGTATATAGTACGTGGAAGCCTCCTACTCGTCTTCGGATAGCTACTCGTGCATAATCACCTGACCTGTCTCTAGTCTTCTTTAGGAGCACACAAAGTAATAAGAAGAGATATAAAACTTTGGGTTAGACAAAACTTTGGTATGAGTGATAGCAGCAAAATAAAACGATAACAAGTGTAAATAACCATACCAGAACTTGGACCCGCAACCAAAGAGTTAGCACAAAAAGATGTACAATACTCTATGGTAACACTAACATAAAGTGTAAAATGGAAGTGTGCATGTCATGGTGATAGCAAACATCAAACATAGCAATCATCCTCACATCTCTCACTCAGTGTGTAAAGCATGCGATATCCACCACTTTGATCATCAAATCCTTTGCTACGACCACTTTTCCCTTGGGAGTCTTAGTGACCCCATTGCACTAGTCTATATACTAATCCAAAATATAGCTTATGATACAAACCATCATTATTATAACTTCAAAATATTGTCTCTAAAGAAAAATTGAAAAGGTACACTACTAATGCCCAAAGTAGTGACAACCAACAACACAGGAAGAATATGTATATAGTACGTGGAAGCTCCTGCTCGTCTCCGGACAGCTACTCGTGCATAATTACCTGACTTGTCTCTAATCTGCTCATTTAGGGGCACCCAGAGTAATAAGAAGAGACATAGAACTCAGGGTCAGGAAAAAGTCTGGTATGAGCAATAGCAGCAAAATAAAACGATAACAGGTATAAACAACCGTACCTGAACCTGGACCTGCAACCAAAGAGTTAGCACAACAAGATGTACAGTACTCTAAGGTAACACAATCATAAAGTGTAAAATGGAAGTGTGCATGTCATGGTGATAGCAAACATCAAACATAGTAATCATCCTCACATCTCTCACTCAGTGCATAAAGCATGCGATATCCACCACTTTGATCACCAAATTCTTTGCTATCACCACTTTTCCCTTTGGATTAATGACCCCATTGAGCAGGTCCATAGCCACAAATCCTTTGCTACGATCACTTTTCCCTCGGGAGTCCTAATGGTCCCATTGCACAGATCTGTAGCCATGGTAAAATCACCTTGCCCTTGGGAGTCTTAGTAATCCCATTGCGCTGATCCATAGCCACTAATACGTCTCACAGTGGTGAACAAAAGTTATAGATGTTTATAACCCCTTTGCACATGCCCTGTAGCAAAGCCCAACTCGTAAAATTAACTTGTTGGTTCCTATATGGATCCTGAGTTCCAACTCTTATTTGGACTTCCTTTGCATCTCGGATTTTGTCTCCTCCAGTTCGCACTTCAGTTTCCATTTGGTTCCCGATACACAAGCGACTCGCGGTTCATGGGCATGCTCGGCTCATGATCCCCATTCGGGTCATGGTCCTCCATTCGTGATTCACTCGAGCAGTCGGCTTACCATTTGGTTCGTGGCTCGTGGGTGCACTCGTGGGCGAGTGGCTTGGCTCGTGGTCAATCCTCCCGGCGATCGGCTCGGAGTCTCCATCTCGGCTCATGGTGATGCAAGCGGTTCGACTCGTGTCTCAAGTCTCGAGTTGTGGTGCACGGAGTATGAGCAGTTCATGGGGGTGCTTCACGATCGGGGTCGTGGTCATAGGGGTGAGCACGAACCAAGGGCGAATCGATCCAACTTCCTGCACTTCTTTTCCAGCAAACTGTTTACGCCACCCGACAATGTTTTCAACCATTCTAACTTTCCTATGCAAGCTCAAAGCATACAAAACAGTAGTAGTAACTTGTATAATTAATCAAAAACATTAAAACATCAATCACATGTGTTATTTAGGATAAAACACACCCAAAAAACATGATTTTCCCCTTATTCCCCTTAACCATGTTTAACCATAGGATTAGCAAACTTAATCCAAATTAACCCATATTTTCACCAGTAACATAAAATTATATTTCAGAATTTATGCATATTTTTTCCATATTTTTCTGAGTCATAATTTTGCTAATTATCCCTAATCACCCCTAATTAGCCGTAATTAATGTAAAAACATCTAATCACTCACCTTAGCCACAAATAACTCTCAGATCTGAAAATATCTCTGATTTGGTTTGAATCCCAATGCAACACAACAGCTCTACCTCCAATTTGATGTTAATTTGCCTCGATTTGATGTTGATTAGCTTAATACTGAATTAGAATGTGATTAGGAGGTAGTTTAGAAGGTGGAGGCCATTACTGGGTTTGAAGAGATGATAAGTGGCAACTGAAAAATGAATAAAACTGATTTCCCAAACCCTATCAGCCTTCCCATAACTCTAATCCTGAAATGGGATATGGGCCTAGCTACTAATCACCCTATTTGGCCCGGTTAAACTATTTTTCCATCTTCCAAACCTCATTCCAGCCATATCTCCCAAACGGTAAGTCCGTTTGACAATTGTAACCATTATACGGAAAGGTAAACCATCATTCAAATCCAATGGAAGTGGTTTTAGGTCAAAACTCCTTGCCAATCAAAAGTTATAGGCAAAACAAGGTTCGCCAGGGGCAAAACGATCATTTAAAATTCGGCAAAAATCATGAACATGGGAAATGACCCTAATAGTCATTCCCCAAAGTTATACAACCATACAACTTCGTATGAAAGTAAAATAAATATTCTACGATCCTCTGATACGTAGAATGCGGGTCGTTACATAAGAAGACGTCCCTCCCCCAGGTGCTGCCGTTATTCCTCTACCATCGTGAGTAGGTCAGTCCTCCAAGAAAGTGTGGCCCAAGAAAGAACAATGATAGCGAAAAAAGGGCGGAAAGAACGACAAAGCCTCAGAAAAGAGGAAATGTCATGGTTGCAAGCGCATGGGTCATTTTGCCAAAGATTGCCGAATAAGGAAGAACACTTACTTCAACTGTGGTAAAGTTGGACACTATATTAAGGAATGCCCAAAGAAGCAAGGACAAGGGCAAAAGATAGGGTCATTTGGAGAGCTGGTGCATGCTCTCGAGGGCAATGGACTAGACAAATGTAGGAAAGTTTCCGTTGAAGGTTTTATTTCTCTTTCCGATCATCCTATTAGGACTCTTTTTGATTCTAGCACTTTGCATTCTTTTATATCTGATTCTATGGTTGAGTCTCTGGACCGTAGAACTAGTATGCTTTTGGGTCCCGTTGTTAGCTCAAATCTCATTGGGGGCTCGGCTCATCTGTTTGTGATTTGTCGGGGTTTGAGGATATCTGTGTTGGGCGTCGAGTTTAAATGTGATGCATATCTTGTTTCATGGGCTATGGTTTGATTCTAGGGATGGATTGACTAGCCATGTATGGTGCCATTCTGGATTGTGAGAGGAGGGTCGTTAGACTTTTGACTTTCCTTAGGAGGACTGTCGAGATTTTTTGTGACCCTAAGGGGTCTGTCATGCTTAGTTTACTAGAATCGCTTGATGCATCTATCGATGATTTACGATCTGTACCAGTAGTCTGTGAGTATCCTGATGTTTTTGTGGAAGTTTGTGGATTACCTCCGAGGCATGAGATTGATTTTCGAATATACTTGGTGGACAATGCAAAGCCAGTTGCATTGCCTATGCGCGATATGGCTCCAAGAGAAAGGAGGGAGCTCAGCAAGCAAGTAGGGGAGCTACTTGAGAAAGGGTTTATTAGGCGAATCATGTCTAAATGAGGTGCTCTAGTAGTATTCTCCACTAAGGCGGATGGTTAGCTACGCCTATGCGTGGATTAAAGGGAGTTAAACAGGCTCACTAAAAAGAATAGGCACCCACTTCCGAGGATAGATGATATGTTTAACCAGTTTGTTGTTGCATCTATTTTCTCCTAGTTAGACTTGGCCACGAGCTTTCATCAGTTGAGGATGATCGAGGAAAGTATAAACAAGACCGCTTTCAGAACTCCACATGGTTTCTTCGAGTGGCCCGTCATGCATTTTTGGGTTGATGAATGAACCCGCCTATTTTGTGGATCTGATGAGTAGGTTGTTTCTGGAGTTTCTTAATAAGTTTGTTGTGGTCTTTGTCAATGACATCTTGATTTTCTCGAAGAGCAAGGAAGTGCATGCCCTATATTTAAGTGAGGTTTTGAAGACTCTCCTAGCGCATCAGCTAATGGCAAAATTCTCCAAATGTCATTCTGGAGAAAGGAAGTGAGATTTCTTGGGCATGTGGTCTCTAAAGATGGGATAACAGTGATCCCACGAAAGTAGTTGCAGTTCAAGATTGGAAGATTCTAAAGAATGCAATGGAGGTGAGGAGTTTTCTTAGTTCAACGGGCTATATAGTAAGTTTATTAAGGACTTCGCAAAGATATCAGCCACACTCACCAAATTTACGAAGAAGAATTTGTCATTTTCTTGGAACATTGATTGTGAGGATACTTTTCAATGACCAAAGATGGCTGCAACAACAGCCCCAGTTTTGACTCTGCTTGATGGGAACAAAGTGCTCACGGCATATACTGATGCATGGGGTACAGAGCTCAATGTTGTCTTGATACAGGAGGGAAGGTTAGTATGTTACGATGGTAGACATTCGAGAATTCACGAGAAGAATTACCCTACCCATGTTTTGGAATTATCTGTTATAGTATTCACACTTAAGACTTGGCGGTAGTATCTTCTTAGAGAGAGGTTCGAGTTATACATGGACCATAAATTGCATAAGTATATATTCTCGCAGAAGGATCTCAAATTGAGACAGTAGAGATAGGCTTCTACTTGGACCTGAGATGATTAGAGAAACTTCAGAAAATATTGATCTTACCCGCAGGCACATGAAGACAGCTCAGGACATGCATAAGTAATAGGCAGATAAGGGAAGGACCGATATTTAGTTTGAGGTAGGAGACATGGTTTTCATCAAAGTATCGCCTTTGAGGAATGTGGCTTACTTTGGATCTGTAGGGAAACTAGCGCCAAGTTTTGAAGGACCATTTCCCATAATGGAAAGAATAGGTCAAATGACTTATAGGCTAAAGCTACCAGAGAGATTAGCGGATGTTCATTTGCAAACATGTTTTCATGATACGGTAGAAGTAGTTGAGCCAAGTATGCTTGAGGAAGTAGAGGTGGAACGGGAGGCGACAGTTAGACGAGTTCCTACCTGTATTCTTGGATCAGAGGTTAAGAAGCTTCGCAATCGAGAGGTCAAGTTAATGAAAGTTCAATGGGAAGATGAGCAAGAGGATGCAACTCGAGAGACTGAAGACAAGATTCGCGCTTCGTACCCTTTTCTTTTCACGGGTATGTTCTTAACTTCTTTTTCCAAAGCCTTTATTCGTACTTGCTTTTATCATTTAGGTATATCCTATCGATCGAATCTTCGACCTTTAGGTAGAAATTCAATGGATGTAAACATGTGTTTGAGACATGTTATGTTTGATGGATGTAAGTGGATGCAAGTGGTTGTTAATGGTTGCTCGTGGATACCTGTACACACACATTAGGCACTAGATCGGCTCAATCACTCTCATACTGCATATGGATGTGTGCATTTTTCTTCTTTTATGTATGAAAATGGGTGTATCATCATATGGATGTTGCATTTGGATGGATGATTGCGCATGCGTATAGTTTTTACATAATATATTAGGGCTATTTGCACACATGTTGGATTCATGGCACCGTTATACATTGCATTAAGGAGGTCGACTGAATTAGTAGGCTGCCTGATCTTTCGCAATAGCATAGGGACATATACACACACCTTTGCATATGTTCATATAAGCATTAGAAATATTTTATGGACAATGTATGCTTATGATTGGTGGATGAGTAGATGGATTATGGATGCTATAGCGGAATAATATATACAAACAAATAAAAAATTTCAGAATAATTCAAAACAGTGAAGCGGGAAGGCTAATAGCAGAATTGACCCGTTTTGGGGGTCGACCCGAGACCTGGCTGGGTCGACCCCGGGGTCGACCCAGGGGGTTTGGGGCGACCCATAGGTCGACCCTGGGGTCGACACCTAAAGGGGGCGACCCCTATACAGATCTGGCAGAATTTTTTTCTAAACGAGGACTTGTTCTGTGGCTTGGTTCGTTGGTTTTAGGCTATATATAGGACCCCATTTCTATTGTTTTTACACACCAAAAACAATGAAGACAATGAGACGCTGCACCAGCTTAGATTGAGTCAGCCTATTTCCTTCAACAACAGCATATATGCATACAAGAATTTCTTCTACAGCTTCAGCCTATTGTTCTCTGTTCTTTAAATTTATCACAATGAGTTCATGATATTTTTAGATATAAACATTTAATAGTAATCTTGACATGTTTATAAGTTAGATCTAAGCCTGTGCCTGTTAATAACCTGAATCATAACTAAACAGATCTGCCATTACTTGTACCCTGATCACCTTTGTTTAGTTCTTGTATGCCTATCTTTATCATGTCTATTCTGCCATTATGCCTGATAGTTTCACCATACGCCTATTCTGTTATTTTATTAATTATGTCGCCATATGCTTATTCTGTTAGTATGACCAATTCTATCAGTATACGTCTGTTTTATTATTATGACTATTCCTATTCTCTTCTCTCCCTCTTTCCTTTTTTTTATTTTTATAGTCAGGCTACCTTCGAACCTAGGCCCATCACTGAAATATTGAAATGTACGAAACTGGGAATGGTTGGGAATGATAAATTGGGGGATAACTTATATTGTAAAACATGACTGGGATTTGGGGGCATAATCTATACCTTGATCTAAAACCTTAATTTGGGCATAACTTGTATTATGAATTGTGATTAGGGTTTCTGGGGCATAACCTATACTGTACAATTTGACTAAAACTTGGGGCAAATGATATATTGTAAATTATAACCGTAAGTTGGGGTATATAAATCTGTAGGCTTAATTTAATATTTATCATAACATGATAATGAAACTGTAAATGACCCGCTGTAACTTGCGGAGATGTTTAATCAATTAAAATGACTAATCTGCTGAATTATGTTAAAACTAAATACTGTAATAGAAAAACCTACGATGAACATGAATAATTGTTTAAGAATGAATATTCCTAGATTTACCATAAATAGAAACTGTAACCGCACTTAGATATGAGGTTATATTACACTTGTGGCAGAAGCCTTCCCGGAAACGCCCGACAAATCCAGCATCCACAAGTGGTTAATTAAATGTGAGGGGACTGGTGCATTAACATACATGAACAGGGAATGATAATAACCTATTATAATTAATTATAGTAATGAGAATGTTATATAATAGGTAGGCTTGTCCTTGGGACCAGTGGAAATTATAACATAAGTTATAATAAAATGAAAGGAAATTTATTAGTAAACCTTAGTTATGAGAATTAAGTTATTAAGCAAACAACGAAAAGTAGTAGTGACATGTTAAACAGAAAACAAGTGAATTGAGATGAAGTAAACTTAGTTACTATAACAACCCGAAAATCTGGGCCAGTTTAAAATTTTTATTTCGGCAATTATAGCGAATTTTGATTATTTAAAATGAATTATTTTAAATAATATCGACGAGAAATTTATTTTGAATATAATTCGAACGTATATATTAACCGACGATAGAATATAAATATTTATTTTAATTTATAAAAGGAATTGAAAATGGCGCAGTAGTTTGATAATTCGATTTCAAAATTCAAATGAGCATACCGGGTGCAAAATAATCCGGATTTTAGTGAAACCAAAAATAATGGAATCTAATTGATGATATCTTTCCAACGAATCCGGAAAATCAAAATTTCATAGCGGGGATCAAAAGATATGTCCAGTTAAAAATTCTGAATAGTCGCTATAGAATTCAGGCCCTTAAAAATGGAAATTTTGCAAACGACCTCGGATTTCGATGAAACCACTTTTGTTGGGTCCGTGATGTCAAGTTATTGCTAGATTCCAAATTTCATAATTTTTTGAATCAATATGTGAGCGTGACAAAGAAAAACGTGTTTGACCAATTTTAGTTGATTTTAATCGACTGGAAAATGGCCATTTTTCCAACGGTCTCAGAATTCGACGAATCTAGTTTTGTTAGGACCGTATCGTTAATACGAAGCTAGAAAATATTTTTCTGGAAATTTTCAAGTTAGTATGTGACCCCAGTAAATTGAAATACGCGTTCAAATTCAATTTATAGAGTTATATATTGATTTTAACGGAAACTGATCGAAACGATCGAATCAGCCTACGACACATATCCCATTGTGTTCGAAATAGGGGTAAAACGCTATGGACGACAGGCGGTGGGCCTCGTTAAGAGGTCGAATAAAAAGTCAACTTTTTGAAATTAAAATAATTAAAAATATATTATATTATATAACTCACCTCACTCCTCTCTCTTACTTTCCTTCCCAGTCAAACAAAAAAAACTGATTTAAAGAAAAAAACCTAGCCCCTCCCCCCCCCCCCCGACATTGACCATCGCGTCGCTCAGCCCCAGGAGGCGCCGCCACCTCCGCACGCCGCCACCCCCTCCTCCTATAGCTGCTGCCGCTGCTTCTTCTTCTCTCCCCTCTTCTACCCTCGAATCGTGACGCCCCCGAACCCAAACCCCCTGAGCAGCCATCTCCGATCACCCACTCCTCCAGCGCCGCCTGCCCCCTGACCCACATCCGACGCCTCAGCAAATCCGCCAGCCCCCCCTAACCCGCGTCGCACCTCCTCCCCTTTACACGTCAGACCCCCTGTAAGTTCTTTGTTTTTTTTATTATTTATTTATCATTATTTATTTTTATTATTTTCTTTTAAATAGTTAGATTTTTATGCAAGGTAAAAATTAGATTTTTCTATATTGAATAACAAGGTAAAAATTAGATTTTTCTATATTGAATAACAAGGTAAAAATTAGATTTTTCTATATTGAATAACAAGGTAAAAATTCGATTTTTATATATTGAATAGCAAAGTAAAAATTCGATTTTTATATATTGAATAGCGAAGTTAAAATTCGATTTTTATATATTGAATAGCGAAGTAAAAATTCGATTTTTATATATTGAATAGCGAAGCAAAAATTCGATTTTTATATATTGAATAACAATGTAAAAATTCGATTTTTATATATTGAATAGAGAAGTAAAAATTCGATTTTTATATATTGAATAACAAAGTAAAAATTCGATTTTTATATATTAAATAGCGAAGTAAAAATGTGATTTTTGTATATGTAGTGAATACGGGCAGAGAAAAGTGACAAGAGGCAAGAACGACGAAGATTTCTACCTAAGAAGAGTCGTGGCGTTGGATTAGCTAATTCTGTGAGAATTTCTCACCTTTAATTTAATTTTCTAGTTAAAATATATACTAGGATGCAGACGGTGTTTAGTAGCACCCGACACCCGTCGTCCACAGACCATGGACGGCTTGTATGCTTGTTTGTTTGATTTTGCTGTGTAGTTGATTGTGTGATATGATGAGAAATGAAATAAAATATTTATATAGTTAAAAGTATTTTATAGTTAAAAATAGAATTTTTAATGTGTATATGAAATGAAATAAAAATAAACAAATCTGACGATTTGTTTATATACACACATTTGCCTGATATTGATTGGGACGATAAATTTTTCACATCGCCCAACTGCACAAATAAAATCTATGCTTGATTGTTTGAAACCCCACACGGGTATTGGGATGATATTTGACGTACACTAATCCCAATTGTTTAGTTGTATGTCGATCGATTGATTGACAGACTGTTATAAGCGTTGAATATTTATATTTGATGCTTATACAGTGTAGAATGCACTTTGGATGATGGTTGATTATTCATCGTTGTTATTATATACATGTGTTGTAGAAAATCCATATAATTAACAATATATGGTAATTGATTGGGCCTCATTCCAGTTTTAAAATAGAAATATTTGAAAAAGAAATATTTGAAATAAAATATTTGAAAATAGGAATATATGAAGCCGTGTTGATTAGATTGATGCCATTTTGACGTGAACGATATTTATATCGATTTTATTCATTTTATAATGAATATCGAAAGTGATTTCAAAATATGATATTTCGAAACGAATTGAAATTCGAATCGAGTTGAATAAAAATGAATTCGAATTGAAATTGAATACAAATGAATTCGAATTGAAATTGAATATAAAATGAATTCGAATTAAAATTGAATAGAATTGAATTTGAATAGAAAACGAATTCGAATTGAATAAAAATGAATTTGAATAGTAATTGAATAGAATTGTATTCGAATTGAAATTAAATAGAAACGAATTCGAACTGAAATTTAATTAAAAATCGAATTGAATTGAAATCGATTTGAAATGGATTTAAAACGAATTTATATTGGAATATTCAATTATGATTTGAAATTGAATATGAAGTTGAAACCATTTTGAAAACGAATTTAAAACGATTTATAAAATATGTTTTAAAAGGAAATCGACGAAGTATGTATTATATATATTATATATATAATATAATGGCCTGAATAGAACGCGCCGCGCCGCGGCAGTTCGCGAATTTCGACCATTGACTTCGAACAGATATTGCGGGAGATTTGACCGTCGGATTCTCCTAAAACCGGAACCGTTGGGTTCGTATCGAAAAGAGCTTTCTAACGAATATTATAAATTAGAAATCTAACGGTTGGATTTGGAATTATGTCCAAATCAAATTTGGAAATGGTCGCTATAAGTGCAGTTCGATGGCCGTTGATGGAAATCGACTGTACGGGCCTTGATAAAATTATTAAAAATAGTAATAATTTGTGTAAAATCATAAGAAATGATTTGTGAAGAATTGGGATGAAAAACTCCATATTTGAAAAGATAAAGATAGATTTTTATCGAAATGAACTAGTTTTGAACTAGAATAATAATTTATTTATTTTTAAATAAATAAATTGGTTTTGAAATGGTTTTAAAAGAAACCAGAATTTCCAATAATTGGAATGGATTTGAACCGAAATTGTCTTTGGAATATTCCGATGTGGGATTTTGTGATTATACGGATCTTGTTATGGAAATTTGAAAGATATATATATATATATATATATATATCGTTATTTCCAATACGATATCTGTTGGTCGTAGGATTTGATATTGAATATAAGCCGATATATTTTCTATTCAGAGCCTTGTATTTAATATCAAATGTGATTTGGGTTTGTCGTGAATGGTGTCTTGACTAACACTGTTCTTGAACCCAGTTGAGAAAAGATTAAATCTTTTTACTTAGATTTAATGAAGTGTACCAATTAAATGATAATTAATGGAATTAAATTGATATTGATATTTGGGTTTATCGTGAACAGTGTTTTAAATAACACTCGTTCTTTAACTCGATAATTAATGGAATGTGATTTTGGGTTTATCGTGAACCGTGTTTAAAATGACACTGATTCTTTAACCCAGTCAACGATTAAAACTAAGTGGAATTTTAATGAATCTTTAATTAGATTGAAATGACCGAGGATGGAGTATCACCAGTTTTGCTCCAAGCGTTAGTTAAATCTTTAATTAGATTTGAACGTGAAATGGTAATTGAATTTACCGATAACACCGTGGTGTTAGATATGAAGTATTACAAGTTTTACTTCATGGGATGAATAGGTTGGGATTGGGAAATTAAAACAAATGATTACTTCGGTAAAGTTCATTAATCCCGACTAGTTTGAATTGATATTCAAAAATAGATTAAAGAATAAATTCAAGGAATTTATCTTGGATAAAATTAATGGGAACCTTTCCCTATGAATGTGAAATTTAGAAACTAACTGTCGGTTAGCCAAGCAGAATGGTTTTCTGGATATTGATCTGATGTTGGTTTCGGCCTTCGGGGTTAATATTTGGGAAATTATTCTCTTGATTAATTTACGGTTAGTGACTGATGAATTGGAATGAGGCGTATGTTGTGTTTGTGTAACACTTATTTAAAATATACGCGAGTTATTCGGAAAGATCGGGTTTATCCCATTCTGAATAACTGATACGACGATAAGTCGAAGATTAAGACGGTGGTTGAAGACCGGAAGTCTTCACGTCGTTTGGATAATTACTGATGATCTTGATTGGGCTGTACACCCAAGAAGATGGAAACAGTTGGTGGTCGTCCAGACGTACTTGGAGATCGATGGATATGCGGGGTACTAGGTGCCTCCGGTTTCGTTCAGACCCAGAACGGACTTGTAAATGGACGGTGTGTCCGACATTGGATTTTAGTCTGTGTGGTTGATTTCTATTAAATATATATCTGTTTGGCGGCGGAGAATTTATTCTCTTGCTTAACGCCCTTCTCTGAGACGTACGAGCTCAGGGGTTATATACTGATGGATATCAAACGCATAGAGTGAATTGCCTGTGTGGCACGCCTAAGTGGCAAATGATCAAGGCTTCTGTTGAAAAGCAAAGTCTTGTGGTTGATGATCAAAGCACGGCCTTTGTGGCGTAGCTTTGTGTAACGTTTACTTCGCGAGTTTCACACCCGGTATGAACCAAAAACGGGAGAAGGACCTCAGGGAGGACATGCGTTTCTTTCTAGTTAGAAGTGGCGTCAGTGGTTTTACACGCCCTGACGAGTTTGACTTATGTGGTTGTTGCTGTTGCGAGGCGCCTCGATTAGATCGAACGATCCGGGTCCGATGGAGTCATTCGTTGGCTCATTTACACGCCATAGGGTGGGGAGACGTATGGTTCAGGCATAATAATCCACATCGGTGGACCGGCCCTGACGATCCAAGGCTTGTCTGCGTGCTTGCCTGAGACTCGGACAAGACAGTCTTGAATCGGTTGAGTACTATCTTTTGCCTCGGTTCATAGATGGAAATCCAATTTCCAAATACGTGATTTTGCGGTTTTAATTGTAGAACTAGTATGGCGACATGATATATGGTACCCATGCCGTCTATGATTGATAATTATGATTTGAAGTTGTTTTATACACTATGCACTTATTATAGTATCAAATGTTTCGTTTAAAACGTACTAAGCATGTTTGGCTATTATAAGGGAAAACCCTATCCCCGGCTTGCGTTGCATTGTGTGATAGGACCTGGGTCTTATAATAGCTTCATTTTTCCAAAATGCATTGCGCTGTTTTGTTATATGCACTGGTATTCTTAGGAGGAAACCCGTTCCGTGTTATACGGCGTGGTCCCTTGATTTACCTAACTTTAAAAATAAAGAATAATAACTGTTTTAGTTCTCACACCAGTCCCATGACTGACCTGGAGTTTTTTGTTTTAACCTAAACTATGGGTGCTCCTATTTTCGACACGGGCAGCCAGTAGTTTTGGTTTTGCAGATTTATATTCACAGGATCCTAGTTTACAGCTGGAACGATATCTGGAAAGCTTTGTATCCGTATATCTCCTTCAGTTGTGTATTGTATTATTTTCCGCTGCTATGTATTTAAATGTAATTTAAATCTCTGATATTTCTATGTAATATTCATTTATACTCTGTATATTCTTGTATTCTGATGGAATTGTTGTAATACACAATGAAATGTTCTTCTGTCTGCGTTCTACTTTGTCGTGTTCTCGGAACGATCAGGCATTTCGAACGGTCTAGATCGGTTTAGCGACTGGTTCGGATCGAGCGAATTCCTTTTCGTCACAGGTGGTATCAGAGCTTTGGTCTACAAAGCTCAGAAACAAGGCACATTAGAACCATACGAAAGAATTCATCATATATTAGACTAGTAATATCCAATGGGAATGACTCGTTAGAGATGGGATCAGTAGTATCCTAGAACGAGTGTGAAGAGTATATTTTTAAAGTGAAAACAAATTTTGTTTTGAAAATTTAAATTAATTATTCGTAATTGATTATTTATTTGTAATTGATTGGGACAGTCCAGTATATAAAGATTTTACATATACGCCTTGCAAACGTGTATTTGAAGTTTTAATATACTGGATAGATATAGAGTTACTCTCTGGTCGCCCGGGGGTGATTCTGATGATTGATATATCATCATCAGATATTCGAGTGACGAACGTGTAATATCTATATATTTCCTATTGACTGGTGTGAGAACCAAAAACTGGATAGGGCTTATTGTTGTGATTTGGCATCAAAAATGTGATTTTTTTACTATATATCAAAGTTATGAATTTCAAATGTTAATCAATTAATTGATTGATGGTTGTGTTGTTTGATTATTGTTTGAATAATTAAATGTTGAACCTTTAACCAAATTGGTCAAATAGTGAATTGTATTGAAAATTTGTCGCATTTGCATGCATATACATGTACTTACATTGAACAGGTCATAGCAAGGAGGCTAGAGCAGAGAATAAAATTTGTTTGCCCGACAAATAGGTACATGTTTACTATAATTTACTGTTTTGTTTGGGGGATGATGATTTTATGAGCCGATTGGCTAGCCGCTTGGCTTTTTCTTTTTCTTTTTCTTTTTGAGATCAGAAGGCCTATATGGCAATTTCGGGATTTTCCCGTGGCTCCCGGTGCAGGGGAGGTTATGGCGAAATTTTTCGAAAATTTAGGGTGTTAGCCAAATTTTTGAAGAATTTGAAAATTCTCAGAAACTGAAAAGTTGGAGAATGGAAGCCAGATCGAACGTAGAGTTGATTAAGCAAACCACTTTCGACTTTGTTCCTTTTCGAGGACGAAAAGTTTTAAGTGGGGGAGATTGTAACAACCCGAAAATCTGGGCCAGTTTAAAATTTTTATTTCGGCAATTATAGCGTATTTTGATTATTTAAAATGAATTATTTTAAATAATATAGACGAGAAATTTATTTTGAATATAATTCGAACGTATATATTATATGGATCGACGATAGAATATAAATATTTATTTTAATTTATAAAAGGAATTGAAAATGGTGCGGTAGTTCGATAATTCGATTTCAAAATTCAAATGAACATACCGGGTGCAAAATAATCCGGATTTTAGTGAAACCAAAAATAATGGAATCTAATTGATGATATCTTTCCAACGAATCCGGAAAATCAAAATTTCATAGCGGGGATCAAAAGATATGTCCAGTTGAAAATTTTGAATAGTCGCTATAGAATTCAGGCCCTTAAAAATGGAAATTTTGCAAACGACCTCGGATTTCGACGAAACCACTTTTGTTCGGTCCGTGATGTCAAGTTATTGCTAGATTCCAAATTTCATAATTTTTCGAATCAATATGTGAGCATGGCAAAGGAAAACGTGTTTGACCAGTTTTAGTTGATTTTAATCGACTGGAAAATGGCCATTTTTCCAACGGTCTCAGAATTCGACGAAACTAGTTTTGTTAGGACCGTATCGTCAATACGAAGCTAGAAAATATTTTTCTAGAATTTTTCAAGTTAGTATGTGACCCCAGTAAATTGAAATACGCGTTCAAATTCAATTTATAGAGTTATATGTTGATTTTAACGGAAACTGATCGAAACGATCGAATCAGCCTACGACACATATCCCATTGTGTTCGGAATAGGGGTAAAACGCTATGGATGACAGGCGGTGGGCCTCGTTTAGAGGTCGAATAAAAAGTCAACTTTTTGAAATTAAACTAAATAAAAATATATTATATTATATAATTCACCTCACTCCTCTCTCTTACTTTCCTTTCTCAGTCAAACAAAAAAAACGATTTAAAGAAAAAAACCTAGCCCCTCCCCCCCCCCCCCCCCGACGTTGACCATCGCGTCGCTCAGCCCCAGGAGGCGCCGCCACCTCCGCACGCCGCCACCCCTTCCTCCTGTAGCTGCTGCCGCTGCTTCTTCTTCTCTCCCCTCTTCTACCCTCGAATCGTGACGCGCCCGAACCCAAATCCCCTGAGCAGCCATCTCCGATCACCCACTCCTCCAGCGCCGCCTGCCCCCTGACCCACATCCGACGCCTCAGCAAGTCCGCCAGCCCCCCCTAATCCGCGTCGCACCTCCTCCCCTTTACACGTCAGACCCCCTGTAAGTTCTTTGTTTTTTATTATTATTTATTTATCATTATTTATTTTTATTATTTTCTTTTAAATAGTTAGATTTTTATGCAAGGTAAAAATTAGATTTTTCTATATTGAATAACAAGGTTAAAATTAGATTTTTCTATATTGAATAGCAAGGTAAAAATTAGATTTTTCTATATTGAATAATAAGGTAAAAATTCGATTTTTATATATTGAATAGCGAAGTAAAAATTCGATTTTTATATATTGAATAGCGAAGTAAAAATTCGATTTTTATATATTGAATAGCGAAGTAAAAATTCGATTTTTATATATTGAATAGCGAAGTAAAAATTCGATTTTTATATATTGAACAGCGAAGTAAAAATTCGATTTTTATATATTGAATAATAAAGTAAAAATTCGAATTTTATATATTGAATAGCGAAGTAAAAATTCAATTTTTATATATTGAATAACAAAGTAAAAATTCGATTTTTATATATTGAATAGCGAAGTAAAAATGTGATTTTTGTATATGTAGTGAATACAGGCAGAGAAAAGTGACAAGAGGCAAGAACGACGAAGATTTCTACCTAAGAAGAGTCGTGGCGTTGGATTAGCTAATTCTGTGAGAATTTCTCACCAATAATTTAATTTTCTAGTTAAAATATATACTAGGATGCAGACGGTGTTTAGTAGCACCCGACACCCGTCGTCCACAGACCATGGACGGCTTGTACGCTTGTTTGTTTGATTTTGCTGTGTAGTTGATTGTGTGATGTGATGAGAAATGAAGTAAAATATTTATATAGTTAAAAGTATTTTATAGTTAAAAATAGAATTTTTAACGTGTATATGAAATGAAATAAAAATAAACAAATCTGACGATTTGTTTATATACACACATTTGCCTGATATTGAATGGGACGATAAATTTTACACATCGCCCAACTGCACAAATAAAATATGTGTTTGATTGTTTGAAACCCCACACGGGTATTGGGCTGATATTTTACGTACACTATTCCCAATTGTTTAGTTGTATGTCGATTGATTGATTGACAGACTGTTATAAGCGTTGAATATTTATATTTGATGCTTATACAGTGTAGAATGCACTTTGGATGATGGTTGATTATTCATCGTTGTTATTATATACATATGTTGTAGAAAATCCATCTAATTAACATTATATGGTAATTGATTGGGCCTCATTCCAGTTTTAAAATAGAAATATTTGAAAAAGAAATATTTGAAATAGAATATTTGAAAATAGGAATATATGAAGCCGTGTTGATTAGATTGACGCCATTTTGACGTGAACGATATTTATATCGATTTTATTCATTTTATAATGAATATCAAAAGTGATTTCAAAATCTGATATTTCGAAACGAATTGAAATTCGAATCGAGTTGAATAAAAATGAATTCGAATTGAAATTGAATACAAATGAATTCGAATTGAAATTGAATATAAAATGAATTCGAATTGAAATTGAATAGAATTGAATTTGAATAAAAAACGAATTCGAATTGAATAAAAATGAATTTGAATAGTAATTGAATAGAATTGAATTCGAATTGAAATTAAATAGAAACGAATTCGAACTGAAATTGAATTAATAATCGAATTGAAATCAATTTGAAATGAATTTAAAACGAATTTATATTGGAATATTCAATTATGATTTGAAATTGAATATGAAGTTGAAACCGTTTTGAAAACGAATTTTAAACAATTTATAAAATATGTTTTAAAAGGAAATCGACGAAGTATATATTATATATATTATATATATATAATATAATGGCCTGAATAGAACGCGCCGCGCCGCGGCAGTTCGCGAATTTCGACCATTTACTTCGAACGGACATTACGGGAGATCCGACCGTCGGATTCTCCTAAAACTGAAACCGTTGGGTTCGTATCGAAAAGAGCTTTCTAACGAATATTAGAATTTAGAAATCTAACGGTTGGATTTGGAATTATGTCCAAATCAAATTTGGAAAAGGTCGCTATAAGTGCAGTTCGATGGCCGTTGATGGAAATCGACTGTACGGGCCTTGATAAAATTATTAAAAATAGTAATAATTTGTGTAAAATCATAAGAAATGATTGAAGAATTGGGATGAAAAACTCCATATTTGAAAAGATAAAGATAGATTTTTATCGAAATGAACTAGTTTTGAACTAGATTAATAATTTATTTATTTTTATATAAATAAATTGGTTTTGAAATGGTTTTAAAAGAAACCAGAATTTCCAATAATTGAATTGGAATGGATTTGAATCGAAATTGTCTTTGGAATATTCCGATGTGGGATTTTGTGATTATACGGATCTTGTTATGGAAATTTGAAAGATATAGATATATATATCGTTATTTCCAATACGATATCTGTTGGTCGTAGGATTTGATATTGAATATAAGCCGATATATTTTTTATTCAAAGCCTTGTATTTAATATCAAATGTGATTTGGGTTTGTCGTGAATGGTGTCTTGACTAACACTGTTCTTGAACCCAGTTGAGAAAAGATTAAATCTTTTTACTTAGATTTAATGAAGTGTACCAATTAAATGATAATTAATGGAATCGAATTGATATTTATTTTTGGGTTTATCGTGAACAGTGTTTTAAATAACACTCGTTCTTTAACCCGATAATTAATGGAATGTGATTTTGGGTTTATCGTGAACCGTGTTTAAAATGACACTGATTCTTTAACCCAGTCAAAGATTAAAACTAAGTGGAGTTTTAATGAATCTTTAATTAGATTGAAATGACCTAGGATGGAGTATCACCAGTTTTTCACCAAGCGTTAGTTAAATCTTTAATTAGATTTGAACGTGAAATGGTAATTGAATTTACCGATAACACCGTGGTGTTAGATATGAAGTATTACCAGTTTTACTTCATGGGATGAATAGGTTGGGATTGGGAAATTAAAACAAATGATTACTTCGGTAAAGTTTGTTAATCCCGACTAGTTTGAATTGATATTCAAAAATAGATTAAAGAATAAATTCAAGGAATTTATCTTGGATAAAATTAATGGGAACCTTTCCCTATGAATGTGAAATTTAGAAACTAATTGTCGGTTAGCCAAGCAGAATGGTTTTCTGGATATTGATCTGATGTTGGTTTCGGCCTTCGGGGTTAATATTTGGGAAATTATTCTCTTGATTAATTTACGGTTAGTGACTGATGAATTGGAATGAGGCGTATGTTGTGTTTGTGTAACACTTATTTAAAATATACGCGAGTTATTCGGAAAGACCAGGTTTATCCCATTCTAAATAACTGATACGACGATAAGTCAAAGATGAAGATGGTGGTTGAAGACCGGAAGTCTTCACGTCGTTTGGATAATTACTGATGATCTTGATTGGGCTGTACACCCAAGAAGATGGAAACAGTTGGTGATCGTCCAGACGTACTTGGAGATCGATGGATATGCGGGGTACTAGGTTCCTCCGGTTTCGTTCAGACCCAGAACGGACTTGTAAATGGACTGTGTGTCCGACATTGGATTTTAGTCTGTGTGGTTGATTTCTATTAAATATATATCTGTTTGGCGGCGGAGAATTTATTCTCTTACTTAACGCCCTTCTCTGAGACGTACGAGCTCAGGGGTTATATACTGATGGATATCAAACGCATAGAGTGAATTGCCTGTGTAGCACGCCTAAGTGGCAAATGATCAAGGCTTCTGTTGAAAAGCAAAGTCTTGTAGTTGATGATCAAAGCACGACCTTTGTGGCGTAGCTTTGTGTAACGTTTACTTCGCGAGTTTCACACCCGGTATGAACCAAAAACGGGAGAAGGACCTCAGGGAGGACATGTGTTTCTTTCTAGTTAGAAGTGGCGTCAGTGGTTTTACGCGCCCGGACGAGTTTGACTTATGTGGTTGTTGCTGTTGCGAGGCTCCTCGATTAGATCGGACGATCCGGGTCCGATGGAGTCATTCGTTGGCTCATTTACGCCCCATAGGGCGGGGAGACTTATGGTTCAGGCATAATAATCCACATCGGTGGACCGGCCCTGACGATCCAAGGCTTGTCTGCGTGCTTGCCTGAGACTCGGACTAGACAGTCTCGAATCGGTTGAGGACTATCTTTTGCCTCAGTTCATAGATGGAAATCCAATTTCCAAATACGTGATTTTGTGGTTTTAATTGTAGAACTAGTATGGCGACATGATATATGGTACCCATGCCATCTATGATTGATAATTATGATTTGAAGTTGTTTTATACACTATGCACTTATTATAGTATCAAATGTTTCATTTAAAACGTACTAAGCATGTTTGGCTATTATAAGGGAAAACCCTATCCCCCGGCTTGCGTTGCATTGTGTGATAGGACCTGGGTCTTATAATAACTTCATTTTTCCAAAATGCATTGCGCTGTTTTGTTATATGCACTGGTATTCTTGGGAGGAAACCCGTTCCGTGTTATACGGCGTGGTCCCTTGATTTACCTAACTTTAAAAATAAAGAATAATAACTGTTTTAGTTCTCACACCAGTCCCATGACTGACCTGGAGTTTATTGTTTTAACCTAAACTCTGGGTGCCCCTATTTTCGACACGGGCAGCTAGTAGTTTTGGTTTTGCAGATTTATATTCATAGGATCCTGGTTTACAGCTGGAACGATATCCGGAAAGCTTTGTATCCGTATATCTCCTTCAGTTGTGTATTGTATTATTTTCCGCTGCTATGTATTTAAATGTAATTTAAATCTCTGATATTTCTATGTAATATTCATTTATACTCTGTATATTCTTGTATTCTGATGGAATTGTTGTAATACACAATGAAATGTTCTTCCGTCTACGTTCTATTTTGTCGTATTCTCGAAACGATCAGGCGTTTCGAACGGTCTAGATCGGTTTAGCGACTGGTTCGGATCGAGTGAAATTCCTTTTCGTCACACTTACATATTAAGTAAAACATGTTATTATAACTAAGGAGTCAGAAAATGAATAATATAAAGGGATTGTAGATTACTTTCATTAATTAAAATCCGAGGATAAGAGATCATAGATTACTTTCGTTAATTACAATCTATGAATAACATGTTACAGGCTTATCAATAATCTTAAAAAGATTAAGTTATATATATACGTATATATATATATATACATATACATATATATACACTACTACAAAAACACCATATTACAACTGTAATTTTACAACAGTCAGAAAATGACAGTTGTAAAAAAGGTTTTTTACAACGGTATTTTTCAAAAATTTGTAATAACCTTATTTTCAACAACTCTTATATTTCTGCAGTTCTAATAGATGTTTATTACAACTTTTCTTCTTTAGCTGTTGTAATAAATGCCTATTTTTACAACTATTTTATTGCTATTTATAATAAATGTCTATTACAATCTTTCTTTTTTCAGTTGTAATGTATGTCTATTTTAAACAAGTATTTTTTGTTAGTTGTTATAAAAGTCTATTACAAAGTTTTTTGTTTGTTTGTTTTAATAATTAATTAATTATTTTAATATTTACTGCTTAAATAATTGATTAAAAATAATAATCACTGTTAAATAATAGTTAATTGAGAATATAAAATAATTCATATTAGTAATTAATATTCATTAATTAATACAATAAAAAATTAATTACTATTTTATAATTAATATTAAATTATAACATAGAATGAAAAAAGTAATAATAACTTGGAAGTAATATTTAGTACTTTTGTAAAAAAATAGTTTTCAAGAAATTCTTATTATATTTAATATAAATTTTTGCTTATTAATTGTAACTTATAATATTCATTTCTATCATTTTTTCACTATGAACCAAGATTTTTTTTTTTTCACTCTCACGTGATATGTGGTAGGAAACTTAAGCGCAGGAAACTTAGGCGGGAGGTCTAAAAATTTGGCCCTAAAATATAACTCACGTGATATATTTTCACTTCACACAAGCGACTTCATGTCTTCTTCTCTAAATCAATCGTTGCCCATAAATCAAAATCGAATCTATTCCTCCCCTCGAACCAAATGAACTTCCGCCTCAATAAATCCAAATCGAATCACCTTTCCGCCTAATCTACAAGCCAAACCGGTACAGAGTGGGGGAAGCAACTGATTAGGGCCGCAAATAAGCTAGGACACCAAACCGGTACAGAGCGGAAAAAAATCATCGTTACTCTCAAACTCCAGTTGGTGGAGAGCAAGCAAATATCCATCTAGGCGCGACGATCCGGTGAGCGAATCTTCCTTGTATGGTTCGGAGTTTACATTTTTAACCGATATTTAATTGTGGAGGTTCGGAGTTGTTTGCAGTCTCAATTTTATACTGTAATTTCCTTGTATGGTGCACTCAGATCTGGGAAATGAAATTAGAATAGCTTATTTGGTACTGTATGGTGCACTCAGATCTATAATTTTGTTACTTTTTTGTTTTGGAACTGTGTAATAGCTAATTAGTGTCTAGGCTTATTTATGCAGGCCGTACGAGACAACAATTAGGTTGGCAATATACAAGCTTGTTATAGTTTTCCTATCGGTCCCGAAGAATATGCTCAAGCAAACCTCAAGTTTGGCCTAGTTGAAGTTGTTTATGAGTGGGCGAAGGTATAAGCAACTCAAAAGCAGGTTTTTTTTTGGGTTTTTTCATCTTCTATATTACGTGTTCTGGTTTTAAAATAAACATACATTCCCTTTGTTGAACATACTCGGAAAACAAGGTAAAATTGATATAGTAATTAAATTTAAAATGTGTGATTTTCTAGGGAACTACGTTTGACGATACATGTAATCTAACCGATGTTCCTAAAGGTTTAATAGTGAGGACAATCTCCTGTATTTGTTCAAGTTATTAACTGATTGCTCTTTAATAATAAAACTTGTTTATTCAGTCTAATTTACCCATGCTTAAGAAAAGTGCATAACTAACTCTTGTTATCAAATTGTTTCATGTGTGAATGGGAATGAAACTATATTGCTTGATAAGTTAGATAAATCGCATTCCTTTTTGTTTCTTTCTATAATCAGGGAAGTGATTAATTTACTAATATTTATGAATAAGTTGCTGACTTCAGCTTTCTAAACAAAACCTAATTTATGTACTGACCTTTAATTTTTGCAGCGGCGGTGTTAATTCTGAGACATGGTGGTTATTCAAATCAATGGGCCTCTATTGTACATGACCTAAGTCATCTGCTGGCATTTTGGCTGAAAAATTTACATAAGGTATGTTACTTCTGAAGAAATCTACAACTTATGTCTTGTTGTTAAATCATGTCATTTCTGCAAATCTCTTTGGGAATATCGTATACTGTTGAATCATATTGGCTTTTTTATAGAATATTTATCCTTGTCTTGCCAGCTTCTAATATGAAACGTTTGTATTTGCATAACCAGGTTAGTCTCATTTTCTTCTCAACTTTGCTAAGATGGAGAAGATTAATATGCTTCAATGCATGCACTAAGATACATGAAAATACTTCTTTTCCTATTTTAGGCTATAACATGGTTGACTCAATTAGCAAATCTCTCCCTCCACTATTCATGAAAAATCAATTAGATTCAGATCATGCGGTGAGCTTTGCTTATGGTTAGGTCTATAATGTCATTTCTTGCTATAGTTTGGTTGCTTGGATATTGTTTAGATGTTTTCCGAATTAGTTTTTTCTATCACATTTTTTATTTTAGAGCTTTAAAAGGAAACACACCCCAAAAAAATTACTAAAAATCACGATATTAGGAGGAGGCAGCACAACTTGTACACATAGGAGCACATATTCCAGTATGTATAATTTTATAGTATAAAATGATTTTAAAAATGAAAGTTATTCAACTGTTTTCCAAATGACTATAGTGCATATATGTGTAAATATTCTAGTATGCATAGCTAATTTCAGCACCTATAACCAATAAATTTAAGTTTATAGGTTCGTCCAAAATTAAGTCCATCAGTTCATATTTATTTATAGAAATATTAACATTGAATGCTGCATAGTTCTGTTACATTTTATGGCTTAGATTACTTCATACTATAATATACTTCGTTCTTATTGATTTATATATTACTTCATATAGTTTAATTCAAGAACACTTGCAGCATTGCGAGAAAATCTCAAATTCATTGGAAGTCAACTCAAGAACGACGACCATTGCAAGACCAGCAGCATTGCGAGGAAATCTCAATTTCATTATGTTTGTATTACTCCTAGTGATGTATATTTATGAAAGATGACTTCAAGTCATTTGGTTTTGGAGTCTTGGATAATGAACTTTGAAGTTGCTTTATGTACTTGAGATTCTTGTAGATTTATAAAAAAATGATGAGAGTTTGAAAATTCTAATATATTGTTTTGATTCATGTTTTAAGTTAGTTTGATATCTTTAGTTTTGTAGATAATATTCTAAAATGAATTCTTTCATTAGAAATATGTATATAATTTGTTCATATATTACAAATGTAAAATAATACTTTTAATAAAATATTTTACAATAGTTATAAATAGTTGTAATAAAGTTTATTACAACGGTGGAAAACAGTTGTAAAATATACATTTTACAACGGTGTTGCAACTGTGCAGAAAAGTTGTAAAAGATATTAGTCTATTACAACTTCTTAATAGACGACGGTTGCTCCACCATTGTAAAAAGTCTATTACAACTGTTTTCCACTGTTGTAATATGGTCAATTTGTTGTAGTGATATATATATATATATATATATGAAATTTATAAGCAAGAGGAACTTGGTCATTGTGAATGGGAACAACCTATTAACTTGTTATACTTAACTTGTTTAAATCTATAAGGGTTACATGAACCTGTCAAATTGAGTAGGGGTTAAGTAAACTTGCTTGAATCAGTGGGGGTTAAGTTAATCTTGTTAAATCTGTGGGGGCGGGGTTACATAAACCCGATAAACTTAACTTGTTTTATATGGTAGGATTATGTGGGCTTGTTAATCTGTTTGGCATAACTTATCAAAATCCTAGTAGTGGGGATGCAAGCTTAGAGGGAAGCTCATCTGTTGTGTGGGACCCGTATCAGTTAGTAACCCATTTTGGTATCAAAAGGAGGACCCCGAACTAGGTAGGGGTTAGGGGACACTTGCTGAGTTGGTTATAAGAGGTCACTTAAGTGGGGGTGTTGACAGCGCACTCCGTCGGACTCATGCGCGTGCATGAATCCGCTTGAGTTGGGATAATAAGACGATGTGACATCAGTAATGGCTGTGCATCTCATTAATAAAGGGGTTGCCACATTAGGAAGTGATACATCCTACTGTAGGGCCAACACAGGGTGTCTACGGGATAGGGAGCCGATCGACTGGGGGTAGTAATGAAGGTACATCTAGTCTTGCTTGTTTAGGAGCCTGTTATTGTCGTTAGGGGTAACACCTGTCATTTCTGTTGGGCTACCTATTATTATTGTATGGGTAAAACCCCTCACTAGAAGTACGCCTAAATCTACCATTCTGTTTCTGTTAGGATCATCTTTTTTCTATTATACTAGTATTGGTGTAGAGAAAAGTACTTGAGAAGCGCGATATATTCTGTTCTGTTTATTCTATTTATCCTTGTCATTCTGTTATACCTGCCTAATGATACTGTTGCCTCTCCCATCCAGTTTATATGCCTGTCATGACGCTTTTACTTATTTATATGCTAAAAGTCACTGGACTCGCTTGACTTTATGTCTGACCCGCTTTGTTTCCTTTCATCTCTCTTCCCATTCCCCCCAGGTTCTCAGGGTGGGAATACTCAGGCTTGATTAGGATTCTCTCTTTCATTCTGCTTGGAGTTGCTTATATCTACTGCTTTGATTTGCTGTCTTCTCTGATATGGATATATTTTGGGGACTATGCTTTTATATTACTGCACTCTGATGATTTTAGTACGAGACAAAAATTTCAAATTGATGTAATGGGTTTTTTGTATTCTAGACTTAATTATGATGTAACTAGGTTTTGGACCACGATGTTTTCTGTTTTAATAAAGTTTCAAAATTTCTCTGTTATTTTACATCTTTCTTGTGATGTTTCTGTTTTTGTTTCTGTTTACCTTTAACGCTTCATGAACTTAATGCATTCTGATAAAGATTGACATTAATGGACGTGGGGTGTCACAATACGCGAGTACGACCCTTGCTTTTTAAGGCACAATGTAGTTTTCATGTATATCCCGTCGTTTGAAAGATAAGATGGTTGTGAATGAAAGTTAGGTAACTTTGCTTATATCACATATTGTTCTAAGTGTTCGATTTTTTTTTACGCTTTCCAGTTTCTGTACTTGTGTAAATGTACTGTCGTCACACTTAAACCAATGACGTTTACGACTTCTCTCTTGAAATCTTCAAGTCGTGTGAAGCTTGGGTGTATTGACTCCACTCTCGAGGTCGCCTTTCGGTCATTGGCTTCGAGTCGTGCAAAGTTCGAGTTTAGTAACTCCATTCTTGGGATCTCCTTACGGTTGTTAATACTGAGTTTTGAGGAGTTAAGTGTGTGAACCTCGCTCTCAAGGCCTCCTTTCGGTCGTTGGCTCTAGTCGTGCAGAGTTTAGGTTTGGCGACTCCACTCTCAGAACCTCCTCATGACCATTGATTTCGAGTCGCGAGGAGCCGTAAGTGGGCATCATTGATGCATCCTTTATACTCTCCCATCATTTCTTTCGGGTTAGAGTTGAAGGCATCATTGGTTCGCCGGTTTTATACTCAGTTCCAATCTCTAAAGATCGGAGGTAGTTAAGCAAGCGATCAATATCACACTTACTCGGCTGGTGGCAAGTTTGGAGATTAAGGGTCAGTGCTGGACACTTAAGTTAATGGACCAAGCGAGTTAATTATACTCGGCCTCGTTATTGGTTCGAGACTCGAGTTGACTTGTAGAGGGAGAGACTCTCTACAAGGTTTGAGTCTTTGTAAAGACTCGGGTGGTGGATTCGATGCCAAGCTCTGAGCTGCCAATCCTACGTTGTGAGCTTGTGTATGCAAGTTGGTCGTTATCACAACTCAAACATATTATGTAGAAAGAAAACACACTAAGAACATGTTCGTCTGAAATTTCTTTACCGATAAGATATTGGATGTAATGGCCTTTTCTTTACAATGCATTGAATATTGAAAGCAAAACATTTGTGAAAAGAAGTAAATCTGTACAGTAAGCTATGTAAAGTAGTCGCGAAGATGATCGTTATTCCATGCCCTTAGTAGTTCGGCGCCATCAACTGTCATTAGCTTAAAGATTCCATCTCCAAGCCTTCATTGAATGACATATGGACCTTCTTAGCGAGGACCGAAACCGGCTACTGTTGGAAGGATCTACTTTAGGAAGAGGTCTCCAATGTCAAATTGCTTTGGGCGAAGTTCAGAGTTGAAGTGCCGAGTGATCCGCTGACGATGTACGACTTCTCTGAGTTTATATTCATCTCTTTTCTCTTCGAGTAAATCGAGTGATTCGAAGAGAAGATCTTGGTTGGTCTACAGATCATAATATGTGATTTGATGAGATTGGAGCTCAATCTCAATGGGAATGATGGCTTCAGATCCATACGAGAGAGAGAGAGAATGGAGTGTGACCGGTTGCTAACTTATAGGTAGTCTGGTAAGCCTAAAGAGCTAGAGGGAGTTCATCTACCCAATTTCCTCCGGTCTTTTCCAAACGCTTCTTGATGATGGACTTGATGACTTTGTTAACAGCCTCGACTTGTCTATTGGCTTGAGGACAAGCTATTGCAGAGAGTCGCTTTTCAATGTGGTGTCGGGGCATAAGGACCTAAACTTAGAACTCTTGAATTTGGTCCGATTATCAGAAATAATAGCCTTGGCAACTCCAAAATGACAGATGATGTTGCTAACGACGAAATTGATTACTTTTTAGTAATAAATTTTGTAAAGGGCTCGGCTTCGGCCCATTTGGCAAAGTAATTGCGCTAGTCTCGTGACCAAATTCTGATAATTTTACAATTTTACTTTTGTTGTTTCAATCATTTAATTATAAAAGAATGCAGGGTGTTACAATTTATATCTGCAACAAAATAAAATCTGTTCATTATAAGTTATTGTAAGTCTATACAATATATCGTATTATTACTTGTGTAAATATGTTCAGTCATCTTCAATTCTAATTTGCGTCATAATTAAAAGCAAATCTTACTTAGGTTTTCCTATTTCGATCCAGTCCCTTTTTAACTATAGTTCTATATTTTATGTATTAACTGTAAATCTAGTTTCAATCCTTTAATCCACATTTGCACAATTCTACTTTAATTCTATTTTCTATGCACGTAAAATAAAAGGATTACATCAGCCGTAGGATTAAATTGCTCGCTTTAATATGCTAACATTTACCGATTCAGACGTGTTTTAAACATAAACAAAAATAAATACAATAACTGCAAAATATCCAATGAATGTAGAAAGAGGGAAGAAGATTGAGAAAATATCTTACAGTATTTAAATATGAATAAAATAAAACTATAAGAAAAGACTAAAAAACTATAGAAAATGATTTATAGATCAACTTCAAAAACTGTAAAGAAAAACTATATAAACTATACAACTATCATAATGCCAATTTACTCTAAATCATAAAAAATCTAAATAATTATAAAACTCACCATAGTCAAAGCCTCCTCCATGGTCCCTGTAGATCCTTCCTCCAAAAGGGTACAATTTGTGTGTATATAAATATTTATTATTTATATATCTTTACTCCTAAAATTTTTAGGTTAGGTCTATCTCAAGAAAAAATCCTAGCTGGGAAGAGAGTGTGTTGTGAGGAATGAGTGAGGTCTAGGGGTATATTTACAGGTTAGTCTATGGGTCTTAGACTGTTGGATTTATGGATTAAATCTAGGCTAGCCACATCACTTGACCAATAAAAACGTGCCACATCAGTTTAGTTTCAAACCGAAATGAATAAAAGTTCTCCAATTCATCAAACGTACAAAAGAAAACATGTTCGGCCTCGTGCCTAGGCGAATTATTGACCCAGGGGTTGATCTTCCCATCTTAAAAAAAATTCTTGAATTCTCCTAATTTTCAATCTTCCTTAACTTCTTTATTTTTAGTCAGTTTCCTGCAAAAATATGTAAATTGACCAGAAAATCACGATGGACCCAATGGTGTAATCCCATTGCCAAATTCTTACAACTAATAGCTTATCGCTTTATTAATTAATTTTTTAATTAGTTATCATGTCTTAAAAATTCTGGTTATTACATTCTCCACTCCTTAAAGGATTTCATCCCCAAAATCTCTAAGGACAAAAAAATGATATAACTATTTTCATACAAATATCTATAACCATTTACTCAAACATCATTTACTTTCCATTGCCCTTAAGTTTTCTAATGCTATTTATGTAGTCATGCAATATTATAGTGTATGTATCCCTAACTAATATAAAAGATTACGCGATCTACTACTTCAGTTGACCTCCTTTTATGCAATATGTTTGTGCATTATATCCAAATGTATGCAAAACGCTAATATAACAGCTATTTCTACATGCACGCTTCAAACATCATTCGTATGCAACAATCACTTGAAAATCATTCACTATATTAACCATGAAAATAAGGTAAAATGTACACACATCCGTATGCATATATTTAGTATCCTATTAGCTAATTACTAATAGTGCCTAATGTGTACATGCATCCACCGCATCCACTTGAAAACACTTGTAACCACTTGCGTACATCAAACACAACATGTTCTAACAACATGTTTCAACCAAGTTCTATCTGTAGGTTACACCCTAAGATTCTTTGTTTCAAGGGGAAAGAAAGATAGAACTTATTCAAAGCTAATGATAGAAAAATCAAAATGTACAATTAAAAAGAAATTGATAAGAAACATGTGTCTTCTCCTTAGGTTACCAAGTAGCCTCATTCGCAACGCCTCCCTTCTGAACTTTTACCAATCTCACCTCCTTGTTTTAGAGCTTCTTGATCGCATGGTCTAGAATCCTTGTAAACAAGCAACAGACACATGGGTTTCTCTCGATCTCTGCATCCTCTAGCAGAATAGGCACAACCACCAGTACTGGATCATGTAAGAACATTCACAAGTGTAAAACACAAAATGTGTCGTGTACTCCAAAAGACTCTCAGGTACTCTAACTCTATATGTCATCGGCTCTGCGCTATCCATAATAGGGAATGATCCTACACATTCGGGTGTCAACCTGTCTGCAGAACCAGACTTCACCACATTCCTAAGTGACGATACCTGCACGAAAAATAGATCCTCGAACTCAAACTCCAAATTAGTCCTCCTCCTATCGATGAAGGATTTTTGCCGATCTTGAGCCGCCTTCATCCTTTTCCTTATTAGGTCGATCTTCTCGAAAGTCTCTCTTACCATAACTACCCCGAAGCAGCAATCTATTAGTCATCTCCCACCAATTTGAGGGAGATCTACAAGGTCATCCATAAAATGCCTAGAAGGGAGCCATAATAATACTCGATTGGAAACTATTATTATGCATGCATTCTGACAAAGGTATACGCTCCTCCCATGTCCCTATGAAGTTTAGGAAAACACAGTCTCAATAAATCCTCTAAAATGATGTACACCCTCTCAGTTTATCCATCGGTATGAAGGTGATAAACTGTACTCTACCTTAATTGTCCCTAAAGCCTCCTGTAGACTCTTCTAAAATTCACTAGTAATAATAGGATCCTTATCGCTTACAATGTTGGAAGGAATTCTTTAGAGTTGTACAACCTCTCTTAGATAAACAGAAGCAAACCATGAACCAGTCCTCTTGTTC
Organism: Allium sativum; assembly: GCA_030737875.1. NCBI lineage: Eukaryota > Viridiplantae > Streptophyta > Magnoliopsida > Asparagales > Amaryllidaceae > Allium > Allium sativum. The sequence continues at coordinate 521,641,234 of CM060924.1, read as the reverse complement.
TTAACCGAAATGAAGTGGATGCTCCTTGTCAATCAGTCTATTATCACCTAGATATTGGTGTTTCTTTTTCTTGATCTAGGCAACCCATCAATGAATTCAACGGATACGCTCTCTCACTTTCATAGTGGCACATCTAATGGGTGGAGCATTCTACAAGGTTTTCATTGCTCCTCCTTTACTCTTTGGCACACCATGCACTTTTCCACAAAATCCGCCACACTCTTTTTCATGCCAGTCCAGTTGAAATTTCTTTTTATACTAGATACATCTTATAGCCGTTCGGATGAATGGTAATCCAAGAATGATGCGCCTCAGCTAAAATCATGCTTTTTGTAATAACCCGGAAATCTGAGCCAATTTAAAATTTTTATTTTGGCAATTTCGATGAATGTTGAATATTTAAAATGAATTATTTTAAATAATAACGACGAGAAATTTATTTTGAATAGAAATAGAACGTAAATATTTATATAGCTCAACGTTAGAATATAAATATTTTATTTTAATTATAAAAGGAATTGAAAGTGGCGTGGTAGTTCGATAATTCGATTTCAAATTTCAAATGAATGTACATGATTCAAAATAAACCGGATTTTAGTGAAACCAAAAATAATTGAATCTAATTGATAATATCTTTCCAACGAATCAAAAAAATTGAAATTTCATAGCGGGGATAAAAAGTTATGCCCAGTTGAAAATTCAGAATAGTCGCTATGGAATTTTGGCCCTTAAAAATGGGAATTTTGCAAACGACCTTCGTTTTCGACGAAACCACTTTTGTTGGATCCGTGATGTCAAGTTATTGCTGATTCCAAAATTCGTAATTTTCTGAATCAATATGTGAACGTGGCGAAGTAAAACGTGTTTTTCCAATTTTAATCAACTGGAAAATGGCCATTTTTCAAATGGTTTCAGAATTTGATGAAATTAGTTTTGTTAGGACCGTATTGTCAATACGAAGCTAGAAATAATTTTTCGGGAATTTTTAGAGTTAGTGTGTGGTCCCGGTAAATTGAAATATACGTTCAAATTCAATATATAGATTTATATTTTGATTTTAGCGAAAATTTATCATAACAACCGAATTAGCTTACGAAACATATCCCATTGTGTTCGGAATGGGGGTAATACACTATGGATGACAATCGTTGGGTTTGATTCAGAGTCCGAACGAAAACTCCATTTTTGGACTTAAATTAAATTAAATAAATATAATTATATAATACCCCCTTGTTCTCTTTCCTTGAAGTCAACCCTCCCCTTTTCCTCGTTCAAATCAAATCGACATAAAAGAAAAAAAGAGAACGACGAGGGAGGAACCACCGCCGTTTACTGATGCCGCGCCCCCTAAGTAGCCGCGCCGCCACCTTTTTCTCCCCCCACTCCTCCAACGCGCCCTCTTCTCTCTCCCCTCCTTCCCCATCGCACAGACAGCCACCACAAACCATAGCCTCTGGAAGTTCTCCCCCTACCTGCGCCGCACTCCACCAGCACCCCCCCCCCCGACAGCGAGCATCCCGTCTGACGATGCGATGTCGACCAGGACCCCCCCTCGACAGTAAAAACCCGAAGACAGTGAGTATCCCTTCCTTTCATGTTTGTTTATGACATTGTTCTTATTTGATTCAGTTTTTGTTTTATTTATTTAAATTAAAGACATTACATGAACATCATATAAGAATAGGATTTTTAATGTTTAAAAAGATTTTCAATATGAAAGGTTTAGATTTTTGAATATGAGAAGCTTGGATTTTTAATTAGAAAAGATTAGATCTTTGAAGAGGAAGGATACAATTTTTGTTAAAGAAAAAATACGATTTTTGTTTATGTAAAGATAGGTTTTTTAGAATAAAAAGATCGGACTTTTATATATATAAAGTAGCGATAAAAATTCGATTTTTATATATATGAAGTAGCGATAAAAATTCGATTTTTATATATATGAAGTAGCGATAAAAAAATTCGATTTTTATATATATGAAGTAGCGATAAAAATTCGATTTTTATAGATATGAGGTAGCGATATAAATTCGATTTTTATATATATGAAGTAGCGATAAAAAAATTCAATTTTTATATATATGAAGTAACGATAAAAAAATTCGATTTTTATATATACGAAGTAGCGATAAAAATTCGATTTTTATATATATGAAGTAACATAATAAAAAATGTGATTTTTTAAATATGTTGTGGCTACGGACAATGAAATTAACAAAAGGCGAGCACGACGAAGATTTTCTACATAAGAAGAGTCGCGGTGTATTGGTTTAGCTAGTCGGTGAGAACTCCTCACATTTAATTTATTTCTTGTTTGAAATATATACTAGGATGCAGACGGTGCTTAGTAGCACCCGACACCCGTCGTCTACAGACCATGAATGAGTTGTTTGTTTGATTGTTGTTTTGTGAAATTTGATTGTGTGATGTGAAATGGAATAAAATATTTTATAGTGGAAAATATTTTATAGTTATAAACATAATTTTTAACGTGTATATAAAATAAATAGTAATAAACAAATCGGATGATTTGTTTATATACACTGATTTGACTGATATTGATTGGGATGTTAAATTTTACACATCGCCCAACTGCACAAATAAAATCTGTGTTTGTTGATTTGAAACCCCACATGGGTATTGGGATGATATTTGACGTACACTAATCCCGATTGTTTAGTTGTATGTCAATCGATGGGTTGATAGACTGTGTAAGCGTTAATTATTTATATTTAATGCTTATACTGTTGTGTGGTGCACTCTGGATGATGGTTGATGATTTATCGTGGCTGGTATATACAATTTTTTGTAGGAATTTCATATAATTAATGTTATATGGTAATTGATTGAGCCTCATTCCAATATAGAAAATAAATTCATGTGTTGAATTGAAAATAAATTCATGTGTTGAATTTAAAATAAATTCATGTGTTGAATTGAAAATAAATTCATGTGTTGAATTTAAAATAAATTCATGTGTTGAATAGAATAAACATTCATGCGTTGAATAGAATAAACATTCATGTGTTGAATAGAAAAAATATTTATGTGTTGAATAAAATATATATTCATGTGTTGAAGAAAATATTCATTTGTTGAATAGGATAACGAAGTTATTGAAATATATAAAGCCGTGTTGATTAGATTGACGCCATTTTGACATGAACAATATTTATATCAATTTTATTCATTTTTATAATTAATATAGAAAATAAAGTGATTTCAAAATTTAACGTTTTGAAATATTATCATTTGCATATCGATGATGTGGAATATTCAATTTTGTTTCGAAATTGAATATGAAGTTGAAATCGTTTTGAAAACAAATTTAAAATGATTTAAAAAAATACGTTTTAAAAGGAAATCAATGAAGTATATATTATATATATTATATGTATAATATAATGGCCTGAATAGAACGCGCCGTGCTGCGGCAGTTTGCGAATTTCGACCATTGACTTCGAATGGACGTTATGTGAGATCCGACCGTCGGATTCTCCTAAAACTGGAACCGTTGGGTTCGTATCGAAAAGAGATTTCTAATGAATATTAGAAATTAGAAATCTAATGGTTGGATTTGGAGTTATGTCCCAATCAAATTTGGAAAAGGTCGCTGTAAGTGCAGTTCGATGGCCGTTGATGGAAATCGACTGTATGTGCCTTGATAAAATTATTAAAAATAGTAATAATTTGTGTAAAATCATAAGAAATGATTTGCGAAGAATTGGGATGAAAAACTTCAAATTTGAAAAGATAAAAATAGATTTTTATCGAAAACTAGTTTTGAACTAAAATTATAATTCATTTATTTTTAAAATAAATAAAGTGGATTTGAAATGGTTTTGAAAATAAACAGAATTTCCAATAATTGAATTGGAATGGATTGGAATCGAAATTATCTTTGGAATATTTCGATGTTGGGTTTCGTGATTATATATATATTGTTATGGAAATTTGAAAGATATATTTATATCGTTATTTCCAATACGATATTCGTTGGTCGTAGAATTTGATATTGAATATAAGCCAATATATTTCCTATTCAGAGCCTTGTATTCAATATCAAATGTGATTTGGGTTTGTCGAGAATGGTGTCTTCATTAACGCTGTTCTTAAACCAAGTTGAGAAAAAGATTAAATCTTTTTGTTTAGATTTAATGAAGTGTACCAATTAAATGGTATTTAATTTGAATTGAATTTGAATTGGTTTTTGGGTTTATCGTGAATGGTGTTTTAAATAACATTTGTTCTTTAATCCGACAATTAATGGAATGTGATTTTGGGTCTATCATGAACCGTGTTTTAAATGACATTGGTTCTTTAACCCAGTTAAAGATAGGAGGTGATTTCCCAAGTTAAATAATCATTAATATTTATTTTTGGGAAGATTAAAACCAAGTGGAGTTTTAATGAATCTTTAATTAGGCTGGAATGGTTGAGAATGGAGTATCACCAGTTTTGCTCCAGGCAATAGTTAAATCTTTAATTAGATTTGAATGTGAAATGGTAATTGAATTTACCGATAATACTGTGGTGTTATATATGAAGTATTACCAGTTTTACTTCATGGGATGAATATGTTGGGATTGGGAAATAAAATAAATGATTACTTCGGTGTGGTTCGCTAATCCCGACTAGTTTGAATTGATATTCAAAAGAAGATTAAAGAATAAATTTAATGAATTTATCTTTGATAAAATTAATGGGAACCTGTCCCAAAATACAAGAATATTTGAATAAAAGAATATTCTGAATTGGAATGAGGCGTATGTTGTGTTTGTGTAAAACTTTTTTATTATAAACGCGAGTTATTCTGAAAGACCGGGTTTATCCCATTCTGAATAACTGATTAGACGTGGTGTCGAAGAGGAAGACGATGTTTGAAGACCGGAGGTCTTCACATCGTTTGGGTGATTACTGATGATCTTGATTGGGCCGTACACCCAAGAGGAGGGAATCAGTTAGTGGTCGTCTAGACGTACTTGGAGATCGATGGATATGCGAGGTACAAGGTGCCTCCGGTTTCGTTCAGACCCAGAACGGAATTGTAAATGGACTGTGTGTCTGACATTGGATTTTATTCTATGTGATTGATTTCTACTAAATATATATCTGTTTGGCGGCGGAGAATTTATTCTCTTGCTTAACACCCTTCTCTGAGACGTACGAGCTTAGAGGTTATATATTGGTGGATATCAATCGCATGGAGTGAATTGCCTGTGTGGCAAGCTTAAGTGGCAAATGATCAAGGCTTTTGTCGAAAAGCAAAGTCTTGTGGTCGATGATCAAAGCACGGCCTGTGTGGAATAGCTTTGTGTAGCGTTGATTCGCGAGCCCCACACCCCGGTTGTGAACCAGAAATGGGAGAGGACATCAGGGAGGGCATGCGTTTCCTTCTAGCTAAAAGTGTCGTCAGTGGTTTTACACAACCTGACGAGTTTGACTTATGTGGTTGTTGCTGTTGCGAGGCGCCTCGGATATATCGGTGACTGTGTGGAGCCGATGGAGTCATTTGGCTCATTTACACCCCAAAGGGTGGGAAACACAGTGTTCAGGCATTTTAATCCACATCGGCGGACCGGCCCTGACAATCCAAAGGCTTGACTGAGTACTTTCCTGAGGGGCAGGCTAGAGTGTCTCGAATTGGTAGAGGACTATCTTTTGCCTCGGTTCACAGATAGAAATCCATCTTCCAATACGTGACTTTGCGATTTTATTTATAGAGCCTAGTATGGCGACATAGTGGTATGGGGCACTTATGTCGTCTATGATTGATACTTATGATTGAAATTGTTTTATACACTATGCACTTATAATAGTATCAAATGATTTGTTTTTAGCGTATCAAGCATTCTTTGGCTATTATAAGGTAAAAACCCTATCCTCCGGCTTGCGTTGCATTGTGTGATGGGACCCGGGTCTTATAAGAGCTCCATTCTTCTTTTTTTTAGCATTGCGCTGTTTGTTCTATGCACTGGTACTCTTAGGAGGAAACCTATTCCGTGTTTTACAGCATGGTCCCTTGATTTACCTAACTTTAAAATAAAGATTAATAACTGTTTTAGTTCTCACACCAGTCACATGACTGACTTGGAGTTTATTGTGTTAACCTAAACTCTGGTTGCCCCTATTTTTCGCATGGGCAGCTAGTAGTTTTAGTTTTGCAGATTTATATTCACAGGATCCTGATTTACAACTGGAACGATATCCGGAAAGCTCTGTATCTGTATATCTCTTTCAGTTGTGTATTGTATTATTTTTCCGCTGCTATATAATTTAAATCTATGATATTTCTGTGTAATATTTATTTATACTCTGTAATATTCTTGTATTCTGATGCAATTGTTGTAATAAACAATGAAATGTTCTTCCCTGTGCGTTCCAAAGTGTCATGTTCTCCAAACAATCAGGTGTTTCGAACGGTCTTGGTCGGTTTAGCGATCAATTCGGATTGAGCAAAATTCCCGGTCGTTACACTTTTTAATTCACTAATGCGGTGGACACAAGGTATGCAATCTCTATGCAACCAACCTCTACTATCAATAGAGTACCGAAGGAGATGTTTAGAGGTATCCTCTCAGTCAAGATTATCCAAAATATCCACTAGCTCAAGATCATCTCATTGTATCGATCCAATTTGCTCCAACAAAGTAGGCTGAAATTCCAAAGGTGCTAATAATTCGAGGTAATAGTCTTTAGTGGGTCTAATATCAAAAGTAGAAATGTACTCTAAGCTCTGCCACTCTATGATGCCCTCCAAGGCATAAACAATTACATTCCCCTTACTAGTGGTAAATGCTATTTAGAAGTCAAATGATGCCAAAAACTCCATCCAACGCTTCTGTCGTAGATTAAGATCTCTCTATGAGAATAAATACTTTAGAGACATATGATTCGTATAGAGCTTAAATTTCCCACGTAGCAGATGTTGGGGATGCAGATTAAGGATCCTAATGCAAATTAAACACTAGAGGAGGTGAATAGTGTTTTATGGATTATATTTAATTTTTTGAAATCTTTTTGAATTAAACAGAATGCTATGCAAATCATAGGTATCATAAATCACAGATGCATGAAATAGAATAAAAAACAGTAAAGGGAAAGTACACACCAGGATTTTATACTGGCTTGGGACTCACTTACATCCAGTCCCACACAACACTTGGTTGATGTGGAGTTTTATTCAACAAATCCAATTACATTTCTTCATTTTAAGGCTACAAGGGCACACCCCAACAGATTCCAAGTACAGTGAGACTTAGTTGATTTCCAAGCCATAATTTTACATCCAATCGATTTCCGGGACACAATCACACCCAGTAGATTTATCCGGGACACGACCACACCCTTCTCTTATTAGTTTTTGTAAATCAACTCAATATACTTTGATCTTGCAATCTTTGATTACAAAAAACCTATAACTCTTGAGTTTCAGAAAGAGTTTGATGTAGAATTGAAAGAAAAGAAGAATGATATGATTTCCATGAAAATCGGCAGAGTATAAGTGTTGAAAGTTAAGAAACTAAGAAGAATAATGGTAGAATGATTAAGGAAGAAGAATGAGATGAAAACTTATGAAAAAATTCGACTTCTGAAGCCTTTATATAGTTTTCCACCAGCCACATCCGTTAAGAAAAGATTTGAATTTGAAAGACACAACTTTTCAAAATTTAAAAAACAAATCAACGGCTCCTATGTCCACATAAACTTGTATGTCGACATACCTATGTAAAAATTCAAGCATAAAATTTTAAATCAAATCAAATAATGTTTAAATAAATTATGGAGATTCCTAAGTTAAAATAAACTACTTTCCTTTATATTAAAATAGAGTATGTTAAGTAAAAATATATCTAAAAACATATACTAAAATGATTTAAAAAATAATTAAAAATTGTTTATAAATTTATATAAAAGTGTAAATGATATAAAATTGTATATATATAACTATGAATATATTTAAAACTTAATATAAATAAGGAAATTGAAAATATATGTAACTATAAAAAAATTAGTATTAAATTTGTAAGTAAATCTTATGTAAATTAGGAGTTAAAGTACAATTTAAAAAGGTGTTAAAATAAATTTAAGGAGATATAATATTTCTAAAAATAAAGAAGTACAAATTTTAAATAAGGATGCAATTTTGAAATCATTTGAAAATTAGATTTAAAAATAAGGAAGTAATTCTGAAATCATTTGAAAAGGAATTTGACATGCGAATTATATTTGAAATCAAAATTCAGTGCTAAACAGAATTTTAATAAGGTATCTAGATAAAATTACTCTATAATTCTTTAACTCTTGAGCACTTGAATTCTCGATACTCATGAGTCTTGAATCTTCAACTTCTTCTATATTGGAATTCTGATTTTCCGAATAGTATAGTCTTCAATAATCATGTAAAGACCCACATTCTACGCATCGAAGGATCATAGAATATTTATTTCTTTCATATGCGAAGTCGTATGGTCATGTAACTTTAGGAGACGACTATTTGGGTCATTTCCCATGTTCATGATTTTTGCCGTTTTTTTTAAATGACCGTTTTGCCACTAGCTGATCTTGTTTCGGCCATAACTTTTGATTGAAAAGGAGTTTGACCTGAAACCACTTCCATTAGATCCAGATGATGGTTTACCTTTCCGTAGAGTGGTCACATTAGCCAAACGGACTCACCGTTTGGGAGATATAGCTGAAACAAGTTTCAGATGGTGAAAAACAGCTTAATTGGGCTTAACCAGGTGATTAACAGCTAGGCCCAAAGGAGAATTTCGGGATTTGGAGTATTTAAGGCTGTTAGGGTTTAGAGAACTCCCTTTTTCTCACTTTCACAGCTGCCACTTTGATTCTTGAAACCCTAGTAATGGCTTCCAACATATAAATCACCCCAAATCACCTTCTAATCGCTAAATAAGCCAAATCTACATCAAATCAAAGAGGATTAGCACAAGAATCGAGGTAGAACTGCTGTATAGCCTTGGGAACAACGCCATAACAGAGATTTATTTCAGATGTAAAGTTAATTTGTGGCCAAGGTGAGTGATTTTGCATAGTTCCTCACTAATTATGGTTAATTAAGGGTAATTAGTGATAATCAGCGAGTTTATACATGTTAAAAGTCTGGAAAAATATTGATAAATTTTGAAACAATGTTTTAGACCTCTGTTAGAAAATTTGGTTAGTTTGGTTAAGTTTTATTGATCCTATCATTAATTTGGCTTAAACATGCTTAAGGGAAAACATGGGATTTTGGCTATGTTTGATCTATTTTAACCTATCAAATTATTGTTTTGGATGTTTATGGTTGATTCTCTATGTTGCTATGACTGTATGGTATGCTTTATGACTGCTTAGAAAAGTTAGAATGGTCGAAAACTCCGTCGTATGGCGTAAAATAATCGCTGGAAAAGTCGTAGGAAAATTGTGCCGGGTTTCAAATCGGATCGGTTGAAAGGGCTTGGGTCGGATAGTGGACCTAGCAAGGGAGCACCAAACCGAACGGGGACTTAGCAAAAGATAAAGCATGGTGAAGAGGAAGGCCACTATAGTTGGATTGGGATCGGATCGGGGGAATGAAGGAGGGTGAGATCCGATCGGGCTAATGAAGGGGAGTGGGATCAGATCGGAATATCTAGGAGGGAGCAACCACCGAACCAAACCAGGAAGCAACCTCCGAACCGAGCCGTAAGAGGAACTCCATGAGCCAAACCCAGGCATGGACTACGGGCACCGAACCGAACCGATGATGATCAAGGCACTACACATATCCGAATCGATCCGGATGAAGGCCAAAACCCGAGATGCAAAGGAAGTCCAAATAGGAAGTAAAACTCAGGATCCAGTTGGGAACCAATGAGTTAACTTCATGAGTTGGTCTTTGCTGCGGGACGTGTGCTAAGGGGTTGTCGATGCCTATGACTTTGGATCACTATGTATCGGAGGTATGTGAACGGATTCAAGGCCACAGTGGCCTAGGTACGACTAGTGGGCTATAGACCAATGAAGTGGGGTCATTTGGAAAGGTTTGGTCATGATCCCTTGTGATAAGCTTGGTGGTAGTAGTAGATGTACAAGTCGAACTCCGTCATTTCCTCGATGGGTCTAGTGATCAAAGTGGAGGATATCGCATGCTTTACGCACTGAGTGAGAGATGTGAGGATGGTTGCTATGTTTTATTTGTTTGCCATCACTATGACATGCACACCCCCACCCCGTATTCTTTACACCATATTTTAGTGGCACCTTAGAGTATTGTACAGTATGTGGTGCTAACTCTTTGGTTGCAGGTTCAGGTTCAGGTATGGTTTAGTATACATGTTATTGTTCTGTTCTGCTGCTTATCGCTCATACCAGACTGTTGTCTGACCCAGAGTTTTATGTCTCTTCTTATTACTCTGGGTGTTCTCACGAGCAGATTAGAGACAGGTTAGCTGGTGAAGCACGAGTAGCTGTACCGGAGACGAGCAGGAGGCTTCAACATATGATATATACATAGATATTCTCCCTGTGTCACTGCTGGTCACTACTTTGGGCATTAGTAGTGTACCTATTCTTTCTTTTGCTTTAGAGACAGTTTCAAGTTGTAATAATCATGATGTGGAACATAAGCTGTATTTGGATTTTCTGCTGCTATGATGTTTAGTTTCAGCTTATGCACTGTCTCACTTGTTTTATGTCAATTAGTTTATTATTATATTTTATTCCTTGCACTGTGAGACATTCTATAGGTTCTTGATTAGTTCATTATCTTCTTTCCAACCTTTGGCGACCGTTCCGGGCTAATCGGGCATGTGTACAACGCACTTTCAAAGGTAATGTCGACTGGTACGGGGCGGGCCGTCACACTTGGTATCAGAGCTCTAGGTTGCGTAGTTAACCTAGGGAAAGACACCAGGGAGAGATAATACGTATATGAGAGCGCGTATTTGTGATTATTTTGGTTTTTAGAAGCTACATATATATACTATTAGTATATCTAAGGATGAAGTCGTACTACACTGGCACCACTATGGAGATGGTTAATCGTTTTCTCTTTACAGATTGAACGATGAGCCGATACGCAAGAGGTGCCGGTAGAGGAGCCAATAATGGAAATTCTGCTGACATGAGGACGATGTTTACTGACCTCATGAGGAAGATGCTTAGAGATGTTCAAGAGGCAGCTCCTAATGCTGGTAATGGTGGTGGTGCAGCTGTGCAGGCGCCTAAGGCCGATTTCGCCAAGCTTAACAAGGATTACACTAGTTTTGGTGGAAAGCCATTCCAAGGAACGAAATCGGCCACGAATGTTCAAGATTGATTGGATAGCTGTGAGAGTATCTTCGAAGACTTGGGTATCGAGGATGCGATGAAAAGAAAGCTAGCGTCCCGTCAGTTGCAAGGATGGCCAATGAATTGGTGGAATGATGTAAAGGCAGCTACACCCGAGGATCAGATTACTTGGGATTAGTTTAAGGCCCGATTCGGTGAGAAATTTATCCCAGCTGCCCAGAAGTCAGAGTTGTTTAGGAAATTCCTGGAACTCAAGCAGAATGATAGGGAAGTCTCGGAGTACATTGCAGAATTCGATACTTTATTGAAGTATGGACTATCCCTCATTGACACTGCCGAGAAGAAGAATGAGAAGTTTATAGCAGGTTTGGATCAGTACTTGGGGGAAAGGCTTATTAACCACATCAATGAGACATTTGAATTGATTGTAGGGAAAGCATTGAGGTCACAGAGTCTTTACCCTTAGTCGAAGACTGAGGTTGCATCTACATAGGAGCCAAACCTGCAAGCAAGCGGTGGAGGCAAGTATGGTTCTCAGAATAAGAGAAAGCAGATTCAAACTAAGGATGGCTAGAATAAAAAGAATAAGAAGGATGTTGAGTGCATCAGCTGTGGTAAGAAGGGCCATTATGCTAGTAATTGTCGGGCCAAGCTAGCGGATAGGAAGTGCTTCAACTGTGGCCAAGTGGGACATCACAAGGGCAAGTGTCCGCAACCCCCTAAAGAAAAGCAGATGGTGAAAGCATATGCCCTTAATGATGTTCCTTCTTTGTTGAATGCCCCAACTGTGGCGGAGAAGGGAAAGAATGTCATTATTCAAGGTATGCTTTATGTTTATGATGTTCCTTTTAGAGTTTTGTTTGATACCGGAGCTTCCAGTTCCTTCATATCTAGTGACCTGGTAGATAGGTTGGGATTGAACCCGAGATCGTTGATAGACCATTAGTAGTGACGAACCCGATTGGTGGTTCGACTAGCCTTAGCATGATTTGCCGTAATGTTGTCTTATCGAGTCATGGGTGCATGTTTGTTTGTGATTGCTTTGTTTTGGGCTTTACTGGGTTTGGCATTATTTTGGGGATCGATTGGCTCCAAAGATACGGGGTGGTGGTAGACTGTGAGGGCTTTTTGGTGACAGCTAGAGCGGATGATGGGCGGAGGGTAGTGTTTGGTGGTCTACCTAGTGATGGGGTAATGGCCAGTTTTCTAAATTCCCTCGACATCCCACATGATGAGTTGTCAGGTTTGCCCGTGGTTGGCCAGTATCCGGATGTCTTCGAGGAAGTGACCGGGCTTCCACCACATCGAGAGATTAAGTTCTGTATTGATTTAGTGAAAGATGCCAGACCTATAGTGATGCCACTTCGGCGTATGGTGCCAAGGGAGCAGCGAGAGCTCAGGGTGCAAGTAAGCGATCTTTTGAAGAAGGGATTTATCAGAAGAAGTGTTTTTGAGTGGGGAGCACCAGTTGTGTTTGCTACTAAGGCAGATGGTTCCCTTCGATTGTGTGTGGACTACCGCGAGTTGAATAAGGTGACGAGGAAGAATAAGTATCCTCTATCGCGGATAGATGATTTGTTTGATCAGTTGAGTGGCGCGTGAGTATTCTCCCAGTTAGATCTCGCGATAGGTTTTCATCAGCTTAGAGTGGAAGCTGAAAGTATAGCTAAAACGGCATTTCGGACGTCGTCTGGATTTTATGAGTGGTTGGTTATGCCATTTGGGTTGACCAATGCGCCAGCATATTTTGTGGATCTTATGAATAGGGTATTCAGAGATCAATTGAATAAGTTTGTTCTTGTGTTCGTGGACGATATACTTGTTTATTCGAGGATAGAGGAAGAACACAAGGAATATTTGAGGATAGTGATGGAGGTGTTGAGAAAACACCAGTTGAAAGCAAAGATTTTCTAAGTGTCACTTCTAGAGAAGGGAAGTAAGATTCTTGGGCCATGTCGTTTCATAGAATGGTATTGTCGTAGATCCTGCGAAGGTAACTACGGTACAAGATTGGTCTACACCCAAGAATGTAACAAACATAAGATGTTTCTTGGGACTAGCTGGAAATTATCATAAGTTTATCCAAGACTTCTCCAAGATAGCAGCACTGTTGACTCAGTTGACTAAGAAAAATCAAGCTTTCGTCTAGGACGAAAAGTGCGAGGATGCATTCAAGAGTCTAAAGGACAAGTTGACATGTGCACCAGTGTTAGTCATTCCTAAGGGGAATGAAGAGATGACGGTATACACAGATGCATGTGGTACCGAACTAGGTGCTATATTGATGCAAGGAGGTAGGGTTGTAGCTTATGCAAGTTGGCAATTGAAACCGCACGAGAGAAGATACCCTACCCATGATTTGGAATTAGCAGCGATCATATTCGCATTGAAGATGTGGAGACATTATCTCTTGGGAGAAAGATTTTAGTTGTTTACCGATCATAAATCGTTAAAGTATCCCTTCTCTCAGAAGGATCTAAATCTCCGACAGCAAAGATGGTTGGAATTCTTAGCTTCCTATGATTTCGATATCGCATACACAACAAGAAAGGGCAATGCAGTAGCTGATGCACTGAGTAGAAGACATGCCAGTTTAGGGGCTATGTTTCAAGAATGGAAGCAACTAGAGTACATCGCGGGGTATGATTTCAGACCAAAGTGCGAATTGGATCCAGAAATGTTAGCAAGTTTGATGATCAGACCCACTTTGATGGAGCGGATTGGTTGTAGTCAGAGGAACGATCCTAATCTATTGGAAATCATCTCAAAGTTAGAGATGAGAGTCGACGAAGAGATGAGCAAGTCTGGGCTTGATCGAGATGGATGGTTTAGGAAGAATGGAAGACTAGTTGCACCCAATGTCAATGGATTGAGAGATGAAGTGCTTAGAGAATGTCATCACTCAAAACTGACTATACACCCAGGTGGTAACAAGATGTATCGAGACATGTAGCAGACCTACTACTGGCAAGGGATGAAAAGAGACATTAGGAAGTTTTTTATCCAAATGCATGAATTGCCAACCGGTTAAAGCTGAGCAAAAGAAGCCTAGTGGTTTGTTACAACCATTAAAAATACAAAAATGGAAATCGGAACAAGTCTCGATGGATTTTGTAACGACCCAGAAAATCTGAACCAATTTAAAAATTTTAAATTGGCTAAAATAATGGATTTAAAATATTTAAAATAAATATTTTAAATAATGGCAATGAAAACTGAGTTTGAATCGACATTTGAAAACGAATATAATTAATTATAATTATATATAGAATTGAAAATGGCGCGGTAGTTCGATAATTCGATTTCAAACTTCAATTGAATATACCGGGTGCAAAACAATCCGGATTTTAGTGAAACCAAAAATAATGGAATCTAATTGATAATATCTTTCCAACGAATCTGACCAATCGAAATTTGATAGCGGGAATCAAAAGATATGTCCAGTTGAAAATACTGAATAGTCGCTATGGAATTCAGGCCCTTAAAAATGGACATTTTGCAAATGACCTCGGATTTCGACGAAACCACTTTTGTTGGATCCGCAGGGTCAAGTTATTGTTAGGTTTCAAATTTCATAATTTTTCAAATCAATATGTGAGCATGGCAAAGGAAAACGCGTTTGACCAGTTTCTGTTGATTTTAATCGACTGGAAATTGGCCATTTTTCAAACGGTCTCAGAATTCAACGAAACTAGTTTTGTTAGGACCGTATCGTCAATACGAAGCTAGAAAATATTTTTCTGGAATTTTTCTAGTTAGTATGTGACCCCGGTAATTTGAAATGTACGTTTAAAATTCAATATAGTGATTTAAATGTAAATTCAACGGGAACTGATTGTAACGATCAAATCAGCTTACGATACATATCCCATTGTCTTCGGAATGGGGGTAAAACGCTATGGGCGACAGGCGGTAGGCCTCGTTTCGAGGTCGTATGTAAAAGTCAACCTTTTTGCAAAATATAAATAATTAAATAATAATAAAAAAAAATCTCCCTCCCTTTTCTTCTTCCTGCCCCCCCCCCCCGATTCATTAAACAGTTCGAAGTAAAAAAAAAAAAGGGGGAAAACCCTAAAACTATCGCGAGCCCCCAGTTCGACGCCACCGATCCGCCGCCCTCCTCCGTCCAGCCTCCCTCCTCCCAGTGGCGCAACCCCCGAAGCCCCCCCCCCCAAATCGCACGAGCTCCGACGAAGGCGAGCCCCCCGCATTCGAGACGCTGAAGCCGCCGCCCCCTCGAAGCTAGCTCCGCCAGTTCGAGACCCACCGCCGACGTCTTCTTCCCCCCCCCCTCGCAGATATATGTAAGTATTTTATTTCATTTTTATTTTTATTTTTGATTCTGAAAATTTCTGATTTTAATTAGGATTTAAAACTGATTTTGATTAGGGTTTCAAACTGATTTTAATTATGATTTTAAAACTGATTTTAAAGAAGTTAAAAACTGATTTTTTTTAAAGAAGTTAAAAACTGATTTTTAAAGAAGTTAAAAACTGATTGTTAACAGATTTAAAAACTGATTTTTAATTTAAACTTTAAAAAGAAAAAGATTTGAACTTTAAATAGAAAAAGGTTTAAACTTTTAAAAAGAAAAAGATTTGAACTTTAAATAGAAAAAGGTTTAAACTTTTAAAATAGAAAAGGTTTGAACTTTAAAATAGAAAAGATCAGATTTTTAGAATGGAAAAGATCATATTTTTAAAATAGAAAAGACGGAATTTTTATTAAGTAAAAGAAGTAAGATATGAAAATTTATATTTTTAAAGCAATAAAAATATAATTTTTACATCATAGGAATATTAAAAATATAATCTTTATTTTTGAAAAGGTGGAATGTATATTTTTGGAAATGCAGTTTTTATATATTGAATAACATATTAAAAATTCGATTTTTACATATGTAGAGAATACGGGCAACGAAAGCGACAAAAGGCGAAGATTTCTATAAAGGAAGAGTCGTAGTATTGGATAGCTTGTCGTGAGAATTTCTCACTCTTCAATTTCTTTTTCTATATATATATATGTATTGAAATAAAAGTGAATTGCTATATATATATATATATATATACGCCCCCTCGTCCACAAACCATGGACGATATTTATCGATTGAAATTGTTGTGAAAATTGGTTGATAGCGAATGATTGTTTGGGATTGTTTGTGATTGATATTGGTTGATTGTGGTTGAAAAATACCCGTTTGTGGTTGGAAAATATTTGGTTGAAACCACATAGGATTAGTTTGTGGAAATAAAATAAATATATACATGCCGCCTGCATGCGAACTAGATGCATGATCCCCATTGTCAAAAACCGCGAGGTTTTAAGGTAGAGCGAGGAGCCGTACTAGTGACGGTCCCGGTTTAACTACCCTACCGTTATGCTGCCGAAATTTTGAATAATATTCGTGTGTTTGAATTATTTTCATATGCTTAAACTATAATTATTCATTGAATAGAAAACATTCATGTGTTGAATTGATATTCATTCGTTGATTAGAAATTCATGTGTTGAATGGTATTCATATTTTGAAATAAATTGTTTGATAATAAAAATCACATTTTTATCTATATATAGAAACTATAGAAAACATTCATGTGTTGAATTGATATTCATTCGTTGATTAGAAATTCATGTGTTGAATGGTATTCATATTTTGAAATAAATTGTTCGATAATAAAAATCACATTTTTATCTATATATAGAAACTATAGAAAACATTCATGTGTTGAATTGATATTCATTCGTTGATTAGAAATTCATGTGTTGAATGGTATTCATATTTTGAAATAAATTGTTCGATAATAAAAATCACATTTTTATCTATATATAGAAACTATAGAAAACATTCATGTGTTGAATTGATATTCATTCGTTGATTAGAAATTCATGTGTTGAATGGTATTCATATTTTGAAATAAATTGTTTGATAATAAAAATCACCTTTTATCGACTATATGAACTGTGTAAAATAATCTCGTTTTAAAAAGAAATTGTTTTAGGATAAAAATCCCATTTTTATCACCAACTTGAACTATATAGAAAAATAGTGTTTTGAAATGAATTGTTTTACAATAAAAATCACATTTTTATTGTATGCATAAATCGTTGAAATGTGAAGTGTTAAAAATAGCCACTTGTTCAAAATAAACATATATGAGATGAAATATTCATTAATTAGCTAATGAAATGATTTGCACCTATGTATGTAACATTAGAATAAATGGTGTCTTTAAACCAAACAGAAATCAAATATGAAGTTGAATAGAAAATGATAAATGATAAGAACTGTATATATATGTACATGCATATTTATTGAACAGGTTATAGCAAAGGGGCTAGAGAAGAAGAATAAAATTTTGTGCCCGACAAATAGGTACACATCTACTGTTTTGTTTGGGTGATGATTTTATGAGCCTGTTGGCTAGCCACTTGGCTTTTTCTTTTTCTTTTTGAGATTAGAAGGACCGGGAACGCTATTTGCGATTTCCCGATGCTCCCGGTGCAGGGGAGGTTATGGCGAAATTTTCCAAAATTTTAAGGTGTTAGAAAAATAATTGAAGTGAAAACGATATGGAAATCATTGAATGAACTATATTTATATAAATATATAAATATAAATAAAATTAAAACGAAACGAAGCCGTGCAGTTCGTATTTTGAAACCATGATTTCAAACAACTAGTACGGGAAATCCGACCATTGGATTTTCCCGAAACCTCAACCGTCGGGTTCGCCTTGGAATAATCTTTCTAACGGCACCAACCTTGTAAAAATCCAACGGTTGGATTGTCTGGAATGTTTAATTCAAATCTGAAGAAAAACAGCGCCAGAAGCGATTATATTTATATATATATAAATATAATTATATATTTAATCGAATAACGACGCTGCAGTTCGTATTTTGAAATCGAAAATTCAAACGATTGTACCGGGAGATCCGACCGTCGGATTTTCCCGAAACTGGAACCGTTGGATTCGTTTTGAAAAGACCTTTCTAATGATGTAAATTTTGAGAAGATCCAACAGTTAGATTTTCAGATATGTGTAAATCAAATCTGAAGAAAAACAGCGCCACGGCCGCCTTATGGCCCGAAGCGTCGTTTTGAATAAAATAGCTATTTTAAAATAAATAAAAATAGCGATAAATAGTTAGAAAATATCATAAGCGATATGGAATAGAAATAAACTGAATTTGTTTGATTTATGTGGCTTTTGATGGTTGAATGTGTTTGGTGTGGAAATTACATTAAAGAACAAGATTGTTGTTGTCAAATAATTTAACCATTGAAATAAATCGAATTGAAATTCTAAATATACGTGAATTATTTGAAAAGACCGAGTTAATTCTCATTTCAAATAATTGAGCGACGATTGAAAGTCGAAGATAAAGACGATGGTCGAAGACCGGAGATCTTCACCTCATTTGGATGGTAACCGAGGTCCTGATTGGGAGGCGTCCCGAAATATGGATAATGAGTGGTGATCGTCCAGACGTACGTGGTGATCGAAGGGTTTGCGAGGTATTTAGTGCCTCCGGTTTCGTTCAGACCCAGAACGGACTTGTAAATGGACTGTGTGTCTGACATTGGAATTTATTCTGTGTTGATTGATTTCTGTTAAATATACATTTGTTTGGCGGCGGAGAATTTATTCTTTTGCTTAACGCCCTTCTCTGAGACACACGAGCTCAGAGGTTGTATATCGATGGACATCAGTCGCATGGCATGAATTGCCTGTGTGGCATGCTAAGATGCAGTGATCAGGGCTTCTGTTGAAAAGCAAGGTCTTGTGGTGATGATCAAAGCACCGCCTGTGTGGCGTAGCTTTGTGTATAACGTGAATTCGCGAGCCTCACACCCCGGTATGAACCTAAAACGGGAGAAGGACCTCAGGGAGGGCATGCGTTTCTTTCTAGCTAGGGTGGTGTCAGTGACCTACCAGCCCTGACATTTATATACTTTTCACCTATGTGGTTGTTGCTATTGCGAGGCGCCTCGGTTTGATCGGACGATCTGGGTCCGATGGAGTCATTCGTTGGCTCGTTTACGCCCCGAAGGGCGGGGAAACGTATTGTTCAGGCATAATAATCCACATCGGTGGACCGGCCCTGACGATCTAAAGGCTTGCCTGCGCGCTTGCCTGTGGCTCGGGCTAGAGAGTCACGAATTCGGTAAGGACTATCTTTTGCCTTGGTTCATGACGGAAATCCAATTTCCAAATACGTGATCGTGCGGTTTTGATTGTATATATATATGGCGACATGATATATGGTACCCATGCCGTCTAGGATTGATAGTTATGATTTGAAATTGTTTTCAAAACATATAAACACTAGCAATAATATCAATTGCCTTTGTTTTATTCGTATCAATCATATTTTGGCCATTATAAGGTAAAACTCTATCCTCCGGTTTGCGTTGCATTGTGTGATGGGAACTGATTCTTATAATGGCTTCATTTTTATAAAAAGCATAGCGATGTTTAAAAGAAAGATTTGTTTTAAAGCACTGGCGATCCAATGGAGTAAACCCGTCCCACGAAAATGGCGTGGTCCTGTGATTAGCCAAATTATATATGTGTTGAGTAGATTTCTCATACCAGTCCCATGACTGACTCGTAGTTTGTTTCACTTTCAAACTCGGGTGCCCCTTTTTCCACACGGGCAGCCTTGTATTCAGGTTTAGCTGGTTCTTTCTGGATAGCTGGAGCTGAAGATGGATTCTATCACTTATTTCTTTTTATGCTGTTCAGCTCCTACTGTACATATTTTGTTTATTTCCGCTGTAGACATTTATGTATAGCTGAACTGTATTTGTACTAAGTAAGATCCTGTATACTGTGTAACTCTGATGATTACTTTTATCCAGTATATTCTATTGTTCATATCTGGTGTATTTATTTAATTCTGTTCTGCTATTATATGTTTCTGTGTTATATTCCAAAGATAACCCTGTTTCGGTGAGAACGGGATTTCGGGTCGTTTCAACGTGGTATCAGAGCTTTGGTTAAGCTTAGTCCTGGAATATAACATTTGAACGAACTCGTCAGAAATAGAACCAGTAGTGTTCTAGGACGGGTAACTCTATACAGATAGGATCAGCAATATCCTAGTATGAGTAGCAGAATGAAATTACACCTCGATAGACACATTTACATTCAAGTATTTGTCTCTATATTTTGGAAATATCTTTTCTGTTGACCTGACACTTGATCTGCTATTTGCAGAAGAACTAGAAAATGAGTGCCAAAAACAGAAGAAGTAATACTGACCCGGATATAGAAGCTCTATTCATGAAATATAGAAATCTGGGTGGAAAGCCGTTCTCGGGCGAAGAATCTATTATGAGAACACAAGCTTGGATTCGTTCGGCTGAGAAAATCTTCGAAGCCTTAAAACTGAGGGATGACCAGAAAAGATTACTGGCCTCCTGGGCGCTCGAAGACGAAGCTTTGTTTTGGTGGGATTCAGTTATTAAAGATAATCCAGAGGGTGATATCACCTGGGATAGATTCAAAGTGATTTTCTTAGAAAGATTTACTCCTCCCGAAGCAACTGAGCGATTATGCGATGAATTTTCTTATCTGATACAAGGAGACATGACCATTCCCGAATATCATAAGAAATTCAATGAACTTTCTCAGTTTTCCCCTCATCTAATTCAAAATCCGAAGAGGAAAAATATGAGATTTATTCACGGACTTCAAAGGAAATACCAGAATAAGGTATTGGGGCATGTGAAGCTTCCTTTCTCAGAAATGATTTATATGGCTTATCAGTATGAGGATCTCCATAAGAAAGGAATGTTATGCGACGAAGAAGAAGTCAGTTCTAGTGTTATAGCAGAGTCGGAAACAGATATTCCTAAAGCTAGTACGACGTCTGAGATCCGTAAGAAGCCCGGTGCCAAGAGAAAAAGGGCTGAATCTGGGAAAGAACCCGTAACGACCGCTGTATGCAATAACTGCAATAAGAAAGGACATCTCTCGATAAGTTACAGATCTCTAAGGAAACAAGTAAAGGATGGGTCTAAATCCGGTAAGAGGTTACAAGAGAAAAGAGGATGCCATAAGTGTCATCAGGCGGGGCATATTGCGAAAAACTACCCGCTATCTCAGAAATCTAAACCAGCGCAGGTAAGTGAAGTGGTCGAAGTACCTGCATCCCCGTCTGCTCAGGAAAGGTCTGATGTTTTAGAAGGCACGCTCAATGTCAAAAACATTCCAGTTAAAGTACTGTTTGACACAGGCGCGTCGCGAAGCTTTATTGCAAAGGGTGCAGTCAAGAAACTGGATTTGAATTTGAAGAAACTCAAAGAGCCAATGACTGTCCGAAATCCAGTTGGAGGTTCCATCGATCTCAGTTGGGTTTGTGCAGTACCCGTCTCTTTTTCTTGCTATAAATTCCCTATTATCTCTGTCGTCGAATTTTAATGAATTCGATCTTATTCTGGGATTGGATTGGCTAACCAAATATGAAGCGGAAGTTAAATGCGCCGAGAGAGTTGTAAAGGCAAAAGCACAATTGGGAAATTATATAACCATACCATGTGAAGGCCCAACTTCAAATAGAAAAGATTTCTGGTCAGCTCTCGATGTTTCTCCAGCTCAAATAGAAAATGTTCCTGAAATCATAGAGAATATTCCTGACCTCATCAAAGACATTCCTGTCGTCAAGAATTATGCGGATGTGTTTGAGGAAGTCGTTCGCTTACCTCCGCAGAGAGAAATAGATTTCAAGATTGCTTTAATTCCCAATGCAAGGCCGGTAGTTCACGCTATTCGAAGAATGTCCTTGAAAGAGAAGGAGGAATTAGACAATCAAACACGACAGCTAGTATGGAAGGGTCTGATCAGGCCTAGTTTCTCTGATTGGGGTGCAGCATTGGTGTTTGTCCCAAAATCTGACGGTACTCTACGTCTATGTGTGGATTATCGTGATCTGAACAAACAGACAATAAAGAACAAATATCCATTGCCGCGAATAGATGATTTGTTGGATCGATTAAATGGAGCACAAGTATTTTCGCGAATGGACCTAGCTACAGGATTCCATCAACTTCGAATTGCCGAAGAGTGTGTTCCAATGACAGCGTTCAGAGGTCCCGACTTATTCTATGAGTGGTTAGTAATGCCATTCGGCTTATGTAACGCTCCCGCTTACTTCGTCGATCTAATGAACCGAGTATTCAGAGGAGTATTGAATAAATTTGTTCTGGTTTTTATTGATGATATTCTAATCTTCTCTAAATCAAAGGCCGAGCATGAAAAACATTTTGAACAAGTGTTAGAAATCCTGAGAAGGAATGTGTTAAAAGCCAAATTTTCCAAGTGTATCTTCTGGCAAGATGAAGTAAAATTTCTGGGCCACGTAGTATCGAAAGAAGGAATTGCTGTGGATCCAAGCAAAATCACGGCCATTCAGAACTGAAACAGCCTAGTACTCCCACTGAAGTCCGCAGTTTTCTCGGATTGGCTAGCTATTACCGAAAGTTCGTTAAAGACTTTTCGAAGATATCTGGCCACTTAACGAAGCTTACAAAGAAGCATTCTAAATTCAAATGGACTCCAGAGAGTGAGGAGGCTTTTGAGGAGCTAAAGTTAAGGTTGACAACTGCTCCAGTGTTAACCATTATCGATGGCAACCAAGATTTAAAAGTCTGGACTGATGCTTCTAGAGAAGGCCTTGGTGCACTGTTAATGCAAAGGGGCCAAGTGATTGCTTATGCTAGCCGTCAACTGAAACCGCACGAGAAAAACTATGTAACTCGTGATCTTGAGTTATTGGCTATCATATTCTCTTTGAAAATTTGGAGACACTATCTCCTGGGTGAGAGATTTGAACTATTTACAGATCATCAGTCATTAAAGTATCTATTCACCCAAAAGGACTTGAATTTGAGGCAGCAACGTTGGCTAGAGTTTCTTGCAGCATATGACTTTGAAATTATATATACTCCGGGGAAAGCCAATGTCGTGGCCGATGCGCTGAGCCGAAAGAATGTAATGATCGCCAGCTTTATTATCACGACATCCTTGATTGACAAAATATCTATTCTTCAAAAGGAGGATAATTTTATTAAGGATATGATCAAAAGGATTCAGAAAGGCGAACCCTCGTGTTTTCAAATAGATAACGACGAGACCTTGAGATTGAAAGGAAAGATTTGTGTTCCCGACGTCCCAGAGTTAAAAAGGGAAGTGTTAGACGAGTGTCACAAGTCCAAGCTGAGTATCCATCCTGGCGTGGCCAAAATGTATAACGATCTCAAAAGAACATTCTGGTGGAAGGCTATGAAAAGAGATGTTTCAATATATGTTAGCCGATGCCCTACTTGCCAGCTAGTCAAGAGTGACCAACAGAAATTGGCTGGATTATTACAACCACTGGAAGTTCCGGGTTGGAAGTGGGAACATATTTCTATGGATTTCATTGATGGTTTGCCCAGAACCAGAAAAGGAAACGACAGTATTTGGGTGATCGTAGATCGCTTCACGAAGACCGCCCATTTCATACCTGTCAGATCAAATAGAACCGCTCAGAGTCTGGCGCAGAAATACTTCAGGGAAATAGTTAGACTACATGGAGTGCCGCTCAGCATAATCAGTGATAGAGATACAATATTCACTAGCAAATTCTGGGAAGCATTTCAAGTCGAGCTGGGAACGAAGTTAAACTTGAGCACCGCTTATCATCCTCAGGTCAGACTGAGAGGGTGAATCGCATTTTAGAAGATCTATTGCGGGCTTGTGTTATAGATTTCGGTGGATCATGGGAAGACCATCTGCATTTGGCTGAATTCTCTTATAACAACAGCTATCAGGCAAGCGTGACAATGTCGCCATTCGAAGCATTGTATGGTAGACTGTGCCGATCTCCTGCTTGTTGGGTCGAGCTAGGAAATAGACTTGTGTTGGGTCCGGATATGATCCGAGAAGCTGCCGACAAAGTCGATTTTATTAAGAAGCGATTACTCGCCGCTCAAAGCCGACAAAAGAGCTATGCCGATAAAAGAAGAAGAGATATATCCTTTGAAGTTGGCGACTATGTATATTTGAAAGTATCGCCGATGAGAGGAGTTATCCGGTTCGGTAAAACTGGAAAGTTGGCACCCAAATTCATTGGTCCATTTCCCATTCTGGAACGGATTGGGACTCTCGCATATAAAGTTAAATTGCCAGACTGGTTGCCTGGAGTGCATGATGTATTTCATATATCTCAACTTCGAAAGCACGTTCATGATCCAGATTTGATCGTGGAAGAAGCAGCTCAGCAGGATATTGAAATTACGCCAGAATTAGCCGTGAGGCGAGAGCCGCTAAAGATTATCGGCAAAGAAACCAAAGAGCTGAGGAACAAGAAGGTTCACTTAGTCAAGGTGCAATGGAGTGGAGATCCGCGAGATTGTACTTGGGAAACTGAGGAGAGCATTCAGAAAGCTTATCCCAGATGCCGAGTAGATATCTCTGATTGACTCCGGTGCAAGGTACATTTACCATACTTTGCATTACCATTTAATTCTCTACTCTATTGTTATTTTCTTTTCATAGATGGGCACTTTTAATTATATGGTCTGAATGATTTTAAAAGAGTATAGGATTTGATTAGTATTTTTTGAAGGTTAAAAACAATTGGATTGGTTGTTGTGTTGTGTGATTGTAGATCTATCAAACCACTTTCGACTTTGTTCCTTTTCGGGGACGAAAAGTTTTAAGTGGGGGAGATTGTAACGACCCAGAAAATCTGAACCAATTTAAAATTTTTAAATTGGCTAAAATAATGGATTTTAAATATTTAAAATAAATATTTTAAATAATGGCAATGAAAACTGAGTTTGAATCGACATTTGAAAACGAATATAATTAATTATAATTATATATAGAATTGAAAATGGCGCGGTAGTTCGATAATTCGATTTCAAACTTCAATTGAATATACCGGGTGCAAAACAATCCGGATTTTAGTGAAACCAAAAATAATGGAATCTAATTGATAATATCTTTCCAACGAATCTGACCAATCGAAATTTGATAGCGGGAATCAAAAGATATGTCCAGTTGAAAATACTGAATAGTCGCTATGGAATTCAGGCCCTTAAAAATGGACATTTTGCAAATGACCTCGGATTTCGACGAAACCACTTTTGTTGGATCCGCAGGGTCAAGTTATTGTTAGGTTTCAAATTTCATAATTTTTCGAATCAATATGTGAGCGTGGCAAAGGAAAACGCGTTTGACCAGTTTCTGTTGATTTTAATCGATTGGAAATTGGCCATTTTTCAAACGGTCTCAGAATTCAACGAAACTAGTTTTGTTAGGACCGTATCGTCAATACGAAGCTAGAAAATATTTTTCTGGAATTTTTCTAGTTAGTATGTGACCCCGGTAATTTGAAATGTACGTTTAAAATTCAATATAGTGATTTAAATGTAAATTCAACGGGAACTGATTGTAACGATCAAATCAGCTTACGATACATATCCCATTGTGTTCGGAATGGGGGTAAAATGCTATGGGTGACAGGCGGTAGGCCTCATTTCGAGGTCGTATGTAAAAGTCAACCTTTTTGCAAAATATAAATAGTTAAATAATAAAAAAAAAATCTCCCTCCCTTTTCTTCTTCCTGCCCCCCCCCCCCCCCCGATTCATTAAACAGTTCGAAGTAAAAAAAAGGGGGGGAAAACTCTAAAACTATCGCGAGCCCCCAGTTCGACGCCACCGATCCGCCGCCCTCCTCCGTCCAGCCTCCCTCCTCCCAGTGGCGCAACCCCCGAAGCCCCCACCAAATCGCGCGAGCTCCGACGAAGGCGAGCCCCCCCCCCCCCCCATTCGAGACACTGAAGCCGCCGCCCCCTCGAAGCTAGCTCCGCCAGTTCGAGACCCACCGCCGACGTCTTCTTCCCCCCCCCCTCGCAGATCAATGTAAGTATTTTATTTCATTTTTATTTTTGATTCTGAAAATTTCTGATTTTAATTAGGATTTAAAACTGATTTTGATTAGGGTTTCAAACTGATTTTAAAGAAGTTAAAAACTGATTTTTTTAAAGAAGTTAAAAACTGATTTTTAAAGAAGTTAAAAACTGATTGTTAACAGATTTAAAAACTGATTTTTAATTTAAACTTTAAAAAGAAAAAGATTTGAACTTTAAATAGAAAAAGGTTTAAACTTTTAAAAAGAAAAAGATTTGAACTTTAAATAGAAAAAGGTTTAAACTTTTAAAAAGAAAAAGATTTGAACTTTAAATAGAAAAAGGTTTAAACTTTTAAAATAGAAAAGGTTTGAACTTTAAAATAGAAAAGATCAGATTTTTAGAATGGAAAAGATCGTATTTTTAAAATAGAAAAGACGGAATTTTTATTAAGTAAAAGAAGTAAGATATGAAAATTTATATTTTTAAAGCAATAAAAATATAATTTTTACATCATAGGAATATTAAAAATATAATCTTTATTTTTGAAAAGGCGGAATGTATATTTTTGGAAATGCAGTTTTTATATATTGAATAACATAGTAAAAATTCGATTTTTACATATGTAGAGAATACGGGCAACGAAAGCGACAAAAGGCGAAGATTTCTATAAAGGAAGAGTCGTAGTATTGGATAGCTTGTGGTGAGAATTTCTCACTCTTCAATTTCTTTTTCTATATATATATATGTGTTGAAATAAAAGTGAATTGCTATATAATATATATATATATATATATATATATATATACGCCCCCTCGTCCACAAACCATGGACGATATTTATCGATTGAAATTGTTGTGAAAATTGGTTGATAGCGAATGATTGTTTGGGATTGTTTGTGATTGATATTGGTTGATTGTGGTTGAAAAATACCCGTTTGTGGTTGGAAAATATTTGGTTGAAACCACATAGGATTAGTTTGTGGAAATAAAATAAATATATATATGCCGCCTGCGTGCGAACTAGATGCATGATCCCCATTGTCAAAAACCGCGAGGTTTTAAGGTAGAGCGAGGAGCCGTACTAGGGACGGTCCCGGTTTAACTACCCTACCGTTATGCTGCCGAAATTTTGAATAATATTCGTGTGTTTGAATTATTTTCATATGCTTAAACTATAATTATTCGTTGAATAGAAAACATTCATGTGTTGAATTGATATTCATTCGTTGATTAGAAATTCATGTGTTGAATGGTATTCATATTTTGAAATAAATTGTTTGATAATAAAAATCACATTTTTATCTATATATAGAAACTATAGAAAACATTCATGTGTTGAATTGATATTCATTCGTTGATTAGAAATTCATGTGTTGAATGGTATTCATATTTTGAAATAAATTGTTCACTAATAAAAATCACATTTTTATCTATATATAGAAACTATAGAAAACATTCATGTGTTGAATTGATATTCATTCGTTGATTAGAAATTCATGTGTTGAATGGTATTCATATTTTGAAATAAATTGTTCGATAATAAAAATCACATTTTTATCTATATATAGAAACTATAGAAAACATTCATGTGTTGAATTGATATTCATTCGTTGATTAGAAATTCATGTGTTGAATGGTATTCATATTTTGAAATAAATTGTTTGATAATAAAAATCACCTTTTATCGACTATATGAACTGTGTAAAATAATCTCGTTTTAAAAAGAAATTGTTTTAGGATAAAAATCCCATTTTTATCACCAACTTGAACTATATAGAAAAATAGTGTTTTGAAATGAATTGTTTTACAATAAAAATCACATTTTTATTGCATGCATAAATCGTTGAAATGTGAAGTGTTAAAAATAGCCACTTGTTCAAAATAAACATATATGAGATGAAATATTCATTAATTAGCTAATGAAATGATTTGCACCTATGTATGTAACATTAGAATAAATGGTGTCTTTAAACCAAACAGAAATCAAATATGAAGTTGAATAGAAAATGATAAATGATAAGAACTGTATATATATGTACATGCATATTTATTGAACAGGTTATAGCAAAGGGGCTAGAGAAGAGGAATAAAATTTTGTGCCCGACAAATAGGTACACATCTACTGTTTTGTTTGGGTGATGATTTTATGAGCCTGTTGGCTAGCCGCTTGGCTTTTTCTTTTTCTTTTTGAGATTAGAAGGACCGGGAACGCTATTTGCGATTTCCCGATGCTCCCGGTGCAGGGGAGGTTATGGCGAAATTTTCCAAAATTTTAAGGTGTTAGAAAAATAATTGAAGTGAAAACGATATGGAAATCATTGAATGAACTATATTTATATAAATATATAAATATAAATAAAATTAAAATGAAACGAAGCCGTGCAGTTCGTATTTTGAAACCATGATTTCAAACAACTAGTACGGGAAATCCGACCATTGGATTTTCCCGAAACCTCAACCATCGGGTTCGCCTTGGAATAATCTTTCCAACGGCACCAACCTTGTAAAAATCCAACGGTTGGATTGTCTGGAATGTTTAATTCAAATCTGAAGAAAAACAGCGCCAGAAGCGATTATATTTATATATATATAAATATAATTATATATTTAATCGAATAACGACGCTGCAGTTCGTATTTTGAAATCGAAAATTCAAACGATTGTACCGGGAGATCTGACCGTCGGATTTTCCCGAAACTGGAACCGTTGGATTCGTTTTGAAAAGACCTTTCTAATGATGTAAATTTTGCGAAGATCCAACGGTTAGATTTTCAGATATGTGTAAATCAAATCTGAAGAAAAACAGCGCCACGGCCGCCTTATGGCCCGAAGCGTCGTTTTGAATAAAATAGTTATTTTAAAATAAATAAAAATAGCGATAAATAGTTAGAAAATATCATAAGCGATATGGAATAGAAATAAACTGAATTTGTTCGATTTATGTGGCTTTTGATGGTTGAATGTGTTTGGTGTGGAAATTACATTAAAGAACAAGATTGTTGTTGTCAAATAATTTAACCATTGAAATAAATCGAATTGAAATTCTAAATATACGTGAATTATTTGAAAAGGCCGAGTTAATTCTCATTTCAAATAATTGAGCGACGATTGAAAGTCGAAGATAAAGACGATGGTCGAAGACCGGAGATCTTCACCTCGTTTGGATGGTAACCGAGGTCCTGATTGGGAGGCATCCCGAAATATGGATAATGAGTGGTGATCGTCCAGACGTACGTGGTGATCGAAGGGTTTGCGAGGTATTTAGTGACTCCGGTTTCGTTCAGACCCAGAACGGACTTGTAAATGGACTGTGTGTCTGACATTGGAATTTATTCTGTGTTGATTGATTTCTGTTAAATATACATCTGTTTGGCGGCGGAGAATTTATTCTTTTGCTTAACGCCCTTCTCTGAGACGCACGAGCTCAGAGGTTGTATATCGATGGACATCAGTCGCATGGCATGAATTGCCTGTGTGGCATGCTAAGATGCAGTGATCAGGGCTTCTGTTGAAAAGCAAGGTCTTGTGGTGATGATCAAAGCACCGCCTGTGTGGCGTAGCTTTGTGTATAACGTGAATTCGCGAGCCTCACACCCCGGTATGAACCTAAAACGGGAGAAGGACCTCAGGGAGGGCATGCGTTTCTTTCTAGCTAGGGTGGTGTCAGTGACCTACCAGCCCTGACATTTATATACTTTTCACCTATGTGGTTGTTGCTATTGCGAGGCGCCTCGGTTTGATCGGACGATCCGGGTCCGATGGAGTCATTCGTTGGCTCGTTTACGCCCCAAAGGGCGGGGAAACGTATTGTTCAGGCATAATAATCCACATCGGTGGACCGGCCCTGACGATCTAAAGGCTTGCCTGCGCGCTTGCCTGTGGCTCGGGCTAGAGAGTCACGAATTCGGTAAGGACTATCTTTTGCCTTGGTTCATGACGGAAATCCAATTTCCAAATACGTGATCGTGCGGTTTTGATTGTATATATATATGGCGACATGATATATGGTACCCATGCCGTCTAGGATTGATAGTTATGATTTGAAATTATTTTCAAAACATATAAACACTAGCAATAATATCAATTGCCTTTGTTTTATTCGTATCAATCATATTTTGGCCATTATAAGGTAAAACTCTATCCTCCGGTTTGCGTTGCATTGTGTGATGGGAATTGAGTCTTATAATGGCTTCATTTTTATAAAAAGCATAGCGATGTTTAAAAGAAAGATTTGTTTTAAAGCACTGGCGATCCAATGGAGTAAACCCGTTCCACGAAAGTGGCGTGGTCCTGTGATTAGCCAAATTATATATGTGTTGAGTAGATTTCTCATACCAGTCCCATGACTGACTCGTAGTTTGTTTCACTTTCAAACTCGGGTGCCCCTTTTTCCACACGGGCAGCCTTGTATTCAGGTTTAGCTGGTTCTTTCTGGATAGCTGGAGCTGAAGATGGATTCTATCACTTATTTCTTTTTATGCTGTTCAGCTCCTACTGTACATATTTTGTTTATTTCCGCTGTAGACATTTATGTATAGCTCAACTGTATTTGTACTAAGTAAGATCCTGTATACTGTGTAACTCTGATGATTACTTTTATCCAGTATATTCTATTGTTCATATCTGGTGTATTTATTTAATTCTGTTCTGCTATTATATGTTTCTGTGTTATATTCCAAAGATAACCCTGTTTCCGTGAGAATGGGATTTCGGGTCGTCTCATATTTCTTTGATGGGTTACCAAGGACTAGATCGGGCCATGATAGCATTTGGGTGATTGTGGACCGAATGACCAAGAGTGCAAGATTTATACCCATCAAATCGAATAGAACGGCAGCTAAGTTAGCTGAACTATATGTAAAGTGGGTAGTAAGATTTCATGGAATACCCTAAGGCATTGTGAGTGACCGAGATCCGTTGTTTACTAGTGGATTTTGGAAGAGCTAACAAGAGGCGTTAGGATCATAATTACATCTCGGTACCGCGTACCATCCTCAAACCGACGGTCAAACAGAGAGGGTGAATCATATATTAAAAGACCTCTTAAGAGCCTGTGTATTGGATTTTGGTGGATCATGGGATGACCATTTGCATCTAGTAGAGTTTGCATATAATAATTGTTATCAATACGGTATTGGTATGGCTCCATTTGAAGCTTTGTATGGAAGACCGTGCAACTCACCGTCATGTTGGTTAGAAACTGGCGAGAAGTTTGAGCTTGGAACAGATGTGATAAGAGAAACTTCAGCTAAGATTAAGTTTGACCAACGGCGAATGAAGGCTGCCCAAGATAGGCAGAAAATTTATTCTGATAAGAGGAGGAGGGAATTAAAGTTCTCCATTGGCGACTTGGTGTTTGTCAAGATTTCTCCGTTGAAAAGCTTGATACGATTTGGCAGGAAAGGCAAGTTAGCACCAAGATTTGTTGGTCCATTCCCGGTTCTTGAGAAAATTGGGAATTTGGCATATAAAGTTCAATTACTAGAGAAGATGGCCGGAGTTCACAATTTATTTCATGTTTCCCAGTTAAGGAAATTCGTGCACGACCCAGACGTGACTATTTAACCTGATCAGTTGGATGATATCGAAGTTGAACCCGAGGCAGTCGAGAGCCGCAAGCCTATGCGTATTGTTGGGAACGATACGTAGTGACTTCGAAGGAAAGCGGTGAATCTAGTCAAAGTTCAGTGGGGCGAGAATGAGAATGACTGTACTTGGGAGACAGAGGAGAGCATTAGGAAGACGTATCCAGAACTCTTCGCCTGGTAAGATTTCAGTTTCGATTCAGTCTTTCCGCATGCTAGGATAGGCTTGTTTTGTTTGTTTTGCATGTTTGATTGTTGTATGTGGCTGGTAGGCATGCGTGATCCTTTGTATGTTTTGGGTTAAGGAATTTCGGGGACGAAATTTCTTAAGGGGGGAAGAGTGTCACGACCCGCATTCTACGCATCGAAGGATCGTAGAATATTTATTTCTTTCACATGCGAAGTCGTATGGTCATGTAAATTTGGGAGACGACTATTGGGGTCATTTCCCATGTTCATGATTTTTGCTGGTTTTTTTAAATGACCATTTTGCCCTTGACTGATCTTGTTTCATCCATAACTTTTGATTGAAAAGGAGTTTTGACCTGAAACCACTTCCATTAGATCCGGTGATGGTTTACCTTTCCGTAGAGTGGTCATATTAGCCAAACGGACTCACCGTTTGGGAGATATGGCTGACAGATTGTGAAAAACAACTTAATTAGGCTTAACCGGGTGATTAACAGCTAGGCCCAAAGGAGAATTTCAGGATTTGGAGTATTTAAGGGCTGTTAGGGTTTAGAGAACAACCTTTTTCTCATTTTCACAGCCACCACTTTCATTCTTAGAACCCTAGTGATGGCCTCCAACATATAAATCACCCCAAATCACCTTCTAATCGCTAATTAAGCCAAATATACATCAAATCAAAGAGGATTAGCACAATAATCAAGGTAGAACAGCTGTATAGCCTTGGGAACAGCGCCATAACAGAGATTTATTTGAGATCTAAAGTTAATTTGTGGCCAAGGTGAGTGATTTGCATAGTGTCACTAATTATGTTTAATTAAGGGTAATTAGTGATAATTAGCGAGTTTATACCTGTTAAAAATATGGAAAAATATTGATAAATTTCGAAATATTGTTTTAGGCCTCTGTTAGAAAATTTGGTTAGTTTGGTTAAGTTTTACTAATCCTATCATTAACTTGGCTTAAACATGCTTAAGGGAAAACATGGGATTTTGGCTATGTTTGATCCATTTTAACCTATCAAATTATTGTTTTGGATGTTTATGGTTGATTCTCTATGTTTCTATGACTGTATGGTATGCTTTATGATTGCTTAGAAAAGTTAGAATGGTCGAAAATGCCGTCGTATGGCGTAAAACAGTCGCTGGAAAAGTCGTAGGAAAATTGTGCAGGGTTTCGAATCGGATCGGTTGAAAGGGCTCGGGTCGGATAGTGGACTGAGCAAGGGAACACCGAACCGAACGAGGACTTAGCAAAAGATAAAGCATGGCGAAAAGGAAGGCCACTATAGTTGGATTGGGATCGTATCGGGTGAATAGAAGGTGAGATCGGATCGGGCTAACGAAGGGGAGTGGGATCAGATCGGAATATCTAGGAGGGAGCAACCACCGAACCGAACCAGGTAGCAACCTCCGAACCGAGCCGCATGAGGAACTCCATGAGCCAAACCCAGGCGTGGACTACGGGCACCGAACCGAACCGATGACGATCAAGGCACTACACATATCTAAATCGATCCGGATGAAGACCAAAACCCGAGATGCAAAGGAAATCCAAATAGGAAGTAAAACTCAGCATCCAGTTGGGAACCAACGAGTTAACTTCATGAGTTGGGCTTTGCTGCGAGACGTGTGCTAAGGGGTTGTCGATGCCTATGACTTTGGATCACTATGTATCGGAGGTACGTGAACGGATTCAGGGCCACAGTGGCCTAGGTACGACTAGTGGGCTATAGACCAATGAAGTGGGGTCATTTGGAAAGGTTTGGTCATGATCCCATGTGATAATCTTGGTGGTAGTAGTAGTTGTACAAGTCGAACTCCGTCATTACCTCGATGGGTCTAGTGATCAAAGTGGTGGATATCGTATGCTTTACGCACTGAGTGAGAGATGTGAGGATGGTTGCTATGTTTGATTTGTTTGCCATCACTATGACAAGCACACCCCTACCCCGTATTCTTTACACCGTATGTTAGTTGCACCTTAGAGTATTGTACAGTATGTGGTGCTAACTCTTTGGTTGCAGGTCCAGGTTCAGGTATGGTTTAGTATACATGTTATTGTTCCGTTTTGCTGCTTATCGCTCATACCAGACTTTTGTCTGACCCAGAGTTTTATGTCTCTTCTTATTACTCTGGGTGCTCTCACGAGCAGACTAGAGACATGTTAGCTGGTGAAGCACGAGTAGCTGTACCGGAGACGAGCAGGAGGCTTCCACATATGATATATACATAGATATTCTCCCTGTGTCGCTGCTGGTCACTACTTTGGGCATTAGTAGCATACCTTTTCTTTCTTTTGCTTTAGAGATAGTTTCAAGTTGTAATAATGATGATATGGAACATAAGTTGGATTTTCCGCTGCTATGATGTTTAGCTTCAGCTTATGCATTGTCTCACCTTTTTTTTGTCAAGTAGTTTATTATTATATTTTATTCCTTGCGCTGTGAGACATTCTACAGGTTCTTGATTAGTTCATTCTCTTCTTTCCTTTCTTTAGCGACCGTTCCGGACTAGTCGGGCATGTGTACAACGCACTTTCGAATGTAATGTCGACTGGTGTGGGGCGGGCCATCACAAATCATTACCTACATAGTTTATATACATACATACAAACATATATATATTCTAGATAATAGTGATAGTGTATCAATGATACATTTATTTATCATGTTGATGTAAATTTATTGTATGGTACTATATGGAAACGGAACATCATGAATTTTGAACACATAGTAAGGCAATCTACATATGCCATGCAACTATATTCTTAATTACGTTTGTGCGTTATTTGTTTTGTTTTTTGTTGGAGTTGGATTTTAGTATCATTTGTGCAGTATTCATTTGGGTTGTCTATTGTATTTGTTGCTAACTCTAATCTCTTGTATCTTGTTCATTTAATGTAATAAAGTGCCCTTTTGCTTCAAAAAAATAGTGTTATTGTATATTTTATAATAATAATTGAAATAAAGTTTAAACAAGGTTGTCATCATCAAAACCATCACCATCAACATCCTAGTCTCTAACAATCACCTGCTTATTGATGATGACAATATTGGTTATAGTGAAAATTTAGGAGACATCCCTATTTTCAAAGTTTATGTAATGCGGATCCTTGTCCAAGTTTGAATGCAAATCGGGTTCCTATTTACTATAGAAACATATTTTCTAGTTTTTCGCGCTGCCGTATAAAATTTTTGTAAATATTCATGAATGAATTTCCACAAAAAATTTGTTGAAATATTAACAATTTTTATGAAGAGTTGTAGACATTTCTGCAATTACTCACACAATATATGCATATATTGAAAGGCGGATGAATAATTACTGATATATCAGCAACTACTTTATGGTGGTTGTAACTAAAAAAAAGTTGCTAATATATTAGCAAATATTGCAAATAGTTGCTTCATTTGCGGTAGTTTACTGGAGATGAGATATTTTCATTTGTATACTATTTTTTTATATTTCTGCCGATTTACTACAAAACTGGAATGTATTTATAAGTATAGGCTTTAAATTTGAATTTTTCATGCAAAAGTGGCATAAAATTCTGCAACTTTTGGGTATAATTGCTTCAATGTCCGCAATTATACGAAAATTTGAAGAAAAAAAATCTACAGCGTGCATATTTTTTATTTTGAATCATTTTTTTGGTTTTAATGCACAAATACGATTATGATTAAGTGTTGAATTAAATTTTGAAGTTTGATAAAATTTTACGTTGTTTTTTGTTGATTCGTTTGTTGATTTTCTAAAAATTGTAACCTAATTAATAAATTATTTGGATAGAGAGTTTTTTTGTATTTTGAAACTTAACAGGGACCTGAGCCAAAACTGTCCCTATAAACTATTCATACCTGATGTCTTGATTCTCCAGTTACTCCCCTTGCTTTATTGTCTTCCCTTTAGAAACTACTAACTCCCCCTTAAACTAAGTCCTATTTTATAATTCTCCCCTTTTGTCATCAACAAAATTTATATACGCTAACTAAACTATAATACTCCCCCTAAAACTAAGGCATATTCCTAATCTCTTAAAATTATCCTAATCCAAACCAAGCGCAATAGTTTAATGGTATCCTTAAGTATATATACTACCATATAAACACTAGAAAACTGCATACTAGAAAACTAGAGAACTTCCTTACAAACATATAAATATAAACTTTTATTATTATATTTTGGTTACAAGTACATTTAACGAATAAATTCATGAACTTTTGCGTACAATAGTGCATATACGAATACATGAATATACGAAACTTAATTATTAATTAATTTTAACAATTAGGGACATGTGAATTGGACAGTTAGGGTAATGGAGATAGAATTCTCCATTTTGTTCAATCACATTTTGATCCTTATCGAAACAGACTTCGCCGACGCAGATCACTTCATCGTCTTCATCAATTCCTTATTTTGATCCTATGCTTCCTCTTCTTCTTCAACCTCTTCTACTTCATCTTCATCCATGGGATTATGGGCTTGAATGTTGGAGGAATCATCTTCAATAATAATTGGATTTTCTTGGTTATCCATTATGAGTTTCTGAAGATTCTTAATGATCTTCCCTTGCTTTTCTTGCTCTTTTTCCATTCGAAGTTGTAGTAGTTGGATTTCATCGAGTAATTGCATGGTAGCTTTCATAGATTCCTCTGGTTTGATAAACCTTGCATGCGTAGTACGTTGAAATGGGCCTTGGGTAGGCATAGGAAACGAAAAGGAGTTGTTTTGGTTATTACTTGAACTGGAAGCCATTTTTATAGTTTCTGAAGTTTTATTATAGAGAAAATGAGCGAAAAGAGAAGGATTTTCGAAGTGAAGAGTTTAAACAAGATGAATAAGTTACTTCAGAGGGAATTTTAAATTTTAATTTTTTGTTTTGTTATATGTCAACATGCTACTTTATATATGTCAACATATGTATGTTTATTTTGACATTTTTTTATTTTTTCCAAATGGTTTATACAATATTTATACTATTTAATTATTTTACTTCAGTTAGAGAATAAATTCCTAGTTCTCTTCTTAATTTAGTAAATGTTCCTTCGTTTAATGGTTTGGTTAATTTATATGCAATTTAATGTCCTATGTTAATAAATTCTAGTGAAATATTTTCTTCATTTACGTTATCTCTTAGGAAATGATATTTCACATCAATATGTTTTATTCTAGCATGATATGTAAGATTATAGATAGATTTATAACACTCGTATTACCATAGTAAATTGGCGACTTGGTTATATTTAATCTAAAATCTCTTAGAATTTGTTGCATATATATAGCTTGAGAACAAGCCAAAGCAGCAGATTTATTTTCTGCTTCAGTTATTGACAAGGAAACATTATTTTGCTTTTTACTAAATCAGGGAGTGACCCAAAATCTGACAAGTTCCACTTATGTCTTTTCGGTCTGATTTATAACTAGCATAGTCAGCATCGCAATACAAAATTAAATCGAATGAATCATTTTTAGGATATAATAAATCAAAGCTTAATGTATGTTTAACATATTGTAGAATATGTTTATGACTTTTAAGTGAGTTTCCTCAGGTTGTGATTGATATCTAGCGCAAAGACAAATACACATTATGTCTAGTCTACTCGTAGTTATATATAGTAAGCATCTATCATCCCCCTATATAGTTTTTTGATCTACATCTTTTGAAGAATCATCTTTACTTAAGGCTTCATTGGTTGCCATAAGAGTGGGTTTTCCTTTAGTACTGACCATGTTAAATTTATTAATTAAATCCCTAGCATATTTTTCTTGAATGTCTAGCGCAAAAGCAAACGCTATGCATTATGTCTGGTCTACTCGCAATTATATATAGTAAGGATCCTATCATACCTCTATAAAAATTTTGATCTACATTTTTGAAGAATCGTCTTTACTTAAGGCTTCATTGTTTGCCATAGGAGTGGGTTTTCCTTTAGTACTGACCATGTTAAATTTATTAATTAAATCCATAGCATATTTTTCTTAATTAAAAATATGGTAAATTTGGCTAAGGTCCCTATAAAGTTTCATAATACAAAAAATTCACTATCTTAAAACTTTATAAATTAAGTCCCTATTTTTCGAAAATTATCGAAAAATCATTAAAAAAAACACGAAAATTCAAAATTAAATAAACACATAATAATCATCGTTTTCATGCACTAAAACTACGAAAAATGAATCAAAAACAAAAAACAACATGCTCCAGTATATTACAGCAAATAATGCAACTATTTGCAATTTTTGCTGATATTTCAGCAACTTTTCTGAATATTTGCATCAACTGTAAAGCAATTGCTGATATATGAGCAGTATATTATAATAATTGCTGATTTTGTAGTAGTTTTTCATTTCCACCTTCAATTGATTCATTTTTCATCAAGTATAAAATACTTGGTGATATATTCGCAATTAGATACAATAGTTGTTGATATATCAGCAAGTATTCGTAAGCCTTCCATCACCCTTAACATAGTTGCTGATATATCAGAAATTATACACAATAATTGCTGATATATTGGCAACAATTCAAAAGCCTTGCAGAAAATTCAAGTTCATTTGTTGGTATATCAGTAAGAATATAAGAATATTTGCTGATATATCAAAATTATTCATCCGATTTTCAACTAAAAACTGGGTGAATAATTGTTGACATATCAACAATTATTCACTATAATTGCTAATTTTACAGTTTTTTTTTGCACTTTACCTACATGAATATTTGCAATTTTATGATTTTTTTTATACAACAGCGCAGAAAAAATGTTGAAAATCACGTAACTCCAAAAACAGGGACCCGCTTGGCAACAATCTTTAGGGGAGGACATGTAACACCCCACCTCCGTTAAGGTCACTCACAAAGGGAATGCCTTAACTTCGGTGGAGCGTTTTAGGTAAAAGATGCAGATAAATTACAAGATAGACAAATAAAGCAACGGAAAATAAAGTCATTTTATAAAACAATGTGGTTCAGTCAAGCTTTTTCAACAATTGTCTCAATCATATTTAAAAGTAATACATAGAACTTCTGTCTTGATTCAAAAACTTCTAAGTATAAAAGAAGCATAAAAATAATAATGATATTCTCCAATAAAGCATGAACTAGTCATAGCAGTGGAAGAGAGAGTTCAAAGCAATACATCGACTATCTTCGAGCTTGGAACGAAAACTGAGCTAAGTGGTAACATTTCCTCCCTGTGAAACGGGGGGGGGGGGGCAAGAAAAGAGGCGAAAAGCATCATGACATGAATAAACTGAATATAAGACAATACCGTGATAACAAGGATAACAAGATAACATAAGATTAGCACAAGATATGACAAGGCAAGATAAACTGAATGCGCTTCTACACTTTCTCTGTTTTGCTACTACCTTGTTATTTTGATTTCTATATCTCTGCACCGCCTAACTAGTGTCCCAACTAGTAATATGTGTAAAATGATAATATTACAACGTGATCCCAATCCCCGCAATTATGGTATCCTTCAGGTGTACATCTAGTATGGGGATCTTACCTCAATCAGCCTAATTTCCATGAAGACGTTAGATATACCCTTACTACCCTATCGATCGGCTCCTTATTTGTATTAATGTTCCATGTTTCTATGTCAATCGGCCCTCTCTTGCGTGTAGATACCCTGTGCTAGTCCCACCATAAGGTGTATCAATCCTTATGATAGCAACCCGACACGATTCAAGATGCACAGTGTATAACTACTGGTACCTAGTGCCCACTTTTTCTACTCCGGAGTACGTGCATGCCCGTAAACCGTCGGAACCTACACTGACGTACCCCCGCCGCTATTTTGACCGCTTATAATCAGCACAGTAATCGTGCCCCACCCTGCCTAGTTTCAGGGTACCTTGATACATCTATGTGGGTTACTACTGAAATGGGTCCCCGTTACTAGAGTTTCTTATTGTTTATGTTTGTGGGCCTATATTTACTAATATTACCCACCAACGAGATATGTACTTAACCCTCCCACTGATTCAAACATGTTTACTTAATGGTTAAGTTTGTGGGCCTATATTTACTAATATTACCCACCAACCCGATATGTACTTAACCCTCCCACACATTATGTCATATTGGTTAAGTGTTGTCCATTCATGTTAACTTAACCCACCCACTCATCATGTCATGTTGGTTAAGTGTTTCTTATTAACCCTTCTCACTCGTTATGTTGGATTGGTTAAGTGTTTCCTATTAACTTAACCCCGTTCATTCATCATGTTATATTGGTTAAGTATTTCCCATTAACTTAACCCCATTCATTCATCAAGTTACATTGGTTAAGTGCTTCTTATTAACTTAACCCCACGCGCTCATCATGGTGTATTGGTTAAGTGTCATCAATCAATTCAATTTAACTTAACCCACCCACTTGTCGTGTTACTTTGGTTAAGTGTTGCCTTCTTGTGTTAACTTAACCCTTCCATGCATCCTGTTATATTGGTTAAGTAT
Source organism: Allium sativum (assembly GCA_030737875.1). NCBI lineage: Eukaryota > Viridiplantae > Streptophyta > Magnoliopsida > Asparagales > Amaryllidaceae > Allium > Allium sativum. Next base: position 521,600,810 of record CM060924.1, on the reverse strand, counting down.
TGCTCTCTTGTTTTAACTTAACCCTACCCATTCATCATGTCATATTGGTTAAGTGTTTCTTATTAACTTAACCTTACTCATTCATCATGTCATATTGGTTAAGTGTATTAAATTTACTTAACCCCACCTTCTTGTCTAATTAACATGTTATAACGGTTAAGTGTTCTAAATTTTCTTAACCCAACCTTCTTGTCTAATTAACATGTTATAACGGTTAAGTGTTCTAAATTTTACTTAACCTTACCATTCTTAGCATATCTGTTTATTGGCATTAACTTATTTATTAATGCCCCAACCTCTCACATTAGAACTGTTGTTTGCGGTTACTGGATGTGCCGGGCGGTTCTGGGCAGACTTCTACTGCAAACTCATTCTAACCTTGGATTTTGGGGTAAATGCGCTAACCTCTCACATTAGATCTGTGTTGTTGCGGTTATTGGATGTGCCAGGTGGTTCCAGGAAGTTTTACACCGCAACCCAATCTAACCTCGGGTTAGGCATGTTAATCTTTTAGCATATTTACCATACACGTCCAAGTCTAGATTTTATATGCTAATCATCCCAAACTCACAAAACTAGTCATGTTCCAATTCTCAAGTTATACCCAACAAAGTTGATTGCAAGTTATGCCTCACAAATTCAAATTCAAGTTATTACTCAAAATAGGTTTCACCCAATTTTTCTCAATTTTGCAATAATAGTCATGTCCCAAAAATCAAAATATAACACATGCCCTAACGTTTAGTCATATTGCACCGTACAAAATGTTCTCCAAAAACCCCTAATCATGATTCACTATAAACTATGCCAAATTATAGCCTTTAATTACAGTGTATGCCAATTACCTAAAATCCCAATTTAGGTGTGTTCACATTTAAAAATTATCCCTATCATACTATAGGTTTTCATGCCTAAACTATAAATCACTATACACAATAATCTCCTTCTTCCAAGTCATAAACTGTCATATATAATATGCCCCAATTTTAGGTCTTAAACTACAACATGTACTATGTCTTACATGTTTACAATTCAATTTATGCCCCAAACCCTAAGTTATATGTCCAATATATTTTATGCCTCTAATCTCAAGTCATATGTTGGATACACTTATGTTTTAAATACAACATGTGTTATATCCTCAAATCAGTTACAAATCAGTTATGCCCAATTATACATAATTTGATACTTTTCCCAATTTTAGCGCTGGCCACGTCCAAATCATATATTATGCCCAATTTTTCCCAACGTACGTTCATCTCTTATGAGATTTGGCTCAGGCTCGCAGTAGCCTGGCTATAAAAACAAAAAGGGAAGAAGGAAAGAAGAGACAAAGAATGGACATAATAATATCAACGAGGTAGATCCAATGGATATAGAAAGACAGATAGAAATAGGCATAATCTCAGATTCAGATTTATTACAATGTCAGAACCACAATTAAATTTTATTTCTGAAAGTAACATGAACTGTAACACCTCGTATTTTCTATGAACGTATAAGTAACAAATTAACGTATACTTAATTTTTAGGAGAAGAATTAAGGGAATCGGGTTGCGCCATTGCGTTCGTCTCGAAATTCTGCTTGAGATAGAGTCCGAGTTTGCGTAAAACGGATACCGTACGAAGGAGATATGGACGAACGAAGTTAGGCAGAAAAACCGGAAACAGGCCAGAAATGCACGGGCGCACTTGTGAAGTGCGCCAGCACAAAAATACACTGGCGCACTTGGGAAGTGCGCCCATGTCGAGCCAGAAACCTGCACAGGGTTCTAGAGAGTTCTAATGACGATTTTTGATGTGCTGGACGGACCTGATGGCTTCTAGGGTGATCTAATGATTCTGAAACACTCTCTACACCTATAAATATGTGATTAACCTAACCCAAATTCATAGAACAATGTCTATGACACCATTATGCTACCAAACTCTCTCTTAAACCCTAGCCGCCGCCTCTAAATCTAATCTCAAGTGTTCATTCACAATTCAAATTAAAGTTTAGAGCTGCAACAACAATCGAAGAAGATTAATCAGCGTTTCTGCATCAAATTCGATTTATAATCCTTTTCTTTAGCCACGAAAGGCAAGTACAGTTATTTTCTGATATAAACGTTAATTATGATTGTGACATGGATTGTAAATCTGAATCTGAGGTTATGTCTATTTTGTTCTGTTTAGATCTATCTTATTCTATATCTATTTCTTCTTTCTGTTCTATAGCCAGGCTACTACGAGCCTGCGCCGAATCTCATAAGAGATTAACGCACAAACGCTAAATTTTGGGACAAATAATGCATAATTGGATATGAAATTATTGCCTATGACTAAGATTCATGAGACTATTGCCTATGACTATGATTCATGAGATTGTAGCCTATGACTACATTCATGCCTATGGGACTATTGTCTATGACTATGATTCATGAGACTATTGCCTATGACTAAGATTCATGAGACTATTGCCTATGACTATGATTCACGCATATGAGACTATTGCCTATGACATTGAATAAGAAAATATTGTGATTAGTCGCCCATGACTATTGTGGTTAGTTGCCTATAACTATTGTAGCTAGTTTCTTATGCCTATTCCCTAAATTATGTTGGATCTTATATTTAGTATGTAACCTTGCTAGTTTATTCCCATTCACTGTTATGTACATCGAGCCTAATAGGGCCATTATCATTGTATGTGGTTCATTATTGCATGCCTATTCTTTCTTGTGTTTATCCCCTGTTCCTTTTGCTAGGGCCATTTCATGAGTATTTAGAGAACTTGTGGAAATATGTTATACGGGGGTTGGGCATAGCTTAATTAAGTTAATTTGGCATAACAATATGTTGGCATAATCTGAATTGGCTATAATAGAGAATGATTTACATGTGTATTAGTCTTGGACAAAAATGGTAAACTAGAATATTGAATCTAGTTTTGACATGAACTGTAAATGGGAATATTAAGGCTAAGATTTGGGTCATATATTGTATTATGAATTATGACCTTGATTTGGGCATATAAGTTTAGGCTAAATTCATGATTAGGCAAGATAGGTAAATAGAGTTTTAGATATATATAATCTGCTAAATCTGTTATATTGCCTAATCTGCTAGTTCTGTTATATTGCCTAAACTGCTAATTAGATTGAATTTCCTAATCTGCTAATTATGTTAAATTGCCTTATCTGTTAAATCTGCTAAATAGCCTAATCTGCAAGATCTGTTATCTGTTGAATGACGTAATCTGTTGGAACTGAAATGCTGAAATTTGAAGTAAGTGAATCTGTAGGCTCGATTTAAAATTGAGCAAAACTTGTTAATAGAACCTCGAATAATCTGCTGTAACTTGTACAGAAGTTTAATCTGTTAAATAAACAGAATTAGTCGGATATCTGAAAAAACTGTATTAGAATGACTTACCTATGACACGAGGTTAGACTCTGTTTGCGGTAGAAGCCTGCCCAGGATCAACCGGCTTAACCAGCGACCGCAAAACTATCAGTCTAATGTGAGAGGTCGTAGGCATAACTAAAATATGCTTAAACATGAGGTTAGGTCTGGCTTGTAGCAGAAGTCTGCCCGGAACCGCCCGGCATATCCAGCGGCCACAAGCTACCGACCTAATGTGAGAGGTATGTGCATTAATATTTAATTAATGAAAATATGGGATAAATTTGATGTCTAAAACGTTTTGGGTGGATAGGGTTGAACCAATTGGACTAATGAATTTAACAAACCCGTTTCGTGAATCTGTAGGCCCATTTACAAAGTTAGACAAATCTGTAAATCTGTTAAATCCGTATATCTGATCCGTTAGTCTGAAAACTTGTCTGATCTGTGAACTAGTTGATCTGAACTCTATATGTCTGAACTCGTAAACAAATTAATCTGGAGTCTGTTAGTCTGGGGACACAAGGTTAGGACGGGATTTACTTGTGTCATCTGTTGTTTGGGACCCATATTAGTCAGTAACCCTTTCTTGTATCAAAACTTTGACCCAACAGTAGGTAGGGTCCGGGCACGCTTACTGAACTAATTATAAGCGGTTCATTCTGATAATGGCGTTGGGTGTTGATGGTGCGTTCCAACCGGGTCATGTGCGTGCATGGATCCCGGTCTGCCTCTGAGGATGTAAGACGCCGTGACATCTGTAAATAGGCCTGTGCCAATTGGTTGTCACTTTAGGGAGTGATACACCCTATTGTGGAGCCGACACAGGGTATTTATGTTTAGGGAGCCAATCGCTTGGGGTAGGATTTTAGGGTACACTCAGTTCTGTCTGTTTCTGTTGGTGCCGTCTGTTTCTGTTGGGTGGCAACACCTATCTGCGTGGTATCGTCTGTTCGGGAGGTAAAGGCCCATTTACTAGTGTACACCTAATTCTAACATTCTTTTTCCATAGGGATTATTCTGTTTCCGTTTCTGTCTCTGTTCGGGTGGTAAAGGCCAATTACTAGCATTCTGTTTATGTACTTTCTGTTCGGGTGGTAAAGGCCCATTATTAGAATTATGTTTCTGTACCTTCTATTAGGGTGGTAAAGGCCCATTATTCTGTTTTTGTTTCTGTTTAGACATTAGGGTAACACCTAATCCTATTATACTAGTATTAGTGCAGAGAGGTGAAAAGTAGTAGCTCACATCGTTCTGTTCTTTTTCTGTTTAACCTAAGTATATCTGCAACTCCTGTTACTGTTATCTCGAATCCAGTTTTATTTTCATGTCATAATTATTATTATCTGTTTATATGTTGAAAGTCACTGGACTTTCCAGACTTTATGTCTGACCTTGCTTGTTTTCGCCCCTTTTTCTTCCGTCCCCCCCCCCCCAAGGTTTTCTAAGGAGGGAATACTGTAGCTTGATCCGGATTTCTTCTGCTTGAAGTGCGTAAAGTATGGCTTAACTTCTTATGGCATCTTCTGTGGGGATTATGATTTTAAAAACTATGCATTCTGAAGGCTTTTGTACAAGACTGATATTTTGTACTTGAATTCTGATATTGTGATTTGAAAGGATGTAACCAAACTTACTTCGGTTTCTGTTGTAATAAAGCTATAAATTTTTCAAGTACTGTTTTGTCTGTCTTGTAAGTTTCTGTTCTGTTTTCTAAAATGCTCCATCAAAGTTAAAGCATTCCCTTTGTGAGTGACCTTAAGGGAGGTGGGGTGTTAAACTTGGTATCAGAGCTGAAGGTTACCAGATTGGATAGAAGAATTTGAAAACTATTTTCAAAAAAGGTTTTAAAAGGAAGTATTTTCAAAAGTAAATTTTATTTTGAAAAACATAATCCCCAAAAGCCAGATATCTTTCTTCCGATTCTTTGTTTCGAATCCCTTCCTCTTTCCCTTTTTAATCTCTTCTTCCGCGTATAGATGCTTTTTTCTAAGATACGTAAGAACTTCCGTACGGTGGGCGGAAAATCGCTTCATGGGACTGAGACGGTTATCAAAACTAGAAGGAAGGGGAGGACTTGTTGGTACCTTTGAGGTAGGAAAATTTCTGAGAAGGTTTAACTTCCTTATCTGATTAGTAAGAAGAACTCTTTCGGATTCTAGCATTTTGATTCTGTAGTTAAGTCTCTGCACTTTAATACTAGTCTTATTTCTGATTCCGCTGTAGTCTCAAAACCCATAAGGGCTACGACTCATCTGTTTGTGATAGGTTGGGTTTTGAGGGCATCTGTGTTAGTCGTGAAGATGACTGTGACACATACATTTCGGTTTTTTTTTTGGGTATGGTTAGGCTTTCTCAATCTTAGTTTCCTAAAAATCATTTGATAATCTTATCTGTACCAGTAGTCTGTATGTATCTTTATATTTCTGAAAAGGTTAGTGGTTTTTACTCGAAGCGTGAAGTAGATTTCCAGTTTGGCATTGTTTAATGGGAGTAATTCACTGAGTGTCAATCTAATGTTGATTTCGGTCTTCAGTGTTGATAATTAGGGAATTATTTTCTTAACCGATGTCTAATAGGAACAGAGCTCTTGTTTTAATCGTACTTGCTTCTATCACTCAGCTGTATCCTATCGATCGAGTCTTCGACCTTTAGGTAGAAACTATTGGGTGTAAACATGTGTTTGAGACATGTTATGTTTGATGGTTGCAAGTGGATGCAAGTGGTTGCTAGTGGCTGCTCGTGGATGCATATACACACACACTAGGCACTAGATCGGCTCAAAAACACTCTCATACTGCATATGGATGTGTGTGCATTTTTTTTAATCCTTATGAATGCAAAACGGTTGACTCAGCACGTGGATGTTGCATATGAATGAATGGTTGCGCACTCATATAGAAATGATATGTATCAAATAGGAAAATTGCATACATGTTGGACTCATGGCACTGGCATAATTCGCATTAAGGAGGTCAACTGAATCAGTAGACCGCCTGATCTTTGCATTAGATAAGAAACATATACACACACTTTTGCATATGTTCACACAACATTAGAAGTTTCTAAGGACAATGGATGCTTGTGGACGATGGTTGAGTAGATGGGTGATTGGATGGTAGGACATATTCTTCTTGACTTGAAGATTTCGGGGACGAAATCCTTTAAGGAGGGGAGAATGTAACACCCCGTATTTTCTATGAACGTATAAGTAACAATTTAAAGTATACTTAATTTTTAGGAGCAGAATTAAGGGAAACGGGTTGCGCCATTGCATTCGTCTCGAAATTCTGCTTGAGATAGAGTCCGAGTTTGCGTAAAATGGGTACCGTATGAAGGAGATATGGACTAACGAAGTTAGGCAGAAAAATCGGAAACAGGCCAGAAATGCACTGGCGCACTTGTGAAGTGCGCCAGCACAAAAATACACTGGCGCACTAAGGAAGTGCGCTCATGTCGAGCCAGAAACCTGCACAGGGTTCTAGAGAGTTCTAATGACGATTTCTGATGTGCTGGACGGACCTGATGGCTTCTAGGGTGATCTAATGATTCTGAAACACTGTCTACACCTATAAATATGTGATTAACCTAACCCTAATTCATAGAATATTGTCTATGACACCATTATGCTACCAAACTCTCTCTTAAACCCTAGCCGCCGCCTCTAAATCTAATCTCAAGTGTTCATTCACAATTCAAATTAAAGTTTAGAGGTGCAACAACAATCGAAGAAGATTAATCAGCGTTTCCGCATCAAATTCGATTTATAATCCTTTTCTTTAGCCACGAAAGGCAAGTACAGTTATTTTCCGATATAAACATTAATTATGATTGTGACATGGCTTGTAAATCTAAATCTGAGGTTATGTCTATTTTGTTCTGTTTAGATCTATCTTATTCTGTATCTCTTTCTTCTTTCTGTTCTATAGCCAGGCTACTACGAGCCTACGCCGAATCTCATAAGAGATTAACGCACAAACGCTAAATTTTGGGACAAATAATGAATAATGCATAATTGGATATGAAACTATTGCCTATGACTAAGATTCATGAGACTATTGCCTATGACTATGATTCATGAGACTATTGCCTATGACTATGATTCATGCCGATGGGACTATTGCCTATGTCTATGATTCATGAGACTATTGCCTATGACTAAGATTCATGAGACTATTGCCTATGACTATGATTCACGCCTATGAGACTATTGCCTATGACATTGAATAAGAAACTATTGTGATTAGTCGCCCATGACTATTGTGGTTAGTTGCCTATAACTATTGTAGCTAGTTTCTTATGCCTATTCCCTTAATGATGTTGGATCTCATATTTAGTATGTAACCTTGTTAGTTTATTCCCATTCACTGTTATGTACATCGAGCCTAATAGGGCCATTGTCATTGTACGTGGTTCATTATTGCATGCCTATTCTTTCTTGTGTTTATCCCCTATTCCTTTTGCTAGGGCCATTTCATGCGTATTTAGAGAACTTGTGGAAATATGTTATACGGGGGTTCGGCATAGCTTAATTAAGTTAATTTGGCATAACAATATGTTGGCATAATCTGAATTGGCTATAATAGAGAATGATTTACATGTGTATTAGTCTTGGACAAAAATGGTAAACTAGAATATTGAATCTAGTTTTGACATGAACTGTAAATGGGAATATTAAGGCTAAGATTTGGGGCATATATTGTATTATGAATTATGACCTTGATTTGGGCATATAAGTTTAGGCTAAATTCATGATTAGGCAAGATAGGTAAATAGAGTTTTAGATATATATAATCTGCTAAATCTGTTATATTGCCTAATCTGCTAGTTCTGTTATATTGCCTAAATTGCTTATTAGATTGAATTGCCTAATCTGCTAATTATGTTAAATTGCCTTATCTGTTAAATATGCTAAATAGCCTAATCTGCAAGATCTGTTATCTGTTGAATGACGTAATCTGTTGGAACTGAAATGCTGAAATTTGAAGTAAGTGAATCTGTAGGCTTGATTTAAAATTGAGCAAAACTTGTTAATAGAACCTCGAATAATCTGCTGTAACTTGTACAGAAGTTTAATCTATTAAATAAACAGAATTAGTTGGATATCTGAAAAATCTGTATTAGAATGACTTACCTATGACATGAGGTTAGACTCTGTTTGCGGCAGAAGCCTTCCCAGGACCAAACGGCTTAACCAGCGACCACAAAACTGTCAGTCTAATGTGAGAGGTCGTAGGCATAACTAAAATATGCTTAGACACGAGGTTAGGTCTGGCATATGGTAGAAGTCTGCCCGGAACCGCCCGGCATATCCAGCGGCCACAAGCTACCGACCTAATGTGAGAGGTCTGTGCATTAATATTTAATTAATGCAAATCTGGGATAAATATGATGTCTAAAACGTGTTGGGTGGATAGGGTTGAACCAATTGGACTAATGAATTTAGCAAACCCGTTTCGTGAATCTGTAGGCCCAATTACAAAGTTAGACAAATCTGTAAATCTGTTAAATCCGTATATCTGATCCGTTAGTCTGAAAACTTGTCTGATCTGTGAACTAGTTGATCTGAACTCTGTATGTCTGAACTTGTAAACAAATTAATCTGGAGTCTGTTAGTCTGGGGACACAAGGTTAGGACGGGAATTACTTGTGTCATCTGTTGTTTGGGACCCATATTAGTCAGTAACCCTTTCTGGTATCAAAACTTTGACCCAACAGTAGGTAGGGTCCGGGCACGCTTACTGAACTAATTATAAGCGGTTCATTCTGATAATGGCGAGGGGTGTTGATGGTGCGTTCCAACCGGGTCATGTGCGTGCATGGATCCCGGTCTGCCTCTGAGGATGTAAGACGCCGTGACATCTGTAAATAGGCCTGTGCCAATTGGTTGTCACTTTAGGGAGTGATACACCCTATTGTGGAGCCGACACAGGGTATTTATGTTTAGGGAGCCGATCGCTTGTGGTAGGGTTTTAGGGTACACTCAGTTCTGTCTGTTTCTGTTGGTGCCGTCAGTTTCTGTTGGGTGGCAACACCTATCTACGTGGTACCGTCTGTTCGGGAGGTAAAGGCCCATTTACTAGTGTACACCTAATTCTAACATTCTGTTTCCATAGGGATTATTCTGTTTCCGTTTCTGTCTCTGTTCGGGTGGTAAAGGCCCATTACTAGCATTCTGTTTCTGTACTTTCTGTTCGGGTGGTAAAGGCCCATTATTAGCATTATGTTTCTGTACCTTCTGTTAGGGTGGTAAAGGCCCATTATTCTGTTTCTGTTTCTGTTTAGACATTAGGGTAACACCTAATCCTGTTATACTAGTATTAGTGCAGAGAGGTGAAAAGTAGTAGCTCACATCATTCTGTTCTTTTTCTGTTTAACCTAAGTATATCTGCAACTCCTGTTACTGTTATCTCGCATCCAGTTTTATTTTCATGTCATAATTATTATTATCTATTCATATGCTGAAAGTCACTGGACTTGCCAGACTTTATGTCCGACCTTGCTTGTTTTCGCCCCTTGTTCTTCCGTTTCCCCCCCAGGTTTTCTAAGGAGGGAATACTGTAGCTTGATCCGGATTTCTTCTACTTGAAGTGCGTAGAGTATGGCTTAACTTCTGATGGCATCTTCTGTGGGGATTATGATTTTAAAAACTATGCATTCTGAAGGCTTTTGTACAAGACTGATATTTTGTACGTGAATTCTGATATTGTGATTTGAAAGGATGTAACCAAACTTACTTCGGTTTCTGTTGTAATAAAGCTATAAATTTTTCAAGTACTGTTTTATCTGTCTTGTAAGTTTCTGTTCTGTTTCCTAAAATGCTCCATCAAAGTTAAGGCATTCCCTTTGTGAGTGACCTTAACGGAGGTGGGGTGTTGCACCAACTTACAAATTACAGAACGGTCTTGAATTCTGGGATCTAATTTCTGAATTTGATTAGCTATTCCTTTGATGTAGACTTTGATTGTTAACTTGAAAAATCTAATTTGATCGATTAAGGTGAAGGCTAGGTCACTTCAGGTTTTAGTAGCATATAAACGCCAATGAATTCGTGTGGAGAAAATAATAGGTTTAGGGATCTTTTTATAGGTGTATAGGGAGATTTAGAGCCTTCAGATCAGTCTAGAAGCCATCAGAATCGTCCCGAGCATAATACCACGTCACACAGCGAATCAGAAAGTGACACGTGGCGAAATACGTCATCGGCCAGATCTGGGCCAACAGGGGTCGACTCCCCTTTGGGGGGGTCGACGCCTATGTCGACTCCCCTATAGGGGTTCGACATCTATGTCGGCACCCCCTGGGGGTGTCGACACCCTAAGAGGGAATTTTCCTGCTCAGCCTATTCTGCTTGAATTTCGGATTTTGAACTTGGTTTGAGATGTTTAATTATTATTTATATTTTCTATTTAAACATGAAATCTTCTGAACTCCATAACTTCTTCATATGGAGCCCGATTGTAACACCCCTACTCTATTAAGGACACTCACAAAAGGAATGCCTTAACTTTGGTGGAGCATTTTAGTAAACAGAACAGAAAATTTCAAGGCAGATAAACAATACCTAAGAAATTATAACTTTATTACAACGGAAAATACAAATCAGTTTGGTTACATCTTTACCAAAAACTCAAGTACATAAACATCAGTCTTGTTCAGAAAATCATGAAAGTACAAAACTTTAAAATCATAATCCCCACAGAAGCTGCCATAAGGAGTCAAGCCATACTTTAAGCACTCTAGGTACTTCAAGCAGAAGAAATCCGGATCAAGCTAAAGTGTTCCCTCCTTGGAAAACCTGGGGGAAACGGAAGAAAAAGGGGCGAAAACAAGCAAGGTCAGACATAAAGTCTGGTAAGTCCAGTGACTTTCAGCATATGAACAGATAATAATAATTATGACATGAAAATAAGCTGGATAAGAGATAAAAGTAACAGGAGCAGCAGATGTACTTAGATTAAACAGGAGAAACATAATAATATTACTTTTCATTTCTCTGCACTAATACTAGTATAACAGGATTAGGTGTCAGCCCAATGTCTAAATCGGAACAGAAACGGGAACAGAATAATTTCCACAGAAGAGAATGCTAGTAATGGGCCTTTACCACCCCAACAGAAACAGACAGAAACAAAATGCTAAGAATGGGCCTTTACCACCTGAATAGAAGGTATAGAAACAGATTAATCCCTACGGAAACAGAATGTAGAATTAGGTGTACACTAGTAAATGGGCCTTTACCACCCGAACAGACGGTACCATGCAAAAACAGACAGGTGTTACCACCCAACAGAAACAGACGGTACCAACAGAAATGACAGAACTAAGTGTACCCTAAAACCCTACCCCAAGCGATCGACTCCCTAATACATAAATACCCTGTGTCGGCCCCACAGTAGGGTGTATCACTCCCTAAAGTGACAACCAATTGGCACATACCTATTTACAGATGTCACAGCGTCTTACATCCTCAGAGGCAAACCAGGATCCATGCACGCACATGACCCAGTTGGAACGCATCATCAACACCCCTCGCCATTATCAGAATGAACCACTTATAATTAGTTCAGTAAGCGTGCCCAGACCCTACCTACTGTTGGGTGATAGTTTTGATACAAGAAAGGGTTACTGACTAATATGGGTCCCAAACAACAGATGACACAAGTAATTTCCCTCCTAACCTTTTGTCCCCAGACTAACAGATTTCAGATTAACTTGTTTACAAGTTCAGACATACGGAGTTCAAATCAACTAGTTCATAGATCAGACAAGTTTTCAGACTAACGGATCAGATATACAAATTTAACAGATTTACCGATTTGTCTAACTTTGTAATTGGGCCTACAGATTCATGAAACGGGTTTGTTAAATTCATTAGTCCAATTGGTTTAACCCTTTCCACCCAACACGTTTTAGACATCATATTTATCTTAGATTTGCATCAATTTATCAATTAAAAATTAACGCGCGGACCTCTCACATTAGACTTACAGTTTGCGGCCACTGGTTAGGCCGGTTGGTTCCGGGAAGGATTACGCCGCAAACTCATTCTAACCTCGAGTTAGCCATGTTTCATGTTTAGCCAATGCATTCGTTCACAGACTATGCTAATATCAGACTAATCATGCTAATTTAACAAATTAACTTCTGTACAAGTTACAGCAGATTATTCGAGGTTCTATAACAAGTTTTGCTCAATTTTAAATCGAGCCTACAGATTTACATACTTCAAATTTCAGCATTTCAGTTCCAACAGATTACGCCATTCAACAGACTAAACAGATAACATATCTTGCAGATTAGGCGATTTAGCAGATCTAATAGATAAGGCAATTTAACATAATTAGCAGATTAGGCAATTCAATCTAATTAGCAGTTTTTGCAATATAACAGAACTAGCAGATTAGGCAATATAACAGATTTAATCATTCCTTAAAGTTTCCTTGACATATCTTGCCTAATTATAAATTTGGCCTAAGTTTGCATGCCTAAATGATTGTCATGATTCACAATATGATCGTATACCCCCCGTTTGCATTGAATTTACGTGGCACAGATTATGGTCATAATTTACCATATAACTCATGTCCCAATTTTAGTTAAACTTGCCTAGTACAAAAGATTCACACATGAGTTATACCAAATATAGCCATCGATTTCAATGCATGTCATATATTCAAAAATCTCCCACTTAGATGTTATTCACATTTAACAGTTATCAAATCTTAATATAGATCTTCACACCTAAGTCATATTCTCTTTTTATCTCAAGTCATGAATTTTTATATAAAAATATACCCAACAATCTAGAACTTTAAATTATAACAGATCTTAATTCAAAATATGCGTTATGTCCAAAGTCTCAAGTCACATGTTAACATACAATGGTTCTTCTTCTTCCAATTCACATAATATGCATAGATCTAAATCTAGTTTACAACATCAGTCACAGATTAGCCATGTCCAATTATGCCATCATTCATTATTTGTCCCAAAGTTTTGCGTTTGTGCATTAATCTCTTATGAGACGTGGCACAGCCTCGTGGTAGTCTGGCTGTAGAACAGAAAGAAGAAAGAGATACATAATAAAATATATCATAACAGAATGTACACAACCTCAAATTCAGATTTATAATCATGTCACAATTATAATTAAAGTTTATAACGGAAAATAACTGTACTTGCCTTTCGTGGTTTTAAGAAAGGGTAATAAACTGTTGTTGATGCAGAAATGCTGAATTACTCCTATTTAATTGTTGTTGTAGCTCTAAACTTTGATTTGAGATTTGATTTAGTTCTTAATTCTATTCAGGTTGGAAGAAGATGCATCAGTCCCAGTTTTGATTCTAGTAGTGTAGCGACGCCATTTTTATTTTTAATTAGAACAGAGGCAGAGTATAGACAGAATGAAATTGTGTAGAGGAAATGAGGCTAGGGGGTTTTTTGTATAGGTTTAGGAGGACAAATCTAGACTGAAAACGAGACCAGAAACATCCCAATGAACTCAGGCTGAAAACCAGGTTTTGGCACCAGGTCGACCATAGGGTCGACCATAGTGTCGACCTGGTCCCTAGGAGGTTGACCATAGTACCGACCCCCAAGTCGACCTGGTCCTGGGCGGGAAATTTCCCGCCCAGTCTTCCCTGGGATCTGAATTCGAATTTTGAGCTGTTTTTTATTCTGAAAATTCCTGAAACTTCGGAGGGTCATAACTTAGTCATACAGACTCCGTTTTTCGAAAACTCGGACTCGTTTTCAAGCAGAATTTCGAGAAGAACGCAATGGCGTAACCCGTTTCCCTTGATTCTTATTTTAAAATTTAATTCTGCCTTGATTTGTTATTCTTATGATTACAGAAAATACAGGGTGTTACATTCTCCCTTCCTTAAAGGATTTCGTCCCCGAAATCTTCAAGTTAAGAAGAATGTGTCCTACCATCCAGTCGTCCATCTACTCAACTATCATCGACAAGCATCCATTGTCCTAGAAAACTTCTAATGTTGTATGAGCATATGCAAAAGTGTGTGTATATGTTCTTTATCTAACGCAAAGATCAGGCGGTCCACTGATTCAGTTGACCTCCTTAATGCGAATTATGTCAGTGCCATGAGTCCAACATGTATGCAATTTTCCTATTTGATACATATCATTCCTAAATGTGTGCGCAATCATCCATCCAAATGCAACATCCATGTGATGAGTTAACCATTTTGCATCCACAAAATTGAAAATGCACACTCATCCATATGCAGTATGAGAGTGTTTTTGAGCCGATCTAGTGCCTAGTGTGTGTATATCCATCCACGAGCAACCATTAGAAACCACTTGCATCCACTTGCAACTATCAAACATAACATGTCTCAAACACATGTTTACACCCATTAGTTTCTACCTAAAGTTCGAAGATTCGATTGATAGAATACAGTCGAATGATGGGAGCGAGTACAGATAAAACAAAAACTTGGTTCCCATTAGACATTGGTTGAAAGAATAATTCCCCTAAGTATCTACCCCGAAGACCGAAATCAACATCAGATTGACACCCAGAGGATTACCCTCTTTAGACAATGTCAAAACTGGAAATCTTAACCTTATCAAAAATATTCAGATATTTACAGATTACTGGTACAGATCAGATTACCGAATGATTCTTAGGAAACTAAGCATGATAAAAACCCAGAATATACGCGTAATAGTCAACTTAACGCTCAACATAGATACCCAACTTACCAAACTTAGATGAGTCATAACCCTTATGGGTCTGAGTCTACAGCGGAATCAGAAACAATACTAGTATTAAAGTGCAGAGTATCGATTATAGAATCAAAATGCCAGAATCAGAAAAGAGTTTTAACTCAACAATCAGATAAAGAAATTAGACCTCCTACATAAAGTTTCCTTATTTCTATCCTATCCACTAGCCTCGAGAGTGTTCGCCTGCTCTCCAGAAGTTGGTCCTGCCCTCTGCCCTTGCCCTCGTTTCTTCGGGCAGTCCCTAGTGAAGTTTCCCATCTCACCACAGTTGAAGCAAGTGCCCTTTCTTTTTCTGCAACTTGTTCAGATGAGTCGAGCTTCCACAAGTAAAACACTTTTTCTCCTTCTTATCTTCAGATTTCTTATCCTTCTTTTGTGTTTTCTTTTTGGGCCATGCTTTCTTGTTCTGTGGTTCTTTCTTCTTTGACTCTTTCTTGCCCTTGTCTTCCTCGTGTAGCAGTGCCATGTCCACCAATCTCTCGTAAGTCGCTCCCATGGGTACATGGGTCATGGCTAGGCTGGGCAGTGGCTCATTCAATCCTTTAACAAAGCGGAGAGCCTTTTTATGCTGGGTGTTGACTAAATCTAGCCCGAACCTAGCCATTTGGTTGAACTGGTTGACGTATTCCTTGACCGTCATATTTCCTTGCTTAAGATATAAGAACTTTTCCAATTGTAGACTTCGTTCAGCTTGCGAGAGGAATTTCGTCTCAAACCTTGTTCTTAAATCCATCCATGTTTCAACCAGTCTCTCGGCGTTAGTGACTTCCCACCAATAGGAAGCTTCGTCCTTGAGCAACCATACCACCAATTGTACCTTCTGCCTATCATCCACCTCGAAGATAACGAACAGATCCTCAGTTTCTTTGAGCCAATTCTTTGCTTCTACGAATGATTCAGTTCCCTTGAAATCCTTTCCACCCATGGCCCTAAAATCTTTACAGATCTTTGAAAAAGCAATTGCACGAGGAGGGGGAGGAGGAAGAGGAATCGCTATAGCTGGAGGAGGAATATCTGCTGGGCTTGCATCGTTGGCCCTAGCTTCTAGGTACCTCCTGAACCAGCCAGGTATTGGCACGCCCTCTGGAAAGTTAAGATTCCCAGACATGCTGGAATGAAAGAAAAAGATTAAAACGGAGAACTGAAAAGATAGATATATGGCTTTTTGGGGATTATGTTTTTCAAAATAAACTTTATTTTTGAAAATACTTCCTTTTAAAACCTTTTTGAAAATAGTTTTCGAAAACTTTACCCAATCTGGTAACGTTCGACTCTGATACCAAGTGTAACACCCCACCTCCGTTAAGGACACTCACAAAAGGAATGCCTTAACTTTGGTGGAGCATTTTAGTAAACAGAACATAAAATTTCAAGACAAATAAGCAATACCTGAGAAATTATAACTTTATTACAGTGGAAAACAGAAATCAGTTTGGTTACATCTTTACCAAAAACTCAAGTACATAAATATCAGTCTTGTTCAGAAAATCATCAGAGTACAAAACTTTAAAATCATAATCCCCACAGAAGCTGCCATAAGGAGTCAAGCCATACTTTAAGCACGCTAGGTACTTCAAGCAGAAGAAATCCGGATCAAGCTAAAGTGTTCCCTCCTTGGAAAACCTAGGGGGTGTGGAAATGGAAGAAAAAGGGGCGAAAACAAGCAAGGTCAGACATAAATTCTGGCAAGTCCAGTGACTTTCAGCATATGAACATATAATAATAATTATGACATGAAAATAAGCTGGATAAGAGATAACAGTAACAGGAGCAGCAGATGTACTTAGGTTAAACAGAAGAAACAGAATAATATTACTTTTCATTTCTCTACACTAACACTAGTATAAAAGGATTAGGTGTCACCCCAACGTCTAAACCGGAATAGAAACGGGAACAAAATCATTTCCACAGAAGAGAATGCTAGTAATGGGCCTTTACCACCCCCAATAGAAACAAACAGAAACAGAATGCTAATAATGGGCCTTTACCACCCGAACAGAAGGTATAGAAATAGATTAATCCCTACGGAAACCGAATGTAGAATTAGGTGTACACTAGTAAATGGGCCTTTACCACCGGAATAGACGATACCACGCAGAAACAGACAGGTGTTACCACCCAACAGAAATAGACAGTACCAACAGAAACAGACAGAACTAAGTGTACCCTCAAACCCTACCCCAAGCGATTGGCTCCCTAATACATAAATACCCTGTGTCGGCCCCACAGTAGGGTGTATCACTCCCTAAAGTGACAACCAATTGGCACAGACCTATTTTCAGATGTCACGGCATCTTACATCCTCAGAGGTAGACCGGAAAGTGTTACTGACTAATATGGGTCCCAAACTACAGATGACACAAGTAATTTCCCACCTAACCTTGTGTCCCCAGACTAACAGATTTCAGATTAACTTGTTTACAAGTTCAGACATACAGAGTTCAGATCGACTAGTTCACAGATCAGACAAGTTTTCAGACTAATGGATCAGATATACGGATTTAACAGATTTACCGATTTGTCTAACTTTGTAATTGGGCCTACAGATTCACGAAACGGGTTTGTTAAATTCATTAGTTCAATTGGTTTAACCCTATCCACCTAACACTTTTTAGACATCATATTTATCTTAGATTTGTATCAGTTTATCAATTAAAAATTAACGCGCAGACCTCTCACATTAGACTTACAGTTTGTGGCCACTGGTTAGGCCGGTTGGTTCCGGGCAGGATTACGCCGCAAACTCATTCTAACCTCGAGTTAGCCATGTTTCATCTTTAGCCAATGCATTCATTCACAGACTATGCTAATATCAGACTAATCATGCTAATTTAACAAATTAACTTCTGTACAATTTACAGCAGATTATTCGAGGTTCTATTAACAAGTTTTGCTCAATTTTAAATCGAGCCTACAGATTTACATACTTCAAATTTCAGCATTTCAGTTCCAACAGATTACGCCATTCAACAGACTAAACAGATAATAGATCTTGCAGATTAGGCGATTTAGCAGATCTAGCAGATAAGGCAATTTAACATAATTAGCCGATTAGGCAATTCAATCTAATTAGCAGTTTAGGCAATATAACAGAACTAGCAGATTAGGCAATATAACAGATTTAATCATTCCTTAAAGTTTCCTTGACATATCTTGCCTAATTATAAATTTGGCCTAAGTTTGCATGCCTAAAAAATTGTCATGATTCATAATATGATCATATACCCCCCGTTTGCATTGAATTTACATGGCACAAATTATGGTCATAATTTACCATATAACTCATGTCCCAATTTTAGTTAAACTTGCCTAGTACAAAAGATTCACACATGAGTTACACCAAATATAGCCATCGATTTCAATGCATGTCATATATTCAAAAATCTCCCACTTAGATGTTATTCACATTTAATAGTTATCAAATCTTAATATAGATCTTCACACCTAAGTCATATTCTCTTTTTATCTCAAGTCATGAATCGTTATATAAAAATATACCCAACAATCTAAACTTTAAATTATAACAGATCTTAATTTAAAATATGCGTTATGTCCAAAGTCTCAAGTCACATGTTAACATACAATGTTTCCTCTTCTTCCAATTCACAGAATATGCATAGATCTAAATCTAGTTTACAATATCAGTCACAGATTAGCCATGTCCAATTATGCCATCATTCACTATTTGTCCCAAAGTTTTGCGTTTGTGCGTTAATCTCTTATGAGATGTGGCGCAGGCTCGTGGTAGCCTGGCTATAGAACAGAAAGAAGAAAGAGATACAGAACAAAATATATCAGAACAGAACGTACACAACCTCAAATTCAGATTTATAATCATGTCACAATTATAATTAAATTTTATATCGGAAAATAACTGTACTTGCCTTTCGTGGTTTTAAGAAAGGGTAATAAACTATTGTTGATGCAGAAATGCTGAATTACTCCTCTTTAATTGTTGTTGTAGCTCTAGACTTTGATTTGAGATTTGATTTAGCTCTTAATTCTATTCAGGTTGGAAGAAGATGCATCAGTCCCAGTTTTGATTCCAGCAGAGTAGCGATGCCATTTTTATTTTTAATTAGAACAGAGGCAGAGTATAGACAGAATGAAATTGTGTAGAGAAAATGAGGCTAGGGGGCTGTTTATATAGGTTTAGGAGAACGAATCTACACTGAAAACGAGACAAGAAACATCCGAATGAACTCAGGCTGAAAACCAGGTTTTGGCACCAGGTCGACCATAGGTTCGACCTGGTCCCTGGGAGGTCGACCATAGTGACGACCCCCAGGTCGACCTGGTCCTGGGCGGGAAATTTCCCGCCTAGTCTACCCTGGGGTCTGAATTCAAATTTCGAATTTGAATTTCGAGCTGTTTTTGATTCTGAAAATTCCTGAAACTTCAGAGGGTCATAACTTGGTCATACAGACTCCGTTTTTTGAAAACTTGGACTCATTTTCAAGAAGAATTTCAAGACGAACGCAATGGCGCAACCCGTTTCCCTTGATTCTTAATTATAATTTAATTCTACCTAGATTTGTTATTCTTATGATTACATAAAATATGGGGTGTTACACCGATTCACGCAAACTCAGACTTTATCTTAAGCAGAATTCCGAGATGAATGCAATGGCATAACCCATTTCCCTTAATTCTCACTTTTAAAATTTTCTTTAATTCGTTAATTTAATATTCTTAGAAAATATGGGTGTTACAGGAAGCCGCTCAAAACATCTTCAATTTTAAGGACGTGTCGCTAATATTCACTAAAAAATATTCCATTATCTAATTGTCTAATTTGTAATCCTAGAAAGAAAATGAGTTTAACTATATGACTCATTTCAATTCTTTTGTCAAGATTTCAGAATTGTTAATCCAAAAATTATATCATCTACATAAATTTGTACTAATTGAATATCATTTTCAATTCAATTAATAAACAGTATATTATCTACTTTACTAATTTCAAAGTTTGATTATAATAAATAAATTTTTAATTGATCTTACAAGGGTCTAGGAACTTATTTTAAACCATATAAGGTTTTCTTCAACTTATGAACGTGGTTTGGAAATTTTTCTTCATCGAATAATGGGGTCGTTCAACATAAACATTTTCTTTTATAAATCCATTTCAGAAAGGCATTTTTTACATCCATTTGAAATAATTTGAAATTATTATGATTAGCAAAAGCAAGTAGAATTCTAATAGCTTCTAATCCTACTACGTGAGCAAAGGTTTCATTGTAATCTATACCTTTTTCTTGGCAATATCCTTGAGCAACTAATCATGCTTTATTTCTAAGGACCACACCAAGTTCGTTTATTTTATTTTTATAAACCCATTTAGTTTCAATTATGGTTTTATCCTCTAGTCTAGGAACAAGTTCCCATACATCATTTCTGGTTAACTGATTCGATTCTTCTTGCATAACAAGTATACATGAATCATCAGATGATGTTTCCTTTGGATTTTTGGGTTCAATAGTTGATATAAATTCTACATTACTAATATTATTTAACTGATTTCTAGTTCAAACTATAGATTCGATATCTCATAGTATATTCTCTATAGGATGATCTCTTGAAGGCCTAATTATTTTAGTAGGTTGATTAGTTTCTTTATTTATTTCATTTGATTCATTATCATATTCATCTTCATTTTGATTTAAATCTTGGTAATTTTCATCAAATGATACATGAGTTTCTTCAATAGTATTAGTTTTAAAACTGAAAACTTTATATGCTTTACTTCTATTTGAATCCAATAAATATTCCTTTATCTGATTTTGATTAAATTTATCCAGATTTTCTTTAGTGTTTAAAGTAAAGCATTCACTCCCAAAAATTCTAAAATAAGATACCTTTGATTTCTTATTACACAGAAGTTCATATGGAGTTTTGTTAGTTTGTGGTCTAATAAAGATTCTATTTAAAATATAACAAGTCATAGCAATGACGTCAGTCCAAAAACTTTTTGGTAAACTACTACAGATAACATAGTTCTCACACACTCTTGTATCGTCCTATTTTTACACTCAGCTACTCAATTTTGTCGAGGAGTACTCGAAAAAGAAAAATTATGAGTAATTCCCTTTTTATTGAGAAATTTCTCAATATTTTCGTTTTTAAATTCTCTACCATGATCACTACGTATAATTTTAATTTTTTATGATAATGGATTTTGAACTCAATTAGCAAAAGTTTTAAATAATTCAAAAGCATCACTTTTATGTTTAACAAATAATGTCCAAGTAAATCTAGAGAAATCATTAATAATTATGAAAATGTATTTACTATGGCTGATAGATTGTGTTTGAGATGGACCAAATAAATCTATATGAAGTAATTCTAATGGATTTAAAGTAGTAATATTATCTTTTGAATTAAATGAAATTTTCTTAATTTCCCTAATTGGCAAGGATCATATAAATTATCTAATTTAAAACTCATTTTGGGTAATCCTCAAACTAAATCTAATTTAGAGAGTTTAGATCGATGTTTGAAATTTAAACGACCGAATCTCTTATGCCAAATTCAAGGGTCACTTGTATTGGCCAGAAGACACAAATCATTATTTGAATTTTTCATACTTAAGATGTAAATATTTTTCTTTCTAATTCCTTCAAAAATTATGTTTGAATTATTATATTTGACAAAACACTGAGCTTTTTTAAATTTAATTTTATAGCCTTTATCACATAATTGACTTATACTAAGCAAGTTATGTTTTAAATTCCTAACTAATATTACATTAGAAATAGAAAGAGTTTTAGAATTGCCGATATTGCCGATACCAATCACGTACCCTTTTGAGTTATCACCAAAACTGACCATTTCACCATCTTCATAGACTATATTATTCAATAGTTTTGGATTTCTCGTCATATCCTTGAAAAACAACTATCCAACATCCATTTATCTCTTTTGATTTGCACTATTTGACCATCAATTTTTGAATTAGTAATAGCTATGTAAAACTTTTGTTCCTGTACAAGCCAACGATTTTATGGACAACTTGATTTTTCTCAATAATTAAATGCACACTTATGAAACAATGATGAAAAAACATTTTTGAACTAGTGTTATGAAAATCTTAAAAAATTGCGATTTAAACTTTTCAAAATTCAGATTGTGAAAAATTTGAAAATCAATGCTCTAATACCAATTGCTGGGGATGCAGATAAAGATCTTAAGGCAAATTAAACACTAAAGGGAGTGCATAGTGTTTTATGGATTATATTAAATTCCTTTAAATATATTTGAATTAAACAAAATGGCATGCAAACCATAGATATCTAAAATCAGAGAATCAATCACGGATGTAGGAAACAAAATAAAACATAGTAAAAGGAAAGTACACACCGGGATTTTATATTAGTTTGGGACTCCCCTACATCCAGTCCCACACAACACTGGGTTGATGTGGATTTCTATTCAACAAATTCAATTAGAATCCTTGATTTTAGGGCAACAATGGCACACCTCAATTGATTCTAAGTATAATGAGACTTATTTGATTTCTAGGCCATAACTTTACAACCAAACGATTTTCGGAACACAATCGCACCTAGTAAATTTATACGAGACACTACCACACCCTTTACTTATCAGTTTTTGTAGTATTGACTCGATATACTTTGGTATTGCGATCTTTGATTACAAACAACCTATAATAGAGTACACTTGAATTTCAGAGAGAGTTTGATGTATAATTTTAGAGAGAGTTTGATTATAAACATGTACGTCGACATCCCCATGTAAAAATTTAGAAATAAAATTTTAGATCAAATCAAATAATGTTTAAATAAATAATCGAGATTCCTGAGTAGAAACAAACTATTTTCCTTTATATTAAAATAGATATATTACGACAAATATATTTAAAAACATATATTAAAGGAATAATTGATAAGAATAATATGAAGTTTAACGTGCCTTCCCATATTAATTCCAAGTTTGGATTATTTTAAAATAATCTGATGTTTAGGGGGTCCCTTTCCATATTGATCCCAATTACCTTTTCACCTATTGTACCAGGTTTCAACTTTTAACTTTCCGTGAATTCATTTCTTTTTCCCAACGTGAACTCACTTTCTTGGTGCTAAAGCTTCTTCCCAGGTCACAAACATCTCCAACTGCAGGCTGCTACAACCATTACCCCTCCAACACCATTGACCTTCGCATTAATAGTACTTTAGCCATTAACGCTTTAGTTCCATACCTTCTTACAGATTCTTACTACTCTGCTAAATGCGAACCAACTTCTTGCTACTTTTAGATCCACCACCATCCCCAAAATCGAAAGCAATATCCTTCACTGCCAATTTTTGTTTCACCCTCATACTCACTTTAGTCATACCCGATTAAATTCCTTGCATCTCCCTTCACCAACTCAATTCACGTTCCTAACCGCAATAGCAAATTTGAAAGTTGTGCAGTTGTGAAAGTGTCTTAAGAGACAAAGTAAATTTGAAAATGTCTTAAGAGCCAAAGCAACATGAAGTTGTGCAGAAAAGTTGGATGCAGTTGAAAGTTTATGAGCATGAGTGTAACAACCCGGAAAATCCGAACCAATTTAAATTTTTTATTTTGGCAATTTTAATGAATTTTGAATATTTAAAATGAATTATTTTTAATAATAACGATGAGAACTTTATTTTGAATAGAATTAGAATGTATATATTTATTTAAATCATAGTTAGAATATAAACATTTATTTTTAATTATAAAAGAAATTGGAAATGGCGCGGTAGTTTGAGAATTCGATTTCAAATTCCAAATGAATGTAAAGGTTTCAAAATAAACCGGATTTTGGAGAAACCAAAAATATTAGAATCTATTTGAAAATATCTTTTCAACAAATCCGAAAAATTGAAATTTCATAGCGGGAATCAAAAGTAATGGCCAATTGAAAATTCAGAATTGTAGCTATGAAAATATAGCCCGTAAAAATAGCCGTTTTGCAAACGACCTCCATTTTCGATGAAACCACTTATCTGGGATGTCGAATTATTGTTGGATTCCAAAATTCATAATTTTTGGGATTAATATGTGAGTGTGGCGAAGTAAAACGTGTTTTGACAGTTTAAGTCAATTTTAGGATTAATATGTGATCGACCAGAAAATGGCCATTTTTCAAACGGTCTCCAAATTTGACGAAATTAGTTTTGTTAGGACCATATTGTCAATATGAAGGTAGAAAATATTTTTCTGGAATTTTTAGAGTCAACAGGTGGCCCCGGTAAATTAAAATGTACGTTTGAATTCATTATACATTGAATTATATTTTAATTTAAACAGAAATAGGTCGAAATGATCGAATTGGCTTACGAAACATACCCATTGTGTTCGGAATGGGGGTAATTAGCTAGGGGCGACAGTCGTTGGGCTTGAATTGGAGTTCGAATTAAAAAGTTACTTTTTATGGAATTAAAAATAATAAATTATAATTTATAAAATCTCGCCCTCACCCCTCTTTCTCACTCTCTCTTTCCTTACCTCACGATCAACGCTCAAAAATTGAAAAAAAAAAAGCCCCTCACAGATCGACGATCTCGGCCAACCACGCCCCTACCACTCTCACCGCTCCACCTCGGATCGTCGCATCCCCTCCTCCCCTCCCCCACAACTCCGAGCACGTCCACGCCTCCACTGCAAAACCGCGAGCACGGAATTAGAGGGCGTGCCTACCTCCAACCACCGCGAGATCAACTAAGCCGCCTGCGCCGCTACCCACTGGCGAAACCCCCCACCTCCAACGACGACGGCAGCGGGCTTCCCCCCTTCAAAACAAAGGTAAAATTTAATTTTTGTTTAATTTATTTTCAGTTTCTTTTATTTATTTATTTAATATAATACTAAAAAATAAAATGATGGGTTTTGTTAAGGAAGATTAAATTTTTTTACTAATGAAAGGATTTGATTTTTTTTATTTAATTTAAAGATTATATTTTTATATGAAGAAAAACATGATTTGTTTATGAAGAAAGATAAGATTTCTTATCGTGAAAACATATGATTTTTAATCGTGAAAACATATGATTTTTAATCGTTAAAACATATGATTTTTAATCGTGAAAAGATATGATTTTTAATTGTGAAAAGGTTGAATTTTTAATTGAATAAAGAAGTGATTTTCAACTTGATAAAGAAGTGATTTTCAACTTGATAAATACGTGATTTTTAACTTGATAAAGAAGTGATTTTTAACTTTATAAAGGTGAGATTTTTATTATGGTAAAGACGAGATTTTTAACTTGTAAAAGTTAAGATTATATTTTTATATTTTTAAATCAAGAAAGATTATATTTTTAAATCAAGAAAGATTATATTTTTATTTCAAGAAAGTTGGGATTTTTATTTAAAGAAAGATAAGATGTTTATTTAAATAAAAATATGATTTTTAAGTGAAGAAAAAAAATACGATTTTTATATATTCAGTAGCGGTATAAAAATGTGATCTTTACATATAAAGATTTGATTTTTATTTATGTGTATAACATAAAAAGAAGTGATTATTAATATATATATATATAA
Organism: Allium sativum; assembly: GCA_030737875.1. Classification (NCBI taxonomy): domain Eukaryota; kingdom Viridiplantae; phylum Streptophyta; class Magnoliopsida; order Asparagales; family Amaryllidaceae; genus Allium; species Allium sativum. The sequence continues at coordinate 521,575,136 of CM060924.1, read as the reverse complement.
AGCGATATAAAAATATAATCTTTATGTGGAGGTTAGCGTTATAAAAATATAATTTTTATATAGGAAGTAACGATGTAAAAATATGATTTTTATCTATAAAACATAATAATAAAAATGCGGTTTTTACAATGAACAGAACGAAAAATAGTGCGATGAAACAGATGGAAATCAAAACGGAATCCATACTGTTCAGAAAGAAAGAATGACGGAGTGGAACCCAAAGGTGAGAACTTCTCACTTAAATTTTATTTTCTAGTTAAAATATATACTAGTATGCAGACAGTGCTTAGCGGCACTCGACACCCGTCGTCCACAGACCATGGACGACTAGTTTGTTTGTTTGATTGTGTTGTGAAAATTGATTGTGTGATGTGGAATGGAATAAAATATTTTATAGTTAAAAGTATATTTTTTAGCGTGTATATGAATAAAATAAATATTCATAAACAAATCGGATGATTTGTTTATGTACACAGATTTGACTGATATTGATTGGGATGATAAATTTTACACATTGCCCAACTGCACAAATAAAATTCATTATTTGTTGATTGAAACCCCACACGGGTATTGGGATGATATATGACATACACTAGTCCCAATAATTATTTGTATGTCAATCAATTGGTTGACAGACTGTGATAAGCATTAAATATTTATATTTGATGCTTATGGAGTGTAGAATGCACTTTGAATGAAGGTTGTCTGTGTTTGATTGTTATTGTGTATATGTGTGTATGAAATCCATATAAATCAAATTATATGGTAATTGACTGTGTCTGATTCCAGTTCAGGAAAAATAAATATTTTAAAATAACGAATATTTTAAAATAATATTCAGTAAAGGATCAAAATTTGATTTTGATGTCCGATATGGGATGGACACGAATATATTTAAATATATAAAGCCGTGTCGATTAGATTAACGCCATTTTGACGAGAACGATATTTATATTGATTTTATTCATTTTTATAATGAATATCGAAAAGGAATTGATTTCAAAATCTAATGTTTTGAAAATATTATCATTTATATATTGATGATATGGAATATTCAATTTTGATTTGAAATTGAATATGAAGTTGAAATCATTTTGAAAATGAATTTAAAACGATTTATAAAATATGTTTTAAATGGAAATCAATGAAATATATATTATATATTATACATATATATAATGGCCTGAATAGAACGCGCCGCGCTGCGGTAGTTCGTGAAGTTCGACCATTGACTTCAAATGGACATTACGGGAGATCCGACCATCGGATTCTACTAAACACGAAACCGTTGGGTTCGTATCGAAAAGGGCTTTCTAACCAATATTAGAGATTTGAAATCTAACGGTTGGATTTGGAATTATGACTATATCAAATTTGGAAAAGGTCGTTGTAAGTGCAGTTCGATGGCCGTTTATGGAAATCGACTGTACGGGCCTTGATAAAATTATTAAAAATATCAATAATTAGTGTAAAATCATAAGAAATGATTTGGAAAGAATTGGGATGAAAAATTCCATATTTGAAAAGATAAAAATAGATTTTTATCGAAATGAACTAGTTTTGAACTATAATTATAATCCAATTATTTTTTAAAATAAATAAATTGGATTTGAAATGGTTTTAAAAATAACCAGAATTTCTAATAAATTGGAAATGGATTTGAATCGAAATTGTCTTCGAAATATTTCGATGTTGGATTTTGGGATTATACAAATATTGTTATGGAAATTTGAAAGATATATTTATATCATTATTTCCAATACAATATTTGTTGATTGTAGCATTTGATATTGAATATAAGCCGATATATTTTCTATTCAAAGCCTTGTATTTAATATCAAATGGGATTTTGGGTTTGTCGTAAACAGTGTCTTCAGTAACACTGTTCTTGAACCCCATGTAAAGAGAATAAATCTTTTAATTAAGATTGCTAGAGTTTCCTATTATATTTAATAATTGGAATAAAATGGAATGTGAATTGGGTTCAACGTGAACTATGTTTTTAACGGCATTTGTTCTTTAACCCGATTTAAAGTGAAATGTGATTTGGAATTTATAAATTTTTTGTTAAGATTTAAAGGAGATTTTCCAAAGTAAAGTTTTCCAATTTAATAAAATAAATTGGAAGGGAATGGAATTCGATTTGGTAACAATCGAAGTGAATTTCTGTGGAGGAAGATTGCTAATATATATGGAAATTAAAAGGCTTTGCTGTTATTCCATTTATATTATTAGTCGGATATGGAAGTTTATATCGATTATATATATTGATCTGTTTTCCGTGAAGATTACATAACTAATGGAATGTGATTTTGGGTTTATCGTGAGCTGTGTTTTAAATGACATTAGTTCTTTAACACGGTTAAAGACAGGATTTATTTCCTGAATTTGAATAATCATTAAGTAATGATTTTTGGAAATTAAATCTGAATTAGAGTTTTAATGAATCTTTAAATAGATTGAAAGGTGAGTTTGTTAACTAAAATTATCAAATTCAAAAAATGTTCGAGAATGTGGTACCACCAGTTTTACTCCAGGCAATAGTTAAATCTTTAATTAGATTTGAACGTGAAATGGTAATTGAATTTACCGGTAACACCGTGGTGTTAGATATGAAGTATTACCAGTTTTGCTTCATGGGATGAATAGGTTGGGAATGGGAAATTAAACAAACGATTACTTCGGTAAGGCTCGCTAATCCAGACTAGTTTGGATAAACCATAATTTGGTTTGAATTGATATTGAAAGGAAGATTAAAGAATAAATTTAAAGAATTTATCTTTGATAAAATTAATGGGAACCTTTCTCAAAGTATAAGAATATTTGAATAAAGGAATATTCTGGATTGGAATGAGGCGTATGTTGTGTTTTTATAACACTTGTTTATTATATACGCGAGTTATTCAGAAAGAACGGGTTTATCCCATTCTGAATAACTGATTCGACGATATGTCGAGGATGAAGATGGTGTTCGAAGACCGAAGGTCTTCACATCGTTTGGATGATTACTGATGTCTTGATTGGGCCGTACACCCAAGACGAGGTAATAAGTGGTGATCGTCCAGACGTACTTGGAGATCGACGGATATGCGAGGGTCTCTCCCTTGTATTGGACATATGGGGGAGGAATAAGGTGCCTCCGGTTTCGTTCAGACCCAGAACGAACTTGTAAATGGATGTGTGTCTGACATCGGATTTCATTCTGTGTTATTGATAGACATCGGTTGCATAGCGTGAATTGCCTGTGTGGCATGCTCAGATGTAAATGATCAAGACTTCTGTGAAAAGCAGAGTCTTGTGGTTGATGATCAAAACACGGCCTTAATATAGCATAGCTTTGCGTAGCATTAATTCGCGAGCCTCACACCCCAGTGCGAACCAGAAACGGGAGAGGACCTCAGGGAGGACACGCATTTCATTCTAGCTAGGAGTGGTGTCAGCGTTTTACTAGCCCTGACATTTTACTTATGTGGATGATGGATTGCGAGGCGCCTCAGTTATATTGGTCGTTCCGGGGCCGATAGTTTGGTCGGGATATGACCAGTTTATGCCCCATAGGGCGGGGAAACACATTGTTCAGGCATTTTAATCCACTCCGTGTGGACTGGCCCTGTCAACCTAAAGGCTTGACAGAGTACTTGCCTGAGGCTCGGGCTAGAGAGTCTCGAAGTAGTAAGGACAACCCTTACCTTGGTTCATAGACGGAAATCCAACTCTAATACGTGACAATTGCGGTTTTGATTGTAGAGCCTAGTATTGGCAACATGATATATGGTGCCCATGCCGTCTAGGATTGATACATTTATATTTGAAGTTGTTTTATACACTATGCACTTATTATAGTATCAAATGATTTGTTTAAACGTACCAAGCATGTTTGGCTATTATAAGGGAAAACCCTATCCCTCGGCTTGCATTGCATTGTGTGATAGGACCTGGGTCTTATAATAGCCTCATTTTTCAAAAAAGTACTGCGCTGTTTTGTTATATGCACTGGTATTCTTGGGTGGAAATCTATTCCATATTATACGGCGTGGTCCCTTGATATATCTGATTTTGAAGTAAAGTTTTAAATAACTATTTTAGTTCTCACACCAGTCATGTGACTGACCTGGAGTTTATTGTTTTAACCTAAACTCTGGGTGCCCCTATTTTCCATACGGGCAGCTAGTAGTTTTGGTTTTGCAGATTTATATTCATAGGATCCTAGTTTACAAATGGAATGATATTAGGAAAGCTCTGTATCCGTATATCTCCTTCAGTTGTGTTTTGTATGTTTTTCTACTGCTATGTAATGTAAGTTAAATCTCTGACATTTTTCCGAGGTATAATATTCATTCATACTCTGTATATTCTTGTACTCTGATGTAAATTGTTGTAATAAGCAATGAAATGTTCTACTGTTTGTGTCCCGATGTGACTTGTTCTCAACTCAATCCGGGCTTTCCTTAATGGGGAAGTTCGGGTTGCTTCAGGTGGTATCAGAGCTTTGGTTTACAGAGCTTGAAAACAAGACCCATTATAACCGAATGAAAGAATTCATCAGAAATTGGATTAGTAATATCCAATGAGAATGACTCGTTAGAGATAGGATCAGTAGCATCCTAGAACGAGTGTGAAGAGTATATTTTTAAAATGAAAACAAGCTTTTTTTTTGAAAATTTAAATCATATTATACGTATTTGAATAATTATTTTAAATTGATTTGGGCAATCCAATATATAAAGATTTTGCATATACGCCTTGCAAACGTATATTCGAAGTTTTAATATACTAGATAGATATAGAATCACACTCTAGTCGCCCGGGGATGATACTGGTTATTGTGATCACATTACCAGTATTTATGCCCGAATTTCGAAAGTGGGATATCTATATGATTCCAATTGATTGGTGTAAGAACCAAAATATAGTTAGAATACATTGTTGTGAATTAGCATCAAAAACATGATTTTCTGTATATGTATCAAAATTAGGAATTTGAAAAGATAATCAACTAATTGATTGCTGATTGTTCATTGTGTTATGTGATTATTCATTTAAACCAACATATGAAAGAAAGGTAAATTTACCCAAATTTTATCAAATATTGGACTGAACTGAAAATTGATTACAAATGCATGCATATACATGTATATACATTGAACAGGTCATTGCAAGGAGGCTAGAGAAGAGGAATAAAATTGTATGTTTGACAAATAGGTACATGTTTACAAATTTATTGGGTTTGGATGATTTTATGAGCCGATTGCCTAGCCGCTTGGCTTTTTCTTTTTCTTTTTCAGATGAGAGGGCCTATGTGGCGGTTTGGGGATTTTCCCGGTGCTCCCGTACAAAGGAGGTTATGGCGAAATTTTTCGAAAATTTAGGGTGTTAGCCAAATTTTTGAAGAATTGGAAAATTCTTAGGAACTGAAAAGTTGAAGAATGAAAGCCAAACTAAAAGTTGAGTTGGTTAGTTAAACAACTTTCAGCTCCGTTTCTTTTCGAGGACGAAAAGATTTTAAGTAGGGGAGATTGTAACGACCCAGAAAATCCGAACCAATTAAAAATTTTTATTTTGGCAATTTTAATGAATTTTGAATATTTAAAATGAATTATTTTAAATAATAACGACGAGAAATTTAATTTGAATAGAATTAGAATGTATATATTTACTTGAATCGTAGTTAGAATATAAATATTTATTTTTAATTATAAAAGGAATTGAAATGGCGCGGTAGTTTGAAAATTCGATTTCAAATTTCAAATGAATGTAAAGGATTCAAAATAAATCGGATTTTGGTGAAACCAAAAATATTAGAATCTGTTTGAAAATATCTTTCCAACGAATCCGAAAAATCGAAATTTCATAGCGTAGATCAAAAGTAATGGCCAGTTGAAAATTCAGAATAGTCGCTATGAAAATATAGCCCGTAAAAATAGCCATTTTGCAAATGACCTCCGTTTTCGACGAAACCACTTTTGTTGGATTCGGGATGTCGAATTATTGCTGGATTCCAAAATTCATAATTTTTGGGATTAATACGTGAGCGTGGCGAAGTAAAACGTGTTTTGATAGTTTCAATCAATTTGGATAAACCAGAAAATTGCCATTTATCAATCAGTCTCCAAATGTTACGAAATCAGATTTGTTAGGACCGTATCGTCAATACGAAGCTAGAAAATATTTTTCGACAATTTTTAGAGTCAGCATGTGGCCCCGCTAAATTAAAATGTATGTTTGAATTCAATATACATTGAATTATATTTTAATTTAAACGGAAATAGGTCGAAACAATCGAATTGGCTTACGAAACATACCATATTGTGTTCGGAATGGGGGTGATTAGCTAAGGGCGACAGTCGTTGGGCTTGAATTGGAGTTCGAATTAAAAAGTCACTTTTTATGGAATAAAAAATAATAAATTATAAAATCTCACCCTCACCCTCTTTCTCTCTCTCTCTCTCCTTACCTTACGGTCAATGCTCAATAATTGAAAAAAAAAAGCCCCTCGCAGATCGACGTTCTCGCCTAACCGCGCCCCTCCCACTCTCACCGTGCCGCCTCCACCTCGGATCGCCGCATCCCCTCGTCCCTTCCCCCACAACTCCGAGCCCGTCCACGCCTCCACTGTGAAGACTGCGAATGCAGAATTAGAGGGCACGCCCACCTCCAGCCACCGCGAGATCAACTGAGCCGCCTACGCCGCTACCTATTGGCGAAACCCCCCTCCTCCAACGACGACGACAACGAGCTTCCCCACCCGTTCAAAACAAAGGTAAAATTTAATTTTTATTTATTTCAGTTTCTTTTAATTATTTATTTTATATAATACTGAAAATTAAAATCATGGGTTTAATTAAGGAAGAATAAATTTTTTTACTAATGAAAGGATTTGAATTTTATTTTTGAATGTAAAGATTATATTTTTATATGAAGAAAAACATGATTTGTATATGAGGAAAGATATGATTTTTAATCGTGAAAACATATGATTTTTAATCGTGAAAACATATGATTTTTAATCGTGAAAAAATATGATTTTTAATCGTGAAAAGGTTGGATTTTTAGTCAAATAAACAAGTGATTTTCAACTTGATAAAGAAGCGAATTTCAACTTGATAAAGACGTGATTTTAACTTGATAAAGAAGTGATTTTTAACTTGATAAGGCTAGATTTTTATTATGGTAACGACGGGATTTTTAACATGTAAAAGTTAAGAATATATTTTTATACTTTTAAATCAAGAAAGATTATATTTTTTGATCAAGAAATATTATATTTTTAAATCAAGAAAGATTATATTTTTATTTCAAGAAAGTTGGGATTTTTTTTTAAAGAAAGATAAGATGTTTATTTAAATAAAAATATGATTTTCAAATGATGAAAAAAAATACGATTTTTATATATTCAGTAGCGGTATAAAAATGTGATCTTTACATATAAGGATTTGATTTTTATTTATGTGTATAACATAAAAAGAAGTGATTATTAATATATATAAAGCGATATAAAAATATAATCTTTATGTAGAGGTTAGCGTTATAAAAATATAATTTTTATATAGGAAGTAACGATGTAAAAATATGATTTTTATATATAGAACTGAATAATAAAAATGTGGTTTTTACTATGAACAGAGTGAAAAAGAGTGCAATGAAACTGACAGAAATCAAAATAGAATCCATACCATTCAGAAGGAAAGAATGAGAAGTGGAACCCAAAGGTGATAACTTCTCACTTAAATTTTATTTTCTAGTTAAAATATATACTAGGATGCAGACGGTGCTTAGCAGCACTCGACACCCGTCGTCCATAGACCATGGACGACTTGTTTGTTTGTTTGATTGTGTTGTGAAAATTGATTGTGTGAAGTGGAATGGAATAAAATAATTTATCATTAAAAAATAATTTTTAACGTGTATATGAATAAAATAAACATTCATAAACAAATCAAATGATTTGTTTATGTATACACATTTGACTGATACTTATTGGGACGATAAATTTTACACATCACCCAACTGCACAAATAAAATTCATTATTTGTTGATTGAAACCCTACACGGGTATTGGGATGATATATGACATACACTAGTCCCAATAATTAGTCGTATGTCAATCGATTGGTTGACAGACTGTTATAAGTGTTAAATATTTATATTGATGCTTACGCAGTGTAGAATGCACTTTGGATGATGGTTGACTGTGTTTGATTGTTGTTGTGTACATGTGTATATGAAATCCATATAAATCAAATTATATGGTAATTGACTGTGTCTGATTCCAGTTCAGAAAGAATAAATATTTTAAAATAATGAATATTTTAAAGTAATATTCAGTAAAGGATCAAAATTTGATTTTGATGTCCGATTTGGGATGGACACGAATATATTTAAATATATAAAGCCGTGTCGATTAGATTAACCCCATTTTGAAGAGAACGATATTTATATCGATTTTATTCATTTTTATAATGAATATCGAAAAGGAATTGATTTCAAAATCTAATGTTTTGAAAATATTATCATTTATATATTGATGATATGGAATATTCAATTTTGATTTTAAATTGAATATGAATTTGAAAACGTTTTGAAAACGAATTTAAAATGATTTATAAAATACGTTTTAAATGGAAATCGATGAAATATATATATATATATATATATATATATAATGGCCTGAATAGAACGCGCCGTGCTGCGGCAGTTCGTGAATTTCGACCATTGACTTCGAATGGACATTACAAGAGATCCGACCGTCGGATTCTCCTAAAATCGGAACCATTGGGTTCGTATTGAAAAGATCTTTCTTACGAATATTAGAAATTTGAAATCTAACGGTGGGTTTGGAATTATGGCCTGATCAAATTCGGAAAAGGTCGTTGTAAGTGCAGTTCGATGGCCATTTATGGAAATCAACTGTATGGGCCTTGGTAAAATTAATAAAAATATCAATAATTAGTGTAAAATCATAAGAAGTGATATGGAAAGAATTGGGATGAAAAATTCCATATTTGAAAAGATAAAAATAGATTTTTTTTTATCAAAATGAACTTGTTTTGAACTAGAATTATAATCCAATTATTTTCTAAAAAAAATAAATTGGATTTGAAATGGTTTTAAAAATAACCAGAATTTCCAATATATAAATTGCAAATGGATTTGAGTCGAAATTTTCTTCGGAATATTTCGATGTTGGATTTCGTGATTATACAGATATTGTTATGGAAATTTGAAAGATATATTTATATCGTTATTTCCAATACGATATTTGTTGGTTGTAGTATTTGATATTAAATATAAGCCAATATATTTTCTATTCAGAGCCTTGTATTTAATATCAAATGAGATTTTGGGTTTGTTGTAAATGTTGTCTTCAGTAACACTGTTCTTGAACCCTATGTGAAGAGAATAAATATTTTAATTAAGATTGTTAGAGTTTCCAATTATATTTAATAATTGGAATAAAATGGAATGTGAATTGGATTTATCGTGAACTATGTTTTTAACGGTATTTGTTCTTTAACCCGATTTACAGTGAAATGTGATTTGAATTTATAAATCTTTTGTTAAGATTTAAAGGAGATTTTCCAAAGTAAAGTTTTCCAATTTAATAAAATAAATTGGAATGGAATGGAATGGAATTCGATTTGGTAATAATCGTAGTGAATTTCTATGGAGGAAGACTGCTAATATATATGGAATTTAAAAGGCTTTGCCGTTATTCCATTTATATTATTAGTCAGATATGGGAGTTTATATCAAATATATATATTGATCTATTTTCCGTGAAGAATCCATAATTAATGGAATGAGATTTTGGGTTTATCGTGAGCTGTATTTTAAATGACATTATTTCTTTAACCCAGTTAAAGACAGGATTTATTTCCTGGATTTGAATAATATTAAGTAATGATTTTTGCAAATTAAAACTGAATTAGAGTTTTAATGAATCTTTAAATAGATTGAAAGGTGATTTTGATTACTAAAATTATCAAATTCAAGAAATGATTGAGGATGGGGTACCACCAGTTTTACTCCAGGCGATAGTTAAATCTTTAATTAGATTTGAACGTGAAATGGTAATTGAATTTACCGGTAACACTGTAGTGTTAGATATGAAGTATTACCAGTTTTGCTTCATGGGATGAATAGGTTGGGATTGGGAAATTAAACAAATGATTACTTCGGTAAGGCTCGCTAATCCCAACTAGTTTGGATAAACCATAATTTGGTTTGAATTGATATTGAAAGGAAGATTAAAGAATAAATTTAAAGAATTTATCTTTGATAAAATTAATGGGAACCTTTCCCAAAGTATAAGAATATTTGAATAAAGGAATATTCTGGATTGGAATGAGGCGTATGCTGTGTTTTTATAGCACTTGTTTATTATATATGAGAGTTATTCAGAAAGACCGGGTTTATCCCATTCTGAATAACTGATTCGACCATATGTCGAGGATGAAGACGGTGGTCGAAGACCGGAGGTCTTCACATCGTTTGGATGATTACTGATGTCTTTATTGGGCCATACACCCAAGACGAGGTAATAAGTGGTGATCGTCCAGACGTACTTGGAGATCGACGGATATGTAAGGGCCTCTCCCCTGTATTGGACATATGGGGGAGGAAGAAGGTGCCTCCAGTTTCGTTCAGACCCAGAACGAACTTGTAAATGGACTGTGTGTTTGACATCGGATTTCATTCTGTGTGATTGATAGACATCGGTTGCATAGCGCGAATTGCTTGTGTGGCATGCTGAGATGCAAATGATCAAGGCTTCTATTGAAAAGCAGAGTCTTGTGGTTGATGATCAAAGCACGACATTAATATAACATAGCTTTGTGTTGCGTTAATTCGTGAGCCTCACACCCCGGTGTGAACCAGAAACGGGAGAGGACCTTAGGGAGGATATGTGTTTCTTTCTAGCTAGGAGTGGTGTCAGCGTTTTACTAGCCCTGGCATTTTACTTATGTGGATGATGGATTGCGAGGCGCCTTGGTTATATCGGTCATTCCGGGGCCGATAGTTTGGTCAGGATATGACCAGTTTACGCCCCATAGGGCAGGGAAACACATTGTTCTGGCATTTTAATCCACTCCGTGTGGACCGGCCCTGACGATCTAAAGGCTTGACTGGGTACTTGCTTGAGGCTCGGGCTTGAGAGTCTCGAAGCGGTAAGGACGATCCCTTGCCATGGTTCACAGATGGAAATCCAACTTCTAATACGTGACAATTGTGGTTATGATTGTAGAGCCTAGTATTGGCAACATGATATATGGTACCCATGCCGTCTCGGCTTGATACATTTATATTTGAAGTTGTTTTATAAATTATGCACTTATAATAGTATCAAATGATTTGTTTTAACGTACCAAGCATGTTTGGCTATTATAAGGGAAAACACTATCCCTTGGCTTGCTTTGCATTGTGTGATAGGACCTAGGTCTTATAATAGCCTCATTTTTTCAGAAAGCATTGCGCTGTTTTGTTATACACACTGGTATTCTTGGGAGGAAACCTGTTCCGTGTCATACGGCATGGTCCCTTGATATATCTGATTTTGAAGTAATGTTTTAAATAACTGTTTTAGTTCCCACACCAGTCATGTGACTGACCTGGAGTTTATTTTTTAACCTAAACTCCGGATGCCTCTATTTTCCACACGGGCAGCTAGTAATTTTGGTTTTGCAAATTTATATTCACAGGATCCTGGTTTACAGCTGGAATGATATTCGAAAAGCTCTGTATCCGTATATCTCCTTCAGTTGTGTATTGTATTGTTTGTCCGTTGCTATGTAATGTAATTTAAATCTGTGATATTTTTCTGAGGTATAATATTCATTCATACTCTGTATATTCTTGTACTCTGATGTAAATTGTTGTAATAAGCAATGAAATGTTCTTCTGTTTGTGTCCTGATGTGGATTGTTCTCAACTCAATCTAGGCTTTCCTTAATGGTGAAGTTCGGGTTGCTTCAGTGAGCAATGAAATGAGCAGGTAAAGACACATGAGCTGTGATTAGGAAACCATGCCCAAAATAGACTTGAATGCACAAGTATGGCCATCAAAATTTATGGAACTTGAACTTAGACGATGCAGAATGTAACGCTGCCATGACATCATCTTCCGGCATTGCAGTGCAAACCGATGACACTACAACAAGGGGAACCACTTCTGGAGGAGGTACATTGGGAACACTTGACACCAAACTAATATCCCTTTATTCTCTAAACAAACCAATCCAAAAATTCATCCAAAATTCTCACTCAAACGGCACCCATGCCTCTGCCATGGTACTTGCAATCTCCTTCATCACTTCTTTATTGATTGTCACTTCACTTTACTTCCAAGAAGCGCAATATTGAAATGGGAATTCACTATTCAACCGCTGCAAAATCTCATCCTCGTGGTTCACAAGTGATTTCGGTTGAGGGAGAAAGCCTTTGAGAAGGACTGGCATACAAAATTTCGGTTGGCATGAGACCTTGAGTGGTAATTCTTATCTCATTTTCGCTAATTGTGGATTTCGATTTAGGATGCTCCATTTTTTGGTAACTATCTATGCCTAATAGAAAATCTGAACAAATCAAAACTGAGATTTTAGGGGATTTTGTGAGGACCGAATTAATATTTTAGGGGATTTTAGGGAAATCTGATGAAAGCTTCAGGGGGAATCGTTATTTTCTTGGACGGAAAGAGAAAACGCAAAAAGAAGAGAAAAAGAAACATGCTAAACCTGTATATGGGTGAATGGGATCAATATGGGAAGGGACTCCCCAAACTTTGGATTGTTTAAAATAATCCAAACTTGGGATTAATATGGGAAGGCACTTTAAACTTCAGATTATTCTTGTCAATTATTCCTATATTAAAATGATTTAAAAAACGATTTAAAAATGATATAAAAGTTCACATATAAAACTATGAATATATTTAAAAATTAAAATAAATAAGTAAATTAAAAATATAAGTAACTATAATAAAATAAATATTTAATTTGTAAGTAAAACTTACTAAAATTAGGAGTTAAGTACAATTTAAAAAAGCAGGAGCTAAAATAAATTTTAGGAGATAAAATATTTCTAAAAATAAAGAAGTATAAATTTAAAACAAGGAAGAAAATTTTGAAATCATTTGAAAAATAGATTTAAAAATAAGGAAGTAATTTTGAAAATCACTTAAAATGGAATTTGAAATTAGAATTAAATTTGAAATCAGAATTCGATGTCAACTAGAGTTTTAACAAGATACCTAGACACAATTACTCAATATTTCTTGAACTCCTGAATTCTTGATACTCATGAGTCTTGAATCTTGAACTTCTTCCATTTTGAAATAATGATTTGCTAAAATGTAATGTCTTCAAAAATCATTACATACGTAGTTTACCTGTATATACTTTTTTTTAAAACTGGTACACTTCATTTGAAAAACCAATTCATCATCTCCTTTATATGCCTCGTTAAAACCCTGTAATCCCCCTAACCTAAATGGGTGCCTTACAGGGACAAATAGTACATATAAATTTGATTTTACAAATGCATAGCTGTTCAAAAATCAAGCAAGAATAAATACATCAAATAAACCACTCAAGGCCCATACGACCCAATAAACAATAATAACCCAAGTCCTTCTCCTCTAGAAATAGCTATCCATTACCGTTCAGAAGGATTCCCCAGCACTACAAAATTTGAATATTTCATGAACTTCGATGGGTGGTGCTTCCATTATTTCTGACAAGACAAATTATTTCCTTCTCAATTCAAATTAGCTGCGTTGTGAAGTGAATCATCTGGTGATGGAAAAGACGATGATTCCTTTCCTTCCAAATGAAGTAGATGGATGTAGACAAAGCCGCACAAGCTAAATCTCTTATTTGGTCATGACTTTTAAATGTCGATGTTGATTGGAGTAGATTCGCTTCTTGCTGCAGTGAACGAAGTAAATCAGGATGAAGAAGAATTTTTTGCTTTAAAGAACACCATACATTGATAAAATAAGTGTTTAATGGATTCAGGATGATTTTCACATAAGGGACAATCAGTGTTTGCATAAATGTCGTAACAGTGTAAATGATCTTTTGTATTTAATCTCCCTGTGGTAGCCAAATAAGAAATAAAAGACATTCTCTTACTATTTTTATTATGACAAACAAATAAGAAAATTGGGTCGTAATTACCTGCACTTCAGGAAGTTTCCCAAGCTTTATGGAAGGTGAAAACACTACCGTCTCCCCAAACATAAGTGTCTTGGATATTTCCACGAAATAAGGGAATAAGGGATATTTCTGGAATTAGCTCTCGAGTTACAGGATGAAGGAAAGGTTGCAATGCACCACTTCGAATAATTGAAGATACTACTTGATTAGGATTGCCAATAATTGATTACCAATTCGTACCAAGAATATCAACCAAACATTGACTGTTTATCCAAGGCTCTGCCCATAGTAAGGTATCCTCGCCAATTGTTATTTCTCTGTGGAACAGTTGTTTGGAGTTAGTACCAAGTCTGACCATAGACTTCCATGTTGATGACGCATTGTTATCAATTGACATTATCTTGAATTACTTACGATTGCAGTACTTAGACCTCATCCATCGGCCAGATAGAGATTTCATTGCTAACAAATTCCATAGTATTTTATCACGTACCTCGTTTGAGATCAGAGAAATTCCTTAAGCCTATTCCTCCTTTTTTTTTGGGTCTACACAGTTTATTCAGAACAGCTTGTGTGAAGCCCCCCGCCCACCCAAAAAAAAATCAATACATAAAGATTGAAGTTTCTCCAATGCATATTCAGGAATCTTATATATGGAAAGCTAGTATAAGACTGTGGGAGTAATCACTGAATTAATCAATTCATCTCGTCCTACATAGCTTAATAATTTTATTTCCCAAACCTGAATTTTGCTTTGCACTCGATGAATCAGAGAATGGCATTCAGAGTAGTGAAGATAATTAGATGATAAAGGCACTCCAAGGTAAGTGATGGGTAAAGTATCATGTTCGAATCCTAGAATCTCTAGTAAAGAGGAAACATTTGAGGTAGAAGCCTTAAAAAAATCTTGGTTTATGAGCATTAATATTTAACCCAACATGTTGTGCTGATTTCTTGAAAATATGCTGCAAGGTAAAAGCATTCAAAGTGGATGATTTATCAAAGATCAGCAAATCAGCGACATAGAGAAGATGGGATATACATGGATGTGTCACGGTAGAAGGAGTAAAAATTTCAAATGCATATGTTCATCCATAAGGTAAGTAAAATATTGCATAGCCAAAGTAAATAAATAGGGAGATAGAGGGTCCCCTTGTCGTATGCCTCGATTATAAGTAATGTAACCTTTAGGAATACCTTGTATAAGTATGGAGAATGTTGCAGTGGACATGCACTCGTACACCAAATTAATGAAATGTGTAGGAAAATACATTTGTGCCATAGCATGGCATATAAATTCTCTACTTACCATATCATATGCCTTCTATAGATCCACTTTTATGCAAAATTTTGCAATGCCTCTTTTCTTAAAACCACACAAAAATCATGAGCCAGTAAGATATTGTCACCAATATAACGACTAGTAATAAATGCACTCTAGTTTTCTGAAATGAGATGAGGCAAGAAATACTTCAACCTGTTACATAAAGTTTTAGAGAAAATTTTCTAGTACATGTTACAACAAGAGATAGGCCTTTAGTGTGAAATATTGGATGGTCTGTCTTTTTTAGGAATCAAAGTGATAAAGGTATGATTAATGGATTTGAGGAGTTTAAGTGATATAAAAATTGTCCAGAAGTGCTGAGTGCAAATCATTTTTTTAATCATCCCAGTGTAGCTTTAGAGATTTTGCATTTATCCCATCGGGACCTGGACTGGAATCACTATTGACTGAAAAAGTTGCTTGTCTGACTTCTACCATTGATATATCCTGAAGTAGAAAATTTTGACCATCTTAATTGATCATGGGTATTGGTTGAAAATTTGGAAAAGAAGAGATGGGGGAACCATTAAATAATGAGGTAAAATAGTAAACTACCTCCCTTTCGATATCATCGGAATTAAATAGTAATTGGCCATCTAATTGAATTAAAGACCTGATATGGTTATAAAACCATTTGTTTGACATTATAAAATAAAAAAATTAGAATTTTGGTTACCTTGTTAGAGCTAAGCAACTTTGGCTTGCTGTTTTAAACTAGCAACTTGCACATTCTGTAAATCTTTAACTTCCTGCTTTGCTTGCAAGTAGTTGTCATATAACATATCATTTTCTGGGTATAAATCGACCTTAGATTCTACTGCCAGTAGGTGTTGTTAACATTTCTCAGGAGACACTAATTTTTATCACGAATTTTATTCCATGATTTTAACTCTTTTTTGTAGGTTTGGAGTTTGGATATGAGCTGATAACTGGGAGATCTCAATGAAGTGGATGCTAACCCCCTTTGGATACATTCCCAATAACCTTCTAACTTTGACCTTTCAGTCTTGTATCGAAATGGTATCGAAATAGGAAACCCTTAGGTTGTTGAGTGGGTATAAGTTCTAAAAGGATAGGGTTACGATCAATGGAAGATTGGGAAAGAGAAAGAGCTTTCATATGTAGGAAATGTTGCAGACATGACTGGTTAACCAAAATTTTATCAATGTGAGTTGATATTCCTTTACGTCTCCATGTGAACTTAAACCCTAAAGGTTTGATCTCTGATAAAGAATTTTAAGTTACAAAATTTTGAAATTCTCTAATACTGGGATACCACCTTGTTTGTCATATGGGGATAGCACAATATTAAAATCTCCCATCAAAACCCACGTGTTTGAGATATTGAGTGATTCATGTTGTAGAAGTAGCCACAAATGTTGCCTATCATGAAAATAATTGCTTGCACACACAATCGTGAAGGTCAGAACTAAGCCACCACTGTTGTTTGCCTGCACTGTCATATGTTGCAAAGATGATAACATAACATCAAAGCTCCACACTTTAGAATCCCATAAAAATAATATATGACTAAATGATGATTGTGAGTTAATATTCAAAGTAAGCCAAGCAAATGGAAGGGAAAGGATAAATTAGTTTTAACTGAGTAGGGATAATTTGTTTTCAACTAAACCAACTAATGGTGGTTTAAATTGTTAGTATATATATATATATATTATAGATAATAATACTAGTATATATTTTATAACAATAATTGAAACAAACTTGAAACAAGGTTGTTGCCATCAAAACCATCAACATCTCAGTCTCTAATAGCAGATAATCTCTACATGACTTAAGTGCAAAAATTATCGTGGTCAATTCCAAATCATGGGTAAGGTAATTATTCTCATAAATCCTCAGTTGTCAGCTCTAACAGCACACAACCTTGTCCTCCTGCATCAAATACGCATCCAGGCCAGTCCCACATGCATCAGAGTATACAATGAATATCTTAGAGCCATCTAGAAGTGTCAACAGCAACCTAATTTTAAGATCTTTATTGAGTCTCATGAAAGAATCCTCACAATCTACATCCTACGGGAATAAAAAAAATTCTTGCTGATCCGGGTAAGTGATTCCTAAATCCGCGCAAAGTCTTTAACAGACTTTCTATAATAACCCGCCAAACCTAGGAAGACCCTTACCTCAGTTACGTTCTTATGGGTCTTTCAATCCTGTACCTCCACTATCTTGGGGGGGGGGGGTTCTATAGCCAACTCATCTTTAGAAATCATGTGCTCTAAGAAATTCACATCCTTTTGGCACTTCGAAAACTTCATCTTAAGCTGACGCGTTCGGAGAGTATGGAAAACCTCTTCCAAATGTAAGGTGTGCTCATCTTCACTACTTGCGAATACTAATATATCATCCATAAAGACAACTAAAAACTTATTCAAAACATCCCTGAAGACTCTGCTCATAAAATCCTCAAAATATTCTAGTATGTTAGTTTGCCTAAAAGGCATAACCAACCATTCAGAGAAAAAAAATCCATCGGGAGTCCAAAATGTCGTCTTGTCTATACTGTCATCCGCTACTAGAAGTTGATGGAAATGAATGGTTAAATCTAACTAAGAGAATACTGATGCGCCAACCAACTGGTCAAACAATTTATCAATTCGGGAGAGTGGGTAGAGATTTTTTTTCGTGAGCTTGTTTAACACCCTATAATCCACGCAAAGTTGAAGAGAACCATCTGTCTTTATAGCAAAGACAACCGGTGCTCCCATCGGAGGTATCTCGCCTGATAAATCCCTTCACTAATAGCTCACCTACTCGCTTGCTAAGATCTTGTTCGCAAACGTAATTTCTAGTGAACTAGAAAACCATTAACATGAAATATCGTGATAATACCGCAAGCGCACGATGTATAACTATTAGTACGTGGCGAATACGAATAATTCCGCATGGAAAGAAATAATTTCAATCTTATTCAATCGAATTAAACCAAACTTTGGATTGCTTAAAATAACATAAACTATTGAAAACAAGAACTATGTTGAGAGCTAAATATGAAATGAAAGCAATTTAGAGAAAAATCAACTTTCATTTTTACGTAAATTAACAAACATATAATTTATGATCTCCATTAAGTGATATAAATGCAACATTTAAACCACTTATGATTCTCATGAAAATGAAACTAAAGCAAAACTATTTTAAGTATGGCGTATGAATTATTAACTAAAACTATAGACCAACAAATTTTGTTCTTACTTTCATTTCAAAATCAATAACCACTTAGCAAATATTGATGAAACTTATGTTTATTATGAATAAGAATAGCTCATTTGCAAATGCAACATAAGCTATCAAACCCTTTTGTATAAACTTACATCAATATTCAATAACATGAAGCACATATTAGAGATCACAAATCATAAAATGTTGAACTTACATAAAGTTAGAGAGCATCATTACCCCTAAATTAATGGATTAGCCACTCATATGTGTTATCATATCAATACATGTAAGTTTCAACATTAGAATATAAAGAAAAATGAAAGAAAAACTAAGTATAACAAGAAGAGAACTAAACTAAGAACATAAAGTAAATTTAAGCCATGAACATAAAGTAAATGAACATGAAAGTAAATGTAAGCTATGAACATGAATGTAAATCTAAGCTATGAATATGAAAGTAAAGAGCCTAGAAATTAAATTGCATTAAAATAAAGAAGTTACATAAAGAAAATGGCTAAGTAGCCATGGAAATACAAGATAGCTTATGCTCCTCTCAACTAAACTAAAGAAGGGGATAAAAGAGAAGAGCTATTTACATCACATAAAGGGGTATATAAACATGTTTCTAACCGTAAAACCCCAATCACTATTGTTGGGAACTCCCCAAAGTGCCCCTTCATGAAGCTTCTAATCCTCTCTTAGCCATTAATGAGTCATGTAGGATGCATGAGACCTTTTGTCTTATTCAATTAATCTTTAATAAGAAGCTTAAGGGAAAGAGGGTAATTTGAGAGGTGGGGTCCTCCATGACCATGTATGAGAATTATTTCCTCCTCATTCCATTGTATGCATGCATTTGTGCTCCAAATCTTCATGTGTATGCATTATTTGTGCTCCAAAATTCCTATAAGAGACAAATACAAAGAACAAGTAAATGCAATCACAAATTAAAATATGCACAAGTGACCATTTTACACCTTAAATGAGGATGAATGCATGACAATTTGAGAATTTTAGGATTTTGGTTTAAAACATGTAAAAATTGCCAATTATGTTATTTATTTAATTAAAATAAGAATAAATGTTTGAATATAAATGTGCACATTTACGTGCACATCAAATACCCCTACACTTATCTTTTTATTCGTCCTCGAATAAAACAACTAAAAACTAAGATAAATCAGTTTTCGTAGGGAGCACAATTGCATTGAGCGTATGCAACAAGCCGTTAAATCTCTGAGTGTCCCCAGTAGGACGAGTCTTATCTCGTGAGGGTTTTCAACGGATACTACCCACAAAATCCAAATGTTAAATGCAAAAAATATTTACAAAATGCAAGGTTAGAAAATATGTACAAAATGAATGCATGGTTATTTACAAATGGGTAATTTACTTTTAAGTTTTATACGAAGGAGTTAACACAAGTTTGGGTCGTCACTATGAAATTTAAGTCCATTACTAATCAAAACTTCAAACAAAAGTCAGTTATCGCTACAAACTCCTCTAGCTTGGTCAGTTGTTTTGGTAGAAATATAGTGCAAATATGAAATGAATTATTTAATCGATATCAACAATCGTAAAATGGCATCTTTAGTTACTTTTGGTTAGCAAGTTAGGTCAAATAAGTGAAGAGTATGCTTGGATTACAAGTGCTATCTCTCTATTTATTAAAAAAATATTTACATTATTATTATTTACAAATACCTAGGTATACCACCCCTACAACGCATTACGACTTACGTGAGGGTCAGTAATCCTAAGGTGTTCAATCTCATGAAATGAGACCAAGGTATAACGACGCTGACTTTGTCAACAAGGTGTCGGAAAGAGCTTGGCGGGTTTGCACACCAACGTCGGATGTACCAGCAATGTTGGATACCCTTGGATTATTATATATATACACATTCCTTTTTTTCTTTTTTTAAGAGAGAGAGTTTAGCGAGAATATCTTAGCACAACTTCTCTTAAATGATCTAAAGTGTTATCATAAGTAATCTAAATCAACCGTTCATTTAATTGGATTACAATTTAGAAAACATTTCATACTCATCACATATGAATTTCCCTATATACCGGTTACACTAAATTTGCTCATAATTCAAACTTTTCTTTTATTATCCGTTAAGAGAAGTAAAATTCCAAATATTTTAATCGTACGACCAAAACCTTATATCTACATCATCGTGCTCATTTAAAAGTAAATTAAAATGCAATTTTTTTTGAAATTTTTTTTTAAGATGATAAAAGAAAAGAAAGTTGAAATCTATGCAAAAACAAATAAATATAAAACTCCCGTCACACTTGATTTTGACTGTGTCCCCATAGTCAACCAAAGTGGAAGGAGAGAAGAAAAGAAAATTTTGAAAATATGCACTATATTTACAAGAGAAAAGAAAAGAAAAAAATTATTTACATTATATCAAAAAATATATTGACAATAAGTAAATGAAACGGTCTTCTAAAGACCAATTCGTTTGTCTCTTCAAGTATGAGAGACATAGCTTAAGCTCGAAAATCCAAATCATAAAAAGTTTCGAAGTTGAATGTAGATTTGGAAAAACAAATGTTGTTTTATTAAAAATCGAACGAGTTGGTTTGTTTTCGATGGTTTTTTGGGTAGATTGAATAATGGATTGAATTTCATGTTTATTTCCACCAAATTGAAATTCAAAATAATCATTGAAAAACTCTTTTGTATTATCGATTTCAAAATCAAAATGGTGATTCAAATCTACCTCTTTAAAATTCAACTCATTTTCGAAAAGTCCGAAAAATTCATGTTCGTCAAATTCGTCCTCCTTTGGTGAATTGTCAACAACTTCAATGCATGTATCATTTTCAAAATCCAAAGTTGATGTTTTCAAATTTTCAGAAAAAGAAAGATCGAATTTTAAATTTTGCTCCCCCTCTCAAAAGAAATGAAATCCAAATCAATTACCGTATTATTAACAACTTCATTAAGATTGTTATTTTCAATGTCGAAAGTCGTTACTTGAAAATCGCCGATTTTTGTAAAAGATGGATTATCGTTCGAATCGTCACACTTTGAAACTTGATTTTGTTGTTCACGTTGTTTCAAGTAGGTTCAACAAATCCTTGTGATTATCATAAATTTCGTTCATTTGCTCAACAAAATCAAATTTATAATTATTTACATCAGAATTTTCAATTTGAAATTATTGAGAACAAAATTTTTCATTTGCACCATAATTGAAATTATTCCAATTGCCAAAATCATTTGAAAATTTGTCCACATTTCCATTTTGAATTTGAAATTATTTTGGAGTTCGAAATTGAATTGGCTAGGGTTATAATCAAAATTATTTGAATTTGAATTTGGAAATGAGTTCGAAATTGATTCATTCAATCATCGACTTTCTTCCACTAGAGATTGCATTATTTCAAATCTTAAGGGTTGATCATCATTTTGACGTGATTCAATTAAAGATTGAATACTTATTTCAAGAATTGAGGGTTGATCATCATTTTGAACATTTGGTGGTGTAAAAGCAGGATTATTTTGAAAATTTTGAAAAGTTGATGGTGCAAAATCCAAATTGTTTGTACAATAGTTGTTATTAAAGTATCCATATAAATTTGGTGTAAAATTATATGGATTATATTGATTTTCACAACTGTCGTAAAATCCGTGGGAATAAGGAACTTGAGACATTTTCCAAAAGAAATGTTTTTTTTTTGAATTTTTTTAAGAGAAAAATAAATATCCACAAAAGAAAATTGTTCTTTTAGATTTTGGATTTTTGGTTTTCAAATTTTTTGGTTTTTTTTTAATATATGCATGAACCTAATGCAACTATATGAATGCAATTTACTTATTTAAAAATTTCTAAAATTATATAATGACAGTTAGATTAATTTCAACAAAAGATTTCTCAGCCAGTTAACGGACATGAGTTATCGGTGCACCATGAATCACCCTAGCAATGCAACCGAAGGTTTAAGTACCTTCAGAGGAACAACCGATATAATATTTATGAATCACCGTAATATTTATAAATGGTTATTACTCTGCCGTAGTCTAGACACCGAGAAAAAATTCATCAGAAAGAAACCAATTTGTCATTATATAACAATGTCCTTAGAAAAATTAAAAACAAAATAAGATGAATGCAAAACAGAAATTAAACGTGGATTACCAATGCAACTACGAATGAATTTTTTTTATTTTTTTTTATGAAAATGCAAGCAAACAACAAAGCAAATAAAATAAAAACAAGGAAAGAAAACATATACCAGTGCATGCAGATTAGCAGTTTTTTATTTTAGAGGCAATTTTTATTAGCAAGAAAACATGTGGATTTAAACAAAGCAAAGCAGTTCCAAGCAAGTTGTTAGTGCTAAGCAATTCCTATCCTGCTGATTTCCTACAACCTGAAAAATATGAAAACGATTCCCTTTTTTTTAATGATGATATACGGAAAACAATAGGCCAAGAAAAACTAAAATGAAATGCAATGGAAAAATAAAACAAAAGTCAAAGAACTTCAATTTTTTGTAGTCTCTTTTTTTTAACCAAGCTAAAAGAACCAAGAAATATAAATAAACAAACTAATAATCAAAGAATAACTGGGTCCGACCCAGTTAACAAATCACTTTTCTTAGTTATTTACGGAAGTTATTCAAGCGAACAAAGAAACAGTTCAGAATCAGAGGCATTCTCAAATCAATTTGTAGTTTTTCAAATTACAATTCCCAATCTTTTCATAGTTGACCATTTGCAGAATTCTAAAATCGAATTCGCACAACTCAAAAGCGAAAATTAAATAATAAGCTGAGCCACTGAGGGATTTTCCAACGGTGGTTTTGGATTCCAGATGATGGTGGGTTTTGGATAGCGAAGCGATGGAGGTGTGGGTTTCTGGGTTTGATTGCGTTCGAATTTGGGTGAATTGCGTTCATGGGTTTGAGGAACGAATTGGGGTTCAGTTTTGGGTGGGTGGTTCTACAGGTGAAGTTGATATTGTGGGTTGCCGGTCTGTCGGTCGTGCTTTGCGGTGGTTAAAGGCGAAGCAAGAGGTAAGGGGTTTTGGAAGGATGGTTGCGAATTGAATGTCGTAGAGGGAGTTGAGTGTCAGTGAAGGCAAGTTGAGGCTGGAATTGGGGGCTTGTTGTGCTTCGACTTTGGGGTATGGTGATACTGTGTTTCAGGAGGATGGCAAGAAGAAGAAGTTTGGAGTGTTTTAGGCAGTGGCACAGGAATACTGAGTTGATGGTGATGAGCCGATGAGCTATGAAACTTGGAAGGTGATGATATTTAACACAGTGGCATGAACTGGCCGAGACAATGATCAGGTAAAATGAGGTTCAATGTTTTGGGGATGAAGCAACTGTTTGTGAGGTTTTGATGGCATGTGGTTGGAACTTTAGGTGGGTGGTTTTGTTGTATGAAGATTGAGTTGGTGTGATGGAGCAGTGGAGGTTGTGTGGTTCTTGGATGAAGAAAGGGTATAGCAGTTGTGTGGTGATCAATGGTTTGTTGGTGTAAATGAAGCAAGTTGTATGGAATAGTGAAGAAGAGGATGGTCGCAGATGACAGAGATGGCAAGAAACTTAGAATTCAAATGTAACCAAATGTAAAATTCTGTAAAACAGTGTACCCAATTGTAACCAAGTGAAGAACAGATGTTAAAGCAAATGCAAAAGCTTGTATCAACACTGAACTGTAACAAATTGTAACAGAGAAACTGTGCAATGAAATGGAAATGCTGACTGCAAATGATATGTGTGAACCATTTTTTTTTAAAACAAAGTAAAGCATCACAAACTAAAACACAGAATTAACACTAAAACAGAACTGAACAACTCAGTCTGATTGAAGACAAACACAGAATCAGAATTTGCAGTTTGCAAAACTGAGCACTGGATTTTTTTTAATTGAAAAACAAATAAACACAATAATGAAACAAAAACAAACAATGCAAAATCAAAAACAAAAGCGAACAAATCAAAAAGCAAGAACACACGCAAATGAACACACACACACAAATGGAATTGAAACAAGATTGTGAAGAAGTGTTTGTAGAGAGGAGTGTAGCATGGTGTAGCATGGTGATTGCGTGAATGTTGGATATTGAAAGAGGAGGTGA
This sequence comes from Allium sativum, assembly GCA_030737875.1. Taxonomy (NCBI): domain Eukaryota; kingdom Viridiplantae; phylum Streptophyta; class Magnoliopsida; order Asparagales; family Amaryllidaceae; genus Allium; species Allium sativum. The sequence continues at coordinate 521,550,366 of CM060924.1, read as the reverse complement.
TTGTTTTTGTAGAATGTGGCTTGGTGGTTCATTGAATAGTGAATGGAAATGGTTGTTTTCGGCAGTTGAGCTGCATTTTGAAGGAGGATGACAGGGTTGTGATGTATGGATGGTGATTTGAAGTTGAACTTGATGTGGTTAGGTTGAAGCTTGTTGAACAGGTTGATGAAGTGGTATGAGGCCGCTGTGATGCGGTATGCAGTGCAGCTGTGAACTGTTTTGATTTGAGAGGAGAGTGTTGTGAGGCTGGTGCAAGGGAGTATGGAATTTTTGGTGATGTTCAGGTAGAAGAAAGAGCAAATGTAAAAGAAAAATATATTGTGTAAACAAAGACACTGAAATGTAAAAGAAAAATGTGAAGAGACAGGAAATGTGTAACTGAGAGAGAACAATGTAAACAAATGTGAAGTTTGCAATGCAAGAAATTATGTATCAAAATTTACTATTTTTTTTTATATATAATGAAATGGATTGTGTAAACAGAAACTTGTTAAATCCAATTTGGAGCAGTAAAATGAGCAACTGTGAATTGTTTTTTTTTTTTAAAAAAAAAGATAAGATGGGCCAAAGGAAAAACACAAAATACAAAAACGAATGGAACAAAGAAATCAAAAATGCAGACACAAAATGCAGATTGAAAACAAAACAAAGAAATCAAAAATGCAAAAATAGACAGACAACTGAAAACAGAACCACAAAATGCATGGATGGATGAGCTAAAAACTGAGAAAAACAGAATGTCCAAAACCAAATGCAATTCAAATGAACAGAATGGTTTTTTTTCTTTATAAAAAAAATGAACAAGAAGAAGATGCACAATAGATTGATACCAAAACACACTAAAATGCAAATAAAACAGGATCAAGGAAAACGGAGGACCAAACAATTTTTTTTTAAGACACAACAAGATGAAACAACACTAGCTAGATTAACACAAAAACAAATGGGAAATAAACACAAAATCTATGAACAAGAAGACAATTTTTTTTAGATTTTTTTCTTTCTAAAAGAGGAATAAGATAAAATAATCCAAAGAATAAAATCAAAATTAAAACTCTCCCTGGCAACGACGCCAAAAACGGAATTTCAATTGAAATAGAAAACCGTTAACACGAAATATCATGATAATACCACAAGCGCACGGCGTACAATTATTAGTACGTGGAGAATACGAGTCGATCCGCAGGAAAAGAAATAATTTCATTCTTATTCAATCGAATTAAACCAAACTTTGGATTGCTTAAACTAACATAAACTAATGAAAACAAGAACTAAGTTGAGAGCTAAATATGAAATGAAAGCAATTTAGAGGAAAATCAACTCTCATATTTACGTAAATTAACAAACATACAATTTATGATCTCCATTAAGTGATATAAATGCAACATTTAAGCCACTTATGATTCTCATGAAGATGAAACTAAAGCAAAACTATTTTAAGTATGGCCTATGAGTTATTAACTAAAACTATAGACCAACAAATTTTGTTCTTATTTTCATTTCAAAATCAATAACCACTTAGCAAATATTGACGTAACTTATGTTTATACTGAATAAGAATAGCTCATTTGCAAATGCAACATACGCTATCAAACCCATATGTATAAACTTACATCAATATTCACTAACATGAAGCACATATTAGAGATCACAAATCATACAAATGTTGAACTTACATAAAGTTAGAGAGCATCATTACCCCTAAATCAAGGGATTAGCCACTCATATGTGTTATCATATAAACACATGTAAGTTTCAACATTAGAATATAAAGCAAAATCAAAGAAAAACTAAGTATAACAAGAAGAGAACTAAACTAAGAACATAAAGTAAGTTTAAGCTATGAACATAAAGTAAATGAACATGAAAGTAAATCTAAGCTATGAACATGAATGTAAATCCAAGCTATGAACATGAAAGTAAAGAGCATAGAAATTAATTGCATTAAAACAAATAAGTTACATAAAGAAAATGGCTAAGCAGCAATGAAAATACAAGAGAGCTTATGCTCCTCTCAACTAAACTAAAGAAGGAAAAAAAGAGAAGAGCTATTTACATCACATAAAGGGGTATATATACATGTTTCTGACCCTAAAACCCCAATCACTTTTGTTGGGAACTCCCAAAAGTGCCCCTTCACGTAGCTTCTAATCCTCTCTTAGCCACTACTGAGTCATGTAAGATGAATGAGACCTTTTGTCTTATTCAATTAGTCTTTAATAAGAAGCTTAAGAGAAAGAGGGTAATTTGAGAGGTGGGGTCCTCCATGATCATGTATGAGAATTATTTCCTCCTCATTCCTTTGTATGCATGCATTTGTGCTCCAAATCTTCATGTGTATGCATTATTTGTGCTCCAAAATTTCTATAAGAGACAAATACAAAGAACAAGTAAATGCAATCACAAATTAAAACACGCACAAGTGACCATTTTACACCTTAAATGAGGATGAGTGCATGACAATTTGAGAATTTTAGGATTTTGGTTTAAAACATGTAAAAATTGTCAATTATGTTATTTATTTAATTAAAATAAGAATAAATCTTTGAATATAAATGTGCACATCAGTTCTCTCCATTCCTTCAGATCCATATGCCGCATTGGTAATACTATGGTCTTTGCGTTATCATTGAGTTAAATCCGGAAATCAATCTCTCTCCTATGTGGTAGCCCTCTCACCTTCTCAAATACATGCAAAAACCCATGCACTATTGGTATAGAATGAATGTCATCGACTGAAGAAAATAAGGAATACAGAAAACTCAACAGGGCCGACCCCCATGAATCACAAGAAATATCGAGGGGACGACCACTATATGTCACCAATCGAATAACCCTCCTCTCATAGTATAAGATAGCCCCATACATAGCTAACCAATCCATCACTAGAATTATCCGGTATCCCGAAAACCTTAATACACAAGCGTCACGGTCAAACTCAATGCCAAATATCAGAATTTTCAAACCCTTACAAATTATAGATAAACGTGCAAAACCATCTATAGGGTGTGAAACAACTATACAATCAGTGACTAATGAAATGTCTAGGTGCAAACAATTGGCCAAGGAACTAGAAATAAACGAGTGAGATGCTCCTGAATAAAAAAGACTACGAATGGGAAAGTCTAAAATAGAAACCAAACCTTTTACCACCACTTTCCTACCTCGATCAGGACCACTGCTTGTCGGAGCATCCTCTAACATCTCACTTATGCCACTGACGCACTAGCTTCCTACCCTATTTTCTGGGGACATGCTCTTCTAATATGTATGGGCTATCCACAATTAAAGCATTTTCCTTTCATTGTAGTCTTTTTACAGTCCTCGATGTAACGTCCCATCAAACCAAAACCATAAGACTTGATCTCTTTCTTGATCTTCCCTTTCTGTGGCTTACCAACATGATTCTTGCTTCCCTTCTTGTCTTTCCACCGCTTCTTCTTGGAGCTTGCTCACTTGGAAACTTCATCCTTGACCCTTTTGACCTCTTCCTTCCCATCCTCATGTATAAGAGCAATATCCACTAATAACTCAAATCTTGCTCCTATTGGAATATGCATCATAACTAACCTTTAATTAGTTATCTCGTCAATCTCACAACTTTCTTATGAGCAATATTGACCAAATCCATCCTAAACTTTGGTAGCTCATTGACATGAATGATATACTCCTTGACAGAAAGATCTCCTTACTTCAATCCAAGTAGCAACAACTCTAGCTACATACCCTTCACTGGTTGTGATAAGAATTTCCTCTCAAATCTGTCTTGAAATCTAGCCCAATCAATAACTCTACACTTTGCCTTGACTATTTCCACCAATAGGATGCCTCCTCTTTCTGTTGCCAAGTGGACAGCTAAACTCTCTGATGATCTCTGAGCTCTAATAATTCAAAAATCCGCTCTGTACACCTCAACCAAGTATGATCCCCTACAGAAGTCTCTATGGCCAAAAAAGTCTTACTGCCTAGATTCGAGAAGTTCTTACAAACCTTAGAGAAGTCGACAACTGGTGGTGGTATTAGAGGAGCCACAACAACGAATACTAGATGTGACGACCCCAAACCCCATACGATGGTGGCAAGCATCATCTTTGGAATATAACACATAAACATATAACAGCAGAACAGAAATAAATAAATACACCAGATAATGTACAAATAATACACTGGATAAAGATAATCATCAGTGTTACACAGTATACAAGATCATACTTAGTACAAATACAGTTCAGCTATACATAAATGTCTAAAGCGGAAAACAAACATAATATGTACAATAGGAACCGAACAACATAAAAAGAGATAAATGATAGAATCTATCTTCAGCTCCAACTATCTAGAAAGAACCTGCTAAAACCTGAATACAAAACTGCCCATGTAGAAAAAGGGGCACCCAAGTTTGCAAGCGAAACAAACTACGAGTCAGTCATGGGACTGGTATGAGAAATCTACTTAACACATTTTATAATATGGCTAATCACAGTACCATGCCACTTTCGCGGAATAGGTTTACTCCATTGGATTGCCAGTTCTTTACAACAAGTAAATCTTTTAAACATCGCAATGCTTTTTATAAAAATGAAGCCATTATAAGACTCAGTTCCCATCACACAATGCAACGCAAACCGGAGGATAGAGTTATACCTTATAATGGCCAAAATATGCTTGATACGAATAAAATAAAAGAATTTGATATTATTACTAGCGTTTATATGTTTCAAAAACAATTTCAAATCATAAGTATCAATCATAGACGACATGAGCGTCTCATGCCACTATGTCGCCAAATATAGGTTTACAATCAAAACCGCACGGTGTCGTATTTGGAAATTGGATTTCCGTCATGAACAAAGGCAAAAGATAGTCCTTACCGAATTCGAGTCAATCTATCCCATGTCTCAGGATCAGAATGCATCAACCCTTGGATCGTCAGGGCCGGTCCACCGATGTGGATTATTACGCCTGAACACTATGTTTCCCTGCCCTTTGGGGGCATAAATGAGCCAACGAATGACTTCATCGGTCCCGGATCGACCGATATATCCGAGGTGCCTCACAACAGCAACAACCACACAGGTGAAAATAATATATATGTCATCCAGTTTAAGCACTGACACCACCTCTAGTTAGAAGGAAACGCATGCCCTCCCTGAGGTCCTCTCCCGTTTCTTGTTCATACCCAGGTGTGAGGCTCGCGAATTCACGTTATACACAAAGCTATGCCACACAGGCCGTGCTTTGATCATCAACCACAAGACTTTGCTTTTCAACAGAAGCCTTGATCATTGCATCTTAGCATGCCATACAGGCAATTCACACCATGCGACTGATGGCTATCAGTCACATAGAATGAATTTCAATGTCAGACACACAGTCCATTTACAAGTCCATTCTGGGTCTGAACGAAACCGGAGGCACTACATACCTCGCATATCCATCGATCTCCACGTACGTCTTGACGATCACCACTTATTTTCTATATTTTGGGATGCCTCCCAATCAAGACATCAGTTACCATCCAACCGAGGTGAAGATCTCCGGTCTTCAACCAGACTTCTTATCTACGATTCAGTTATTCAGAATGGGATAAACCCGGTCTTTCTGAGCAACTCGCGTATATAATAAACAAGTGCTACACAAACACAATATATGCCTCATTCGAATTCATCATTCACTAACCTTAAATTAGTAAGAGAACGATTTCCCAAGTATTAACCCCGAAGGCCGAAACCAACATCAGATCAAAACCCAGGAAACCATCCGACTTAGCTAACCTTTAGTTAGTTTATAAATTTCACATTCAACCATCAAATATCCAATAAACCAGGTAAATTCGGTTTATTTTCATTCCATATCGTTTATAATATTTTATAACGATTTATCGCTATTTTTATTTATTTAAAAATAGCCAATTTATTCAAACGACGCTTCAGGCCATAACACGGTCGTGGCACTGTTTTTCTTCAGATTTGATTTAAACATATGTGCAAATCTAACCATTGGATCTTCACAAATTTTATATCATTAGAAAGATCTTTTCAAAACGAATCCAACGGTTTTAGTTTTGGGAAAATCCGACGGTCGGATCTCCCGGTACACTAGTTTGAAGTTTTGATTTCAAAATACGAACTACAGCGTCGTTATTCGATTTAATTTAATTATATTTATAAATATATATATAAATATAATCGATTTTGGCGCTGTTTTCCTTTAGACTTGAATTAAACATTCCAGACAATCCAACCGTTGGATCTTCACAAAGTTGGTGTCGTTGGAAAGATATTTCCAAAGCGAACCCAACGATTTCGGTTTCGGGAAAATCCGATGGTCGGATCTTCCGCACTAATTGTTTGAAATCACGGTTTCAAAACATGAACTGCAGCTTCGTTATTCGATTCATTTTAATTATGTATATATATATAAATAAAATCTATCCTTCGATTTCAAAACCATATTCTTTTCATACATTTGATAAAAATGATATTTTTATCCAACAGACATTTATTTCAACACTTCACTATTTTTAACAATTCATGTTTATAATAAAAATGTGATTTTTATTGTAAAACAATTTATTTCAAAACACAACTATTTTATATAGTTCATATAGATGGTAAAAATATGATTTTTGTTATAAAACACAAAACACAACTATTTTATATAGTTCATATAGATGGTAAAAATATGATTTTTATTATAAAACAATTTATTTCAAAACACGACTATTTTATATATTTCATATAAATGATAAAAATATGATTTTTATTATAAAACAATTTATTTCAAAACACGACTATTTTATGTAGTACATATAGATGATAAAAATATGATTTTTATTATAAAACAATTTATTTCAAAACATGACTATTTTATATAGTTCATATAGATGATAAAATTATGATTTTTATTATAAAACAATTTATTTCAAAACATGAATGTCGTTCAACACATGAATTTCTATTCAACACACGAATATAGTTTCAACACATGAAAATAATTCTAACACATTAATATTATTGAAAATTTCGGCAGCATAACGGCAGGGTAGTTAAAATCGGGACCATCCCTAGTACGGCTCCTCGCTCTACCCTAAAGCCTCGCAGCTTTTGACAATGGGGATTTCATGCACCTAGTTCGAACGCAGGCGGCATGTTTATTTTTTTTTCTTTTCCACAAACTAATCCTATGTGGTTTCAACCAAATAATTCTCAACCATGAACAGGTATTTTTCAACCACAATCAATCAATTTCAACCACAAACTATCAATTTCAACTATTCGCTGTCAACCAATTTTACACCAATCACAACCAATAAATACTGTCCATGGTTTGTGGATGAGGGGCGTATATATATATATATATATATATATATATATATATATATATATATATATTAATATAAGTATATTTCACTTCCATTTCAACACATATATAAATTTTACATTGCATATATAACTTATACATTGAACATACAACTTATACAACGCTTATACATAATGTGTACAACGCTTATATAACTCATACTTCGAATATATAATTTATACATCGTCATTTCCATATCATTTATAATTCAGAAATCTCACATTGGGTTCCACTCCACCAAAAATAGCAAAAGGCTCAGAAAAATATCTGGTCTCTTCTAGAATGTAGAAGACGTCCACACGAGTCCATTGTCATTTGTTTCACTGAGTTTCGTCAATAAACGAAAAAGATATGATTTTTACAGTGAAATCGAAAACCGTAGCGCTTTAAAGTGCTATAGAATAGTTTAATTTAAAATCAGCCATACCTTTCAAAATCTATTCAAAACTAGGTTTTGATTTTTCGTGAAATCTGTTGCTCGATACGACGATCGGCCACTGCCACGTGGAAGGGCTTGGAGAGGCGCGCCAGCGGATCCCCCCTTTGATGAACTCGACGACGTGTAGGCTAGGCGGCAGCGGGTTGAACGTTTGAACTTCGAGGCGTCTGTTCTCTTTGAATGTTGAACGAAAAAATCCAATCTCTACATGTATTTGAAGCTCATCTCGAGCTCTTCAAAATCTTCAACTGGAGGAGGGACTGATTTTGCTTGTAGAGGGATAAAACGAAGAGAGAAGGCAGGGAGCCTTTTCCGCCGTGCATCGTATCGAGGATCGGGGGGAGAGAGGGTTTGACTGGCCAATCATATCTTTTTATATATTTTTAAATTTCTAAAATACCCCTTATCTCCAACGAACTCCAATCCAAACCCAACGACTGTCGTCCCTAGCTAAATACCCCCATTTCGAACACAATAGGATATGTTTCGAAGGCCCATTCGACTGTTTTATTCAGTTTTCCTTCAAATTAAAATATAAAACATTCAATATTCGATTTGAACTTACATTTCAATGCCAGGGCTACAAACTGATTCGAAAAGTTCCTGAAAAAAACCTAGCTATGTTTTGACGATACGGTCCCAACAAAACTAGTTTCGTCGAATTCTGAGACCGTTTGAAAAATGGCCCTTTTCTGGTCGATCCAATTTAATAGAAATCGACCAAACATGTTTTCTTTTGCCACGCTCACATACTAGCTTCAAAAATTATGAAATTTGAAACCTAGCAATAATTTGACATCCCGGATCCAACAAAAGTGGTTTCGTCTAATTCTGAGGTTGTTTGCTAAATGGCCATTTTCATGGGCTATATAAATTCTATAGCGACCTTTCTGAAAATTCATTTGGCCATAACTTTTGACCCCCGCTATGAAACTTCGATTTTTCAGATTCGTTAGAAAGATATTCACTGACAGATTCAAATATTTTTGGTTTCACTAAAATTCGTTTTGTTTTGCACCAGGTACAGTCAGTCAAAGTTTGCATTCAAATTTGAAACTACCGCGCCATTTCAGGCCTTGTTTATAATTAAAATTAATTATATTTATTTTCAAACATCGATTCAAACTTAATTTTCGTCGTTATTATATAAAATATTTATTTTAAATATCTAAAATTCACTAGAATAGCCAAAATAAAATTTTCAAGCTGGTTCAGATTTTCCGGGTTGTTACAATCTCCCCCACTAAAAACTTTTCATCCCCGAAAAGGAACAAAATCGAAAGTGGTTTGATTAATCAACTCTACTTTCAATCTGGCTTCCATTCTTCAACTTTTCAATTTCTAAGAATTTTTAAATTCTTCAAAATTTTGGCTAACACCCTAAATTTTCGAAAAATTTCGCCATAACCTCCTATGTATGGGGAGGGGTTTGGAAATTTATTGGGACGTATTAGGTACCCAATAAATCCTTATAAGCATGGACATATTTATAGTGATATATTCCGGTGTCCACAGAGGAGTGTGTATAGATCATAACTCCAGAGAATAAATTCTCGTCACCCTATAAATGGTTTTTGTGCCTTAATGACCAGAGAGACGTGTTTATTGTCATCTCCAGACCCGTGTGGGGGTTTTATTAGTCTTGCAATTTACCGTTACATTTTATATGGTCCATATTAGTCATCAGTTCAACCTGTAATATACAGTCATCGCCATACAAGCTTCTCACTCGTATGGTAAATCTTCAACCTCGTCACACAAGCTCCAAATGCTTATGTGGTATATGATGAAGTATGCCTATCTTCGAGAAGTATGCCATGTAGTGTAGTTCAAAATTAATTGTTACTATCCTATGGCGACGTTTATTATTACACACAGAATAACCAGCACTCCGCGTCCAATGGCATTCACAGGAGTTGATATAATAATATTTCGCATCCAACTCATTAAGGTTTACCTATTTGTCGGGCACGCAAATAAATTCTTTACTCAACCGCTATCTATTTACCTGTTCAAACATATATAATGCACATGTATATATTTCTATCTATTTTTAAACCAGTTCAATACTTGATTTAATTTCACAAATTTACCATCATTCTCTTCTTGATTAAATTAACTATCGTTCTAACAATTTAATTAATCCTATCTACTTTCACACAACACAAACAATAATCAATTTGTTTTTAACTTTTCAAAAATATACCAATCGATTCATATACTCTTTAAAAATAATCAGACTATAGAATTAAAAGTTTACATCCATGAAACGAAAATAACAACAAAGTAGAGAACATAATGGAAATTTCAAAATATGGTAAATGTACCTTGCACTAGAGTCAATCAGAGATATCCACCCTGCACTTAGGATAGGCTTTCTTAATGCTTTCATCTGTTTCCCAAGCACAATCTCGTGGATCTCCAATCCATTGCACTTTGACTAAGTGAACCATCTTGTTCCTCAGTTCTTTGGTTTATTTGCCAATAATCTATAGCGGCTCTCTTCTCACAGCCAATTCTGGAGTAATTTCTATATCCTGTTGTGCGGCTTCTTCCACAACCAAGTTTGGGTCATGAACATGCTTTCAAAGTTGAGATACGTGAAATACATCATGCACTCCAGGCAACCAATCAGGTAATTGAATTCTATAAGCGAGAGTTCCAATCTGTTCTAATACAGGGAATGGACCAAAAAATTTGGGCGCCAACTTCCCAGTTTTGCCAAATCGAATCACTCCTCTCATCGGAGAAACCCTTATATACACATAATCACCAACATAAAAAGCCAAATCCTTTCTTCTCGAATCAGCATAGCTCTTCTGTCGGCTTTGAGCAGCGAGTAATCGTTTCTTAATGAAATCGACTTCGTCCGCAGCTTCACGAATCATATCTGGTCCCAATACAAGCCTATTGTTAGGTTCTACCCAACAAGCAGGAGATCGGCATGATCTACCATACAATGCTTCGAATGGTGACATTGTCAGGCTTGCTTGGTAGCTATTGTTGTATGAGAACTCAGCTAAATGTAAATGGTCTTCCCATGATCCACCTAAATCTAGAACACAAGCCCGCAATAAATCTTCTAGTATACGATTCACCCTCTCAGTTTGACCATCTATCTGAGGATGATAAGCGGTGCTCAAGTTCAGCTTCGTTCCCAGTTCTACTTGAAATGTCTCCCAGAATTTGCTAGTAAATATTGGATCTCTATCACTAACTATACTGATCGATACTCCATGTAGCCTAATAATTTCCTTGAAATATATCTGCGCCAGACTCTCAGCAGTTCTGTTTGATCTGACAAGTATGAAATGGGCGGTCCTCGTGAAGTGATCTACGATCACCCAAATACTGTCATTTCCTTTCCTGGTTCTGGGCAAACCATCTATGAAGTCCATGGAAACATATTCCCACTTCCAACTTGGAATGTCCAGCGGTTGCAACAATCCAGCCAATTTCTGTTGGTCGCTTTTGACTAGTTGGCAAGTAGGGCACCTTCTAACATATATAGAGATGTCTCTTTTCAACGATTTCCACCATAATGTTCACTTGATATCGTTATACATTTTACTCACACTCGGATGGATACTGAGCTTAGATTTGTGGCATTCATCAAGCACATCCCTTCTAAGTTCAGGAACTTCTATAACACAAATTTGTCCTTATAACCTCAGAATCCCTTCGCTATCGAGCTGGAAATCTAAATCATTGCCTTCACGAATCCGCTGGCTCATTTCGCCCGAGAACGGTATTCCACCCATATTTCGATACTTAATTAATAGAGCCTCAATATCTGGTTCTGCATTCCTTCTGTTTCTGACACTCATTTTCTAGTACTTCTGCAAATAGCAGATCAAATGTCAGGTCAACAGAAAAGATATTTTAAAGCATAGAGACATATACTTGAATGCAAATGCATCTATCAAGGTGTTATTTCATTCTGCTATACTCATACTACGATATTGCTGATCCTATCTGTAATGAGTTCTTCATCCTAGAACACTACTGGTTCTATTTCTGACGAGATCGTTAATATGTTATATTCCAGCACTAAGCTTGACCAAAGCGCTGATACCACGTTGTGACGACCCCAAACCCCGTACGACGGTGGCAAGGGTAATCTTTGGAATATAACACACAAACAGATAATAGCAAAACAGAAATAAATAAATACACCAGATAATGTACAAATAATACACTGGATAAAGATAATCATCAGAGTTGCACGATATACAGGATCATACATAGCACAAATACAGTTCAGCAATACATAAATGTCTACAGCGGAAAACAAACGTAATATGTACAATAAGAACTGAACAGCATAAAAAGAGATAAATGATAGAATCCATCTTCAGCTCCAGCTATCCTGAAAGTGCCTGCTAAAACCTGAATACAAGGATGCCCATGTATAAAAAGGGGCACCCGAGTTTGCAAGTGAAACAAACTATGAGTCAATTATGGGACTGGTATGAGAAATCTACTTAACACATTTTATAATATGGCTAATCACAGGACCACGCCACTTTCGTGGAACGGGTTTACTCCATTGGATTGCCAGTGCTTTACAACGAGTAAATCTTTTAAACATCGCAAAGCTTTTTATAAAAATGAAGCCATTAAAAGACTCAGTTCCCATCACACAATGCAACGCAAACCGGAGGATTGAGTTTTACCTTATAATGGCCAAAATATGCTTGATACGAATAAAACAAAAGAATTTGATATTATTACTAGTGTTTATATGTTTCAAAAACAATTTCAAATCATAAGTATCAATCATAGACGACATGAGCGTCCCATGCCACTATGTCACCAAATATAGGTTTACAATCAAAAGCGCATGGTGTCGTATTTGGAAATTGGATTTCCGTCATGAACCAAGGCAAAAGATAGTCCTTACCGAATTCGAGACAATCTAGCCCATGTCTCAGGATCACAATGCATCTACCCTTGGATCTTCAGGGTCGGTCCACCGATGTGGATTATCATGCTTGAACACTACGTTTCCCCGCCCTTTGTGGCGTAAATGAGCAACGAATGACTCCATCGGTCCCGGATCGACCGGTATATCCGAGGCGTCTCGCAACAGCAACAACCACACCGGTGAAAATAATATATATGTCAGCCAGTTTAAGCACTGACACCACCTCTAGCTAGATGGAAACGCATGCCCTCCCTGAGGTCCTCTCCCGTTTCTGGTTCATACCAGGGTGTGAGGCTCGCGAATTCACGTTATACACAAAGCTATGCCACACAGGTCGTGCTTTGATCATCAACCACAACACTTTGCTTTTCAACAGAAGCCTTGATCACTGCATCTTAGCATGCCACACAGGAAATTCACACGATGCAACTGATGGCTATTAATCACATAGAATGAATTCCAATGTCAGACACAAAGTCCATTTACAAGTCTGTTTTGGGTCTGAATGAAACCGGAGGCACTACAAACCTCACATATCCATCGATCTCCACGTACATCTGAACGATCACCACTTATTATCTATATTTCGGGATGCCTCCCAAACAAGACATCAGTTACCATCCAACCGAGGTGAAGATCTCTGGTCTTCAACCACTGTCTTCATCAGCGACTTCTTATCGTCGATTTAGTTATTCAGAATGGGATAAACCCGGTCTTTCTGAGCAACTCGCGTATATAATAAACAAGTGCTACACAAACACAACATATGCCTCATTCCAATTCATCATTCACTAACCGTAAATTAGTAAGAGAATGATTTCCCAAGTATTAACCCCAAAGGCCGAACCAACATCAAATCAAAACCCAGGAAACCATCCAACTTAGCTAACCTTCAGTTAGTTTATAAATTTCACATTCAACCATCAAATATCCAATAAACTGGGTAAATTCGGTTTGTTTCCATTCCATATCATTTATAATATTTTATAATGATTTATCGCTATTTTTATTTATTTAAACATAGCCAATTTATTCAAACGACGCTTCAGGCCATAACACGGCCGTGTCGCTGTTTTTCTTCAGATTTGATTTACACATATTTGAAAATCTAACCACTGGATCTTCACAAATTTTATATCATTAGAAAGAACATTTCAAAACGAATCCAACGGTTTTATTTTTAGGAAAATCCGACAGTCGAATCTCCTGGTACACTCGTTTAAAGTTTCGATTTCAAAATACGAACAGCAGCGTCATTATTCGATTTAATTTAATTATATTTATATATATATAATCGATTCTGGTGCTACTTTTCTTCAGATTTGAATTAAACATTCCAGAAAATCCAACCGTTAAATCTTCACAAAGTTGGTGTCGTTGGAAAAAAAATTCCAAAGCGATCCCAACGTTTTCAGTTTCGGGAAAATCCGATGGTCGGATCTTCCGCACTAATTGTTTGAATCACGGTTTCAAAACACGAATTGCAACTTTGTTTTTCGATTTATTCTAATTATATATATAAATATAATATATCCTTCAATTTCAAAACCATATTCTTTTCATACATTTGATAAAAATGATATTTTTATCCAACAGACATTTATTTCAACACTTCACTATTTTTAACAATTCATGTTTATAATAAAATTGTGATTTTTATTGTAAAACAATTTATTTCAAAACATGACTATTTTATATAGTCCATATAGATGATAAAAATATGATTTTTATTATAAAACAATTTATTTCAAAACATGACTATTTTATATAGTTCATATAGATGATACAAATATGATTTTTATTACAAAACAATTTATTTCAAAACACGACTATTTTATATAGTTCATATAGATGATAAAAATATGATTTTTATTATAAAACAGTTTATTTCAAAACACGACTATTTTATATGGTTCACATATATGATAAAAATACAATTTTTATTATAAAACAATTTATTTCAAAACATGAATGTCGTTCAACACATGAATTTCTATTCAACACACGAATATAGTTTCAACGCATGAAAATAATTCTAACACATGAATATTATTGAAAAATTCGGCAGCATAACGATATGGTAGTTAAAACCTGGACCGTCTCTAGTACGGCTCCTCGCTCTACCTTAAAGCCTCGCAGCTTTTGACAATGGGGATTTCATGCATCTAGTTCGCATGCTGGCGGCATGTTTATTTTTTTTTCTTTTCCACATACTAATCCTATGTGGTTTCAACCAAATATTTCTCAACCACAAACGGGTATTTTTCAACCACAATCAGTCAATTTCAACCATTCGCTATCAAGCAATTTTCACACCAATCTCAACCTATAAATGTCGTCCATGGTTTGTGGACGAGGGGCATATATATATATGTATATGTATATGTATATGTATATGTATATGTATATGTATATGTATATGTATATGTATATGTATATGTATATGTATATGTATATTTCACTTCCATTTCAACACATATATAAATTTTACAACGCATATATAACTTATACATCGAACATACAACTTATACAATGCTTATACATGTGGTGAGCAACGCTTATATAACTCATACTTCGAATATATAATTTATACTTCATCATTTCCATTGGTATATAATTCAGAAATCTCACATTGGGTTCCACTCCACCAAAAATAGCAGAAGGCTCAGAAAAATATCCGGTCTCTTCCAGAATGTAGAAGACATCTGGACGAGTCCACTGTCTCTTGTTTCACTGAATTTCGTCAAAAACGGAAAAGATATGATTTTTACAGTGAAATCAAAAACCATGCGCTGTAAAGTGCTATAGAATAGTTTAATTTAAAATCAGCCGTACCTTTCAAAATCTATTTAAAAATAGGTTTTGATTTTTCGTGAAATCCGTTGCTCGATACGACGATCGGCCACTGCCACGTGGAAGGGCTTGGAGAGGTGCACCAGCGGATCCCCCCTCTGATGAACTCGACGGCGTGTAGGATTGGCGGCGACGGGTTGAATGTCTGAACTTCGAGGTGTCCGTTCTCTTTGAATGCTGAACGAAAAAATCCAATCCCTACATGGATTTGAAGCTCGTCTCGAGCTCTTCAAAATCTTCAACTGGAGGAGGGACTGATTTTTCTTGTAGAGGGAGAAAATGAAGAGAGAAGGCAGGGAGCCTTTTCCGTCGTGCGTCGTATAGAGGATCGGGGAGAGAGAGGGTTTGACTGGCCAATCATATTTTTTTTATTTATATATTTTTAAATTTCTAAAATACCCCTTATCTCCCACGAACTCCAATCCAAACCCAACGACTGTCTTCCCTAGCTAAATACTCCCATTCCGAATACAATGGGATTGTTTCGAAGGCCCATTCGACTGTTTCATTCAGTTTTCCTTCAAATTAAAATATAAAACATTCAATATTCGATTTGAACTTACATTTCAATTTGCCAGGGCTACAAACTGATTCGAAAAATTCCTGAAAAATAAATCTAGCTATGTTTTGACGATACGGTCCCAACAAAACTAGTTTCGTCAAATTCTGAGACTGTTTGAAAAATGGCCCTTTTCTGGTCGATCCAATTTAATAGAAATCGACCAAACACGTTTTCCTTTGCCACGCTCACATACTAGTTTCAAAAATTATGAAATTTGAAACCTAGCAATAATTTGACATCCCGGATCTAACAAAATTTGTTTCGTCGAATTCTGAGGTCATTTGCAAAATGGTCATTTTCACGCGCTATATAAACTCTATAGCGACCTTTCTGAAAATTCATTTGGCTATAAATTTTGACTCCCACTATGAAACTTCGATTTTTCAGATTTGTTAGAAAGATATTCACTAACAGATTCAAATATTTTTTGTTTCATTAAAATCCGTTTTGTTTTGCACCTGGTATAGTCAGTCAAAGTTTGAATTCAAATTTTGAAACTACCGCGCTATTTCAGGCCTTGTTTATAATTAAAATTAATTATATTTATTTTCAAACATCGATTCAAACTTACTTTTCGTCGTTATTATTTAAAATATTTATTTTAAATATCTAAAATTCACTAGAATAGCCAAATTAAAATTTCCAAGCTGGTTCAGATTTTCCGGGTTGTTATACTAGAGCTTGTGCATGCACTTACCCTTGGTAGGTGTCGAACCCTCAAGGTATTTACCAAAACAACCTGAAACTAGGACACCCTCAGGGAAACTGGAGGCCCATGACATACTATGCAAGGAAAAAGGTAGAGATTTAAGATTTTGAAAGAATCACATGTTGATTTTATTTAGCTTGAAAGGATAAACTTTTATCTTCAAAAATAGTTTTTTTAAAATCGATTTCTTTTTTAAAAATTATTTTCTTTTAAAAACAAACTTTTAGTGATCATGTTGCCTTGGGCTCTAATACCAAATGAAACACCCTACACCCCTTAATTTTCCTGAAGTTGAGTCCCGCTAAAAATAAAATAAAGTGTTAGGTATAAAGACGTATATACAAAACATAGACCAAGATTCACAAGACATAAACAATAAACACTGCAGAAATATATTCAAAACAAAAACATTGCATTTATTCTATAAACCTCATAATCAATTTGTTTCAAAACACAACTACTACATGTTTTATGAAAAATAACATCATAGTCATAATCAAAGTACATTAAAATGAATATCTCCCAGAATAGCTATCAGTACAACCAACACCGTGAAGTAAAATGTAAAGGAAACAAAAGATGAATACATCTGCAATAAAGATTAATCTTCAAGTAAAGTCTTCCAAGCAACCCACACTAATTACTACCACCCTGCGAGCCTGATAGGCAGGGAAAGAAAAGGAGAAATGAGAGTGGGTTAGATATAAAGTCTGATGAGTAGTATAATTACTAGCATAATTATAAATAAGGGAAATAGATAGCATAATGGTTCTAGTGTTAGATAAGGTAAGTGCCTATGTACAACTATGAAGATAAACATATAGGAATGATGTAAAAAAGATTATATTTGAACTATACAAGTAATGGTTCGGTCGATTTTTATCTCATTAAATTGGTCTCAATTGTTTGCACTTTCACGATTACTTAGCATGATAATCATAATTAGGATAAATTCCTAATACTACCCGTCGATCGACATAACCTACTAATTTACCATCTTACATGGTAATTTATGTCACTATAGACATCGAGGTTTATCTGAGCAGACCCATCAGTAGAAACATAACTATTCGCTATTGGACATAGTAGTGACTTCTTTTCCCTCGTCGGTACACATGCACACTCACTGCACCACTAGAAAGCACATACATACGACCTTATCTTTGTTGACCCCTTATTTACCCCCAATCAATATAAGTTGCTCAGCCTCCGCCATCCCTTGTTTATGAGACCATCATTGATAAACCAGAAAGTGGATGTTGCTGATATGGGTCCTAGCAAACAAATATATTAATTGGCGCCCCTGCCTAGATTCCCCGTGATTGAGTACTTATTAATTGACCACTTATTTTCCCCAATCAACCTCATGCTGCTAGAATGGACCACCTATGCTAATTAAACTTAACATCAAAATTTAAGTTCATTTTTTTTTATAATAAGTCATTTCATCCAACTGTACCCTCATGTTATAATTATATATGCAACTAAGTCAAATATGTTCATTATGATTCTTTGTGTGTCTATGCAATATATTATAATATTACTTGTGCAAACATGTTCAGTCATTTTCAATTATAACATATGTCATAATTAAATAGCAAATCTTACTCAAATTTACCTATTTTATCCCAATCATTTTTAATTACAATTCTATATTTTGAATTCATTATTGATAAATTTAGCTTTAATCTTTTAATCCACATTTGCAAAATTTTACTTTAATTTTATTTTTCACAAGCAAAAAATAAAAAGATTATATCAGTCGTAGGATTAAATCCGTCGCATACATCAATCACTTTAACATGCTAACATTTACAGAATTAGACGCTATTAGGCATAAACCAAAATAATACGAAAACTGCTATAAAAACTGACGAAGGTAGAAAGCGGGAAGAAGACTGAGAAAATATCTTATAAAATTTAAATATGAGTAAAATAGAACTGTCAAAAAACACTGAAAAAACTATAGAAGATAACTTACTAAAAGAAATTTACAAAAATTATTAACTTACAGAAAATTTATAAAACTATAAGAAAACTGCAAAGAAAAACTACATAAACTTTACAACTATTATAACACCTATTTACACTAAAATATCAAAAATCTAAATAATTATAAAACTTAACGTAGTCAAAGTGCTCCTCCGCGGTCCCTGTTGACTCCGCCTCCAAAAGAGTACAATATGTGTGTATGTATAAATACTTATTATTTATAAATCTATTCCCCTAGTATTTTTAGGTTAAGTTCGTCTCAAGAGAGAACTGTGGCTGGGAAGAGACTGTGTTGTGAGGAATGAGCAAGGTCTAGAGGTTTATTTATAGGTTATACCATAGATCTTAGGCCGTTAGATTTATAAATTAAATCTAGTTCAACCACGTCATTTGACCTATAAAAACTTTCCACGTCGTCTTAGTTTTAAAAACAAAAAAATAAAAACACTCCAACTTAGCGAACGTACGAAAGAAAATGTGTTCGGCCTTGTGCCTGAGCGAATTATTGCCCAGAACGTCAGTTGGGTCGACCCGCTCCTAGCTTGGTTGACAGGTTGGTCGCTTGTATTATTTTTTATTTCTTTTGATTTCAGTCTACCATAATTTCTTTGTTTCAAGTTTGTTTCTCGCAAACCAACTATATAATTTGACAAGAAAATTACAACGGACTCAATGGTGTAAGTCCCGTTGATAAATTTTAACAACTTTACAACTTATTATTCTACTAATTAAGTTTTTAATTAGTTACCATGCCTTAAAATTCAGGTTGTTATGATCGATGCATCTATTTATCAAACCATAAGTTATTTGTTATTAGAAATACAAAAAAGTACCAAAAATTTAGTGTGGTGCTACGCGCACCCCAGTTTCCATTTCCTATTACCTCAACCAAAAAATTAGAACATATTAAATTCTCTATGCTTCCTAATACCACATTCATCTTAAAATAAACATAGCCAACTGAACGAACAGTGATCAATTGTCGGCGATATAATATATGTACGACGATTAATCAACATTTGAAAATACAGTCCATGGGAAGAAAGTGTCGTTCAATTAATTTCATTCACATCAAATAATACTCAATGCAACCGAAATTAGGGTTAATAACTTACTTAGTTGAGGTTGAGACGATGATGCATCTACGGCTTTCTTCTTCCTCGCCATTAACAGTGTCGAACGATTTCACGATGATCGGAGTTAAATCTAGGTTTTCGAAAGGGAGAACGAACGAATTGAAGCTAAGAGGCAGAACTAGATATAAACGATGGTAGCCCTTATTTTTTAATGTGAGGTATTAAGAAGAGTGAAAAAGTAATTTATGTGATAATAAGAAGATTAAGTTGGGGTTCCCTTAGCACCACACAAATTATATCGCATTTCGGTGCTGAACATAAGATTGGTAAATAAATAAAATAAAGAAAGAAAGAAAAGGAAATACTTTCATGTAAAGAGATAGTCACGAATCATTACAAATCTTCAACTAAACCAACTATACTTTTATTCCACGTGATTCTAGAACCCGAACAATTTAGCCAGTGGATGCATAAATGGCTCTCCCCATCACAAAAATCAGATCATTAATCCATCTCTTCAAGTTGATGCATTTTGGATGAGAACTCCACACAGCATAATGACATCAACGTAAGCTTCAGGAAAGGAATTCAGATTAATTTCACTTTTACGGTTAATCCTTCGGCCAATAATCCGTATCATGCTCATTTACATGGAGCATGCCTGCATCTATAGCATCCAGGAGCCTGCTATCTATATACTCTATGGAACTCATCTTAAACTTACGTTTAAGGCCTACGCATCATGATTGAACTGGACCAAGTTTTTATTATTATTATCATGTCTAGGACCATTAATGCTTAGCCCAGCTTTTCAACCTCATCATGCTCCAGAAAGTGTAGTATCTTAGGCTGCATAATTCATAGCTCGACCAGATCCAATGGGACTCTTTCCCTAATGGGCAGACTTAAGCCAAGATTTATTTTCCTCCAGGCTAAGTAAAAGATGAAAGAAAAAAGGAGCAATCTTGATTACAACGTTATACACTATCATTTCAAATAAGAATAAACATTTGTACTTGTAGGCAAATGAAATGAATTTATAGTTGTGAGTATAGAAATAAAAATGGCAAATTGGATCATAGAAATCATTAACAGTTAGATAACCACGATTTACTTCATTGTTCTTCAAAGAGTAGATTTGGGGATGCAGTTGGGCTGGCAATTTTATGCACTTTTTTAAAAACATGGAAGATCGGAATACGATCTCCTATTTGAAATGAAAGAAAAGCATGCAGGCAGCCAAGTTGCATTGTTTCTATTCTATGTGTAATTAAAGATAAATGGATTGCAGGGTTTTAGACTAGGATAAGTTTGTCTCAGGTCCAAAATAGGTTTCAAAATAAACAAAAACTTTTTGTCTTAAAACTTTGTGAATTATGTCCTTATTATTCAAAAATCATCAAAAAAAAATCATGAAAATTCAAAATTAAATTCAACACATAATTATCATTGTTTTAATGCACTAAAACTACAAAAAATGAATCAAAAACAAAAAATAGCATGCTCCAGTATATTGTAGCAAATAATGCAATTATTACTGATATTTCAGCAATATTTGCATCAACTGCAAAAAAATTGCTGAATTATCAGCAATATATTGTAATAATTGCAGATTTTCAGCAATTTTTATTTCGCCTTTAATTAGTTTAGTTTTTCATCTAGTTTTAAACACTTGCCAATATATCAACAATAATACACAACTATTGCCGATATATCAGCAAGTATTCATCAACTCAGCGATCATATACAATTATTGTTGATATATCAGCAATAATTCACATTGCAACAATTTTTAACATTGTTGCTGATATATCAGCAAATATAGTGAATTATTGTTGATATATCAGTAATAATTCATTATAATTGCTGATTTTTAAGTTTTTTCTTCAGATTACTCGCCTGAATATTTGCAATTTTTGTAACATTTTTTTATATACAGCAGCCCCAAAAAATTGTAAAAAAACCGTAACAGCCAAAAACAATGCGCCGCTTACATGAAACTTAAGGGAGGGATGTTGTTCAAAAGATCTTCCATTATAAGGATGTGTGCCTAATTTTCACTTTGGACTATGCATGTACGAATTATGTAGGGCTAGTGGACTGAATGATTCCTAGAGTTTCTTTCTTGAAGAAAGGAGTACTCGGGGTGTAGCCCATGTATCAACATGCATAGTTCCATCCATGTATAAGACACATCTTGCTAGCACACATCAAAGTTTAAGATCATAGCCAACGACCTACTCCAACTATTTTCAATTTCATGGCATTACTTCCATGTTGGAATGTCTTCTACTCAAAGCACTAACGACTACATTTGCTTTGTTAGATGTATAGAAAGTTGTAGGAGATTAGGACGCTAACCATAATTACTGACTATGACAAGCACCAATATTTAAGACACTTCAACATGGTGCCAGATGTAATAAGTTCGAATCTCATCCTGTGGGATATATCCCAATTATCATGTTGTATGTTATATACTACATAGAACTATACCCAATTTCAAAAAAAAATAAAAAATGACAAACATCTAAATTTAGCTATAAAATTTGTACCGTTGTGTTTATGGTGATTTTCGGATCAATTTTCATTTTAAAAGTTTAACAATCAAAGCACAAATGAAAAGGTTATTAATATTTAAAAACTGTGAAAATAATAAAATCTAATTAATATTGATAACTTGTAATAATTTTAATTAAAGTAAATGTATACTATGGTTGCTATAAAATCAAACTAAATCAAACAAAGTAGAAAAAATGACCACTCATCACAAGTAATGATAAGTAAATACTCTCATTGGATCTGGCTGATTGTTATTAGTCGATCGTCAATGAGGGCGTTGTCAACTAGTGGTTAAGTGGAGGTTATTAATGAATCATAGCTGAATAATGTAGATTTAATATAATCCAACCCGAGGGATAGACTCGAGCATTTATAAATACAGAGGTAACCTCTTACTTTTCTCCTCATATTTCCTAAATCTAGAAAGAAGCCATGCCATATTTATTCTTTAAACTCTAACGATTACAAAAATTATAGAGTATATATGTATGGAGAATAACAAAAAATAGAAGAGAAAAATAGGATCAAATTGATTCTCCAAAGTAGAAAGGTAAACTGTAAATTTTAAATCTAAATCCTCATTAATTCAAATCTCTTCCTATTTATATAATTCTAATATTATATATACATACATATATATATAAACACACGTTAATGCATATTTTGATAGAAGGAAAGATATAATACTAGGGTGTTAAACGTAAAAACTCGTAAATATAAAACAAAAAATTGTAAGTAGAGATAATACCAATAGTTCTATTGTGGATTTCATATTGCAATCTAAGGTAAGTCGGAAAAATAAACAATAAGCTATAGAAGTATTAATAGGTCAAGTAGCTATATTCTAAATAAATCTATTAATTATACTCAAATATTGCAATAATTGAAATAAAAGCAGTAAACTGTACCAAATTTTATTAACAAAAATTGAAATAGTAAAAGGTATATAATATAATAAATTAAATAGATGTGGTAAATGACAAAAATGAAATAGGAATAAGTTCATGTAAAAGTGAGTGACTACCAATAACTTAACTTAGTATGCATAATAACTCTCTAACTAAAATTGCGTAGCATCAAGAATATGTTTATGACGGGTGAGAATTATAGGATTTAGCCAAAATTTGGTGTACTGTAATTGACGCGGTCATTAGTATGGGCTGGAATCTAAAGTTGATAATGTAAGAGAACATGTAACACCCCGTATTTTCTGTGAACGTATAAGTAACAAATCAGAGGATAATTAATTTTTAAAATAAGAATAAAGGGAAATGGGTTGCGCCATTGCGTTCGTCTCGGAATTCTGCTTGGAAACGAGTCCGAGTTTGCAAGAATCGGAGTCCGTATGAGGGAGATATGACCATCCGAAGTTTCAGGAATTTTCAGAATCGAAAACAACTCGAAATTCGAATTCAAAATTCGAATTCAAACCCAGAAGCGGGCTGGGCGGGAAGTTTCCCGCCCAGGACCCAGGTCGACTGGGTAGTCGACCCCCCCCCCCCCCCCGGCCCGACCAGGTCGACTGGGTAGTCGATGAAACACCCCACCTCCGCCAGGGTCACTCTTTCAAGTACTAAGCTCGAGGGATGCTAACGAACCAGTCATCGACTCAACAGCAAGTGTAAAATCAAAGGTTGCTAAGAACTCTAGATTCTTCATTTCAACAAATAAAGGGCTCAAAGTCAACCTTTTCCTACTTAGCGCATCTGCCACAACATTACCCTTGCCAGGGTATAAGCTATATCAAAGTCATAAGACGCCAAGAATTCCATCCACCTCTGTTGCCTTAGATTTTAAATCCTTTTGCGGAAAGAGGTACTTCAAAGACTTATGATCAGTATATAACTCGAACATTTCGTCTAGAAGATAATGGCGCCACGATTTAAGTGCAAAGACAATCGCCACCAACTCCAAATCATGAGTGGGATAGTTCTCCTCATGCACTTTAAGTTATCTACCCCCAAAACATACCACCTTTCCTTCTTGCATTAGGACAGCGCCTAATCCCGTGCCACACACATCGGTGTACACGATAAACATCTTACTCATCAAAGACATCAGGATATTCTCTGACCCCCTCACAGATTGCAAACTATCGATGGGTGAGTCGAGGGATTCTAGATAACACAACAGGACGAGACCCATAGGGTTATGAGAAATCTCTAGGGTATTACCAAGGCGAGTCGTGAGCCTCACCACCCTATGCTCACAATCAACTCGTATCCCATAAGACCGAGAACATATGCATTACACACGAATTTACGCTCAAGACAGAAATCTACAAATCCACACTGATCATGGATAAATGGGCGGAACCCCCAATTGGGTTTGAAACACTAACGGGATCCTCAACTAGACTAGTACTTAGGTGCACACTTTCAACAAGATCAGAAGAAATAAAACTACGCGATGCGCCAGAATCGAATAAGGTACGAACAGGAAAATCAGAAATGTAAACAAGACTTTCTACAGAAATAATACCTTGATCAAGAGCTGGAAGAGCGAGGAGAGCCTGCAACTGCCCTCCAGAGGGTCCTGCTCGCTGAGTTTGCCCTTGCTTCTTGGGGCAATCCTTGCTGAGATGTCCAGATTCTCCGCAGAGAAAGCACTCGCCCAACTTCCTCTTCTTCTTCCTACAGTCTTTAGCTATGTGTCCAGTGATCTTACAGAAGTTGCACTTCCTCCTTTCTCTTGACTTGTTGTCCTTACTGTTGTTGTTCTTGCCTCCTTTCCCGGAATCAACCTTCTTGCCTCGAGACTCATTCGCCTTGATCTCCTTCTTGCCACTCTTATCTTCTTCTTGTAGAAGGGCCATATTTACCAAACTCTCGAAGGTCGCCCCCATGGGTATATGAGACATGGCCAAACCGTGTAATGGCTCGTTCAATCCTCGAGCAAAGTGTAGGGCCTTCTTCTGAGCTGTGTTAACCAAGTCTAAACCGAACCAAGCAAGTTGAATAAACTTATTCACGTATTCTCTCACGGTCATGTCCCCTTGCTTCAGTAATAGGAACCTCTCCATCTGAAGGTTCTCCTCTGCTGATGATAGAAACCTCAGTCCAAACCTTCTCCTAAACTCATCCCAAGTCTCAATTAGCCTAGTAGTGGTGGTGACTACCCACCAATAAGCAGCTTCCTCTTTCAATAGCCATACCGCCAACAGAACTTTCCTACGGTCTTCTATACCAAAGATAGCAAAAAGGTCTTCAGTTTCCTTCAACCGGTTTCTTGCCTCCACATAAGTCTCTGTCCCAGCAAAATTCTTGCCACCCATCGCCTTAAAGTCTTTGCAAATCTTTGTGAAATCTGCTTGTGGACGCCGAGGAGGAGGAGGAGGAAAGTCTGCAGGGCCCGCGCCATTGGCCCTAGCTTCCAAGAACCTTCGGAACCATCCGGTTATGGGTATTCCCTCGGGAAGGTTAAGATCGGCCATGCTAGAAACGAAAAGGAAAAGATAGATTTAGAACGTGGAAACGAAGGAAAGTGCTAATGGCTTTTGGGGAATAGCCTTTTAAAATAAACTAGACTTTTCTTGGAAAATACTTCTTTATAATCGGTTTTGAAAATAGTTTTTCAAAAGGTAAGTTTTAAAAACCTTTTGCTCAAATCTTGTAAACCTCGCTCTGATACCAAATGAAACACCCCACCTCCGCCAGGGTCACTCTTGCAAGTACACTGGCTTTGGAGGGGTGTTGGACAAGGTAAACATGCATAAAGATATCACAAGACAGAACATACGAGTAAAACAGAGTAAATAAAGCAGCGGATAAAACTACTATTTCAAAACCATAGTCAACTTACATCAAAAGTACTAAGTCATTATTTTCCAACTACTACAAGTCTAGAAACATAAACTGGAAATAACATAAAGTAAACTATCCCCAAAGTAGACGTGGTAAAGCCATAGCGAGCTCAAGTCCAAACCGTACATGAGCTATCCAGAAAGAAAGCTAAAGATCCAAGCTAGGTGCTAGTGTTCCCACCCTGAGAACCTAGGGGGGGGGGGAAACAGAAGAAAAGAGGCGAAAGAAAAAGGGTCAGTCATAAAGACTGGTAAGTCCTACCAACTATTAGTATAAATACTAATAAAGTTAACTGGACATGTAAAACAGAGATAAAACATAGGATGATAACTGGCATGGTGAAAAGTTAACAAGAGTGGCATCGCATATACAAGGTTAAGTTGCACCAAGTGTACTAGTATTCTAATCCATGTCAAGTATAAACAAGAAATGATCCCTTGGCCCAAAGTTGGCCCAACATCATGAGATGACCTAAATCAAGGTCCAACTACACGGTCTAGTCGATCGGCTCCCTATAAGCCTAACTCGTCAAGTGTCGGTGTCATACGGCCCAACCGCGAGATGTAGTCGACTGTGCAAGGTCCACCCTAGGGTGTATCCGGGCCCTAGGGTGCCAACCACTGACACCAAAACAAGCACCCACAGTCCAAGCCTACTGGTTCCCATGTCTGTCTTCCATCCCCGGACTATGTGCACGATCATAGTCCGCCGGAATCTATAATGGCGCACCTACCTAGCCGTCCCTTTTCGTCACTTACATTCAGCCCAGTAATCGTGCCCCACCCCTAACCTAGTCCCTAGGGTATCCCGATACTCCTTGGTGGGTTACTGCTGAAAGCCCCCCCCCCCCCCCGCAAACTAGGGTTTCTAATGGGTTAAGTGTGGTTAACCCTATCCAAACCACATATCAAGTTGGTTAAGTATACCCAAGTGGATTATGACTTAACCCCAATAATCCATCGTGTTTAACTGGTTAAGTATTCAAGTGGTCCATGACTTTACCCTACCATGTGGCATTAATTAACTTAATGCACCCCAACCTCTAACATTAGACTTTGTTGTGGTTACTAGTTAAGCCGGGCGGGTCCGGGTAGCTTTACACCACAACCTAGTCTAACCTCGGGTTTTAAGTGCGATATGACAAACAACTCACATTGGGTCCTATTGTATGTAGCCACTAGTTAAGTCGGTCGGTTCCAGGTAGATTTATGCTACAAACTCAACCCAACCTCGAGTTGGCCACTTTCATGTTTTCTACATGTCATGTCCACGTTCATGTTTTCAAGCATAATCACATGTCATATTTTCAAGTCATGTTTCATGTCATTTAAGTTTACCCATAACGTAACCCCATCGCACGTAAGTTCGCATCAACACAAATAGATCAAAAAAAGGGAACATAAGAATATGACAAGGTGGGCATAAGATGGCAAAGTCTATCACAAGTTAAACATGGTGATATTTGAGGCAAAAGGGGTTCAACATACTAGCATATGGCCTCAACATGTATGATAGCATAAAAGGTGACTTGGCCTCAAACATATCAAATAGCATAAGGGTGCTTTGGCCTCAAGCATGCATAATAGCATAAGGGTGATTTGGCCACAAACATGTATGATAGCATAATTAGCAAATAGTGTGGTAACATGGTAATAGTTGACATAGGGTGACAATCCTAACTTGTGCATAGCAAATAGGTTCAATATCATCATATGCATGTTAAGGAACATGAGGGGTTAAGGTTTGTTAACATGCATAAGCCATAATCCATTTCATAGCATTTTTCCCAAAAGTCAACATGTAAGGTACAAGGTTCATGACAGATCCACAATCATAGATCAAGAGAGGCATGAATAGATCTATGCATACAATGATAAGTTCAAGGCAAATATTGCACTTAGGTCCAACTCCAATCTACACATGCATGGCATTAAACTTAGCAAAATAGGGTGATAAACTTGTGATTAGCATATAAGTCCATCATGGCAAGTTAATATCAAGGTCATGAGGGTTCTATGTTGCATTTATTCACAATCACCACATAAAGCTCATAGCTTTCCACCCAAAAGTCAACATAAATGGTACTAGATTCAAGATAGGTAAACATTAGGTCCACAAACATAGATCAAAAGGGTCATGAATGAATCTATGCATGAAATCCAAGGCAAGCATAACACAAAAGTCTCATTTCAACTTGCTACATGTCATATTAAGTTCATAGTTTAGATCTAAGAGTAGAGTAGGGCTTACAAAGCGTGGCTATGAGAACTAGAACCAAATAGAACAAGATAGAGATGTTGTAGAAGCTCTAGAAATGATGTAGCAACACAAATAGCCTTGAGAATAAGTAGCTCCTATGATTTGATGAAGAAAGATGGCTCCTTTGCTTTAGATCAAGGTTAGGCTCTCAAGCTCTCAAGCTCTCAAGTTGAAGAAGATGGAGGCCATGATTAGGAAGCATTTTGGCATAATTTAGTTGTAGGAATGATTAATGAGGGTTTAGGCTAGGTCTTAGGGTCTTTTTTATAGAAGTTTAGGTTAGTTTAGGCCATAGGATTAACCCTAATTCAGATCTGAGCCATCAAATCACGTCACTAGCCAACAAAACAAGACCCAGGAGCCAAAACAGGTGCACCAGGCCAAGCTGGCCGACCACCCAGGTCGACAGGGGTGTCGACTGGGCAGTCGACACCACCTGGCGTGTGTCGACTTGGGGCTGGCAGGAATTTTCCAGCCTGTCCTGCTTGGGCTGAATTTGAATTCTGAATTCAAATTTGAACTGTTTTTTGAACTTGAAATTTTATGAAAACTTTGACGGGCCATAACTTGGTCATACGGACTCCGATTTTCGAAAACTCGGACTCTATTTCGCGTATTTTTCCGAGACGAACGCAATGGCACAACCTGTTTCCCTTGATTCATATTTTATCATTTAATTCTGCCTTGATTTATATTATAACATGTTATTCAAAATATGGGTTGTTACATTCTCCCCACCTTAAAGGATTTCGTCCCCGAAATCTTCAAGTTAGGAAGAACGTATCCTACCATCCATCATCCATCTACTCAAAACATCATCCATGAGCCGTCATTGTCCTTAAAAGATTCTAAATGTTGTATGATCATATGCGAAAGGTGTGTGTATATGTACTTATCTAATGCGAAAATCAGGCGGTTACTGATTCAGTAAACCTCCTTAATGCAAAGTATGTTAGTGAAATGAGTCCATATGTATGCAAATTCCTAACATAACCCATAATCTCTACATGAGTGCACATAACATTCATCCATATGCAACATCCACGTGATAGCATAACAAGTTTCAGCCATGAATAAGTATAAGCACTCATGCATATGCAATATGAAAGTGTGTGAGCCGATCTTAGTGCCTAATGTGTATCATGCATCCACGAGTATCCACTTGCAAACACTTGCAACCACTTGCAAACATCAAGCATAACATGTTTCAAATACATGTTTCATCCAAAGGGTTTCTACCTAATGTTCTCATGACAAGGTTAACGAGATAACAAGATAAACATGGATAGCAAAAGAAAGATATGCTAACTAGGAAAAGAGATTGAGAATGTACCCTCAAAAAGGAATGGATAAAGCCCACACATCTTCTCCTCGGTTTCCCAAGTTGCATCTTCATCGGCTTCACTCCACTGAACCTTTACTAACTTGACTTCTCGATTTCTCAGCTTCTTGATCTCCGTTCCCAAGATACGAATCAGAGTTCGCCTAAAATTTGCCTCTTTTTCTACCTCCATGTCTTCAAGAATGCTAGGCTCAACTACCTCGGCTGACTCATGTAGGCACTTTCGGAGATGCGAGACATGAAAAACATTGTGCACTCTGGCCAGCTTTTCGGGCAATTCCACCTTATAAGCCATCTTCCCAATCCTCTCTATGATAGGGAAGGGTCCTACGAACCTTGGTGCCAGCTTCCCAACTGCTCCAAAACGAACCACATTTCGCAAAGGAGAAACCTTCACAAAGACCATATCTCCAACTTCAAACTCTAAGTCTGTCCTTCGCTTGTCTGCATAGGATTTCTATCTGTCTTGGGCCGTTTTCATCTGCCTTCGAATCAACTCAACCTTCTCGGATGTGTCCCTTATCATGTCGGGCCCAAGTATAAGCTTATCCGTTGTCTCCCACCAACATGTTGGTGACTTGCACGGCCTCCCATATAAAGCTTCAAATGGTGCCATCCCTATGCTTGCTTGGTAACTGTTATTATAAGCAAACTCTACGAGAGGAAGGTGGTCTTCCCAAGTGCCACCAAAGTCAAGAATGCATAGCCTCAACAGATCTTCTAGTACCCTATTCACCCTTTCGGTCTGGCCATCCGTCTGTGGGTGATAGGCCGTACTTAGATTCAATCGCGTACCCATCGCTTCTTGCAAACTATTCTAGAACTGGCTAGTGAAGATTGGGTCACGATCGCTAACTATGCTGGAAGGAACTTGTAACACCCCGTAATTCTGTAACACTAAGATTCACAAATCAGGGTATAATTAATTTTTAAAAGAAGAATTAAGGGAAACGGTTGCGCCATTACGTTCGTCTTGAAATTCTGCTTGAGATAGAGTTCGAGTTTGCATAAATCGGACTCCGTATGAAGGAGATATGGACAAACGAAGTTAGGCAGAGAAACCGGAAACAGACCAGAATGCACTGGCGCACTTGTGAAGTGCGCCCGTACAAAAATGCACTGGCACACCTGCCAAGTGCGCCCATACTAATCCAGCACCGAATTCTGGAGTGTTCTGTGCTGACGTGTCCCCTTTTGAGCGGTTGGATGATGTGTATTCGACCTATGCGATTCTGATGGCTTCTATGATGATCTAAGGGCCCTAAAACACACTCTACACCTATAAAAGAATGCCTAGACCTAAGGGTTCCTCCACTCAAATTCTCTAAGGCATCTACATACTGCTTCTCTCTACTCTAGCCTCCACCATTAAAATAAATCTAATCCTCCACTAAAACAAGTTATAGTTCTTCTTCTAATTGGAGATTCAAATCAAGATTAAAGCTTCGAGAAGGGAATCAAAAGCTGATTCAACGGTTTCAAGCAACGTCGCACGAATCATAGCAACTCCATCTTTCTTTTCTAATCTAAATCTCTGTAAGTCAGTTATTTTTAGATTTAAACGTTTTGTTTTTATTCGTGACATGAAATTAAAGGGATAAAAGACTATGCCTAATCTTTCTACTTGAATCAGTGCTTGTACCTTTGGACCTAATTAAGAACTGTTGTGATTCGATGACGAATAAGTCTGTGACTGTGAAACTATGGACTTTGGAACCATATGCCTTGGAACTATGAACATTGCCTATGACTATGAACATTGCCTATGACTATGGACATTGCCTATGACTACGAACATTGCCTATGACTATGGACATTGCCTATGACTACGAACATTGCCTATGACTGTGACTGTGACTATGAGACTAAACCTATGCCTTTGATTAGAAAACATAAACTATTACCTATGACATAACAAGGACGTCTGGGATTAAACACCTATGATTCATGATTAGGAAAGTGTTGCTTAAGTTTTGTGATTATGAGATTGGGTCTAAACTCAATTATTTATTCTGCCTGTCCTTAGTTTTCTTTGGTTTTAGACCTTGGGAATTTACCTATTAAGTTAGGTCTACCCATGTTCTTGAACCTACTCTGTCTATTCTTGGTTTTAGACCTTGGGAATTTACCTATTAAGTTAGGTCTACCCATGTTCTTGAACCTACGTCGTTATTCAAAACCATTTTATGCCAGTTGTTATATCTATCCTTTTCATAGCAATCTTTGGTTCATTCCCTATTTGTTACGAATCTAGATTTATCTATAATCTAGATTGAAACACGAGTGTACGAACGGTGGGAATGCGATTTGGGGAAAAATATGAAATTTACTAAAACGTAGTTTAACTTGGAAATTGGCATAAATTGGGAACATGTATTATGGCATATTCATAGAAATGCAAATTGGATAAATTTGACATGAATTATAAGATGTGTAATTTGAATCTAGTATTGACGTGTAAATCTAGCATTTACATGAATAGTGAGCTAGAGTAATAAGTTTAGTTTGACGTGAATTAGAATGTTGAATCGGAATTGGATTAGCTAATTTGGCACGGTAAGTGTATTGGCATAAATGTGAAATTGTCCATAATTTGGAATAACTGTCTGGTTTAGCAAAATCATAGTTAGTGACACTTAATTTGGTATAGTTTACATACCAAAAGGGCATAAATATGATATAGAGGGGAGAATGGGCCATAAGAAGAAACGTTGACAATTCACATTAAAAGAGTAATTAGGAAAT
Organism: Allium sativum; assembly: GCA_030737875.1. Classification (NCBI taxonomy): domain Eukaryota; kingdom Viridiplantae; phylum Streptophyta; class Magnoliopsida; order Asparagales; family Amaryllidaceae; genus Allium; species Allium sativum. The sequence goes on along the minus strand of CM060924.1, from coordinate 521,517,735 downwards.
AAGTAAATTAGGAATAATTTACTAATAGAATTTGGCTTGAATGAGGAAATGTAAATTTAGACAAATTAAAGGTTTATTAACGACAGCTCTTGTAATGACACACCAGAAAGTTCTAGGGTGACAGAGAGGATAGTGTCTAGGCTTAGGTTTGGAAAATACAAGTTTCCTGCTCTCCCTGGCTATCCCTAACTGATCCGACGGACGGGATGGTTACTTTCAAAACCTGATTTGAAAACTAATCAAAACCCTTTGAACTTAGAAAACACAAATATGCCTAACCCGAGGTTAGACTGAGTTGCGATGTAAACCTGCCCGGAACCAACCGGCACATCCAGTATTCGCAACAATATCTGTCTAATGTGAGTGGTCGCGGCTTTAATCTATTTAGTTAAAGCTAGAACAAGAATGGTAGGGTTAAGTTAATCTAAGACACTTAACCAGTTCAACATGTTAACTAGACTGATGGGTGGGGTTAGGTTCAGACTGACACTTAACACAGTTAAGCTAGAATGGGAGGGTTAAGTCTATAGGAACACTTAACCAACTTAACACAGTCAAGCTAGAATGGGAGGGCTAAGTCTATAGGGACACTTAACCAAACTTATGGTAACAAGACCAGATTTGTAGGGGTTAAGTAACTACGAAAACACTTAGCCAAATTAACACGTTAACTAGACTAGAAGGTGGGGTTAAGTAAAGTTAATACACTTAGCCAAATTAACATGATCACTAGACTAGAGGTTGGGGTTAAGTAAATACACTTAGCCAATTTGATATGTTAGCTGGGCTAGACCGTAGGGTTAAGTAAACTTGAACACTTAACCATCAGATTGTGATAAAGGAATAGGGTTAAGTCTAAAACATGAAGGGATAATACTTAACCGTTAATGACATGTTAGTTAAAACAGACGGACAAGGTTAAGTTAAAAAGGAACACTGAACCAATACAAGGCGAATGAGTAGGGTTAAGTAATAAGAAATACCTAACCAATATAACTTGGTTTGTGGTGGGGTTAAGTCAACATGAATTACTGATAACACTTAACCAGTTTGACAGGATAAATGAAGAGGGTTAGGTTGGCTTGAATTGACTAATGACACTTAACCGATCCAAATTGACGGGAAAGGGATCTAAGTGGTAAATCTTAGTTAGTAGAACTTAGTAGTAATTCTTAGTATAACACGGGAAGGAGCGAATGTCCGTCTGAGTAAAAAGAAGGCTCCAACGAATTGGGTTACGAAGCCCGAGGCTTCGAGGGGAGGTGAGGGTACTCTTGGTATCCCTCTGTGAGGCTGCAGATGATCCTCCTGGGCTCACAGAGGTTAAGGTCTGCGTAGAAGAACCAGGGGTATGCTTTGGTTGCAATATACATATATATGGCAACCTAAAGACTAGGATGGACCAGCGTGATTCGGCGAGAAAACGGTAGCCTTGTGATAGCAACTCGTCATCTACTATCCATCTTGAGTCAATCGAGATACGTGAAGCGGAAAGGCGGGGAACTCCAAAAGACCATATACTTGCTATCTAGTTATGGGTGAGGATGGCCATAGGATAGAGGGGCACCGGGGGCCGGCGTATAGTTCTCATTTTACAAGGTGTGCCTTTCATTAGTTTAGGGAGGGGTCAAGTGGGACCATAGCCACTGGAATAAAAACAGACCTTAGCATCTGCATCGGCAGATATCTGAAAGCTCCCGACCGAGTTCTGTATTCCTTGATTTGCCCTGACACAGGACTCGGGTCGCACATTACTGGACATGTGCATCTAGACAAGCGATAACGATTAGCGATACATGCGTGGGGAAGTATAGGAACATATACCACTCTAGGTAGTGTGTCCTAGACTTGGGGGCATCGTTCGACAGGTAGCATAATTCCTAGTTGAACTAGGTGGCATAAATCCTGAATCCGAGAAGCGTTCAGCAGACAGCGTAAACTCTAGTTGAATCTAAAAGGCACTTGATAGAAAACTCTAAATTAAATCTAGGTAACAAATAAATAAATGGATGCCTGAAGGCGATGGAAAATACAGGGATTGGGATCACATAAGCGTTACTAGTTGGGACATTAGTTAGCTGGTGCAGAGATAATAGAAGTCTGTATAACAAGGAAATAGCGAAGCGGCGAAAGTATTAGAGCGTATACAGTTTATCTTAGCATATCTTGTGACTACCTTGTCTAATCTTGTTGACCCTATCGTCGTGGTGTAATCTTGTATTCAGTTAATTCATGTCGTTTTATTTTTCCATGTTCACATGCTAGAAGTTACTGAACTTACTCAGGCTTTATGTCTGACTCTGTTTTTCTTTCATCTTCTTTTCTTCCGTTCCACCCCCCAGGTAGTAAAGGAGGGAATAGTTTTGCTCAGGTTAAGTTGGACTGCCACTCTTTCCCAGCTTGAAGATTTGTCGAAGTTTGCTTGGATTCTCTTTTCAGATGCTATGGCTGGCTCTTGCTAAAATCGGGGGATATAAATGTTGTTTTTATGCTTCTTTATTTTGTAAGACAGATGATACTCTGATATTGTAAAGAAACCATTGTACAAACTATTTTATCAATAAAGCAAAGTTTTATTTTCCGCTGTTTAATTTCTGTCTGTCTTGTAATTTATCTGCACCTTTTACCCTAAATGCTCCACAGAACTTAGTGCATTCCCTTTGTGAGTGACACTAACGGATGTGGGGTGTTACACGTGGTATCTGAGCTGAAGGTTACCAGATCAGATAAAGGATTTGAAAAAAAAATATATTTTCAAAACGGTTTTTAAAGACGCATTTTCAAGAGAAAAGATTTGTTTTAAAGACATATTCCCCGAAGCCATACGCACTATCTTCTCTTCCTCTGTTTAAATTCTTTTCTCCATCTTTCTTGAGTCTCTGGGGCTCCTGGCTTTCTGGGAGGTAACCTCATCGAAGGGAAAAGTAGTGCCAGGTTTCCATCCATAACCGTAGTTGTTTCATCTACGAGCAGTTTTCTTTCGAAGCTTATAGGGTTTTCCGGACGATGGAGGCAGTTTTCGAGGGATTTGTCAACATGACTACACACGGAAGGGGATGAGGAGTTTGGCTAGGGAGCACAACCCTAGGATGAGGAATTCATGGATGCAGATTTAGCTCACAAAGAAGGAAGGAATTATAAAACCTAAGACAAGAGGAAGTATCTTTACTAGGGTATGATAGGGCATATACCTAAGGACAAGGGCAAGTACGAGGACGAGATTTTCAGAAGGACAAGTACATGCTTTCGCCACTAAGTGTACCTAGAAGAAAGGTAGTAAAGTTCTGATGGAAGAGTCTAGTTTTGCTATTCGTACTATTTCCTTTGGCTTTAGCGCTTCGCATTTGTTCATATCTGCTTCCATAGTTGAGTCTCTGCACCATAGTACTTGTATAGTAGAAAGATCCCACTCGAATTTCAAATCCAATTGGTGGTCCAACCAGTTTATTTTTGGTTAGTAGGGATTTGAGAATAGCTATCGAGTTTGCTTATATCATCTCACGTAGATCGTTTAAATTCAAAGGAGATATTCCTTGGGTGCGTGTCTGATATTGGTTTAGGCCTTTGGGGCTTGTACTTGAGGAATGTCAAGTTCGACTAGGATGGTTTACGTGAGAGAGGAATAGTTGTTGCAGGCACTCCAAAGAGCGCGTAGTGACCTTTCGACTCTTATAGTTATGGCATGGCGGATAAGAGGGAGACCTATGATCATCTTAGTACATATACCTGGTACCGTGATTGAAATCTTTTTTGGAAATGGAGATCCGGAACTTCACAATCGTGAAGTTAAATTAGTTAAGATACAGTGGAGTAAAGCTCAAGAAGGCTAGATACTAGCATCATACCCTTTTCCTTGAGGGTGCATCCTTGATTTCTTTGTTTTAGGAGCTTTACACATAATTGTTTCTCTCTTTCCAAGGTATATCATCTAGGTCGTATCTTCGATCCTTAGGTAGAAGCCAATGGATGTAAACATGTGTTTGAAACATGTTATGGTTGGTGGTTGCAAGTGGTTGCTAATGGTTGCTCGTGGATGCATATGCATATGTATTAGGCACTATACCAAGTTTGGACGCTTTCATCTTGCATTTACAGATATGTATTTGTTTGTAAGTTGAACATGATATGTGATCATATGGATGATGCATATGGATGAATGGCTGTGCATGCATGTAGTATTTACATAACTAGGGATGCTTGCATACATGGTTGGACGCATGGCACTGACATGACTCGCATTAAGGAGGTAGACTGAGTCAGTAGACTGCCTGATTTTACAGTAGATAAAGACATATACACACACTATGCATATGAACATGAATGCATTAGAAATCTTTTAAGGACAATGAATTCCTGTGATTGAATGGTTGAGTAGATGGGTGATTGGATGGTAGGACACATTCTTCCTAACTTGAAGATTTCGGGGACGAAATCCTTTTAAGTGGGGGAGAATGTAACACCCCGTAATTCTGTAACACTAAGATTCACAAATCAGGGTATAATTAATTTTTATAAGAAGAATTAAGGGAAACGGGTAGCGCCAATGCGTTCGTCTCGAAATTCTGCTTGAGATAGAGTCCGAGTTTGCATAAATCGGACTATGTATGAAGGAGATATGGACGAACGAAGTTAGGCAGAGAAACCGGAAACAGACCAGAATGCACTGGCGCACTTGTGAAGTGCGCCCGTACAAAAATGCACTGGCGCACCTGCCAAGTGCGCCCATACTAATCCAACACCGAATTCTGGAGTGTTCTGTGCTGACGTGTCTCCTTTTGAGTGGTTGGATGATGTGTATTCGACCTGTGCGATTCTGATGGCTTCTATGATGATCTAAGGGCCCTAAAACACTCTCTACACCTATAAAAGAATGCCTAGACCTAAGGGTTCCTCCACACAAATTCTCTAAGGCATCTACATACTGCTTCTCTCTACTCTAGTCTCCACCATTAAAATAAATCTAATCCTCCACTAAAACAAGTTATAGTTCTTCTTCTAATTGGAGATTCAAATCAAGATTAAAGCTTCAAGAAGGGAATCAAAAGCTGATTCAACGGTTTCAAGCAACGTCGCACGAATCATAGCAACGCCATCTTTCTTTTCTAATCTAAATCTCTGTAAGTTAGTTATTTTTAGACTTGAACGTTTTGTTTTTATTCGTGACATGAAATTAAAGGGATAAAAGACTATGCCTAATCTTTCTACTTGAATCAGTGCTTGTACCTTTGGACCTAATTAAGAACTGTTGTGATTCGATGATGAATAAGACTGTGACTGTGAAACTATGGACTTTGGAACCATATGCCTTGGAACTATGAACATTGCCTATGACTATGAACATTGCCTATGACTATGGACATTGCCTATGACTACGAACATTGCCTATGACTATGGACATTGCCTATGACTACGAACATTGCCTATGACTGTGACTGTGACTGTGACTATGAGGATTATTTCCTTGACTAAACCTATGCCTTTGATTAGAAAACATAAACTATTACCTATGACATAACAAGGACGTCTGGGATTAAACACCTATGATTCATGACTAGAAAAGTGTTGCTTAAGTTTTGTGATTATGAGATTGGGTCTAAACCCGATTATTTATTCTGCCTGTCCTTGGTTTTCTTTGGTTTTAGACCTTGGGAATTTACCTATTAAGTTAGGTCTACCCATGTTCTTTAACCTACTCTGTCTATTCTTGGTTTTAGACCTTGGGAATTTACCTATTAAGTTAGGTCTACCCATGTTCTTAAACCTACGTCGTTATTCAAAACCATTTTATGCCAGTTGTTATATCTATCCTTTTCATAGCAATCTTTGGTTCATTCCCTATTTGTTACGAATCTAGATTTATCTATAATCTAGATTGAAACACGATTATACGAACGGTGGGAATGCGATTTGGGGCAAAATATGAAATTTACTAAAACGTAGTTTAACTTGGAAATTGGCATAAATTGGGAACATGTATTATGGCATATTCATAGAAATGCAAATTGGATAAATTTGACATGAATTATAAGATGTGTAATTTGAATCTAGTATTGACGTGAAAATCTAGTGTTGACGTGTAAATCTAGCATTTACATGAATAGTGAGCTAGAGTAATAAGTTTAGTTTGACGTGAATTAGAATGTTGAATCGGAATTGGATTAGCTAATTTGGCACGGTAAGTATATTGGCATAAATGTGAAATTGGCCATAATTGGGAATAACTGTCATGTTTTGCAAAATCATAGTTAGTGACACTTAATTTGGTATAGTTTACATACCAAAAGGGCATAAATATGATATAGAGGGGAGAATGGGCCATAAGAAGAAACGTTGACAATTCACATTAAAAGAGTAATTAGGAAATAAGTAAATTAGGAATAATTTACTTATAGAATTTGGCTTGAATGAGGAAATGTAAATTTAGACAAATTAAAGGTTTATTAACGACACCTCTTGTAATGACACACCAGAAAGTTCTAGGGTGACAGAGAGGATAGTGTCTAGGCTTGGGTTTGGTAAATACAAGTTTCCTGCTCTCCCTGGCTATCCTAACTGATCCGACGGACGGGATGGTTACTTTCAAAACCTGATTTGAAAACTAATCAAAACCCTTTGAACTTAGAAAACACAAATATGCCTAACCTGAGGTTAGACAGAGTTGCGATGTAAACCTGCCCGGAACCAACCGGCACATCTAGTATTCGCAACAATATCTGTCTAATGTGAGTGGTCGCGGCTTTAATCTATTTGGTTAAAGCTAGAACAAGAATGGTAGGGTTAAGTTAATCTAAGACACTTAACCAGTTCAGCATCATAACTAGACTGATGGGTGGGGTTAGGTTCAGACTGACACTTAACATAGTTAAGCTAGAATGGGAGGGTTAAGTCTATAGGAACACTTAACCAACTTAACACAGTCTAGCAAGAATGGGAGGGCCAAGTCCATAGTGACACTTAACCAAACTTATGGTAACAAGACCAGATTTGTAGGGGTTAAGTAACTAAGAAAACACTTAGCCAAATTAACATGTTAACTAGACTAGAAGGTGGGGTTAAGTAAAGTTAATACACTTAGCCAAATTAACATGATCACTAGATTAGAGGTTGGGGTTAAGTAAATACACTTAGCCAATTTGATATGTTAGGTGCGCTAGACCGTAGGGTTAAGTAAACTTGAACACTTAACCATCAGATTGTGATAAAGGAATAGGATTAAGTCTAAAACATGAAGGGATAATACATAACCGTTAATGACATGTTAGTTAAAACAGACGGACAAGGTTAAGTTAAAAAGGAACACTGAACCAATACAGGGCGAATGAGTAGGGTTAAGTAATAAGAAATACCTAACCAATATAACTTGGTTTGTGGTGGGGTTAAGTCAACATGAATTACTGATAACACTTAACCAGTTTGACAGGATAAATGAAGAGGGTTAGGTTGGCTTGAATTGACTAATGACACTTAACCGATCCAAATTGACGGGAAAGGGAACTAAGTGGTAAATCTTAGTTAGTAGAACTTAGTAGCAATTCTTAGTGTAACACGGGAAGGAGCGAATGTCCGTCTGAGTAAAAAGAAGGCTCCAACGAATTGGGTTACGAAGCCCGAGGCTTCGAGGGGACGTGAGGGTACTCTTGGTATCCCTCTGTGAGGCTGCAGATGATCCTCCTGGGCTCACAGAGGTTAAGGTCTGCGTAGAAGAACCAGGGGTATGCCTTGGTTGCAATATATATATGGCAACCTAAAGACTAGTATGGATCGACATGATTCGGCGAGAAAACGGTAGCCTTGTGATAGCAACTCGTCGTCTACCATCCATCTTTAGTCAATCGAGATACGTGAAGCGGAAAGGCGGAGAACTCCAAAAGACCATATACTTGCTATCTAGTTATGGGTGAGGATGGCCATAGGATAGAGGGGCACCGGGGGCCGACGTATAGTTCTCATTTTACAAGGTGTGCCTTTCATTAGTTGAGGGAGGGGTCAAGTGGGACCATAGCCACTGGAATAAAAACAGACCTTAGCATCTGCATCGGCAGATATCTGAAAGCTCCCGACCGAGTTTTGTATTCCTTGATTTGCCCTGACACAGGACTCGGGTCGCACATTACAGGACATGTGCATCTAGACAAGCGATAACGATTCGCGATACATGCGTGGGGAAGTATAGGAACATATACCACTCTAGGTAGTGTGTCCTAGACTTGGGGGCATCGTTCGACAAGTAGCATAATTCCTAGTTGAACTAGGTGGCATAAATCCTGAATCCGAGAAGCGTTCAACAGACAGCGTAAACTCTAGTTGAATCTGAAAGGCACTTGGTAGAAAACCCTAGATTAAATCTAGGTAACAAATAAATAAATGGATGCCTGAAGGTGATGAAAAATACAGGGATTGGGATCATGTAAGCGTTACTAGTTGGGACATTAGTTAGCTGGTGCAGAGATAATAGAAGTCTGTATAATAAGGAAATAGCGAAGCGGCGAAAGTATTAGAGCGTATACAGTTTATCTTAGCATATCTTGTGACTACCTTGTCTAATCTTGTTGACCCTATCGTCATGGTGTAATCATGTATTCAGTTAATTCATGTCATTTTGTTTTTCCATGTTCACATGCTAGAAGTTACTGAACTTACTCAGGCTTTATGTCTGACTCTGTTTTTCTTTCGTCTTCTTTTCTTCCGTTTCCCCCCCCCCCCCCAGGTAGTAAAGGAGGGAATAGTTTAGCTTAGGTTAAGTTGGACTGCCACTCTTTCCCAGCTTGAAGATTTGTCGAAGTTCGCTTGGATTCTCTTTTCGGATGTTATGGCTGGCTCTTGCTAAAATCAGGGGATATAAATGTTGTTTTTATGCTTCTTTATTTTGTAAGACAGATGATACTCTGATATTGTAAAGAAACCATTGTACAAACTATTTTATCAATAAAGCAAAGTTTTATTTTCCGCTGTTTAATTTCTGTCTGTCTTGTAATTTATCTGCACCTTTTACCCTAAATGCTCCATAGAACTTAGTGCATTCCCTTTGTGAGTGACACTAACGGATGTGGGGTGTTACAGAACTCCATGCAGTCGCACTATCTCTCGAAGATAAACGGATGCTAGCCATGATGCGGTCCTCTTGCTCTTCACCGGAATAAAATGGGCGCTCTTCGTGAGTCTATCCACTATGACCCATATGCTAGTATTCGCCTTCCTTGTTCTCGGCAATCCATCCACAAAATCCATAGAGATACTTTCCCACTTCCATAGCGGGACCTCCAATGGATGCAGTAGCCCACCGGGCTTCTTCGACTCGGCCTTTACTTGCTGGCAAACAATGCAACTAGAAACAAACTCTGCCACATCCTTTTTCATCCCATCCCAAAAGAAAATGCGCTTCATATCCCGGTACATCTTATCCCCTCCGGGATGTATGGTCATCCTCGAGTGATGTGCCTCCTCAAGAACTTTATTTACTAAGTCTCCCACTCGTGGGACACATAGTCTTCCATCATGCCTTAGCCATCCCGTGTCATCAATAGTATATCTAGCGAGGTGACTTGATGTCTCACCCCGAATCAACTTGTCCATGATCTCGACTATCTGCGGGTCTTCCCTCTGTGAAGCCCCAACTTGATCAAGAAGTGTAGGTCTAAGCTCGAGGGATGCTAACGAACCAGTCATCGACTCAATAGCAAGTGTAAAATCAAAGGTTGCTAAGAACTCTAGATTCTTCATTTCAACAAATAAAGGGCTCAAAGTCAACCTTTTCCTACTTAGCGCATCCGCCACAACATTACCCTTGCAAGGGTATAAGCTATATCAAAGTCATAAGATGCCAAGAATTCCATCCACCTCTGTTGCCTTAGATTTTAAATCCTTTTGCGGAAAGAGGTACTTCAAAGACTTATGATCAGTATATAACTCGAACCTTTCGTCTAGAAGATAAAGGCGCCACGATTTAAGTGCAAAGACAATCGCTGCCAACTCCAAATCATGAGTGGGATAGTTCTCCTCATGCACTTTAATTTATCTACCCCCAAAACATACCACCTTCCCTTCTTGCATTAGGACAGCGTCTAATCCCATGCCACACGCATCGGTGTACACGATAAACATCTTACTCATCAAGGACATCAGGATATTCTCTGACCCCCCTCACAGATTGCAAACTATCGATGGGTGAGTCGAGGGATTCTAGATAACACAACAGGACGGGACCCATAGGGTTATGAGAAATCTCTAGGGTATTACCAAGGCGAGTCGTGAGCCTCACCACCCTATGCTCACAATCAACCCGTATCCCATAAGACCGAGAATATATGCATTACATGCGAATTTACACTCAAGATAGAAATCTACAAATCCACACTGATCATGGATAAATGGGCGGAACCCCCAATTGGATTTGAAACACTAACGGGATCCTCAACTAGACTAGTACTTAGGTGCACACTTTCAACAAGGTCAGAAGAAATAAAACTTCGTGATGCGCCAGAATCGAATAAGGTACGAACAGGAAAATCAGAAATGTAAACAAGACTTTCTACATAAATACTACCTTGATCAAGAGCTGGAAGAGCAAGGAGAGCCTGCAACTGCCCTTCAGAGGGTCCTGCTCGCTGAGTTTGCCCTTGCTTCTTGGGGCAATCCTTGCTGAGATGTTCAGATTCTCCACAGAGAAAGCACTCGCCCAACTTCCTCTTCTTCATCCTACAGTCTTTAGCTATGTGTCCAGTGATCTTACAGAAGTTGCACTTCCTCCTTTCTCTTGACTTGTTGTCCTTGCTGTTGTTGTTCTTGCCTCCTTTCCCAGAATCTACCTTCTTGCCTCGAGACTCACTCGCATTGATCTCCTTCTTGCCACTCTTATCTTCTTCTTGTAGAAGGGCCATATTTACCAAACTCTCGAAGGTCGCCCCCATGGGTATATGAGACATGGCCAAACCGTGCAATGGCTCGTTCAATCCTCGAGCAAAGTGTAGGGCCTTCTTCTGATCTGTGTTAACCAAGTCTAAACTGAACCGAGCAAGTTGAATAAACTTATTCACGTATTCTCTCACGGTCATGTCCCCTTGCTTTAGTAATAGGAACCTCCCCATCTGAAGGTTCTCCTCTGTTGATGATAGAAACCTCAGTCCAAACCTTCTCCTAAACTCATCCCAAGTCTCAATTGGCCTAGTATTTGTGGTGACTACCTACCAATAAGCTGCTTCCTCTTTCAATAGCCATACCGCCAATAGAACTTTCCTATGGTCTTCTATACCAAAGATAGCAAAAAGGTCTTCAGTTTCCTTCAACCGGTTTCTTGCCTCCACATAAGTCTCTGTCCCAGCAAAATTCTTGCCACCCATCTCCTTAAAGTCTTTGCAAATCTTTTCGAAATCCGCTTGTGGACGCTGAGGAGGAGGAGGAAAGTCTGCAGGGCCCGCCCCGTTGGCCCTAGCTTCCAAGAACCTTCGGAACCATCCGGTTATGGGTATTCCCTCGGGAAGGTTAATATCGGCCATGCTAGAAACTAAAAGGAAAAGATATATTCAGAACGAGGAAAGAAAGGAAAGTGGTAATGGATTTTGGGGAATAGCCTTTTAAAATAAACTAGACTTTTCTTGGAAAATACTTCTTTATAATCGGTTTTGAAAATAGTTTTTCAAAAGGTAAGTTTTAAAAACCTTTTGCTCAAATCTTGTAAACCTCGCTCTGATACCAAATGAAACACCCCACCTCCGCCAGGGTCACTCTTGCAAGTACACTGGCTTTGGAGGGGTGTTGGACAAGGTAAACATGCATAAAGATATCACAAGACAGAACATACGAGTAAAACAGAGTAAATAAAGCAGCGGATAAAACTACTATTTCAAAACCATAGTCAACTTACATCAAAAGTACTAAGTCATTATTTTCCAACTACTACAAGTCTAGAAACATAAACTGGAAATAACATAAAGTAAACTATCCCCAAAGTAGACGTGGTAAAGCCATAGCGAGCTCAAGTCCAAACCGTACATGAGCTATCCAGAAAGAAAGCTAAAGATCCAAGCTAGGTGCTAGTGTTCCCACCCTGAGAACCTGGGGGGGGGGGGGACGGAAGAAAAGAGGTGAAATAAAAAGGGTCAGTCATAAAGACTGGTAAGTCCTACCTACTATTAGTATAAAAACTAATAAAGTTAACTGGACATGTAAAAAAGAGATAAAACATAGGATGATAACTGGCATGGTGAAAAGTTAACAAGAGTGGCATTGCATATACAAGGTTAAGTTGCACCAAGTGTACTAGTATTCTAATCCATGTCAAGTTTAAACAAGAAATGATCCCTTGGCCCAAAGTTGGCCCAACATCATGAGATGACCTAAATCAAGGTCCAACTACACGACCTAGTCGATCGGCTCCCTATAAGCCTAACTCGTCAAGTGTCGGTGTCATACGTCCCAACCGCGAGATGTAGTCGACTGTGCAAGGTCCACCCTAGGGTGTATCCGGGCCCTAGGGTGCCAACCACTGACACCAAAACAAGCACGCACAGTCCAAGCCTACTGGTGCCCATGTCTGTCTTTCATCCCCGGACTATGTGCACGATCATAGTCCGCTAGAATCTACAATGGCGCACCGACCTAGTCGTCCCTTTTGGTCACTTACATTCAGCCCAGTAATCGTGCCCCACCCCTAGCCTAGTCCCTAGGGTATCCCGATACTCCCTGGTGGGTTACTGCTGAAAGGGGCCCTGCAAACTAGGGTTTCTAATGGGTTAAGTGTGGTTAACCCTATCCAAACCATGTATCAAGTTGGTTAAGTATACCCAAGTGGTTTATGCCTTAACCCCAACAATCTATCATGTTTAACTGGTTAAGTATTCAAGTAGTCCATGACTTAACCCTACCATGTGGCATTAATTAACTTAATGCAACCCAACCTCTCATATTAGACTTTGTTGTGGTTACTAGTTAAGCCAGGCGGGTGCGGGTAGCTTTACACCACAACCTAGTCTAACCTCGGGTTTTAAGTGCGGTATGACCAACTACTCACATAGGGTCCTATTGTTTGTAGCCACTAGTTAAGACGGTCGGTTCTGCATAGATTTATGCTACAAACTCAACCCAACCTCGAGTTGGCCACTTTCATGTTTTCTACGTGTCATGTCCACGTTCATGTTTTGAAGCATAATCACATGTCATATTTTCAAGTCATGTTTCATGTCATTTAAGTTTACCCATAACGTAACCCCATCACACGTAAGTTCGCATCAACACAAATAGATCAAAAAAAAGGGGAACATAAGAATATGACAAGGTGGGCATAAGATGGCAAAGTCTATCACAAGTTAAACATGGTGATATTTGAGGCAAAATGGGTTCAACATACTAGCATATGGCCTCAACATGTATGATAGCATAAAAGGTGACTTGGCCTCAAACATATCAAATAGCATAAGGGTGCTTTGGCCTCAAGCATGCATAATAGCATAAGGGTGATTTGGCCACAAACATGTATGATAGCATAATTAGCAAATAGGGTGGTAACATGGTAATAGTTGACATAGGGTGACAATCCTAACTTGTGCATAGCAAATAGGTTCAATATCATCATATGCATGTTAAGGAACATGAGGGGTTAAGGTTTGTTAACATGCATAAGCCATAATCCATTTCATAGCATTTTTCCCTAAAGTCAACATGTAAGGTACAAGGTTCATGATAGATCCACAATCATAGATCAAGAGAGGCATGAATAGATCTATGCATACAATGATAGGTTCGAGGAAAATATTGCACTTAGGTCCAACTCCAATCTACACATGTATGGCATTAAACGTAGCAAAATAGGGTGATAAACTTGTGATTAGCATATAGGTCCATCATGGCAAGTTAATATCAAGGTCATGAGGGGTTCTATGTTGCATTTATGCACAATCACCACATAAAGCTCATAGCATTCCACCCAAAAGTCAACATAAATGGTACTAGATTCATGATAGGTAAACATTAGGTCCACAAACATAGATCAATAGGGTCATGAATGAATCTATGCATGAAATCCAAGGCAAGCATAACACAAAATTCTCATTTCAACTTGCTACATGTCATATTAAGTTCATAGTTTAGATCTAAGAGTAGAGTAGGGCTTACAAAGCATGGCTATGAGAACTAGAACCAAATAGAACAAGATAGAGATGTTGTAGAAGCTCTAGAAATGATGTAGAAACACAAATAGCCTTGAGAATAAGTAGATCCTTTGATTTGATGAAGAAAGATGGCTCCTTTGCTTTAGATCAAGCTTAGGCTCTCAAGCTCTCAAGTTGAAGAAGATGGAGGCCAGGATTAGGAAGCATTTTGGCATAATTTAGTTGTAGGAATGATTAATGAGGGTTTAGGCTAGGTCTTAGGGTCTTTTTATAGAAATTTATGTTAGTTTAGGCCATAGGATTAACCCTAATTCAGATATGAGCCATCAAATCACGTCACTAGCCAACAAAACAAGACCCAGGAGCCAAAACAGGTACACCAGGCCAAGCTGGCCGACCACCCAGGTCGACAGGGGTGTCGACTAGGCAGTCGACACCACCTGGGGTGTGTCGACTCCCAAGTCGACTCCCCAGTCGACTTGGGGCTGGCGGGAATTTTCCCGTCTATCCTGCTTGGGCTGAATTTGAATTCTGAATTCAAATTTGAACTGTTTTTTGAACTTGAAACTTTCTGAAAACTTTGACGGGCCATAACTTGGTCATACGGACTCCGATTTTCGAAAACTCGGACTCTATTTCGCGTATTTTTCCGATACGAACGCAATGGCACAGTCCGTTTCCCTTGATTCATATTTTATCATTTAATCCTGCCTTGATTTATGTTATAACATGTTATTCAAAATACGGGTTGTTACATTCGACCCCCCCTGACCTGGTCGACTGGGTAGTTGACCTGGGGGTCGACCTACTCCCGAAATCCAGTTTTTGAACCTGGTTCATTCTGATGTATTTGGTCACGTTTTCTACCTAGGTTCGTCCGCCTAACCCTATATAAACAGCCCTCTAGCCTCATTCTCTCTACACCATTTCATTCTGCCTATACTCTACCTCGGTTCTAATTAAATAAAATAATGGCGTCGCTATTCTGCTGAAATCTGAACTGAAACTAGGACTAAAGCACCTTCTTCCAACCTGATTAGAATTAAAAGCTAAATCAAATCTCAAATCAGAGTTTAGAGCTACGACAACAATTAAAGAAGAGTAATTCATCCTTTCTGCATCAACACCAGTTTATTTCCTTTCTTAAACCACGAAAGGCAAGGGCAGTTATTTTCCGATATAAACTTTAATCATAATTGTGACATGATTGTAAATCTGAATTTGAGATTGTGTATGTTCTGTTCTGATCTATTTTATTATGTATCTCTTCTTCTTTCTGTTCTATAGCCAGGCTACTACGAGCCTACGCCAATCTCCTAAGAGATTAACACACAAACGCTAAAATGTTTGGGACAAATAATGAATGTGGCATAATTGGACATGGCTAATCTGTGACTGATTTAAGAAAAAGGACATAGGTTGTAAACTAGATTTAGATCTATGCATATTCTGTGAATTGGAAGAAGAGGGACCATGGTATGTTAACATGTGACTTGAGACATTGGACATAACGCATATTTTGAATTAAGATCTGTTATAACTAGATTGTTGGGCATATTGTTTATATAACAGTTCATGATTTGAAAGAAAATATGACTTAGGTGTGAAGATCTATATTAAGATTTGATAACTATCAAATGTGAATAACACCTAAGTAGGAGATTTTTGAATATATGACATGCATTGAAATCGATGGCTATATTTGGTATAATTTATATGTGAATCTTTTGTACTAGGCAAGTTGAACTAAATTGGGACATGTAAATTATGACCATAATCTGTGACATGTAAATTCAATGCAAACGTGGGGTATATGATCATAGTGTGAATCATGACAACTATTTAGGCATGCAAACTTAGGCCAAATTTATAATTAGGCAAGATATGTTTGTGAAACTTTAAGGAATGATTAAATCTGTTATATTTGCCTAATTTGCTAGTTCTGCTATATTTGCCTAATCTGCTAGTTCTGTTATATTGCCTAATCTACTAGTTCTGTTATATTGCTTAATCTGCTAGTTCTGCTCTACTGCCTAGTCTGCTAGATCTGTTCATCTGCCAAATATGTCATCCGCTAAGTCTGCTGAAAATGCCAAATCTATTATATGCTAAATCTGCTAAATTACTTAATCTGCTGAATCCGTTAAGTCGCCTAATCTGCGAAAATCTGTTATCTACTATATCTGTTAAGTTGATATATTCAGTCTGTTATTGACATAATCTGAATTAGCTATGAATAATTGACACGTATATTAGGCGTGGTCATAAATGGTAAATTATTAATTAATTGGCCGCAAAGATAAACATGGCTGACTCGAGGTTAGAATGAATTTGCGGTGTAATTCTGCCCGGAACCGCCCGACACATCCAGTGGCTGCAAACAATAGGTTCTAATGTGAGAAGTTAGTCATAACGTGCTTGAAACCCGAGGTTAGACTCAGTTTGCGCCAGAAATCTGCCCGCAACCAACCGGCCTAACTAGTAGCTGCAAACTGTCAGTCTAATGTGAGAGGTATGGACATTAATATTTAATTAATGAAAATCTGAGATAAATATGATGTCTAAAACGTGTTGGGCGAATAGGATTAAACCCACTAGACTGATGAATTTAATTAATCTGTTCCTTGAATCTGTAGGCCCAATTGCAAAGTTAGACAAATCTGTAAATCTGTTAAATCCGTATATATGATCCGTTAGTCTGAAAACTTATATGATCTGTGAACTAGTTGATCTGAATTCTGTATGTCTGAAACTTGTAAACAAGTTAATCTGAAATCTGTTAGTCTGGGGACACAAGGTTAGGAGGGGAATTACTTGTGTCATCTGTTGTTTGGGACCCATATTAGTCAGTAACCCTTTCTGGTATCAAAACTTTGACCCAACAGTAGGTAGGGTCCGGGCATGCTTACTGAACTAATTATAAGCGGTTCATTCCGATAATGGCGAGGGGTGTTGATGGTGCGTTCCAACCGGGTCATGTGCGTGCATGGATCCCGGTCTGCCTCTGAGGATGTAAGACGCCGTGACATCTGTAAATAGGTCTGTGCCAATTGGTTGTCACTTTATGTAGTGATACACCCTACTGTGGGGCCGACACAGGGTATTTATGTATTAGGGAGCCGGTCGCTTGGGGTAGGGTTTTAGGGTACACTTAGTTCTGTCTGTTTCTGTTGGTACCGTCTATTTCTATTGGGTGGTAACACCTGTCTGTTTCTGCGTGGTACCATCTGTTGGGGTGGTAAAGGCCCATTACTAGTGTACACCTAATTCTACATTCTATTTCCGTAGGGATTAATCTGTTTCTGCTTCTGTCTGTTTCTGTTCTGGTGGTAAAGTCCCATTACTAGCACTCTCTTCTGTGGAAATTATTCTGTACCCGTTTCTGTTTTAGTTTAGACATTAGGGTGACACCTAATTCTGTTATACTAGTATTAGTGCAGAGAAGTGTAAAGAAATAGCTTATGTCATTCTGTTCTTTTGTAATATCCGCTACACCTGTTATTGTTATCTCTCGTCCAATTTTATTTTCATGTCATGTTATTATTATCTGTTCATAACTGAAAATCACTGGACTTGCCAGACTTTTTGTCTGACCCTTATTGTTTTGCCTCCTTTCTTCCGTTTCCCCCCTAGGTTTTGTAGAAGGGAGTACTCTAGCTTGATCTAGATTTCTTCCACTTGAAGTGCTTAAAGTATGGCTTGTCTTCTTTTGTGGAGATTATGATATTAAACTATGCATTCTGAAGGCTTTTGTACAAGACTGATGTTTTGTACTTGAATTCTGATATTGTGATTTGAAAGGATTTAACCAAGCTTATTTCGGTTTCTGTTGTAATAAAGTTATAAATTTTTCAAGTACTGTTTTATCTGTCTTATAAGTTTCTGTTCTGTTTACTAAAATGCTCCACCAAAGTTAAGGCATTCCCTTTGTGAGTGACCTTAACGGAGGTGGGGTGTTACAGAACAAAAGTCTTCCCTTCATAAAGGGGCTACCATCATTTGTGTACACTTAAAATAAATGTGGGATATCTCCATTGTAGGACCTATACGGATAAAAAAATTGCCTATAAATTTAGGAAATATACCAAAGTGTGTTCCCTTTAGATTTAAAGTCTTTAATGGACAGTTACGGTCTACATCAATTTCAAAAAGGGGTATGAAGTAATTAGGTGGACATTTCCTTGATTTGCATTAGGTAGTCTAAATGGGATGATGGGCGAATGCTTGACGGTATTTCAATAAGTTTGGTGTCATATTCAATAAATGGCGTTATACACATAGGTCGATAGAGTCATCAGTCCTATAGTAGTTAAAAATATAGGTTAAGCTTATAGATGGACCACACACAAGGGAGATAGGTCTTACTGAAAGGCATTGACTTTGTAACAGCCCGCATTTTACGTATCGGAGGATTGTAAAATATTTTTATTTAATTCCCTGAGGGTTGGATCATTTTCATATCTCGATATGCTGGTTATGGGGATGTGAGACATGTCCATAATTTTTACCAATTTTATTTGTGACCATTTTGCCCATATCCGTCTTGTACAGGTGATAACTTTTGATTGGGATAAAATCAGGTGCTGGGGTCGATCTCATTGAAAAGGAAATGGTGTCACAAATTCCGTATACTTAGGGATGGCAATGGGGCGGGGCAGGCGCGGGTAGTACCGCCCCATCACCCGCCCCGTTGGGTCATTTTTCACCCCGTGCCCGCCCCATACCCACACGGGTATCCATTAAACGGGTTTTAAATAGGTTGCGGGTAATGACGGGTTTTCGTGGGTATCCATTATATTTATTCAATTTATTTTTAGTCATTTATTGAAATTATTCAAAAGTACATTTGGTAAAAATAACAAATTAGACCAATTCTTAAATGCTAACCTCAAAATACCAATACATGTTTAAACCAACATCCAAAAAAGAAGAGACAACAACAGAAGTATCCATCAAAATATCAACAGCTATTTATAAATTGTTGAGTAAAAGCATGCACACAAATACCGAACAACCAACAACAACATTTTTTGTATTGACTATTGAGAATAAATCGCATTCAATACGGGCACGGGTACCCGCGGACATGGATATCTTACTATCCGTACCCGCCCCATTAATTAACGGATATTAAAAATACCCGTTTATTTTACCCATGGATACCAATTTAACTGTCCATTTCATATCCATGATGGATTTTACCCGCGGTTATCCACGGGTATGGATTTTTTTGCCATCCCTACGTATACTAGTCACATTAAAGATTTGGTTTAGCGGTTTGAGAGGAATCGCTGTTTTTGTGTTTCGCAGTTTGTTGTTCAGGTTTTTGAACCATTAGTGGGCTGGTGGGAGGCTATGAATAAGGGGTTAGAGGCACGAAGAATAGTTTACATTCTCCATTCTCTCATTTGGTTGAGCCCGTGATCCTCCTTGTTCAATCAAATACACCTTTCCACCATTAAAATTCTAGATCTACATAAGAGAATTGAAGATCTACATCGTTTGAAGCTAGATCACATCAACTGAAGAGGTTGAAGCTAATTTTTCGATGTTTGGATTTAGATCCAAGTGTTTTTGTGTTGTTTTGAAGATTTGGTGAGTGATATGCATCTCTCACATGGATTCAATCAAGTATATGAGTTGTTTGATCATTATTTCATCATTTTCTAGTTGTATTCACCTAGATCTGCATCATGGTAAGTATATTTTCATATGAATCACCATAGGATCTAATATAGAAACTTAAAACCGGTAATTTCTATGTTAATTTATATATTTATGCAAGTTTAGATCTATTATTTAGTCGATTCATTGTTTATCATGATTTTGGTGAATTTCTCATGTTTGAGTGATGGTTAATCGTTATGTTGATGGTTGTTGATGATTGATTTTGATGGACTAGCTAAATCAAGTGTTTTGCACTAATTTTAAGTCGAATTAAAGTTGAATTTGTTGGGAAATCATATGGACCGGTCATATATTGCATGGATCGGCTTGGCATCTTCGCCAAGCAATGGATGGATCAGTCACAGTTTGATGGACTGGGCAGAAATTCTGGGCATGGATCGGTCAAAGTTTGATGGACCGGGCAGAAATTGTGGGTATGGATCAGACATGTATGGATCAGACATGTATGGGTGGGACACGTATGGGTCGAACATGTATGGACCGGGCAGTTATTCGAAGCATGAACCAGTCAGTTTTTCGAAGCATGGACCGGGCAGTTTTTCGAAGCATGGACCATGTAGTTTTTTCGAAGCATGGACGGGGCAGTTTTTCTTGAAGCATGGACTGGACAAAATTGATGGACCGGACATTTCCATGGATTGAGCGTTTCATGGACCGGGCATTTCTATGATGACGTATGATTTTGGATCGACGATGATCATGGCTTCAAAGTAAATTCAAGGACGAATGTTCGAAACATTGTAATGTGTTCGTTGATTGGTGTAAAGCAACGAATGTGAAGATGACTCAAGGATGTTTTGAGTTCGTGGATAATGGTTGCTCGAGGGAGACTTGGGCTTGTGAATGGTCATCGGGGTTGATGGCTAGAGATGTGAAGGCTGAGAGATTATCGTTGTCGTAAGTTCTAGCGGACTCAAACCAGACGTACTTTGGGCAGTCGTGAAGGGCTTCGTACCTTGGGAAGTCGCAAAGGGCCTAGCTGTCGAGATTTGAGAAGGAAAACATATGAGTCGTAAAGGCGTACGGAGTTTTTGCTAGAATTGGGGTTTACCATTAGCCCTTGACATATGGGAGGTGGTCATCATACGATTAACGATGGTTTCGAAGCAGAAAAGGCTGTGGTAGCTAGGGTCATGAATGTTTGGTTGTTTTTCTTGTACCGTCTCATGTAGATTGTTTGACGTCAAAGGAGATGTTTCTTGGTTGTTTGTCTAATACTGGTTTAGGCCTCTGGGGCTTGTGCATGAGGGATGTTGATCTCAAATAGGATGGTTTATGTGAGATATAACTATTTGCTATGGTTGTTATTGTCTGGTTACTTCTGATTGCCATGGATATATAGTTGTTGGTTGTTCTATGATTTCCATGGATGGATGGTTGTTTCCAATTGATTGCTTGTAAAGGCTATCACTGTCAGATATGGGGAAGACAGGTTTGGGTTCTTCTCTGGTGTTTGGTAGATTTGGTTATTAGTCTAACTATTCTCATATATTTTGTTGATTATATTATATAGTGTTGAATAACATGATTTTGATCGATGCCAACGAATGAAGCTACTATGGGAATCGAATCATAAAGATAAGGTTTATATATATATGTACATTGAGTCGTGTTAGAATTATGTTAAAATCTATCCTCAAGTATACACGAATGTGCTAATCAAAGTTATATATATGTTTATAAACCTTCAAAAGCCAGATATGTGCAGAAATTGGCCTACCAGTCGATTGGTAGGAAATTGACCAGTCGACTGGTCAAGCTGTTTTTGCATATAACGGCTAGTTTTGATAAAATATTATTTATACGATTAAATTCTACCAGTCAACTGATGATTTTTAACTAGTCGACTGATTCAACCCAGAAACTATTTTGTGAAGAGTCACCCTCCTTCATGAAGAGATTCCTCTTCATTAATCAAAGAAAATGGACATAACTTTTTATAGAAACTATTCATGAAGGATTGCTACTCTTATACTACTATATAAATAACTTCAATCATGTTTTACAATCACTTAATTTTACCGAATTTTACTAGTTTTTCTGATCGTCATTGTATTCTCTCCATTTACATTCTTTGCAAATAAAATCTCTCCAATTAAATTATTTGTTAAATCCTTGAATCAATTTAATATCATTTGATTCAACATGCAAATATTCTTCCTTAAATCTTCACATTCAAATCATATACTCGAGGATCAGAATATATCAAGGTTTTACTTAAACTATTGACTACCCGTGTTGATTCAAGAACACAAATCAGAAGTTACTTGTAATTGTTGAAGACCTGTGTAGTTGCTCAGGCAAGAGGCATCCTTGTTGGGGCTTGGATGTACTGATCTATTCCTCCGGGTTAAGAGAGGGCGTTGTTATGAATTCCGAAGAGGAGCTTCGAGACTGGACGTAAGGCGGGAAGTCAGAACCAGTATATAAACTCCTGGTGTCTCTTTTACTTTATTTTCCACATTTATTTTGTTTGTGATATATCTCGATAATTTAGGTTTTATTTTGCATAACTATTGCATATTATTTAGCTAGCATATCACGTACATTTCCGATATATCCATATAGATCCTTTAAAGTCGTATGCATCGACCTTTCCATTTGGTATCAGAGCTAGATTTATCATTTAAACCTAAAACCGTTAATTGATACATAAACATTATGGATAGTTAGCACTAGCAATAATACCGGATACTCTGAAGGCCAATCAACTACTAGACCACCCTTCTTTAATGGCATGAATTATAGTTACTGGGCTAATCGAATGAGAATATACATGCAAGAAAATAGTTATGTTGCATGAAATATTACTCAAAAAGAGTATACATAACCTACTACTGCATACACTGAATGGTCAAATATTGAGAAAAATGAAGCTACTGCAAATGCTAAGGCCATGAACATGCTACATTGTGCTCTAGATAGAAATGAGTTCAGTCAGATTTGTATGTGCAACACTGCATATGAAATCTGGAGAACACTTTAGATTACTCATGAAGGCATGAACAAAGTTAAACAGAGTAAAATATCCATGCTCAAAAATTAGTTTCAAAATTTTAAGATGAATGAAAACGAATCCATAAATGATATGTATTCACGTTTTCAAAATATTTATCATTCTTCATTAGGACTAGGAGAAAAGTATTCCGACTTTGATATAGTTTCAATAGTTTTGAATTCTTTAACGGACGAATGGGCGAGAAAAGTATTAGCGATCGAAGAAGCTAATAATCTCTCTGCTATGAAACCTGAAGAATTGATCGATAATCTAATGTCTTATGAAGTGAATTTACAGGCAAAGAAAGCATAGGTATAAGATAAGAAAAATTTAACTTTCCATGCAGGAAAAGAAGATTGTGATTCAGATGAAGAAGATATAGCATTTGTTGCTCAGAATTTTAGAAAATTTCTAAAATACAGAAAATGTCAAAGCAAAAATATAAAGAAGAATTCATCAAAAGAACCTGATCTTGCTCTAGTAGAATTCTTCAACTATCACAAGACCTGATACTATCAAAAGAATTGTCCAGAGCTAAAGAAAAATCGCAAAAATGAAAAATCAAAGAAACAAGCTTTATCAGTCACTTGGGACAACTCGGATTCATCTTCTAAAAGTGATAGCAACAGCGATAGTGAGCAAGCAAATGTGTGCTTCGTGGCTGAGAACAATGATGTAAGTGACTTTGCTTTTGATGAATTAGTAGAAATTAATACTGAAATCTTAGAATCCAGGAAAATGTTTAAAGAAAATTTAAACAAGCTAACGAAGATAAAAACAAAGCCGAATTTGAGAGAGACCTTTTGAAAGATGAAAAAGAAATCTTAGAAGAAGAAATTAGAAAATTACAAGATTCTCTTTCGATTGCGAATTCTCAAATTTCTTTGTTTAGTCAAGAAATAGAAATTCAAAAGAATAAAAATGATTTATTGGTTTCTGAAAATCATGATTTAAATAACAAAATTAAAATTATAGAGTTAGAAAACTCTAGTTTAAAAACTAAGTTAGAAAGTATTTCTAAAAATGTATGTAATTTTAACAAGGGTAGAGAGAATTAATCTAAAATTTTAAAAAATTATCAATCGGTTTTTAATAAGAAAGGACTTGGATATGATAATAAAATAAATTCAAAAATAAAATCCAATTTAAAATTTCCTAATATTAAACCAAAAATTTCTAGTAGTAAAATAAATATTTGTACTAAGAAAAAATATTCGGATAATATTACTATATGGATTCCGAAAACAAATAATATTCTTATTAGGAATAAATATATTAAAAACTTTTTAGATTCTGTTCATTATAATAGTAATTATTTTTTCAAAAAGGAACATAAGCCCTCTTGGGTTTGGCTTCCTAACACTTTACCCTTAGGG
Organism: Allium sativum; assembly: GCA_030737875.1. Taxonomy (NCBI): domain Eukaryota; kingdom Viridiplantae; phylum Streptophyta; class Magnoliopsida; order Asparagales; family Amaryllidaceae; genus Allium; species Allium sativum. The sequence continues at coordinate 521,493,571 of CM060924.1, read as the reverse complement.
CCCAAATGGAGGAAGTGGGTACCAATGAAATTTTTGATTTATTTTTTGCATGTAACACTTGACAAAAAATAGAGGAAAATGGATACTAGACAGTGGTTGCTCAAAACATGTGACAGGAGACAAAGAAATGCTATCAAATATGTAACGATTCAAAAAAATTTTGAAATCAAATTTGAATCTAATATGATTTTTAAATGAACTTTGGAAGGTTTAAATAATTGCAAATTAAATTTTAAGGCAATTATAATATCTTAAAATAATTAAAATTAAAATTTATTGTGAAATTTAGTTAAAGCAATATTCATAGGGAAATGTAGTTCGTCATTGGTTGAATTATTAAAAGGATTTGCGATTCTGTAGTTAAAAACGATTAGAATTCGAAATTAAATTATAATTAAATATCCGTTTTAAATTTTCGTTCAGTTTCAGTTCGCGTCGTCTTAAAATATTTTATAAAATTTTACTGAAAATTTTATTTTGGAAAATAAGCATATATTTTTCTAACGTATTTTAGGGTAACTATGGTCCCTTTTAACACTTTACAGAATCAGTCAACCGGTCTGTTTTATTACTATTCTCGGATCGTGACACATTATTATACATGATTATATTGTTAGTTTACTATTATTGGTTATAGATAGTTAAAAATAAAAGAAATTGGAAAAATTTGTGTACAATGAATGCTCTAAAGTGTTGCTTTTGTTTTGGACAACTATGCATCATTTTTGGATCCATTGTATTCACGTTGTTAGTAGTACCAGCACATGCTTGTTCTAATTTCCATACATATTACATTAGTGAATGAATGAAGGGGTTTAAGGTGTCGTTGTTCTCCACATTCAAAGTTTTGCCGCATGTATTTTTTTTTTTAATTTTAGACATATATTAAAAAAAAAGGAGTATTACTTAAACGTGGCATGCATATAACGGTAGTAAGGGACAAGTGTAAAAATGTTTACACGTGCTGTAAAGGTTTAGTTTCAACTTCATGATATAACTTCTCCACTCTTCGATAATTTCTCCTCTTCCCAGCTTCTCAAAACTCCTCCTCCCAAACCTTCGAGCTTCCGCCATTAAAAAAAAAAAAAAAGGAAAAATATATATGACATGAAGCTTGCATGCATTTGGGCTTGCATGCGCTGAACCTCCTCCATCATTCCTATTCCAACATGCTTTTGTAAAGCACTGTCTTTGGCCTCCCAAGCAAGCAGCGTTCCCTTTTGTTTTTCCGGTCTCCCTCTCAGCGAGCCTTCACCGTCTCTTTTCGCAGTCAGGCAACCACCACTCCACCACTAACACTTCCATTCTGCTCCTTCTGCTCTCGCATGTCATTTCCTTCACTGACCCATCCGCAAAGCAACTTGCCTCATGCGCCTTCCACTTGCATGCAAAGACAGACCCTTCCATCGCACCACCTTGAAGCACCAGCTGTTGCTCCTCTCACCCTTCAATGTAACAGCAAATTGGTTCTACTTTCCCACTTGGACTTTTCTCCAGTTCCGCCTTTCAATATATATATAAAAAAAATATTAAAGCAAGAAGAAGGGGGACGGGACGAGGAGAGAACCACAAGAGAGAGCGATGAGAGAGAGAGAGCGGGCAGAATAAAGGGGATTGGAACATTTCTGTATGGAGACAGAGAAGTGAATCCTTTATTGGAAAGCAATTAAGGTGAAAACTCTTATTTCACTTAATTTAGATCTTGTAGAGTCATTAGTTATAAAATTTATTTATAATTAGAATGATTTGATAATTGGTTCCTTGCGGATATGTGTGGTCATGCATGTAGTGTGATGGATGCTCATCTAGTTAGAATACACCAGACACTAAGCGTTATTGACCGTAACGCTTTATACACAATAAAATGGGTTGATGACAATTGTATGGATAAATATGTGTGCATGTGATTGTTTATTTGTTGATTATGTTTGCGTCGCACACACGTTGGTTATGTGATTATACGGATAATCAAATTGAACCTCCTTACCATACAAATAATGACTTTATTTTAAATTTGAAATTTAGTTTGATTTATATTTAAATGGATTGGAAATTAAATGATTAAAACAAGTTCGTAAGAAAAATATGATTTGGAATATAGTTTGATATTCTAAGTTAGAAACGATAAAATGACTTCTATAAAGAATGAAGCAGTTCTGAATTATTTCGATGATTTATCATAAATTGGTTCGGTAATTATGAAGAGAAGAAAATTTAAGTTTGTATTAGATTTCATTTATTTTGAAATTTAAAATAATCAACCAATGTTTGTGAAAACGATTTCGAGAATAAACCAGATTTGCAATTTAGAGCGAATAACAATTTGAAGAATATATTCGGCATATGTTTTATATAAACAATTCTAATGATTGATTATCAGTAATGGAAGTGAGATTTAGAAATATTACTTTAAGCCTTGATTTTTTTTATTTGAAATAAATATTTGAAATCTGAAACACTCAATTTTTTGAAACGTAGATTGTCCGAATTTTCATAAATGAGAATATAAACCAAATTTTGATTTGGTAGCTAATGAATGTTGGAAACATAGCAATGAATGAAGAATTATGTTTTGAAACATAAGGTTGAATATTAAATTTCAAGGAAGGATTAAAGTGTAATTGGTTTAAGGAATGTGAAATGAATCTATTCAATGTAAATAACTGTTTTACAGCACTTTAGGTAACGCTTTAAGGTTATTAAAACATTTCCTTGAAGTTGCCATTTTCAGCGCTTACCGTAACGCTTCTAACGTTATTATAGTCTAATGTTTTGAATTAGTATTTAAAATTATGGAAAGGAATTTGTTAAGTGCTTTGGAAAACTTTGGAAGAGTTTAACAATTTCGTCGTATGAAATTTATTTAAATCCTAAGGATTTTAAATAAGAGATTAGAAGTTTAAAATTCCATTTGAAAATGTCAATTGTTCGGATCTTTGTGAAAGGAGGTTAAAATCAGATTAAGCTTTTCCAATCTTGAAATTTATGAAATGGTAACCATAAATAGGGGAGATTTGTTTTGGAATAATAAGGTTGGGAAAGTTGTATACTGGGTCTAAAAAGAAGAAACATGATGGTAATGAGATTTAAAGAATGAAAAAAAATGAATCCAACCTTATCGAAGAATGAATCAATCACATGGGAAGGAGATTTGAATTGACACCGGTATAGTCCATAGCTCTTGTTTTAAACACGCTTATTACGTGGAAAGTCCGGGATCGGATTTAAGTCTGAAAACCATTCCAGGTAATAATACGACGCATGAAGCAGAAGCAAGACTTGGAATCGACGAATGAAGACCGTGGTTCTTCCCATCGGACGGATTGATTGCCGATTGGTTTCTCTACTGAATAGCTACAGTAGAGAGATGCCCTATTACCGGAGTGGCAGGAAGCCCGAACATGTTGGGAGAACTTTCGGATTTCGTTCCGTTCAGACCTAGGACGAACTTGTATGGATGGTGTGTCTGACATTGAATTTGACCCCATAGCATTGATTTCCGTTAATGTATATCGGATTTGTGGCAATATATTATCCCCGTCTCTAAGTCATATGAACTTAGAGGGTATGCATTGATTTAAATCAGTGATATGTCGTGAATTGTCAATGTGACATACCCGAGTTATGAAACGAGCTAGTGATGATCAAAGAATGGCTTATCGAAGCATAGCTTTGTGTATGACGTGACATCGACAAACCTCACACCCCGGATTGATGAGAAACTGGCGGTTAGGTTTTATACTTATATATGAATTGATGATGAAGATGTGCAGCAGTGGGAGACCACTTATGAACCTGGGGAAGTTGGGTATGTTCGGGGGGCCGTGTCTGGTCAAAAACCGTTGATCTGCCCTGACGATGTGTAGTTGGTGTCCGTGATGGACGAAAAAGCCGTGAGGCACTTCGTTTGTATCCCTGATTGATCTTTCGTGTCAGGAATCATCAAGTTAGAAACCCAAATCTCCAATACGAGCCATACGATTTTGATTGTTTGTATATGTATATATATATGTATATATATATATATATATATATATATATATATATATATATATATGGCGACATAATATTATGGGTGTTATGCCGTCTAGGATTTATACATTTATTTGCGAAATGTTTTACACACTGTATATATATATTATAGTATTGAAAGAGAATTTTACGTATGAAGGCATTTTTGGTCATCATAAGATAAAACTCGCCCATCTGGTGTGCGCTTGCATTGTGTGATGTGGGACGAGCTTATGATAGCTTCATTTTCAAAAGGTCATTGCATATTTATATGCATGGGTGTTCACATGGAGTAAACCCGTTCCGCGTTAGCGGCGTGGTCCAGTGAATTTCCCAACTTTAAAGTAAATCCTAAAACATCTGTTTTCATGTTCTCACACCAGTCCCATGACTGACCTGGAGTTTATTGTTCCTTCCTAAACTCTGGGTGTCCATTTATTTTCACACGGGCAGCTAGTAGTTTAGTTTTGCAGCTATGATTCGTTGGAGCAAAGTTCGAAGCGCTTTCGGAGTTGGCGTCCACGCTAGAGTTAAAGTTTCCACTGTAACATATGTTCTCCCGCTGAGAGTAATTTTTTTTTCTTCCGCTGTAAAGTATATATGTATGTGTAACTCTGATATTCATGTAACTCTGATGTAATATTGTTCTTGAGCAATGAAAATTTCTGTTATTTTGTTCAATATATGTATGTACCCATAACAATTCGTCTTTATGAACGGTTTAAGTCGGTTTAATTACCGGCGAGAACCGGGCAAAAAGGCGGGTCGTTACAGTTGGTATCAGAGCTTTGGTTCATACAAAGCTACGGGGTACGACATATTTTGAACAAATAATGGGACTCATCAGAGTTAAAATATCTCGTTAGAGATAGGGTCAGGAATACCCTAGACCGAGATTTTGGAATATTTAGTTGAGAGAGCGTATTTTGAAAAGTGAATTATTTTGAACTAAGTAAATCATGTTGAAATAACTTTTAATAAGACTTTTGAGTATTTTAATCGACGTCGTGATAGGACTATTGATATATATGAAGATTTCGAATATACGCAGGGCCAGCGTGTGTACGAAGCCTTATATGTACGCAATAGATATAGAGTCACACTCTAGTCGCTCGAGGATGATTCTACTGATGACCATGGCACCATCAATAGTTATTTTCAAGTTTCGAAAGTGGGATGACTATATGATTCCGGTTAGGACGTCGAGGAATATTATTTTGACAAATGTTACGTATGATACATAAATTAATATAAGCGATAGATTTGAACCTCTATCTAGCATGAATTGGAAGAAAAATGCAAGTTAAACCATTCTGATTAGAAGAAAATTTTAGCAATCAAACTCTCCTTAAGGAATTTAAAGGTAATTTTTGACTTAAGTTAAGAATTTGGTTAAAGGATGATTTAAATTGTAACAAATATCTAAGTGGGGGAGAAAAACACTTTTCCTCAATTGAAACTGTATGAGCAATTCAAACAGAAAGTATTTAAAGAGTAACCGCTTTGGGTGCAAAAGAAAAACGGAATTTGAAGTAAGATTTACTCATGAGGTAGTGAATGAAAAAAAAGGAAACGAGTATCCTAAGAATAAACAACTTATTGTGTACGCTTAGGTGCCCTCGACTTTCCTATCTCGGCCTAAGTTAGTTTCATCATTTAAATTCGAACCGCTGAGTAGCGTCGTTCATCCCCTTTTTCTTAAGCTTGGTCGAATATCTTGACTCGAATCATCGTACTTTTGAACTGCCTATACTTGTACCGTTGGGTGCACTTGACTTTCTTGTCTTGATCCTGTTTGAGAATTTGAACCAAACTTATTGATCTTGAGTAGTTTATCTTTTGGATTTAGGTGTGTTTTAATTTAGATCATTATACCTTTTAGTGCTCATTTTGATATCGAGCTTTTGTTTTGAACGTATGGAATTTGACTTGATCCATGCATGTATACCTTTGTGTCGTTTGTCGAATAAAACCACGATTGAGCTCAACCAAGACAACTTTGATTTATCTAAGACATTAGGTTAATGGAACTTAAACAAATAAGCTTTGCATAGAAATTTGGAAGTGTTTGAAATATAGAATTCAACTTATGCAAAGAAAATGGATTTTGAAAGATGAATTTTAAGAATTGGTTCTAAAATTTTTGAAACTTATTTTTAATGTTTTGAATAAAGATGGTTTGAAAACATGCACGTACTAAATCAGAGTGCGCAGCAAAAGTGTGATGGTATATTTGAATAAGGAATGTTTCAAGGGTTTTCTAACTATAGGAAATTTCAACCTTTTCAAACACATTTGATATTTGAAATAAGAGTGAATATTAAGCCTATAATATGGTGTGAATGATGATTTAATGAGTAGGTTTAAAAAAAAAGGTTCGACTATATGAATCGTAAAGAGATTTCTAAGATTTCGACGTATGGCTCTTAAAATATTCTATCTTGTGATATACAAAGATAGTAGAAATGAAGTGTAAACGATTTTCAAAAGCTTTAGAAAATACAAAGGCTTGAATTTGTATGAAAATCGATTTGAAAGGCTCGAATGGTTTAAATACGATCATAAATTTCGAAATATGAAACCTAAAGTTGTATGCTAAGTAGTCATAAATTTTATCGAACGAATTTGTTTTCTAACTAGTTTAGATGTGATGAATGGTTATAAAAGAAATTTCGATGACTTGAATCCTGATATTTTTAAAATTATTAGAAATACCAAAATTTTGGTTAAGTATTTGAAAATTTTGGTTTACAACTTCGGGATATGAAATGATTTGGTTTGTTCGAGTAACCATGACTAAAACTGGGTTGTGAAGAGGGAATGGATCTCGTATGAGGGGTGGTACTCAGTTGCCCTGTCATGAGGATGAACTTATCGAACTAGTTACAAATAGATTTGATCATAGTATGTTTGAACCTTTGAAAGCAAATTTGGTCTTGAGAATCCCGAAGTAAAATTATGATTATGAAATAATATTTCAATGGTTTGAAATGGAATGGGATTCAAAGTCAGAGAATTCATTTTTGAAGTGCTTTGCAAACTATGATTTGTAATAATGGTTAAACCTCAAACTTCTTTAATCGACCTTTCCAGAATTTTACCTTTCTAATATAACGAATTGAATTTTGTTTTGATAAGTTTTCGTATAAAGGTTTTGGCAAATTTAATCATATGAAAATTTTCCAATAAGTTGCGTTGATAAATTTAGATTTAATATAATAATTTGTAAGTTTAACAAATTTATAAATAAGATTGATTTTGCTTATGTATAATTCCGCGAGCTCTCCTTTTCGAGGACGAAAAGCCTTAAGTGGGGGAGAATGTAACGATTCAAAAAAATTTTGAAATCAAATTTGAATCTAATATGATTTTTAAATGAACTTTGGAAGGTTTAAATAATTGCGAATTAAATTTTAAGGCAATTATAATATCTTAAAATAATTAAAATTAAAATTTATTGTGAAATTTAGTTAAAGCAGTATTCATAGTGAAATGTAGTTCGTCATTAGTTGAATTATTAAAAGGATTTGCGATTCTGTAGTTAAAAACGATTGGAATTCGAAATTAAATTATAATTAAATATCCGTTTTAAATTTTCGTTCAGTTTCAGTTCGCGTCGTCTTAAAATATTTTATAAAATTTTACTGAAAATTTTATTTTGGAAAATAAGCATATATTTTTCTAACGTATTTTAGGGTAACTATGGTCCCTTTTAACACTTTATAGAATCAGTCAACCGGTCTGTTTTATTACTATTCTCGGATCGTGACACATTATTATACATGATTATATTGTTAGTTTACTATTATTGGTTATAAATAGTTAAAAATAAAAGAAATTGGAAAAATTTGTGTACAATGAATGCTCTAAAGTGTTGCTTTTGTTTTGGACCACTATGCATCATTTTTGGATCCACTGTATTCACGTTGTTAGTAGTACCAGCGCATGCTTGTTCTAATTTCCATATATATTACATTAGTGAATGAATGAAGGGGTTTAAGGTGTCGTTGTTCTCCACATTCAAAGTTTTGCCGCATGTATTTTTTTTATTTTTATTTTAGACATATATTAAAAAAAAAAGAGTATTACTTAAACGTGGCATGCATATAACGGTAGTAAGGGACAAGTGTAAAAATGTTTACACGTGCTGTAAAGGTTTAGTTTCAACTTCATGATATAACTTCTCCACTCTTCGATAATTTCTCCTCTTCCCAGCTTCTCAAAACTCCTCCTCCCAAACCTTCGAGCTTCCGCCATTAAAAAAAAAAAAGGAAAAATATATATGACATGAAGCTTGCATGCGTTTGGGCTTACATGTGCTGAACCTCCTCCATCATTCCTAGTCCAGCATGCTTTTGTAAAGCACTGTCTTTGGCCTCCCAAGCAAGCAGCGTTCCCTATTGTTTTTCCGGTCTCCCTCTCAGCGAGTCTTCACCGTCTCTTTTCGTAGTCAGGCAACCACCACTCCACCACTAACACTTCCATTCTTCTCCTTCTGCTCTCGCATGTCATTTCCTTCACTGACCCATCCGCAAAGCAACTTGCCTCATGCGCCTTCCACTTGCATGCAAAGACAGACCCTTCCATCGCACCACCTTGAAGCACCAGCTGTTGCTTCTCTCACCCTTCAATGTAACAGCAAATTGGTTCTACTTTCCCACTTGGACTTTTCTCCAGTTCCGCCTTTCAATATATATATACAAAAAAAAATTAACGCAAGAAGAAGGGGGACGGGACGAGGAGAGAACCACAAGAGAGAGCGATGAGAGAGAGAGAGAGCGGGCAGAATAAAGGGGATTGGAACATTTCTGTACGGAGACAGAGAAGTGAATCCTTTACTGGAAAGCAATTAAGGTGAGAACTCTTATTTCACTTAATTTAGATCTTGTAGAGTCATTAGTTATAAAATTTATTTATAATTAGAATGATTTGATAATTGGTTCCTTGCGGATATATGTGGTCATGCATGTAGTGTGATGGATGCTCATCTAGTTAGAATACACCAGACACTAAGCGTTATTGACCGTAACGCTTTATGCACAATAAAATGGGTTGATGACAATTGTATGGATAAATATGTGTGCATGTGATTGTTTATTTGTTGATTATGTTTGCATCGCACACACGTTGGTTATGTGATTATACGGATAATCAAATTGAACCTCCTTGCCATACAAATAATGACTTTATTTTAAATTTGAAATTTAGTTTGATTTATATTTAAATGGATTGGAAATTAAATGATTAAAACAAGTTCGTAAGAAAAATATGATTTGGAATATAGTTTGATATTCTAAGTTAGAAACGATAAAATGACTTCTATAAAGAATGAAGCAGTTCTGAATTATTTCGATGATTTATCATAAATTGGTTCGGTAATTATGAAGAGAAGAAAATTTAAGTTTGTATTAGATTTCATTTATTTTGAAATTTAAAATAATCAACCAATGTTTGTGAAAACGATTTCGAGAATAAACCAGATTTGTAATTTAGAGCGAATAACAATTTGAAGAATATATTCGGCATATTTTTTATATAAACAATTCTAACGATTGATTATCAGTAATGGAAGTGAGATTTAGAAATATTACTTTAAGCCTTGATTTTTTTTATTTGAAATAAATATTTGAAATCTGAAACACTCAATTTTTGAAACGTAGATTGTCCGAATTTTCATAAATGAGAATATAAACCAAATTTTGATTTGGTAGCTAATGAATGTTGGAAACATAGCAATGAATGAAGAATTATTTTTTGAAACATAAGGTTGAATATTAAATTTCAAGGAAGGATTAAAGTGTAATGGGTTTAAGGAATGTGAAATGAATCTATTCAATGTAAATAACTGTTTTACAGCACTTTAGGTAATGCTTTAAGGTTATTAAAACATTTCTTTGAAGTTGCCATTTTCAGCGCTTACTGTAACGCTTCTAACGTTATTATAATCTAATGTTTTGAATTAGTATTTAAAATTATGGAAAGGAATTTGTTAAGTGCTTTGGAAAACTTTGGAAGAGTTTAACAATTTCGCCGTATGAAATTTATTTAAATCCTAAGGATTTTAAATAAGAGATTAGAAGTTTAAAATTCCATTTAAAAATGTCAATTGTTTGGATCTTTGTGAAAGAAGGTTAAAATCAGATTAAGCTTTTCCAATCTTGAAATTTATGAAATGGTAACCATAAATAGGGGAGATATGTTTTGGAATAATAAGGTTGGGAAAGTTGTATACTGGGTCTAAAAAGAAGAAACATGATGGTAATGAGATTTAAAGAATGAAAAAAATGAATCCAACCTTATCGAAGAATGAATCAATCACATGGGAAGGAGATTTGAATTGACACCGGTATAGTCCATAGCTCTTGTTTTAAACACGCTTATTACGTGGAAAGTCCGGGATCTGATTTAAGTCCGAAAACCATTCCAGGTAATAATACGACGCATGAAGCAGAAGCAAGACTTGGAATCGACGAATGAAGACCGTGGTTCTTCCCATCGGACGGATTGATTACCGATTGGTTTCTCTACTGAATAGCTACAGTAGAGAGATGCCCTATTACCGGAGTGGCAGGAAGCCCGAACGTGTTGGGAGAACTTTCGGATTTCGTTCCGTTCAGACCTAGGACGGACTTGTATGGATGGTGTGTCTGACATTGAATTTGACCGCATAGCATTGATTTCCGTTAATGTATATCGGATTTGTGGCAATATATTATCCCCGTCTCTAAGCCATATGAACTTAGAGGGTATGCATTGATTTAAATCAGTGATATGTCATGAATTGTCAATGAGACATACCCGAGTTATGAAACGAGCTAGTGATGATCAAAGAATGGCTTATCGAAGCATAGCTTTGTGTATGACGTGACATCGACAAACCTCACACCCCGGATTGATGAGAAACTGGCGGTTAGGTTTTATACTTATATATGAATTAATGATGAAGCCGTGCAACAGTGGGAGACCACTTATGAACCTGGGGAAGTTGGGTATGTTCGGGGGGCCGTGTCTGGTCGAAAACCGTTGATCTGCCCTGACGATGTGTAGTTGGTGTCCGTGATGGACGAAAAAGCCGTGAGGCACTTCGTTTGTATCCCTGATTGATCTTTCGTGTCAGGAATCATCAAGTTAGAAACCCAAATCTCCAATACGAGCCATACGATTTTGATTGTATATATATATATATATGTATGTATATAGCGACATAATATTATGGGCGTTATGCCATCTAGGATTTATACATTTATTTGCGAAATGTTTTACACACTGTACAAATATATTGTAGTATTGAAAGAGAATTTTACGTATGAAGGCATTTTTGGTCATCATAAGATAAAACTCGCCCATCTGGTGTGCGCTTGCATTTGTGATGTGGGACGAGCTTATGATAGCTTCATTTTCAAAAGGTCATTGCATATTTATATGCATGGGTGTTCACATGGAGTAAACCCGTTCCGCGTTAGCGGCGTGGTCCGGTGAATTTCCCAACTTTAAAGTAAATCCTAAAACATCTGTTTTCATGTTCTCACACCAGTCCCATGACTGACCTGGAGTTTATTGTTCCTTCCTAAACTCTGGGTGCCCATTTATTTTCACACGGGCAGCTAGTAGATTAGTTTTGCAGCTATGATTCATTGGAGCAAAGTTCGAAGCGCTTTTGGAGTTGGCGTCCACGCTAGAGTTAAAGTTTCCGCTGTAACATATGTTCTTCCGCTGAGAGTAAAATTTTTTTCTTCCGCTGTAAAGTATATATGTATGTGTAACTCTGATGTTCATGTAACTCTGATGTAATATTGTTCTTGAGCAATGAAAAGTTCTGTTATTTTGTTCAATATATGTATGTACCCATAACAATTCGTCTTTATGAACGGTTTAAGTCGGTTTAATTACCGGCGAGAACCGGGCAAAAAGGCGGGTCGTTACAAAATATCACTTACTCAAAAGGAGGTATTGTCACATTTGGAGATATTTCCAAAGGATACATCATCGGCAAAGGTGATGTGAGCAATTACGGTATATCTAATTCACCTCTTATTTCAGATGTTTTATTAGTTAAGAATTTAAAACACAATTTATTAAGTATTAGTCAATTGTGTGATAAAGGTTTTTAAATAACATTTTCTGAAAATAAATGTAGTATATTTGATTCAAATCAAAATCTTATTTTTGAAGGAAATCGAGACAAAAAATATTTATATTTTAAATATGGCAATTAATAAAAATCTTAGAATGTGTTTATTAGCCAAAGATAATGATCCTTGGTTGTGGCACAAATGATTTTGCTATATTAACTTTAAAACAATAAACAAATTATCTAAAAATGACCTTTTAAGAGGATTACCCAAATTAAAATTCGAAAATGAAAATTTATGTGATGCTTGTCAACTCGGAAAGTTAACCAAATCCTATTTAAATCTAAAAAGGTCATATCGACCTTACAACCACTTGAGTTACTACACATGGATTTATTCGGACCGACTCAAGTTCAGTCCATAAATCATAGTAGATATTTGTTTGTAATTGTTGATGATTTTTCATGATACACTTGGAATATGTTTTTAAAGAATAAAGGCGGTACTTTTAATATTTTTAAGAATTTCGTCAAACAAATTCAAAATTTAACTAATTTAAAAATATGGAACATACGAAGTGATCATAGAGGAGAATTTGAAAATGAGAAATTTGATTTATTTTGTCAAAAGAAAACAAATTTTTAATAATTTTTCATTTCCTAGAACTCCATAACAAAATGGAGTTGTAGAACGTCAGAATAGAACTTTACAAGAATGTGCGAGAACATTATTAAATGGAAGTACACTACCAAAACATTTTTGGGTTGAAGCAGTTGCAACAACATGTTACGTTTCGAATCGTGTTTCCATTCGACCTCTTACTAAAAGTACTCCATACGAGCTTTTTACTGGTAGAAAACCAAATATATGTTATTTTAAAGTTTTTGGATCAAAATGTTTCTTTTTAAATACAAAAGATCAAATTGGAAAATTTGATTCAAAATCTCACGAAGGAATATTCTTTGGATATTATGAATGAAGCAAGGCTTATCGTATTTTCAATAAAAGAATGTAAGGACCCATAACTTCCCTGTGAAGGAAAGAGCGGATACTTTGAGGACAAGCCACATCGGAACGCAAACAGAAGAACATTTCATTGCTTATTACAACAATTCCATCAGAATACAAGAATATACAGATTATGAATAAATATTATACAACAGAAAATATCAGAGATTTAAATACATTACTGCAGCGAAAAAATAATACAAAACACAACTGAAAATAGATACGTGGATACAAAGCTTTCCGGATATCGTTCCAGCTGTAAATCAGGATCCTGTGAATATAAATCTTCAAAACCAAAACTACTAGCTGCCCGTTTCAAAATAAGGGCATCCATAGTTTAGGTAAAAACAATAAACTCCAAGTCAGTCATGTGCCTGGTGTGAGAACTAAAACAGTTATTAATCTTTATTTTAAAGTTAGGTAAATCAAGAGACCATGCCGTATAACACGGAACAGATTTCCTCCCAAGGATACCAGTGCATAAAACAACAGCGCAATGCTAAATAAAGAACAATGAAGCTATTATAAGACCCAGGTCCCATCACAATGCAACACAAGCCGTAGGATAGGGTTTTTACCTTATAATAGCCAAGAATGCTTGGTACGTGAAATTTCATCTTTTATTATTACTATAAGTGTATAGTGTCAAAACAATTTCAATCATAAGTATCAATCATAGATGGCATAAGTGCCCCATACCACTATGTCTCCATATATAGGTTCTACATTCAAAACCGCAAATGTCACGTATTGGAAGTTGGATTTCCATCTGTGAACCAAGAAAAAAGATAGTCCTCACCAATTCGAGACTCTCTAGCCCGAGCCTCAGGATCATAGCTCGAGTTACCCTTGGATCGTCGAGGCCGGTCCACCGATGTGGATTAAAATGCGTGAAAACTGCGTTTCCCTACCCTTTGGGGGCGTAAATGAGCCAAATAACTCCATCGGCTCCGCACAGTCACCAATATATCTGAGGCGCCTCGCAACAGCAATAACCACACAGGTGAAAATAATATAAATGTCAGGGCTGGTAAGTCACTGACACCACCCTAGCTAGAAAGAAACGCATGCCATCCCTGATGTCCTCTCCCGTTTCTAGTTCACAGCCGGGGTGTGAGGCTCGCGAACCAACGCTACACAAAGCTATGCCACACAGGTGGTGCTTTGATCATCAACCACAAGACTTTTCTTTTCAAAAAAATCCGTGATCAATTGCCACTTAGGCATGCCACACAGGCAATTCACTCCATGTGATTGATATCCATCAGTATATAACCTCTGAGCTCGTACGTCTCAGAGAGGGGCGTTAAGCAAGAGAATAAATTCTCCGCCGCCAAACAGATATATATTTAATAGAAATCAATCACACAGAATGAAATCCAATTTCAGACACACAGTCCATTTACAAGTTCATTCTGGGTCTGAACGAAACCGGAGGCACCTCGCACCTCGTATATCCATCGATCTCCAAGTACGTCTGGACGATCACCAACTGATTCCCTCCTCTTGGCTGTACAGCTCAATCAAGATCATCAGTAATTATCCAAACGATGTGAAGACCTCTGGTCTTTGACCACCGTCTTCATCCTCTACACATCGTCGAATCAGTTATTCAGAATGGGATAAACCCGGTCTTTCTGAATAACTCGTGTATATAATAAACAAGTGTTAGACAAACACAACATACGCCTCATTCCAATTCATAATATTCTTTTATTCAAATATCCTTATACTTTGGGAAAGGTTCCCATTTGACACGACCCGAACTTCCCCGTGATGGAAAGCCCGGATAGAATTGAGGACAACACACATCGGAACAAAAACAGAAGAACATTTCATTGTTTATTACAACAATTCCATCAGAATACAAGAATATACAGAGTATGAATAAATATTACACGTTTGATAAATATCATAGATTACAATAAATTACAAAACAGCGGAAAAACAATACAAAACAAAACTGAAAGTAATACACGGATACAGAGCTTTCCGAGCATCGTTCCAGGTGTAAATTAGGATCCTGTGAATATAAAATCTACAAAACCAAAACTACTAGCTGCCCGTGTCGAAAATAAGGGCACCCAGAGTTTAGGTTAAAACAATAAACTCCAAGTCAGTTATATGACTGGTGTGAGAACAAAAACAATCATTTAAAACTTTACTTTAAAAGAGAGTAATTCAAGGGACCACACCGTATAACACGGAACGGGTTTCCTCCAAAGAATACCAGTGCATATAAATAAATAGTGCAATGCTTTTCGAAAAATGAAGCCACTATAAGACCCAGGTCCCATCACACAATGCAAAGCAAGCCGGAGGATAGGGGTTTCCCTTATAATAGCCAAACATGCTTCATACGTTTAAAACAAATCATTTGATATTATTGTAAGTGTATAATGTCAAAACAATTTCAATCATAAATATCAATCATAGACGGCATAGTATCCCATGCTACTATGTCGCCATATAAGGCTCTACAATTAAAACCGCAAATTCACGCATTGGAAATTGGATTTCCGTCATGAGTCGAGGCAAGGGCAAGCTCCTCTCCTCTTCGAGACACTCTAGCAAATGTCTCAGGACTACTCTCTCTGGGTAGCCACTTGGAATCAGCTGGGCCAGTCCTCTCTTACGTTTGAGGATTGACAATTCCTGAAAACATGTTTCCCGGTCTTTACAGACCTATAATCGAGGCGCCTCGCATTCCAACAACCACAAAGGTGAAAATAATATAAATGTCAGCCAGTTTAAGCACTGACACCACCGTAGCTAGAAAGAAACGTCATGTCCTCCCAGCGGTCACTATCCCGTTTTTGACTCAAACCGAGGTGTGAGGCTCGCGAATTCACGCTATACACAAAGCTGCGCCACACAGGCCGCGCTTTGATCATCAACCACAAGACATTGCTTTTCAATAGCAGCCTTGATCATTTGCCACTTAAGCATGCAACACAAGCAATTCACTCCATGCGACTGATGTCCATCGATATACAACCTCTGAGCTCGTATGTCTCAGAGAAGGGCGTTAAGCAAGAGAATAAATTCTCCGCCGCCAAACAGATGTATATTTAATAGAGATCAATCAACACTGAATAAAATCCAATGTCAGACACACAGTCCATTTACAAGTCTGTTCTGGGTATGAACGGAACCGGAGGCACTTTCCTCGCATATCCATCGATCTCCAAGTATGTCTGGATGATCACCAACTGATTCCCTCATCTTGGTTGTACATCCCAATCAAGATCATCAGTAATCACCCAAACGATGTGAAGACTTCCTATCTTCAACCACCATCTTCATCTTCGACATATCGTCGAATCGGTTATTCAGAATGGGTATAAACCCGGCCTTTCCGAAAAGCCCGCGTATATAATAAACAAATGTTACACAAACACAACATATGCCTCATTCCAATTCATCTATCACTAACCGTAAATTATCAAGAGGACTATTCCCCAAATATTAACCCCGAAGGCCGAAACAAACATCAGATCAGTACCCAGGAAACCATTCTTCTTTGCTAACCTACAGTTAGTTTCTAAATTTCACATTCTTAGGGAAAGGTTCCCATTAATTTTATCAAAGATTAATCCTTTTAAATTTATTCTTTAATCTTCCTTTGGATGTCATATCAAACCATCTTAAGGTTTTCCAAACTAGTCGGGATTAGCAAACCACACCGAAGTAATTATTTATTTTATTTCTCAATCCTAACCTATTCATCCATGAAGCAAAACTGGTAATACTCCATATCTAACACCACGGGGTTATCAGTAAAATTAATTACCATTTCACATTCAAATCTAATTAAAGATTTAACTATCACTTTGGAGCAAAACTGGTGATACTCCATTCTCGCTCACTTTCCAAATTTGATAATTTAAATTATCAATTCACATTTCAATCTAATTACAGATTCATTAAAACTCCTTTTACTGGGTTAAAGAACTAATGTCATTTAAAACACAGTTCACGATAAACCCAAATCACATTCTATTTATTATCGGGTTAAAGAACAAGTGTTATTTAAAACACCGTTCACGATAAACCCACAAATCAATTCTAATTCAATCCCAATTAAATATATTAATTAATTGGTATACATCATTAAATCAAAATAAAAAGATTTAATCTTTTCTCAACGGGGTGTGTTGATGAAGACACCCTTCACGACAAACCCAAATCCCATTTGATATTAAATACAAGGCTCTGAATTGAAAATATATCGACTTATATTCAATATCAAATTCTGAAACCCACAAATATCGCTTTGTAAATAACGATATAAAATATATCTTCCAAATTTCCTCCAAAATATCTGTATAATCGCGGAATCTAATATCGAAATATTTCAAAGACAATTTCGATTCAAATCCATTCCAATTCATATATTGGAAATTCTGGTTATTTAAAACCCATTTCAGATCCAATTTATTTATTAAAAAATAATAATTGGATTTTAATTCTAGTTCAAAACTAGTTCATTTTGATAAAAATCTATTTTTATCTTTTCAAATATTGAGTTTTTCATCCTAATCCTTCAGAAATCATTTCTTATGATTTTACACAAATTATTGATATTTTTGACAATTTTATCAAGGCCCGTACAGTTGATTTCCAATAACGGCCATCGAACTGCACAAACAGCGATCTTTTCTAAAATTGATTTGGACGTATCTCCAAATCCAACCGTCAGGTTTCAAATCTCTTGTATTCATTAGAAAGCTCTTTTCGATACGAACCCAGTGGTTCCGGTTTTAGGAGAATCCGACGGTCGGATCTCTCGTAATGTCTGTTCGAAGTCAATGGTCGTAATTCACGAACTGCCGCGGCGCGGCACGTTCTATTCAGGCCATTATATATATAATATGTATATATTATATATATATATATATCGTCGATTTCCTTTTAAAATGAATTTTATAGATCGTTTCAAATTTGTTTCAAAAACAATTTCAACCTTCATTTCAAATTCAAATCAAAATTGAATTTTTCATTATAAATTATTTTTACATTCATTTCTATTTGATTTCAATTCAAATTGATTTCAATTCAATCACAATTCGATTTGAATTCATTAAAATTCGAATTCATTTTATATTCAATTCAATTCGAATTCATTTTATATTCAATTCGAATTCATTTTCTTTTCAATTCAATTCGAATTCATTTTATATTCAATTCAATTCGAATTCATTTTCTTCTCAATTCAATTCAAATTCATTTTCTTAATATTCGATTTTTAAATTTCTTTTCAATATTCATTATAAAAACGAGTATAATCGATATAAATATCGTTCGCGTCAAAATAGCGCATCCCTAATCAACATGGCTTTATATTTTTCAATAACTTCGTTATTCTATTCAACAAATGAATATTTGTTCTATTCAACACATGAATCTATATTTCTTTCAACACGTGACTAATCTCAACAAATGAGTACTATCAACACATGTCTATCTTCGTTATTTAATATATTTTATAAAATTATGATTTCTATCGTTAAATTTTTAATCGAACTCTAACCATAAATTAGCAAGAGAGCAATTTCCTAAATATTAACCCCGAAGGCCGAAACCAGCATCAGATCAATACCCAGGAGACCACTCGTCTTATCTATTTTCCAGTTAGTTTCTAATTTTATATATGATAAAGATGTAAATTTTATTGTTAAAATATTTCGTTCAACACATGAATCTATATTTCTTTCAACACATGACTAATCTCAACACATGAGTACTATCAACACGTAAATCTTTATTTTATAATACTCTTTATTTTCCCAATTGGAATGAGGCCCAATCAATTACCATATAATGTTAATTATATGGATTCCATACAACACATGTATATAATAACAACGATAAATAATCAACCATCATTCAAAGTGCACCACACAACTGCATAAGCATTAAATATAAATAATTAACGCTTACACAGTCTGTCGACCAATCGATCGACATACCATTAAATAATTGGGATTAGTGTACACCAAATATCATCCCAACACCCTTGTGGGGTTTCAATCCACAAACACCGAATATTATTTGTGCAGTTGGGCGACGTGTAAAATTTATCGTCCCAATCAATATCCTTCAAATAGGTGTACATAAACAAACCGTCCGGTTTGTAAATGAATAATTATTTATTCATATTCACGTTAAAAATTATATTTTTAACGATAAAATATTTTTTAACTATATAAATATTTTAATTCATTTCACATCACACAATCAATTCAATCAAATTTATCAACCAAACAAATAAATCAATCACCAAACAATTAACTAAACAAACAAGCCGTCCATGGTCTGTGGACGACGGGTGTTGGGTGCTACTAAACACCGTCTGCATCGTAGTATATATTTTTAACTAGAAAAGAAGATTAAAAGTGAGGAGTTCTCACAGAGGGTTCCACTCCGCCGTGCTTTACTTTTGAACTGCTGAATCGTTCGGATCTGCTTAAAATTCCAATGTAGTTCTTTTCATGCTGTTCACAATAAAAATTATGCTTTTATCATTTCATTTCAATAAATAAAAATCATATTTTTATTTCTACTTCATATATATATATATATATATATATATATATATATATATATATAAATCGAATTTTTATCTATATAAAAATCTCAACTTATATTTTAAACAAAATCACTTCCTTTTCTATAATTATTATATTTTTACATCGCTACCTCATATATATAAATCGTATTTTTATATCGTCATACATATAATAAAAATTGCTTTTTTATTATCTCGCTACCTATACAAAGATCAAATTTTTACTTCACTACTCATATAAAAATCCTCTTTTTATCGAAGTAGAAATCATATTTTTACTTCACTACTTAAATAAAAAATTATATTTTTATTACTCTACCTAAATAAAAATTATATTTTTATCTTACTTCTTGAATAAAAATTATATCTTTTCCTTCTTATTGAATAAAAATTATATTTTTATCCTACTAATTAAATAAAAATTATATTTTTATCCTACTACTTGAACGATAAAAATCATAACTCTTTCCTATATAAAAATCTATCAACATATATAAATTCGATTTTCCAACTTATAAAAATTCAATCTTTAACCTTATAAAAATAACAAAAAATCCTAACTTTTTATTTCTCTGACTCTTTATTTTCTGATTTTTTTTTCAAAGTTATAACATTTGCAATAAAACTGAAATTAAAATCAAAGCTATAAAAACTTACTGCATTTTCATATCCGTTGGTAGGAGGGAAGGCGCCGGAGTTGTGGGTGGTCGGGGGAAGTTCTGGCGGCGAGCTAGGGGTGCGGTCTGGCGAGGTGTGGGCCCAAGGGGCGCAGCGGATTCCATTGGAGAAAAGGGGGGTTCGGGTTTTGCTGCGGGTTCTTGACAGAAGATGGGAGGAGAGAGATAAGCACGGAAGGAGGAGGATCGGTGGAGGGGGAGGCGGAGGGGGGGTGCGCGGTCTGGTGGTAGATGGCGATTTGGGGAGGGCGGCAGAGGTTTCCTCTCCGATTTGGGCTGAGCGCGTTTTTCAAAGGGGGGGTGTAGGGCTTGGGAAATAAAAGGGTTATTACATAAATAAATATATTTAATTTAATATTATTAATTTCTCCATCAAAGTTGACTTTTCATCCGAACCCCGATTCGAACCCAACGACTGTCGTCCCTAGCTAATTACCCCCATTACGAACACAATGGGATATGTTTCGTAACCCGATTCAGCTGTTACGATCAGTTTTCATTAAAATTAAAATATAACTCTATATATTGAATTTGAATGCGCATTTCAATTCGCCGGGGCCACATACTAACTCTAAAACTTCTAGAAAAATATTTTCTAACTTCGTATTAACGATACGGTCCTAACAAAACTAATTTCGTTAAATTCTGAGACTGTTTGAAAAATGGCCATTTTCCAGTCGATTAAAATCAACTGAAACTGGTCAAATGTGTTTTCCTTTGCCACGCTCTCATATTGATACAGGAAATTGCGAATTTTGAAACCTAGCAATATTTTGACATTACGGATCCAACAAAAGTGGTTTCGTCGAAATCTGAGGTCGTTTGCAAAATTTCCATTTTTAAGGGCCAGAATTCCATAACGACTATTCTGAATTTTCAACTGGACGTATCCTTTGATTCCCGCTATGATATTTCAATTTTTCAGATTCGTTGGAAAGATATTCTCAAATAGATTCTAATATTTTTGGTATCGCTAAAGTCCGGTTTATTTTGCACCCAGTATGTTCAATTGAAATTTGAAATCGAATTATCGAACTACCGCGCCATTTTCAATTCCTTTTATAATTATAAATAATTATTTATATTCTAACGACGATTTATATAAATACACGTTCGAATTCTATTCAAAATAAATTTCTCATCGTTATTATTTAAATTAATTCTTTTTGAATATTCAAAATTCATCAAAATTGCCAAAATAATTTTTTTAAATTGGCTCAGAATTTCCGGGTTATTACAATCTCCCCCACTTAAAACTTTTCATCCCCGAAAAGGAACGAAGCTGAAAGTTGTTTACTAAACCACTCAACTTTCATTATTTTCATTACGGCTTAAGTTCTTCAACTTTTCAGTTTCTAAGAACTTTTCAAATTTTTCAAAAATTTGGCTAACACCCTAAATTTTCGAAAAAATTCGCCATAACCTCCCCTGCACCGGTGCTTCGAGATATTTCATATTGCCTCCCATGGCCTTCTTCAATCCAAAAGAAAACGAAAAAGCCAAGCGGCTAGCCAATCGGCTCATAAAATCATCCAAACCCAAAGAAATACAATAAATATGTACATATTTGTTGGGAAAACGATTTTATTCTTCTGCTCTAGCCTCCTAGCTATGACTTGTTCAATGTAAGTACATGTATATGCATGCGTTTTCAAATAATTTTCAATACAGTTCAATATTTGATTCAATTTGGCCTAATGGTTCAAAATTTCAAATAAATGAAACCAACAATTAAACAACACAACCAGCAATCAATTAGTGGGTTATTGTTTCAAATTCATAATTTTGATATATATACAAGAATCACAATTTTAATGCCAATTCACAACAATGTATTCTAGATATACTTTGATTCTCACACCATTCTAATGGAAATATATAGATATCACACCTTTGAAGCTCGAACATAAATGCTGATGATGTTTTGAATCACCATCAGAACATCTCCGGGCTACTAGAGTGCGGTTCCATATTTATCTAGTATATTAAAACTTTGAATATACGTTCATGACGCATATACGCGAAATCTTTATATACTCGATTGTCCAAGTTCAAAATAAATAAATATTCAAATACGTATAAAATGATTTAAATTTCAAAACAAAATTTGTTTTCATTTGAAAAATATACTCTTCACACTCGTTCTAGGATACTACTGATCCTATCTCTAACGAGTCATTCTAATTGGATATTACTAATCCAATATCTGATGAATTCTTTCGTTTGGTTCTAATGTGTCTTGTTCTCGAGCTTTGTAAACCAAAGCTCTGATACCAAACTGACATGACCCGAACTTCCCCGTGAAGGAAAGCCCAGATAGAATTGAGGACAACACACATCGGAACACAAACAGAAGAACATTTCATTGTTTATTACAACAATTCCATCAGAATACAAGAATATACAGAGTATGAATAAATATTACACATTCGATAAATATCAGAGATTACAATAAATTACAAAGCAGCGGAAAAACAATACAAAACACAACTGAAAGTAATACACGGATACCGAGCTTTCCGAGCATCGTTCCAGCTGTAAATCAGGATCCTGTGAATATAAAATCTGCAAAACCAAAACTACTAGCTGGCCGTGTCGAAAATAAGGGCACCCAGAGTTTAGGTAAAAAGAATAAACTCCAGGTCAGTCATATGACTAGTGTGAGAACTAAAATGGTTATTTAAAACATTACTTTAAAAAAGAGTAATTCAAGGGACCATGCCGTATAACACGGAACGGGTTTCCTCCCAAGAATACCAATGCATATAAATAAACAACACAATGTTTTTCGAAAAATGAAGCCATTATAAGACCCAGGTCCCATCACACAATGCAACGCAAGCCGAAGGATAGGGTTTTCCCTAATAATAGCCAAACATGCTTCGTACGTTTAAAACAAATCATTTGATACTATTATAAGTGTATAGTGTCAAAACAATTTCAATCATAAATATCAATCATAGACGACATAGTATCCCATGCTACTATGTCGCCATGCTAGGCTCTACAGTTAAATCCGCAAATTCACGTATTGGAAATTGGATTTCTGTCATGAGTCGAGGCAAGGGGCAAGCTCCTCTCCGCTTTGAGACACTCTAGCAAATGTCTCAAGACTACTCTCTCTGGGTAGCCTCTTGGAATCGGCTAGGTCGGTCCTCTCTTACGTTTGAGGATTGGCAATTCCTGAACACACGTTTCCCGGTCTTTACAGATCTATAATCGAGGCGCCTCGCATTCCAACAACCACAAAGGTGAAAATAATATAAATGTCAGCCAGTTTAAGCACTAACACCACCGTAGCTAGAAAGAAACGTCGTGTCCTCCCAGCGGTCACTATCCCGTTTTTGACTCATACCAAGGTGTGAGGCTCGCGAATTCATGCTATACACAAAGATGCGCCACACAAGCTGTGCTTTGATCATTAACCACAAGACTTTGCTTTTCAACAGAAGCCTTGATCATTTGCCACTTAGGCATGCCACACAGGCGATTCACTCCATGCGACTGATGTCCACCGATATACAACCTCTGAGCTCGTACATCTCAATGAAGGGCGTTAAGCAAGAGAATAAATTCTCCGCCGCTAAACAGATGTATATTTAAAAGAGATCAATCAAAATAGAATAAAATCCAATGTCAGACACACAGTCCATTTACAAGTTCGTTCTGGGTCTGAACGAAACCGGAGGCACTTTCCTCGCATATCCATCGATCTCCAAGTACGTCTGGACGATCACCAATTTATTCCCTCATCTTGGGTGTACAGCCCAATCAAGATCATCAGTAATCACCCAAACGATGTGAAGACTTCCGGTCTTCAACCACCGTCTTCATCTTCGACATATCGTCGAATCGGTTATTCAGAATGGGTATAAACGCGGCCTTTCCGAACAACCCGCGTATATAATAAACAAATGTTACACAAACACAACATACGCCTCATTCCAATTCATCTGTCACTAACCGTAAATTAGCAAGAGGACAATTCCCTAAATATTAACCCTGAAGGCCGAAACCAACATCAGATCAATACCCAGAAAACCATTCTTCTTAGCTAACCTACAGTTAGTTTCTAAATTTCACATTCTTAGGGAAAGGTTCCCATTAATTTTATCAAAGATAAATCCTTTTAAATTTATTCTTTAATTTTCCTTTGGATGTCATTTCAAACCATCTTATGGTTTTCCAAACTAGTCGGGATTAGCGAGCCAGACCGAAGTAATTACTTATTTTATTTCCCAATCCCAACCTATTCGTCTCATGAAGCAAAACTGGTAATACTCCATATCTAACACCACGGGGTTATCAGTAAAATTAATTACCATTTCACATTCAAATCTAATTAAAGATTTAACTATCGCTTTGGAGCAAAACTGGTGATACTCCATTCTCGCTCACTTCCCAAATTTGATAATTTAAATTATCAATTCACATTTCAATCTAATTACAGATTCATTAAAACTCATTTTACTGGGTTAAAGAACTAATGTCATTTAAAACACAGTTCACGATAAACCCAAATCGCATTCTATTTATTATCGGGTTAAAGAACAAGTGTTATTTAAAACACCGTTCACGATAAACCCACAAATCAATTCTAATTCAATCCCAATTAAATATATTAATTAATTGGTATACTTTATTAAATCTAAATAAACAGATTTAATCTTTTTTCAATGGGGTTTAAGAATAGTGTTGATGAAGACACCATTCACGACAAACCCAAATCCCATTTGATATTAAATACAAGGCTCTGAATAGAAAATATATCGGCTTATATTCAATATCAAATTCTGAAACCCACAAATATCGCTTTGGAAATAACGATATAAAATATATCTTCCAAATTTCCTCCAAAATATCTGTATAATCGTGGAATCTAATATCGAAATATTCCAAAGACAATTTCGATTCAAATCCATTCCAATTCATATATTGGAAATTCTGGTTATTTAAAACCCATTTCAGATCCAATTTATTTATTAAAAATAATAATTGGATTTTAATTCTAGTTCAAAACTAGTTCATTTCGATAAAAATCTATTTTTATCTTTTCAAATATGGAGTTTTTCATCTTAATCCTTCACAAATCATTTCTTATGATTTTACACAAATTATTGATATTTTTGACAATTTTATCAAGGCCCGTACAGTCGATTTCCAATAACGGCCATCGAACTGCACTTACAGCGACCTTTTCTGAAATTGATTTGGACGTATCTCCAAATCCAACTGCCAGGTTTCAAATCTCTTGTATTCGTTAGAAAGCCCTTTTCGATACGAACCCAGCGGTTCTGGTTTTAGGAGAATCCGACGGTCGGATCTCCCATAATGTCCGTTCGAAGTCAATGGTCAAATTCATGAACTGCCACGGCGCGGCGCATTCTATTCAGGCCATTATATATATAATATATATAAATATATATATTATATATTATATATTTCGTTGATTTCCTTTCAAAACGAATTTTATAAATCGTTTCAAAATTTTTCAAAAACAATTTCAACCTTCATTTCAAATTCAAATCAAAATTGAATTTTTCATTATAAATTCTTTTTACATTCATTTTTGTTTGATTTCAATTCAAATCGATTTCAGTTCAATCACAATTCGATTTGAATTCATTTCAATTCGAATTCATTTTATATTCAATTGGAATTCATTTTATATTCAATTCAATTCGAATTCATTTTCTCTTCAATTCAATTTGAATTCATTTTATATTCAATTCAATTTGAATTCATTTTCTTTTCAATTCAATTCGAATTCATTATCTTAATATTTGATTTTTAAATCTCTTTTCAATATTCATTATAAAAACGAATATAATCGATATAAATATCGTTCGCGTCAAAATAGCGCATCTCTAATCAATACGGCTTTATATTTTTCAATAACTTCGTTATTCTATTCAACAAATTAATATTTGTTCTATTCAACACATGAATCTATATTTCTTTCAACACGTGACTAATCTCAACAAATGAGTACAGTCAACATGTGTCTATCTTCGTTATTTAATATATTTTATAAAATTATGATTTCTATCGTTAAATTTTTAATCGAACTCTAACCGTAAATTAGCAAGAGAGCAATTTCCTAAATATTAACCCCGAAGGCCGAAACCAACATCAGATCAATACCCTGGAGACCACTCATCTTATCTATTTTCCAGTTAGTTTCTAATTTTATATATGATAAAGATGTAAATTTTATTGTTAAAATATTTCGTTCAACACATAAATCTATATTTCTTTCAACACATGACTAATCTCAACACATGAGTACTGTCAACACGTAAATCTTTATTTTATAATATTCTTTATTTTCCCAAGTGGAATGAGGCCCAATCAATTACTATATAACGTTAATTATATGGATTCTATACAACACATGTATATAATAGCAACGATAAATAATCAACCATCATCCAAAGTGCACCACATAACTGCATAAGCATTAAATATAAATAATTAACGCTTACACAGTCTGTCGACCAATCGATCGACATACCATTAAATAATTGGGATTAGTGTACGCCAAATATCATCCCAACACCCGTGTGGGGTTTCAATTCACAAACACCGAATATTATTTGTGCAGTTGGGCGACATGTAAAATTTATCATCCTAATCAATATCCCTCAAATAGGTGTACATAAACAAACCGTCCGGATTGTAAATGAATATTTATTTATTCACATTCACGTTAAAAATTATATTTTTAACAATAAAATATTTTTTTAACTATATAAATATTTTATTTCATTTCACATCACACAATCAATTCAATCAAATTTATCAACCAAACAAATAAATCAATCACCAAACAATTAACTAAACAAACAAGCCGTCCATGGTCTGTGGACGACGGATGTTGGGTGCTACTAAACACCGTCTGCATCGTAGTATATATTTTTAACTAGAAAAGAAGATTAAAAGTGAGGAGTTCTCACAGAGGGTTCCACTCTGCCGTGCTTTACTTTTGAACTGCTGAATCGTTTGGATCTGCTTGAAATTCCAATGTAGTTCTTTTCAGGCTGTTCACAATAAAAATTATATTTTTATCGTTTCATTTCAATAAATAAAAATCATATTTTTATTTCTACTTCATATATATATATATAAATCGAATTTTTATCTATATAAAAATCTCAACTTATATTTTAAACAAAATCACATCCTTTTCTATAATTATTATATTTTTACATCGCTACCTCATATATGAAAATCGTATTTTTATATCGTCATACATATAATAAAAATCGCCTTTTTATTATATCGCTACCTATACAAAGATCAAATTTTTACTTCACTACTCATATAAAAATCCACTTTTTATCGAAGTAAAAATCAGATTTTTACTTCAATACTTAAATAAAAAATTATATTTTTATTACTCTACCTAAATAAAAAAAATATTTTTATCTTACTACTTGAATTTTTTTTATATTTTTATCCTTCTAATTGAATAAAAATCATATTTTTATCGTACTAATTGAATAAAAATTATATTTTAATCCTGCTACTTGAACGATAAAAATCATAACTCTTTCCTATATAAAAATATAATCTTTCAACATATATAAATTTGATTTTCCAACTTATAAAAATTCGATCTTTAACCTTATAAAAATAACTAAAAATCCTAACGTTTTATTTTCCTAACTCTTTATTTTCAGATTTTTTTTAAGTTATAACATTTGCAATAAAACTGAAATTAAAATCAAAACTATAAAAACTTACTGCATTTTCGTATCCGCTGGTAGGAGGGAAGGCGCCGGAGTTGTGGGTGGTCGGGGGAAGTTTTGGCGGCGGGCTAGGGGTGCGGTCTGGCAAGGTGTGGGCCCAGGGGGGCGCAGCGCGTTCCATTGGAGAAAGGGAGTTCGGGTTTTGCTGCGGTTCTTGACAGAAGAGGGGAGGAGAGAGAGAAGCGCGGAAGGAGGAGGATCAGGTGGTAGATGGCGATTTGGGGGGGGGGCAGAGGTTTCCTCTCCGATTTGGGCTGAGCGCGTTTTTGAAATGGGGGGGGGGGGGGTAGGGCTTGGGAAAGAAAAGCGGTATTATATAAATAAATATATTTAATTTAATATTATTAATTTCTCCATCAAAGTTGACTTTTCATCCGAACCCCAATTCGAACCCAACGACTATCGTCTCTAGCTAATTACCCTCATTCCGAACACAATGGGATATGTTTCATAACCCGATTCGGCTGTTACGATCAGTTTTCGTTAGAATTAAAATATAACTCTATATATTGAATTTGAATGCGCATTTCAATTCGCCGGGGCCACATACTAACTCAAAAAATTTCAGAAAAATATTTTCTAACTTCGTATTGACGATACGGTACTAACAAAACTAATTTCGTTAAATTCTGAGACCGTTTGAAAAATGGCCATTTTCCAGTCGATTAAAATCAACTGAAACTAGTCGAACGTGTTTTCCTTTGCCACGCTCTCATATTGATTCAGGAAATTGCAAATTTTGAAACCTAGCAATATTTGTAAAATTTCCATTTTTAAGGGCCAGAATTCCATAGCGACTATTCAGAATTTTCAACTGGACATATCCTTTGATTCCCACTATGAAATTTCAATTTTTCGGATTCGTTGGAAAGATATTCTCAAATAGATACTGATATTTTTGGTTTTGCCAAAATCCGGTTTATTTTGCACCCGGTATGTTCAATTGAAATTTGAAATCGAATTATCGAACTACCGCGCCATTTTCAATTCCTTTTATAATTATAAATAATTATTTATATTCTAACGATGATTTATATAAATACAGGTTCAAATTCTATTCAAAATAAATTTCTCGTCGTTATTATTTAAAATAATCCATTTTGACTATTCAAAATTCATCAAAATTGCCAAAATAAAAATTTTAAATTGGCTCAGAATCTAATTAGTATGAAGTAAAATTGGTCATACTTCATATCTAACACCACGGTGTAATCGGTAAATTCAATTACCATTTCACATTTAAATCTAATTAAAGATATAACTATCGCTTGGAGAAAAACTGGTGATACTCCATTCTCGATTATTTCAATCTAATTAAATGTTCATTAAAACTCCACTTGGTTTAAATCTTCCCAAAAATCTCTATCAATGATTATTTAACTTGGGAAATCATATCCTGGCTTTAGCTGGGTTAAAGAACTAATGTCATTTAAAACACGTTTCCCGATAAACCTGAAATCACATTCCATTCCATCAGCCTTTAACATTAAATTAGCAAGTGAACAATTCCCTAAGTATTAACCCCAAAGGCCGAAACCAACATCAAATCAATACCTAAGAAACCATTCAACTTAACTAACCTTCAGTTAGTTTCTGATTTTCTTAACTCCGTTGGTTCTAAGAATAGTATTATTAAAGATACCATTCACGATAACCCAAAACCCATTTGATATTAAATACAAGGCTCTGAATAGAAAATATATCGGCTTACATTCAATATCAAATTCTACAGCCAAAAAAATATCATATTGGAAATAACGATATCAATATATCTTTCAAATTTCCATAACAATATCTGTATAATCACGAAATTCAACATCGAAATATCCAAAGACAATTTCGATTCAAATCCATTCCAATTCAATTATCGGAAATTCTGGTTACTTTTAAAACCCTTTCAAATCCAATTTATTTATTTCAAAAATAAATGGATATAATTCTAGTTCAAAACTAGTTCATTTCGATAAAAATCTATTTTTATCTTTTCAAATATGGAATTTTTCATCCAAATCCTTTCCAAATCATTTCTTATGATTATACATAAATTATTACTATTTTTAATAATTTTATCAAGGCCCGTACAGTCGATTTCCATCAACGGCCATCGAACTGCACTTACAGCGACCTTTTCCAAATTTGATTTGGACATAATTCCAAATCCAACCATTAGATTTCAAATCTCTAATAGAAAGCTCTTTTCGATACGAACCGAACGGTTCTGGTTTTAGGAGAATCCGACGGTCGGATCTCCCGTAATATCCTTTCGAAGTCAATGGTCGAAGTTCGCGAACTGCCGCTGCGCGGCGCGTTCTATTCAGGCCATCATATATATAATATAAATATATTATATATATTTCGTCGATTTCCTTTTAAAACGTATTTTATAAATCGTTTTAAATTCGATTTCAAAACGATTTCAACTTCATATTCAATTTCAAATCAAAACTGAATATTCCATATCATCGATATATAAATGATAATATTTTCAAAACATTATATTTTGAAATCAATTCCTTTTCGATATTCATTATAAAAATGAATAAAACCGATATAAATATCATTCACGTCAAAATAGCGTCAATCTAACCAACACGGCTTTATATATTTCATTAACTTCGTTATTCTATTCAACAAATGAATATTTTCTTCAACACATGAATTTTCTTTTATTCAACACATGAATATATATTTTATTCAAAACATGAATTTTCTTTGTTTCAACACATGAATATATATTTTATTCAACACATGAATTTTCTTCTATTTAACACATGAATATATATTTTATTCAACACATGAATTTTCTTTTATTCAACACATGAATTTTCTTCTATTCAACACATGAGTATATATTTTATTCAACACATGAATTTTCTTTTATTCAACACATGAATATATATTTTATTCAACACATGAATTTTCTTCATTTTCCAAATTGGAATGAAGCCCAATCAATTACCATGTAGTGTTAATTATACGGATTTCATACACACACATACACTACAACAATCAAACACAGACAACCATCACCCAAAGTGCATTCTACACTGCATAAGCATCAAATATAAATTTTAAACGCTTATAACAGCCTGTCAATCTATCGATCGACATATAACTAATTATGGGGACTAGTGTATGGCTAATTTCATCCCAACACCCATGTGGGGTTTTCAAATAATCAAACACAAGTTTTATTTGTGCAGTTGGGCGATGTGTAAAATTTATCGTCCCAATCCATATCAGTCAAATGTGTGTACATAAACAAATCGTCCGATTTGTTTATGACTATTTATTTTAGATACACGTTAAAAATTGTATTTTTAACCATAAAATAATTTCTTCCATTCCAGTACATACAATCGATTTCACAACACTTCAATCAAACAAATAAGCCATCCATGGTCTGTGGATGACGGGTGTCAGGTGCTACTAAGCACCGTCTGCATCCTGGTATATATTTCAACTAGAAAATAAATTAAAAGTGAGAAGTTCTCACCTTAGGATTCCACTCCGTCGTTATGTGGTTATCGATTTTGGATTTTCCCAGAACTCTAGCACATCTATTTCGTAAATAACATACATATGTTAAAAATCACATTTTTCGTCTATCATTAATTATTTCTAACAAACGATGAAAATTATATCTTATATTTTCAAATTCAAGTTCTACATTATATTTACACATTCAAGTTCTATTTTATATTTTATAAACAAACTGATTTTATATTTTATAAACAAACCGATTTTATATTTTATAAACAAACCGATTTTATATTTTATAAACAAAATTATATCTCACTGTACGGATTTGTTCTTGCAGCGGAGCTCTTCAATATTCCCTGAAGATTCATCGTGAATGGGTTTGTGGATTTCGAGATCGAACGGGAGGAAGTTTTAAAGCATTTCCGCCTTCGAACAAGAGTGACGGCGCGATTTTCTGATTGGAGATTAGGTTTAGAAAATATATATATATATATATATATATATATATAATAAAATATAAATTATTATTTAATTCCTAAATTATTTGTTTAACGCTATAATCTCCAAATGAATCCCAACGAATGTCGCCCCTAGCTAATTACCCCATTCCGAACACAATGGGATATGTTTCGTAACCCAGTTCAGCTATTACAATCAGTTTTCATCGAAATTAAAATATAAATTAGTATATTTTCAATTTGAACGCGCATTTCAATTTACCAGGGCCACATACTAACTCAGAAAATTCAAGAAAAATTATTTCTAGCTTGGTATTGATGATACGGTCCTAAAAAAACTAATTTCGTCAAATTCTCAGACCGTTTGAAAAATGGCAATTTTCCAGTCAATTAAAATTGATTGAAACTGTCAAAACACGTTTAACTTCGCCACGCTCACATATTGATTCAGAAAATTATGAATTTTGGAACCTAGCAATAATTAGACATCCCGGATCCAACTAAACTAGTTTCGTCGAGAACGAAGGTCGTTTGCAAAATTTCCATTTTTAAGGGCACAAAATTCCATAATGACTATTCTGAATTTTTAACTAGGCATAAATTTTTATCCCCGCTATGAAATTTCAATTTTTCAGATTCGTTGGAAAGATATTCCAAAATATGGTTTCGCTAAAATCCGGTTTATTTTTGAATCCTGTACGGTCATTTGAACTTTGAAATCGAATTTTCGAACTACCGCGTCATTTTCAATACCTTTTATAATTAAAATAAAATATTTATATTCTAGCGACGATTCAAATAAATATATATGTTCTAATTCTATTCAAAATAAATTTCTCATCGTTATTATTTAAAATAATTCATTTTAAATATTCAAAATTCACTAAAATTGCCAAAATAAAAATTTTAAATTGGCTCAGATTTCCAGGTTATTACATTCTCCCTCACTTAAAACTTTTCGTCCCCGAAAAGGAACGAAGCTGAAAGTTGTTTCACAAATCAACTCAACTTCCAGTATTTTCATCATGGCTTAAGTTCTTCAACTGTTCCGTTTCTAATAACTTTTCATATTTTTCAGAAATTTGGCTAACACCCTAAATTTTCGAATTTTTTTGCCATAACCTCCCTTGCACTGGGAGCTTCGGGATATTTCAAATAGCCTCCCATGACCCTTACCAATCCAAAAAGAAAAAGAAACAGCCTAGCGGCTCATAAAATCATCAAAAACCCAAGAAATACAATAAACATGTACCTATTTGTCGGGCAAACAATTTTATTCCTCTCTAGCCTTCTTGCTATGACCTGTTCAATGTAAGTACATGTACATGCATGCAAATGCGATAAATTTCCAATACAATTTACTATTTGGTTCAATTTGGCTAAAGGTTCAACATTTAGTTAATCAACCAATAATCAACCAACACAATCATCAATCAATTAGTTTATTATAATTTCAAACATGTAATTTTGATATATATTCAAAAATCACATTTTTGGTGCCAAATCACAACAATAGACCCTATTTAATTTTGGTTCTCACACCAGTCAATTGGAAATATATAGAAGTCCCACTTTCGATACTCGAAAATAAATACTGGTGATGGTATACTTCATCATCAGAACTATGTCCGGGCGACTAGAGTGTGATCCTATATCTATCTAGTATACTCGAGGCTTCAAATACACGGGGATCAGACGTGTATTAAAATCTCCATATACTCGACTATCCAAATCAATACAAATAAATATTCAAACACGTTAAATAAGGTTTAAATTTTAAAACAAAATTTGTTTTCAATTTTATTTTAAAAACATCACTCTTCACACTCTTTCTAGGATACTACTGATCCCATCTCTAACGAGTCATTCTCATTGGATATTACTAATCCAATCTCTGATGAATTCTTTCGTTTAGTTCTAACGTGTCTTGTTCTCGAGCTTTGTAAACCAAAGCACTTTTACCACTGTAAGGACCCGTAACTTCCCCGTGAAGGAAAGAGCGGATACTTTGAGGACAAGCCACATTGGAACGCAAACAGAAGAACATTTCATTGCTTATTACAACAATTCCATCAGAATATAAGAATATACAGAGTATGAATAAATATTATACAACAGAAAATATGAGAGATTTAAATACATTACTGCAGTGGAAAAATAATACAAAACACAACTGAAAACAGATACGCGGATACAGAGCTTTTCAGATATCGTTCTATCTGTAAATCAAGAAACTGTGAATATAAATCTGCAAAACCAAAACTACTAGCTACCCGTCTCAAAATAAGGGCACCCAGAGTTTAGGTTAAAACAATAAACTCCAGGTCAGTCATGTGACTGGTGTGAGAACTAATACATTTATTAATCTTTATTTTAAAGTTAGGTAAATCAAGGGACCACACCGTATAACACGGAATAGGTTTCCTCCCAAGGATACCAGTGCATAAAACAACATCGCAATGCTAAATAAAGAACAATGAAAATTATAAGACCCAGGTCACTTCACACAATGCAACACAAGAAGGAGGATGGGGTTTTTACCTTATAATAGCCAAGAATGCTTGGTACGTGAAATTTCATCATTTATTATTACTGTAAGTGTATAGTGTCAAAATAATTTCAATCATAAGTATCAATCATAGACGGCATAAATGCCCCATACCACTATGTCGCCATATATAGGTTCTACAATCAAAACCACAAATGTCATGTATTGGAAGTTGAATTTCCATCTGTGAACCGAGGCAAAAGATAGTACTCAATGATTCGAGACTCTCTAGCCCGAGCCTCAGGATCAGAGCTCGAGTGACCCTTGGATCGTCAGGTCCGGTGCACTGATGTGGATTAAAATGCGTGAACACTGCGTTTCCCCACACTTTGGGGCCGTAAATGACTCCATCGGCTCCACACAGTCACCGATATATCCGAGGCGCTTCGCAACAGCAACAACTACATAGGTGAAAATAATATAAATTTCAGGGCTAGTAGGTCACTGACACCACACTAGCTAGAAAGAAACGCATGCCCTCCCTGATGTCCTATCCCGTTTCTGGTTCACAATCGGGTATGAGGCTCGCGAATCAACGCTACACAAAGCTATGCCACACAGGCGATGCTTTGATCATCAACCATAAGATTTTGCTTTTCAAAAAAAGCCTTAATCATTTTCCACTTAGGCATGCCACATACGCGATTCACTCCGTGCGATTGATATCCATCAATATATAACCTCTGAGCTCGTACGTCTCAGAGAAGGGCGTTAAGCAAGAGAATAAATTCTCCGCCACCAAACAGATATATATTTAATAAAAATCAATCACATAGAATGAAATCCAATGTCAGACACACAATCCATTTACAAGTTCGTTCTGGGTCTGAACAAAACCGGAGGCACCTCGTACCTCACATATCCATCGATCTCCAAGTACGTCTGGACGATCACCAACTGATTCCCTCCTCTTAGGTGTACATCCCAATCAAGACCATCAGTAATTATCCAAACGACGTGAAGACCTCTGGTCTTCGACCCCCATCTTCATCCTCGACACATCGTCGAATCAGTTATTCCGAATGGGATAAACCTGGTCTTTCTGAATAACTCGCGTGTATAATAAACAAGTGTTACACAAACACAACATACGCCTCATTCCAATTCAGAATATTCTTTTATTCAAATATCCTTATACTTTGGGAAAGATTCCCATTACTTTTATCTAAGATAAATTCTTTAAATTTATTCTTTAATCTTCTTTTGAATATCAATTCAAATTAGTCGGGATTAGCGAACCACACCGAAGTAATCATTTATTTTATTTCCCAATCCCAACCTATTCATCTTATGAAGTAAAATTAGTCATACTTCATATCTAACACCACGATGTTATCGGTAAATTCAATTACCATTTCACGTTCAAATCTAATTAAAGATTTAACTATCGCGTGGAGAAAAATCGGTGATACTCCATTCTCGATTATTTCAATCTAATTAAAGATTCATTAAAACTCCACTTGGTTTTAATCTTCCCAAAAATCACTATCAATGATTATTTAACTTGGGAAATCATATCCTGGCTTTAACTGGGTTAAATAACCAATGTCATTTAAAACACGGTTCCCGATAAACCCAAAATCACATTCCATTCCATCAGCCTTTAACTGTAAATTAGCAAGTGAACAATTCCCTTAGTATTAACACCAAAGGCCTAAACCAACATCAGATCAATACCCAAGAAACCATTCAACTTAACTAATCTTCAGTTAGTTTCTGATTTTCTTAACTCCGTTGGGTCAAAGAAAAATATTACTAATGATACCATTCACGACAACCCAAAACCCATTTGATATTAAATACAAGGCTCTGAATAGAAAATATATCGGCTTACATTCAATATCAAATTCTACGACCAACAAAAATCTTATTGGAAATAACGATATCAATATATCTTTCAAATTTCCATAACAATATCTGTATAATCACGAAATCCAACATCGAAATTTTCCAAAGACAATTTCGATTCAAATCCATTCCAATTCAATTATTGGAAATTCGGGTTACTTTTAAAACCCTTTCAAATCCAATTTATTTATTTCAAAAATAAATGGATTATAATTCTAGTTCAAAACTAGTTCATTTCGATAAAAATCTATTTTTATCTTTTCAAATATGGAATTTTTCATCCCAATCCTTTCCAAATTATTTCTTATGATTTTACACAAATTATTACTATTTTTAATAGTTTTATCAAGGCCCGTACAATCGATTTCCATCAACGGCCATCGAACTGCACTTACAATGACCTTTACCAAATTTGATTTGGATATAATTCCAAATCCATCCGTTAGATTTCCAATCTCTAATATACGTTAAAAATATCTTTTCGATACGTACCCAACGGTTCTGGTTTTAGGAGAATCCGACGGTCGGATCTCCCGTAATATCCATTCGAAGTCAATGGCCGAAATTCGCGAACTGCCGCTACGCGGCGCGTTCTATTCAGGCCATCATATATATAATATAAATATATTATATATATTTCATCGATTTCCTTTTAAAACGTATTTTATAAATCGTTTTAAATTCGATTTCAAAACGATTTCAACTTCATATTCAATTTCAAATCAAAACTGAATATTCCATATCATCGATATATAAATGATAATATTTTCAAAACATTATATTTTGAAATCAATTCCTTTTCGATATCCATTATAAAAATGAATAAAACCGATATAAATATCGTTCATGTCAAAATAGAATCAATCTAACCAACACGGCTTTATATATTTCAATAACTTCGTTATTCTATTCAACAAATGAATATTTTCTTCAACACATGAATTTTCTTTTATTCAACACATGAATATATATTTTATTCAATACATGAATTTTCTTTTATTCAACACATGAATCTATATTTTATTCAACACATGAATTTTCTTCTATTGAACACATGAATATATATTTTATTCAACACATGAATTTTCTTTTATTCAACACATGAATTTTCTTCTATTCAACACATGAATATATATTTTAATCAACACAAGAATTTTATTTTATTCAACACATGAATATATATTTTATTCAACACATGAATTTTCTTCATTTTCCAAATTGGAATGGGGCCCAATCAAGTACCATGTAGTGTTAATTATACGGATTTCATACACACACATACCCTACAACAATCAAACACAGACAACCATCACCCAAAGTGCATTCTACACTGCATAAGCATCAAATAAAATTTTTAACGCTTATAACAGTCTGTCAATCTATCGATCGACATACAACTAATTATTGGGACTAGTGTATGGCCAATTTCATCCCAACACCCGTGTGGGGTTTTCAAACAATCAAACACAGGTTTTATTTGTGCAGTTGGACGATGTGTAAAATTTATCGTCCCAATCCATATCAGTCAAATGTGTGTACATAAACAAATCGCCCGATTTGTTTATAACTATTTATTTATGTACACATTAAAAATTATATTTTTAAACATAAAATAATTTCTTCCATTACACTACACACAATCGATTTCACAACACATCATTCAAACAAACAAGCCATCCATGGTCTGTGGACGACGGGTGTCAGGTGCTACTAAGCACCGTCTGCATCCTAGTATATATTTCAACTAGAAAATAAATTAAAAGTGAGAAGTTCTCACCTTAGGGTTCCACTCCGCCATTATATGGTTATCAATTTTAGATTTTCCCAGAACTCTAGCACATCTATTTCGTAAATAACATACATATGTTAAAAATCACCTTTTTCGTCTATCATTAATTATTTCTAACATACGATGAAAATTATATCTTATATATTCAAATTCAAGATCTACTTTATATTTACACATTCAAGTTCTATTTTATATTTTATAAACAAACTGATTTTATATTTTATAAACAAACTGGTTTTATATTTTATAAACAAACATCACCTTTAAAAACAATGTTATATATGTATATCAATAAAAATTATGTATATATTTTTTAAAATGCTATACATGAGGAAATAATTAACTAAATGATAACGTTTAAAAATAGCATTAAAATCCATTACCTTCTTCACTACTGGAACTCGACAGACCATCCTCGATCAGCTGCTCGAAATTAGGGTTGTTTCCCGTGCTCACCACAGTGTACGAGAAGATGATCAGATATCGCCATAAGGAAGAGCGCCTGAAGCTACGCCTGACCCCCCTTTTGGTCCAACTCGACAGCGGCAATTTGAGAGGCCGATTCTCGAGAACGACGGCACCAGAAACAATCTCACCGCACGGATTTGTTCATTTCGCGGAGCTCTTCAATATTCCCTGAAGATTCATCGTGAATGCGTTTGTGGGTTTCGAGATCGAACGGGAGGAAGTTTTGAAGCATTTTCGCCTTCGAACGAGAGTGACGGCGCGATTTTCTGATTAGAGATTAGGTTTAGAAAATAAATTTATATATATAATAAAATATAAATTATTATTTAATTCCTAAATTATTTGTTTAACGCCATAATCTCCAGACGAATCCCAAGTAATGTCGCCCCTAGCTAATTAACCACATTCCGAACATAATGGGATATGTTTCGTAACCCAATTCGACTGTTACAATCAGTTTTCGTCAGAATTAAAATATAAATCGGTATATTTTCAATTTGAATGCGCATTCCAATTTACCAAGGCCACATACTAACTTAGAAAATTCTAGAAAATTTATTTCTAGCATGGTATTGGCGATACGGTCCTAACAAAACTATTGTAACAACCCGTAAATTCTGGGCCAGTTTAAAATTTTTATTTTGGCAATTTTAGTGAATTTTGATTATTTAAAATGAATTATTTTAAATAATATCGACGAGAAATTTATTTAGAATATAAATCGAACGTATATATTATACGCGTCGTCGTTAGAATATAAATATTTATATATAATTATAAAAGGAATTGAAAATGGCGCGGTAGTTCGAAAATTCGATTTCTAATTTCAAATGAATATACAGAATTCAATATAAGTCAGAATTGAACGAAACAAGAAATATTTGAATCTGTATAACTATATCTTTGTAACGAAGTTAACAAACTGAGATTTCATCTTAGAAATGATAAGATATGTCCAGTTGAAAATTAGAAATAGTCGCTGTGGAATTTATATATATTTTAATATAATATATGGCCCTTAAAAATAGCCATTTTGCAAACGACCTCGGATTTCGACGAAACCAGTTTTGTTGGATTCGCAGTGTAAAGTTATTGCTAGATTCCAAATTTCATAATTTTTCGAATCAATATGTGAGCGTGGCAAAGGAAAACGCGTTTGACCAGTTTCAGTTGATTTTAATCGACTGGAAATTGGCCATTTTTCAAACAGTCTCAGAATTCGACGAAACTAGTTTTGTTAGGACCGTATCGTCAATACGAAGCTAGAAAATATTTTTCTGCAATTTATAGAGTTATTATGTGACCCCGGTAATTTGAAATGTACGTTTAAAATTCAATATAGTGATTTAAATGTAAATTTAACGGAAACTGATTCAAACGGTCGAATCAGCTTACGATACATATCCCATTGTGTTCGGAATGGGGGTAATTCGCTATGGACGACAGGCGGTGGGCCTCGTTTCGAGGTCTTAGGTAAAAGTCAACTTTATGCAATTAAATTAATAAAAAAAAAAAAAATATCTTTCTCTTTTATCCTCCAGGCCCCCCCCCCCGTTCAAAAAATTAAATTTCAGAATAAAAAAAAAAAGAGGGCGGAGCCCTAAAACCGCTCGACGGAGCCACATCGCGCGAGGCGCTGCTCCCCCCATCTCCGACAACTCCTCCGCCGCCCTCTCAGGTGAACCCCCCCTCGTGAAAACAACCGAGCGCCTCCCCTTGAAGCCCTCGACGCCGACGAAGAAGCCGCGCCACCCCCCCCCCCCTCGAAGCAGCCCCTCCTGCCACCACCGATCGAAGACCCAAGCCGCCGACGAACTGCGAAGACCTCCCCCCCCCTCTCAGTAAGAATTTCTGTTTATTTTATTATTATTATTTTTTTTTTATTTTTTTTAAAAACCGATTTTAATAATGATTTTGTTTTAAAAATAAAAACTGAAAATGTTTAAAAGTAAAAAACTAAATATTTTTAAAGGTATAAAACTGAATATTTTTAAAAGGAATTTTTAAAAGTAATAAAACAGGAATTTTTAAAAAGTATTAAAAACTGGAATTTTTAAAAGCATTTTAAAAACCTGAATTTTAAAACATAGAAAAAAAAACTGATTTATTTATAAAGTATTAAAAACTGAAATTTTTATAAAGTATAAAACTGGATTTTTTTTATAAAGTATTAAAACTGAATTTTTTTTAGAAATAAAAACTGGTTTTTGAAATAAAGGATAAAAACTGAATTTTATAAAAAAAAAAATAAAAACTGATTTAGTTTTAAAGGTAAAAGCTTTAACATGGGAAGAAAGGTTTGAACTTTCAAGCAAAGTAAAAATCATATTTTTATATGGTGAAAGCAAAAGTAAAAATCATATTTTTATGTGTTGAAAGTCGAAATAAAAATCATATTTTTATATGTTGAAAGTCAAAGTAAAAATCATATTTTTATATATTGAATAGCGAAGTCAAAATTCGATTTTTACATATTGAGTAGCATAGTAAAAATTCTATTTTTACATATGTAGAGGATACGGGCGAAAGCGACAATAGGCGAAGATTTCTATTAAGAAGAGTCTTGAAGTTGGATAGCTATTGGTGAGAATTTCTCACCTTTCAATTTATTTTTCTAGTTATATATATACTAGGATGCAGACGGTGCTTAGTAGCACCCGACACCCGTCCACAGACCATGGACTTGTTTGTTTGACTGTTTGGTGATTGATTGTGATATTGGTTTGAATGTGGTTTGTGGTGTGAAAAATCGAATCGATAAATTGGTTAGGATTAGACGTGCGCCGTTATAAGGCGAAGGAGTAAGGCTAGGTTAGACCCTTACTCCAAAGTTTGTGGTTTGCATAACGAATTGATTTGATTGATGTGTGAATGGCGTGGGCCTTCACTAGACCGGGGATAAGGCTAGGCCTTGTCCCGTTTCTAGTATCGTGCCGTTATGCCGCCGAAATTTTCTAAAATAAGTTAGAAAAATAAAATTAGCATTTTATTTAACGAATGAACTGAATATAAATTCATATGTTAAAATAAAATGTGTTATCGTTAAAAATATAATTTTTAACGTGAATGTGAATAAATAAATATTCATTTACAAACCAGACGGTTTGTTTATGTACACCTATTTGAATGACGTTGATTGGGTCGATAAATTTTACACATCGCCTAACTGCACAAATAAAATATGTGTTTGATTGTTTGAAACCCCACACGGGTGTTAGGATGAAATTTGAAGTTCACTCATCCTGATTTATTAAATATGTCGATCGATTGATTGACAAGCTGCTATAAGCGTTAAATGTCTATATTTGATGCTTATACAGTGTAGTGCACTTTGGTTGATGGTTGATTATTCATCGTTGTTGATATATACATGTGTTGTAGAAAATCCATATAATTAACATTATATGGTAATTGATTGGGCCTCATTCCAGTTTCGAGAAAAATAGAAATATTTGAAATAGAAATATTTGAAATAGAAATATTTGAAATAGAAATATTTGAAATAGAAATATTTGAAATAGAAATATTTGAAATAGAAATATTTGAAATAGAATATTTGAAAATAGAAATATGTGAAGCCGTGAGGATTAGATTGACGCCATTTTGACGTGAACGATATTTATATCGATTTTATTCATTTTAAAATGAATATTGAAACGTGATTTCGAAATCGAATATTTTGAAATGAATTGAATTGAAAACGATTTCGAAATGAATTGAATTGAAAACGATTTCGAAATGAATTGAATTGAAAACGATTTCGAAATGAATTGAATTGAAAACGATTTCGAAATGAATTGAATTGAAAACGATTTCGAAATGAATTGAATTGAAAACGATTTCGAAATAAATTGAATTGAAAACGATTTCGAAATGAATTGAATTGAAAACGATTTCGAAATGAATTGAATTGAAAACGATTTCGAAATGAATTGAATTGAAAACGATTTCGAAATGAATTGAATTTTAAAACGATTTCGAAATGAATTGAATTGAAAACGAATTCAAATGGAATTGAAAGCGAATTGAAATGAATTCAAATTGAATTGAAATTTGAATTGAATAGAAATGAATTTTGAAACGAATTTATAAAGAAGAATTCAATTTTGATTTGAATTGAAAAGGAAGTTGAAATTGCTTTTGAAACGAATTTAAAACCATTTATATAATTCGTTTTAAATAGTAATCGACGAAATATATATTATATATATTATATATATAATATAATGGCCTGAATAGAACGCGCCGCGCTGCGGCAGTTCGCGAATTTCGATCATTTGTTTCAAACGGACATTACGGGAGATCCGACCGTCGGATTCTCCTAAAACCGGAACCGTTGGGTTCGTATCGAAAAGAGCTTTCTAATGAATGTTAGAAATTTGAAATCTAACGGTTGGATTTGGAGATACGTCCAAATCAAATTCGAAAAAGGTCGCTGTAAGTGCAGTTCGATGGCCGTTAATGGAAATCGACCGTACGGGCCTTGATAAAATTATTAAAAATAGTAATAATTTGTGTAAAATCATAAGAAATGATTTGTGAAAGTTTGGGATGAAAAACTCCATATTTGAAAAGATAAAAATAGATTTTTATCGAAATGAACTAGTTTTGAACTAGAATTATAATTCTATTTATTTTTAAATAAATAAATTGAATTTGAAATGGTTTTGAAAATAACCAAAATTTCCAATGATTGCATTGGAGTGGATTTGAATCGAAATTGTCTTCGGAATATTTCGATGTTGGAATTCGTGATATTACAGGTGTTGTTATGGAAATTTGAAAGATATATATGTATATCGTTATTTCCAATACGACATTTGTTAATCGTAGAATTTGATATTGAATATAGGCCGATATAGTTTCTATTCAGAGCCTTGTATTGAATATCGAATGTGATTTGGGTTTGTCGTGAATGGTGTCTTCACTAACACTGTTCTTGAACCCAGTTGAGAAAAGATTAAATCTTTTTATTTAGATTTAATGAAGTGTACCAATTAAATGATATTTAATTGGAATTGAATTGATATTGATTTTTGGGTTTATCGTGAACAGTGTTTTAAATAACACTTGTTCTTTAACCCGATAATTAATGGGATGTGACTTTGGGTTTATCGTGAACCGTGTTTTAAATGACACTGATTCTTTAACCCAGTCACAGATTAAAACTAAGTGGAGTTTTAATGAATCTTTAATTAGATTGAAAAGATCGAGAATGGAGTATCACCAGTTTTGCTCCAGGCGATAGTTAAATCTTTAATTAGATTTGAATGTGAAATTTAGAAACTAACTGGCGGTTAGCCAAGCAGAATGGTTTTCTGGATATTGATCTGATGTTGGTTTCGGCCTTCGGGGTTAATATTTGGGGAATTATTCTCTTGATTAATTTACGGTTAGTGACTAATGAATTGGAATGAGGCGTATGTTGTGTTTGTGTAACACTTTTATAATATATACGCGAGTTATTCGGAAAGACCGGGTTTATCCCATTCTGAATAACTGATACGACGATAAGTCGAAGATGAAGACGATGGTCGAAGACCGGAAGTCTTCACGTCGTTTGGGTGATAACTGATGATCTTGATTGGGCTGTACACCCAAGAAGATGGAAACAGTTAGTGATCGTCCAGACGTACTTGGAGATCGATGGATATGCGGGGTACTAGGTGCCTCCGGTTTCGTTCAGACCCAGAACGGACTTGTAAATGGACTGTGTGTCTGACATCGGATTTCATTCTGTGTGACTGATATCGGTTGCATAGGATGGCTTGCCTGTGTGGCATGCTAAGATGCAAATGATCGAGGCTTCTGTTGAAAAGCAAAGTCTTGTGGTGATGATCAAAGCACGGCCTTTGTGGCGTAGCTTTGTGTAACGTTTACCTCGCGTGTTTCACACCCGGTATGAACCAAAAACGGGAGACGGACCTCAGGGAGGGCATGCGTTTCTTTCTAGCTAGAAGTGGCGTCAGTGGTTTTACACGCCCTGACGAGTTTGACTTATGTGGTTGTTGCTGTTGCGAGGCGCCTCGGTTATATCGGTTTCGGCCGAATGCATTCTGGTCGGCTGA
This sequence comes from Allium sativum, assembly GCA_030737875.1. Taxonomy (NCBI): domain Eukaryota; kingdom Viridiplantae; phylum Streptophyta; class Magnoliopsida; order Asparagales; family Amaryllidaceae; genus Allium; species Allium sativum. The sequence continues at coordinate 521,448,819 of CM060924.1, read as the reverse complement.
CGGACCAGACTTACACCCCATAGGGTGGGGAGACGTATTGTTCAGGCATAATAATCCACTCCGTGTGGACCGGCCCTGACGATCCAAGGCTTGCCTGCGCGCTTGCCTGAGACATGGGCTAGATTGTCTCGAATCGGTTGAGGACTATCTTTTGCCTCGGTTCATAGATGGAAACCCAATTTCCAAATACGAGACTTTGCGGTTTTGATTGTATATCCTATATATGGCGACATAGTGGGATGGGGCGCTCATGCCGCCTATGATTGATACTTATGATTTGAAGTGTTTTATATACTATGCACTTATAATAGTATCAAATGATTTGTTTTAAACGTATCAAGCATTCTTTGGCTGTTATAAGGGAAAACCCTATCCTCGACTGCGTTGCATTGTGTGATGGGACCTGGGTCTTATAACAGCTTCATTTTTCTTTATTTAGCATTGCGCTGTTGGTTTTATGCACTGGTATTCTTGGGAGGAAACCCGTTCCGTGTTATACGGCGTGGTCCCTTGATTTACCTAATGATTTGAAATAAAGATTAATAACTGTTTTAGTTCTCACACCAGTCACATGACTGACCTGGAGTTTATTGTTTTAACCTAAACTCTGGGTGCCCCTATTTTCGACACGGGCAGCTAGTAGTTTTGGTTTTGCAGATTTATATTCACAGGATCCTGGTTTACAGCTGGAACGATATCCGGAAAGCTTTGTATCCGTATATCTCATTCTAGTTGTGTATTGTATTATTTTCCGCTGCTATGTATTTAAATGTAATTTAAATCTCTGATATTTCTGTGTAATATTCATTTATACTCTGTATATTCTTGTAATCTGATGCATTGTTGTAATATACAATGAAACGTTCTTCTGTATGCGTTCTGTTTTGTCGTGTTCTCAAACGATAGGGCGTTTCGAACGGTCTGGGTCGGTTTAGCGACTGGTTCGGACCGAGCGAAGTACCTTGCCGTCACATTTGGTATCAGAGCTTTGGTTTACAAAGCTAGAGAACAAGACACATTAGAACCATACGGAAGAATTCATCAGATATTGGATTAGTAATATCCAATGAGAATGACTCGTTAGAGATGGGATCAGTAGTGTCCTAGAACGAGTGTGAAGAGTAAATTTTTAAAGTGAAAACAAATTTTGTTTTGAAAATTTAAATCAATTATTCGTATTGGATTATTTATTTATATTGATGTGGACAATCCAGTATATATAGATTTTGCATATACGTCTGATCCGCGTGTATTCGAAGTTTTAATATACTGGATAGATATAGAATCACACTCTAGTCGCCCGGAGAAGGTACTGATGATAGCACGTGCATCATCAGTATTTATGTTCGTGTTTCGAAGGTGTGATATCTATATATTTCCATTAGACTGGTGTGAGAACCAAAACTTATATAGTTAGGAACACATTGTTGTGAATTGGTATCAAAAACATGATTTTTTGTATATGTATCAAAATTATGAATTTGAAATTCTAATTCACTAATTGATTGATGTTTGTGTTGTTTGTTTAGTTGTTTGCTAATTTTGAACCATTAGCCTAATTGAACCCAATATTGAATTGTATTGAGAATTAGTTGCATTTGCTTGCATATACATATATATCATTGAACAGGTCATAGCAAGGAGGCTAGAGCAGAGAATAAAATTTGTTTGCCTGACAAATAGGTACATGTTTACTACATAATTTCCTGTTTTGTTTGGGTGATGATGATTTTGTGGGCCTATTGGCTAGCCGCTTGGCTTTTTCTTTTTCTTTTTGAGATCTGAAGGACCGGGGAAGCTATTTGAAATTCCCCGATGCTCCCGGTGCAGGGGAGGTTATGGCGAAATTTTTCGAAAATTTAGGGTGTTAGCCAAATTTTTGAAATTTTGAAAATTCTCAGAAACTGAAGAGTTAGAGAATGGAAGCCAGATCGAGCGTAGAGTTGAATTATCAAACCACTTTCGACTTTGTTCCTTTTCGGGGACGAAAAGTTTTAAGTGGGGGAGATTGTAACAACCCGTAAATTCTGGGCCAGTTTAAAATTTTTATTTTGGCAATTTTAGTGAATTTTGATTATTTAAAATGAATTATTTTAAATAATATCGACGAGAAATTTATTTAGAATATAAATCGAACGTATATATTATACGCGTCGTCGTTAGAATATAAATATTTATATATAATTATAAAAGGAATTGAAAATGGCGCGGTAGTTCGAAAATTCGATTTCTAATTTCAAATGAATATACAGAATTCAATATAAGTCAGAATTGAACGAAACAAGAAATATTTGAATCTGTATAACTATATCTTTGTAACGAAGTTAACAAACTGAGATTTCATCTTAGAAATGATAAGATATGTCCAGTTGAAAATTAGAAATAGTCGCTGTGGAATTTATATATATTTTAATATAATATATGGCCCTTAAAAATAGCCATTTTGCAAACGACCTCGGATTTCGACGAAACCAGTTTTGTTGGATTCGCAGTGTAAAGTTATTGCTAGATTCCAAATTTCATAATTTTTCGAATCAATATGTGAGCGTGGCAAAGGAAAACGCGTTTGACCAGTTTCAGTTGATTTTAATCGACTGGAAATTGGCCATTTTTCAAACAGTCTCAGAATTCGACGAAACTAGTTTTGTTAGGACCGTATCGTCAATACGAAGCTAGAAAATATTTTTCTGCAATTTATAGAGTTATTATGTGACCCCGGTAATTTGAAATGTACGTTTAAAATTCAATATAGTGATTTAAATGTAAATTTAACGGAAACTGATTCAAACGGTCGAATCAGCTTACGATACATATCCCATTGTGTTCGGAATGGGGGTAATTCGCTATGGACGACAGGCGGTGGGCCTCGTTTCGAGGTCTTAGGTAAAAGTCAACTTTATGCAATTAAATTAATAAAAAAAAAAAAAATATCTTTCTCTTTTATCCTCCAGGCCCCCCCCCCCGTTCAAAAAATTAAATTTCAGAATAAAAAAAAAAAGAGGGCGGAGCCCTAAAACCGCTCGACGGAGCCACATCGCGCGAGGCGCTGCTCCCCCCATCTCCGACAACTCCTCCGCCGCCCTCTCAGGTGAACCCCCCCTCGTGAAAACAACCGAGCGCCTCCCCTTGAAGCCCTCGACGCCGACGAAGAAGCCGCGCCACCCCCCCCCCCCTCGAAGCAGCCCCTCCTGCCACCACCGATCGAAGACCCAAGCCGCCGACGAACTGCGAAGACCTCCCCCCCCCTCTCAGTAAGAATTTCTGTTTATTTTATTATTATTATTTTTTTTTTATTTTTTTTAAAAACCGATTTTAATAATGATTTTGTTTTAAAAATAAAAACTGAAAATGTTTAAAAGTAAAAAACTAAATATTTTTAAAGGTATAAAACTGAATATTTTTAAAAGGAATTTTTAAAAGTAATAAAACAGGAATTTTTAAAAAGTATTAAAAACTGGAATTTTTAAAAGCATTTTAAAAACCTGAATTTTAAAACATAGAAAAAAAAACTGATTTATTTATAAAGTATTAAAAACTGAAATTTTTATAAAGTATAAAACTGGATTTTTTTTATAAAGTATTAAAACTGAATTTTTTTTAGAAATAAAAACTGGTTTTTGAAATAAAGGATAAAAACTGAATTTTATAAAAAAAAAAATAAAAACTGATTTAGTTTTAAAGGTAAAAGCTTTAACATGGGAAGAAAGGTTTGAACTTTCAAGCAAAGTAAAAATCATATTTTTATATGGTGAAAGCAAAAGTAAAAATCATATTTTTATGTGTTGAAAGTCGAAATAAAAATCATATTTTTATATGTTGAAAGTCAAAGTAAAAATCATATTTTTATATATTGAATAGCGAAGTCAAAATTCGATTTTTACATATTGAGTAGCATAGTAAAAATTCTATTTTTACATATGTAGAGGATACGGGCGAAAGCGACAATAGGCGAAGATTTCTATTAAGAAGAGTCTTGAAGTTGGATAGCTATTGGTGAGAATTTCTCACCTTTCAATTTATTTTTCTAGTTATATATATACTAGGATGCAGACGGTGCTTAGTAGCACCCGACACCCGTCCACAGACCATGGACTTGTTTGTTTGACTGTTTGGTGATTGATTGTGATATTGGTTTGAATGTGGTTTGTGGTGTGAAAAATCGAATCGATAAATTGGTTAGGATTAGACGTGCGCCGTTATAAGGCGAAGGAGTAAGGCTAGGTTAGACCCTTACTCCAAAGTTTGTGGTTTGCATAACGAATTGATTTGATTGATGTGTGAATGGCGTGGGCCTTCACTAGACCGGGGATAAGGCTAGGCCTTGTCCCGTTTCTAGTATCGTGCCGTTATGCCGCCGAAATTTTCTAAAATAAGTTAGAAAAATAAAATTAGCATTTTATTTAACGAATGAACTGAATATAAATTCATATGTTAAAATAAAATGTGTTATCGTTAAAAATATAATTTTTAACGTGAATGTGAATAAATAAATATTCATTTACAAACCAGACGGTTTGTTTATGTACACCTATTTGAATGACGTTGATTGGGTCGATAAATTTTACACATCGCCTAACTGCACAAATAAAATATGTGTTTGATTGTTTGAAACCCCACACGGGTGTTAGGATGAAATTTGAAGTTCACTCATCCTGATTTATTAAATATGTCGATCGATTGATTGACAAGCTGCTATAAGCGTTAAATGTCTATATTTGATGCTTATACAGTGTAGTGCACTTTGGTTGATGGTTGATTATTCATCGTTGTTGATATATACATGTGTTGTAGAAAATCCATATAATTAACATTATATGGTAATTGATTGGGCCTCATTCCAGTTTCGAGAAAAATAGAAATATTTGAAATAGAAATATTTGAAATAGAAATATTTGAAATAGAAATATTTGAAATAGAAATATTTGAAATAGAAATATTTGAAATAGAAATATTTGAAATAGAATATTTGAAAATAGAAATATGTGAAGCCGTGAGGATTAGATTGACGCCATTTTGACGTGAACGATATTTATATCGATTTTATTCATTTTAAAATGAATATTGAAACGTGATTTCGAAATCGAATATTTTGAAATGAATTGAATTGAAAACGATTTCGAAATGAATTGAATTGAAAACGATTTCGAAATGAATTGAATTGAAAACGATTTCGAAATGAATTGAATTGAAAACGATTTCGAAATGAATTGAATTGAAAACGATTTCGAAATGAATTGAATTGAAAACGATTTCGAAATAAATTGAATTGAAAACGATTTCGAAATGAATTGAATTGAAAACGATTTCGAAATGAATTGAATTGAAAACGATTTCGAAATGAATTGAATTGAAAACGATTTCGAAATGAATTGAATTTTAAAACGATTTCGAAATGAATTGAATTGAAAACGAATTCAAATGGAATTGAAAGCGAATTGAAATGAATTCAAATTGAATTGAAATTTGAATTGAATAGAAATGAATTTTGAAACGAATTTATAAAGAAGAATTCAATTTTGATTTGAATTGAAAAGGAAGTTGAAATTGCTTTTGAAACGAATTTAAAACCATTTATATAATTCGTTTTAAATAGTAATCGACGAAATATATATTATATATATTATATATATAATATAATGGCCTGAATAGAACGCGCCGCGCTGCGGCAGTTCGCGAATTTCGATCATTTGTTTCAAACGGACATTACGGGAGATCCGACCGTCGGATTCTCCTAAAACCGGAACCGTTGGGTTCGTATCGAAAAGAGCTTTCTAATGAATGTTAGAAATTTGAAATCTAACGGTTGGATTTGGAGATACGTCCAAATCAAATTCGAAAAAGGTCGCTGTAAGTGCAGTTCGATGGCCGTTAATGGAAATCGACCGTACGGGCCTTGATAAAATTATTAAAAATAGTAATAATTTGTGTAAAATCATAAGAAATGATTTGTGAAAGTTTGGGATGAAAAACTCCATATTTGAAAAGATAAAAATAGATTTTTATCGAAATGAACTAGTTTTGAACTAGAATTATAATTCTATTTATTTTTAAATAAATAAATTGAATTTGAAATGGTTTTGAAAATAACCAAAATTTCCAATGATTGCATTGGAGTGGATTTGAATCGAAATTGTCTTCGGAATATTTCGATGTTGGAATTCGTGATATTACAGGTGTTGTTATGGAAATTTGAAAGATATATATGTATATCGTTATTTCCAATACGACATTTGTTAATCGTAGAATTTGATATTGAATATAGGCCGATATAGTTTCTATTCAGAGCCTTGTATTGAATATCGAATGTGATTTGGGTTTGTCGTGAATGGTGTCTTCACTAACACTGTTCTTGAACCCAGTTGAGAAAAGATTAAATCTTTTTATTTAGATTTAATGAAGTGTACCAATTAAATGATATTTAATTGGAATTGAATTGATATTGATTTTTGGGTTTATCGTGAACAGTGTTTTAAATAACACTTGTTCTTTAACCCGATAATTAATGGGATGTGACTTTGGGTTTATCGTGAACCGTGTTTTAAATGACACTGATTCTTTAACCCAGTCACAGATTAAAACTAAGTGGAGTTTTAATGAATCTTTAATTAGATTGAAAAGATCGAGGATGGAGTATCACCAGTTTTGCTCCAGGCGATAGTTAAATCTTTAATTAGATTTGAATGTGAAATTTAGAAACTAACTGGCGGTTAGCCAAGCAGAATGGTTTTCTGGATATTGATCTGATGTTGGTTTCGGCCTTCGGGGTTAATATTTGGGGAATTATTCTCTTGATTAATTTACGGTTAGTGACTAATGAATTGGAATGAGGCGTATGTTGTGTTTGTGTAACACTTTTATAATATATACGCGAGTTATTCGGAAAGACCGGGTTTATCCCATTCTGAATAACTGATACGACGATAAGTCGAAGATGAAGACGATGGTCGAAGACCGGAAGTCTTCACGTCGTTTGGGTGATAACTGATGATCTTGATTGGGCTGTACACCCAAGAAGATGGAAACAGTTAGTGATCGTCCAGACGTACTTGGAGATCGATGGATATGCGGGGTACTAGGTGCCTCCGGTTTCGTTCAGACCCAGAACGGACTTGTAAATGGACTGTGTGTCTGACATCGGATTTCATTCTGTGTGACTGATATCGGTTGCATAGGATGGCTTGCCTGTGTGGCATGCTAAGATGCAAATGATCGAGGCTTCTGTTGAAAAGCAAAGTCTTGTGGTGATGATCAAAGCACGGCCTTTGTGGCGTAGCTTTGTGTAACGTTTACCTCGCGTGTTTCACACCCGGTATGAACCAAAAACGGGAGACGGACCTCAGGGAGGGCATGCGTTTCTTTCTAGCTAGAAGTGGCGTCAGTGGTTTTACACGCCCTGACGAGTTTGACTTATGTGGTTGTTGCTGTTGCGAGGCGCCTCGGTTATATCGGTTTCGGCCGAATGCATTCTGGTCGGCTGACGGACCAGACTTACACCCCATAGGGTGGGGAGACGTATTGTTCAGGCATAATAATCCACTCCGTGTGGACCGGCCCTGACGATCCAAGGCTTGCCTGCGCGCTTGCCTGAGACATGGGCTAGATTGTCTCGAATCGGTTGAGGACTATCTTTTGCCTCGGTTCATAGATGGAAACCCAATTTCCAAATACGAGACTTTGCGGTTTTGATTGTATATCCTATATATGGCGACATAGTGGGATGGGGCGCTCATGCCGCCTATGATTGATACTTATGATTTGAAGTGTTTTATATACTATGCACTTATAATAGTATCAAATGATTTGTTTTAAACGTATCAAGCATTCTTTGGCTGTTATAAGGGAAAACCCTATCCTCGACTGCGTTGCATTGTGTGATGGGACCTGGGTCTTATAACAGCTTCATTTTTCTTTATTTAGCATTGCGCTGTTGGTTTTATGCACTGGTATTCTTGGGAGGAAACCCGTTCCGTGTTATACGGCGTGGTCCCTTGATTTACCTAATGATTTGAAATAAAGATTAATAACTGTTTTAGTTCTCACACCAGTCACATGACTGACCTGGAGTTTATTGTTTTAACCTAAACTCTGGGTGCCCCTATTTTCGACACGGGCAGCTAGTAGTTTTGGTTTTGCAGATTTATATTCACAGGATCCTGGTTTACAGCTGGAACGATATCCGGAAAGCTTTGTATCCGTATATCTCATTCTAGTTGTGTATTGTATTATTTTCCGCTGCTATGTATTTAAATGTAATTTAAATCTCTGATATTTCTGTGTAATATTCATTTATACTCTGTATATTCTTGTAATCTGATGCATTGTTGTAATATACAATGAAACGTTCTTCTGTATGCGTTCTGTTTTGTCGTGTTCTCAAACGATAGGGCGTTTCGAACGGTCTGGGTCGGTTTAGCGACTGGTTCGGACCGAGCGAAGTACCTTGCCGTCACAACTAATTTCGTCAAATTCTCAGACCGTTTGAAAATGGCAATTTTCCAGTCGATTAAAATTGACTGAAACTGTCAAAACACGTTTAACTTCGCCATGCTCACATATTGATTTAGAAAATTATTAATTTTGGGACCTAGCAATAATTAGATATCCCGGATCCAATAAAAGTAGTTTCATCGAAAACGAAGATCGTTTGCAAAATTTCCATTTTTAAGGGCCCGAAATTCCATAGCAACTATTCTGAATTTTCAACTGGGCATAACTTTTCATCCCCGCTACAAAATTTCAATTTTTCGGATTCGTTGGAAAGATATTCTCAAATAGATTCAAATATTTGTGGTTTCGCTAAAATCCGGTTTATTTTGAATCCTGTACAATCATTTGAACTTTGAAATCGAATTTTCGAACTACCGCGCCATTTTAAATTCCTTTTATAGTTAAAATAAAATATTTATATTCTAACGACGATTCAAATAAATTTATACGTTCTAATTCTATTCAAAATAAATTTCTCGTCGTTATTATTTAAAATAATTCATTTTAAATATTCAAAATTCACTAAAATTGCCAAAATAAAAATTTTAAATTGGCTCAGATTTCCAAGTTATTACATTCTCCCCCACTTAAAACTTTTCCTCCCCGAAAAGGAATGAAGCTGAAAGTTGTTTCACAAATCAACTCAACTTCCAGTATTTTCATCATAGCTTAAGTTCTTCAACTGTTCAGTTTCTAAGAATTTTTCAAAAATTTGGCTAATACCCTAAATTTTCGAAAAATTTCACCATAACCTCCCTTGCACCGGGAGCTTCGGGATATTTCAAATAGCCTCCCATGGCCCTCACCAATCCAAAAAGAAAATGAAACAGCTGAGCAACTAGCCAATCAGTTCATAAAATCATCAAAAACCCAAGAAATATAATAAACATGTACCTATTTGTCGGGAAAACAATTTTATTCCTCTCTTGCCTTCTTGCAATGACCTGTTCAATATGAGTACATGTACATGCATGCAAATGCGATAAATTTCCAATACAGTTTACTATTTGGTTCAATTTGGTTAAAGGTCCAACATTTAATTAATCAACCAATAATCAACCAACACAATCATCAATCAATTAGTTGATTATCATTTCAAACACATAAGTTTGATATATAGTCAAAAGTCACAATTTTGGTCCCAAATCACAAGAATATACCCTATTTAATTTTGGTTCTCACACCAGTCAATTCGAAATATATAGAAGTCCCACTTTCGTCACTCGAAAATAAATACTGGTGATGGTATACTTCATCATCAGGACTATGTCTAGGCGACTAGAGTGTGATCCTATATATATCTAGTATATTCGAGGCTTCAAATACACGGGGATCAAACGTGTATTATACGTTAAATAAGGTTTAAATTTTCAAAACCAAATTTGTTTTCAATTTTATTTTAAAAACATCACTCTTCACACTCGTTTTAGGATACTATTGATCTCATCTCTAACGAATCATTCTCACTGGATATTACTAATCCAATCTCTGATGAATTCTTTCATTTGGTTCTAACGTGTCTTGTTCTCGAGCATTGTAAACCAAAGCTCTAATACCACTATAATGACCCGTAACTTCTCCGTGAAGGAAAGACCAGATACTTTGAGGGCAAGCCACATCGGAACGCAAACAGAAGAACATTTCATTGCTTATTACAACAATTCCATCAGAATACAAGAATATACAGAGTATGAATAAATATTATACAACAGAAAATATCAGAGATTTAAATACATTACTACAGCGGAAAAATAATACAAAACACAACTGAAAACAGATACGCAGATACAGAGCTTTCCGGATATCATTCTAGCTGTAAATCAAGATCCTGTGAATATAAATCTGTAAACAAAAACTACTAGCTGTCCATCTCAAAATAAGGGCACCCAGAGTTTAGGTTAAAACAATAAACTCCAGGTCAGTCATGTGACTGGTGTGAGAACTAAAACAGTTATTAATCTTTATTTTAAAGTTAGATAAACCAACGGACCACGCCGTATAACACGGAACGGGTTTCCTCCCAAGGATACCAGTGCATAAAACAACAGCGCAATGCTAAATAAAGAACAATGAAACTATTATAAGACCCAAGTCCCATCACACAATGTAACACAAGCCGAAGGATAGGGTTTTTACCTTATAATAGCCAAGAATGCTTGGTACGTGAAATTTCATCTTTTATTATTACTATAAGTGTATAGTGTCAAAACAATTTCAATCATAAGTATCAATCATAGACGGCATAAGTGCCTCATACCACTATGTCGCCATATATAGGCTCTACAATCAAAACCGCAAATGTCACGTATTGGAAGTTCGATTTCCATCTGTGAACCGAGGCAAAAGATAGTCCTCATCGATTCGAGACTCTCTGGCCCGAGCCTCAAGAACATAGCTCGAGTGACCCTTGGATCGTCAGGGCTGGTCCATCGATGTGGATTAAAATGCGTGAACACTGCGTTTCCCCACACTTTGGGGCGTTAATGAGCCAAATGACTCCATCGGCTCCACACAATCACCGATATATCTGAGGTGCCTCGCAACAGCAACAACCACATATGTGAAAATAATATAAATGTCAGGGCTGGTAGGTCACTGACACCACCCTAGCTAGAAAGAAACGCATGGCCTCCTTGATGTCCTCTCCCGTTTCTGGTTCACAATCGGGGTGTGAGGCTCGCGAATCAACGTTACACAAAGCTATGCCACACAGGCGGTGCTTTGATCATCAACCACAAGATTTTGCTTTTCAACAAAAGCCTTGATCATTTGCCACTTAGGCATGCCACATAGGCAATTCACTCCATGCGATTGATACCCATCAATATATAACCTCTGAGCTCGTACGTCTCAGAGAAGGCCGTTAAGCAAGAAAATAAATTCTCCACCGCCAAACAGATATATATTTAATAGAAATTAATCACACAGAATGAAATCCAATGTCAGACACACAGTCCATTTACAAGTTCGTTCTGGGTCTGAACGAAACCAGAGGCACCTTGTACCTCGCATATCCATCGATCTCCAAGTACGTCTGGACCATCACCAACTTATTCCCTCCTCTTAGGTGTACAGCCCAATAAGGATCATCAGTAATTATCCACACGATGTGAAGACCTCCGGTCTTCGACCACCGTCTTCATCCTCGACACATCGTCGAATCAGTTATTCAGAATGGGATAAACCCGGTCTTTCTGAATAACTCGCGTATATAATAAACAAGTGTTACACAAACACAACATACGCCTCATTCCAATTCAGAATATTCTTTTATTCAAATATCCTTGTACTTTGGGAAAGGTTCACATTAATTTTATAAAAGATAAATTCTTTAAATTTATTCTTTAATCTTCTTTTGAATATCAATTCAAATTAGTCGGGATTAGCGAACCACACCGAAGTAATCATTTATTTTATTTCCCAATCCCAACATATTCATCCCATGAAGTAAATCTGGTCATACTTCATATCTAACACCATGGTGTTATCGGTAAATTCAATTACCATTCCACGTTCAAATCTAATTAAAGATTCATTAAAACTCCACTTGGTTTTAATTTTCCCAAAAATCACTATCAATGATTATTTAACTTGGGAAATCATATCCTGGCTTTAACTGGGTTAACGAACCAATGTCATTTAAAACACGGTTCCCGACAAACCCGAAATCACAATCCATTCCATCATCCTTTAACTGTAAATTAGCAAGTGAACAATTTCCTAAGTATTAACCCCGAAGGCCGAAACCAACATCAGATCAATACCCAAGAAAACATTCAATTTAACTAATCTTCAGTTAGTTTCTGATATTCTTAACCCCGTTGGGTCTAAGAACAGTATTATTAAAGATACCATTCACGACAACCCAAAACCCATTTGATATTAAATGCAAGGCTCTGAATAGAAAATATATCGGCCTACATTCAATATCAAATTCTACGACCAACAAATATCATATTTGAAATAACGATATCAATATATCTTTCAAATTTCCATAACAATATCTGTATAATCACGAAATCTAACATCGAAATATTCCAAAGACAATTTCGATTCAAATCCATTCCAATTCAATTATTGGAAATTCTGGTTACTTTTAAAACCCTTTTAATCCAATTTATTTATTTCAAAAATAAATGGTTTATAATTCTAGTTCAAAACTAGTTCATTTCGATAAAAATCTATTTTTATCTTTTCAAATATGTAATTTTTCATCCCAATCCTCTCCAAATCATTTCTTATGATTTTAACTAAATTATTACTATTTTTAATAATTTTATCAAGGCCCGTACAGTCGATTTCCATCAACGGCCATCGAACTACACTTACAACGACCTTTACCAAATTTGATTTGGATATAATTCCAAATCCATCCGTTAGATTTCAAATCTCTAATATATGTTAAAAAGATCTTTTCGATACGAACCCAACGGTTCCGGTTTTAGGAGAATCCGACGGTCGGATCTCCCGTAATATCCATTCGAAGTCAATGGTCGAAATTCGCGAACTACCGCTGTGCGTTATATTCTGGCCATCATATATATAATATAAATAAATTATATATATTTCGTCGATTTCCTTTTTAAAGGTATTTTATAAATTGTTTTAAATTCGTTTTCAAAATGATTTCAACTTCATATTCAATTTCAAATCAAAATTGAATATTTTATATCATCGATATATAAATGATAATATTTTAAAAACATTATATTTTGAAATCAATTCCTTTTCGATATTCATTATAAAAATGAATAAAACCAATATAAATATCGTTCACGTCAAAATAGCGTCGATCTAACCAACATGGCTTTATATATTTCAATAACTTCGTTATTCTATTCAACAAATGAATATTTTCTTCAACACATGAATTTTCTTTTATTCAACACATGAATATATTTTTTATTTAACACATGAATTCAACACATGAATTTCCTTTTATTCAACACATGAATATATATTTTATTCAACACATGAATTTTCTTCTATTCAACACATGAATATATATTATATTCAACACATGAATTTTCTTTTATTCAGCACATGATTATATATTTTATTCAACACATGAATTTTCTTCATTTTCCAAATTGGAATGAGGCCCAATCAATTACCATATAGTGTTAATTATATGGATTTCATATACACATGTACACTACAACAATCAAACACAGTCAACCATCACCCAAAGTGCATTCAACACAGCATAAGCATCAAATATAAATATTTAACGCTTATAACAGCCTGTCAATCTATCGATCGACATACAACTAATTATTAGGACTAGCGTATGGCCAATTTCATCCCAGCACCCGTGTGGGGTTTTCAGACAATCAAACACGGGTTTTATTTGTGCATTTGGGCGATGTGTAAAATTTATCGTCCCAATCCATATCAGTCAAATGTGTGTACATAAAAAAATCGTCCAATTTGTTTATAACTATTTATTTTATATACACATTAAATTTTTTATTTTTAACCATAAAATAATTTCTTCCACTCCACTACACACAATCGATTTCACAACACATCAATCAAACAAACAAGCCATCCATGGTCTGTGGACGACGGGTGTCAGGTGCTACTAAGCACCGTTTGCATCCTAGTATATATTTCAACTAGAAAATAAATTAAAAGTGAGAAGTTTTCACATAAGTGTTCCACTCCGCCGTTCTATGGTTATAATTTTTAGATTTTCCCAGAAATCTAGCACATCTATTGTAACGGCCCGGGAAAATTCGACTCTCGAATTTTCAACAATAATACATAATCCCGTGTTACTTGCCAAAAATCCAAGTATCGAGCCCCGACCGTTAATAGAAAGAAATTGGAGGGTGAGAGAAGAAAGAAAGAAGTATCAGAATAGAAGAAAAAGAAGAACACACATCAGAATCTCACAGCGGAATGAATAAATATAATATATTAAATCTCTTTATACAAAAGAAAACTGTATATGCAGATACATACCAATCATCAGAGTACATCATATATCAGACACAGTGGAAATAACTTCGAATAACTAACGGTGAAGCCTTCTGCTTTCAGCTCCTGGAAAACTCCAAGAGAAACCTAACCTGGAACATACTCGGTCTGACCCGAGCACATTTGAAGCAAAGCAAAATTCATCGGGTCAGTCTGGAATACTATCAGTGATAAATTCGCAGTACAAACAACTTCTTTAACTTTGGAAATCCTTTTGAAATAAAAGGATAATAGTAAGACCAGCCCACACATAAACCCAGACGGTTTTTACCTTACTATAACCCAAACCATTTTTGAAATCAATATCTTTTCTGATATTATAATAATGTCTATCAACCACAAATAAATAATAATCTAGTAGAATGCTTGCATCTCACGCTCTACATATTTAGTATACAATCAAAATCGCGGGCTCTTATTAGAAATTGGATTCCGACTATGACAAGGTATGGGACCACCTGCCGATAGTGTATATCTAGAGGCGAATATACTGGGTTCAACAAGAACGTCTTGCAACCCGGCCCACACATGGCCGACCACTCATTTCGCTTGAGTGTATCGAATGTATATCACTGACGGTTAGGATCAGCAACCGCCTCCCGAAAAGGGACAACATCGATATATTTAAGAAGCAAAAGGAATTTCTCTAGATAGGTGATTATATACCCTAATGGGAGCGACCCACATAGCCATGCTGCCTGCCCGATTTTTGTCATTCCTCGGTTGATGAGGCTTGAAGCTAGAATTTACTTTGAGAACATCCGATCATCATTCACTTTGAATGCCACATCATCTGATCCATCGGAAATCACTAATTTATTCCCACCAAAATACTTAGATTGTGAGGCTAAAGAAGTTTCCCTTCTTTTCCACCAACTTCGTACTTTTGAAGAAATCAACGTACGTGATCCCTTTGGAAATACTCTGTCAGACACTCGTCCATACAAGTCATCCAGGAACAGGATGAACTGAAGGAACCCTCCTATCGCATCCATATAGGAATCACCCCATGGATGAGTAGGGAGTTGTCCTTGCAACCCATAGATTTCAACCATGACGGAACCCCAGTATATCTCTGCGTCGACTTAGAGATTGCAAGTGGTTCTTCCATTTATGAAGATCTATGGTCTTAAATGCTCCATCTTCATCGCTTCCACATTAGTCATGGTCGCACAGCTGATTCGAAGTGGTTTTGGGTCTAGTCCCCATCCCGGTCTCTTTGAAACAACTCGTTTAAGGTAAATAGAATATTTAATTTGATAGTCGGTTGTTTAACTATCAAATTTTAACAGTGTTGTTAAGTATATTGGCAGCTCAGGTCATTTATATTAAAACGTTTTATTAAACTATTTCATAAATTCTTATAATCGATTTCATCAATTCTATCTCGACAAAACTCTTATGGTTTATTACTTTGAAAATATGAATCAATATTCGCTTTCGAATAACTTACTTATCAAACTTTACCTTTATTTCCTTTGTTCGGAAATATTCTTTATATATTTATATAACAACATCTTTATTTTCTTTTTACCTTGAAAACATTATTTTAATTGTTGAAACATCCTCTATCACTACAAACCAATACCATCTTTTGATAATAGTGAAGTCGTCCAAGTTGGGGTATTTTAATTACCTCTCAGACCTTGACCGGCAATGATCTTATCGCGAGACGATAAAAGTTTGCAACTCGAACATATCGTATATCATTTCCATTCCCATTTACTATGGTTTTAAAAACCATTTTTCTTTGATTTGAAAACCCAATTTACAATCAAATTCCCATCCCTTAATTAAGTAACTTTCTTGACAAAACCTTATTTGCCATTGGATTTAAATATGGTTTTATCACCCATTTCTTCCATTGGTAATTTCCTCATATTTTGTTTACTTAATCTATTAAGTAAATATTCACCAGAACCCCTTTTTAGCCTTATTTAACCAAACACACCTTACTTAGTTAAATAAATTCTTATTTGAACTCTCGTATTAACTTACGAGTTACTTTTACCAAATTTGTTCGTAAACCTAGCTATAATCTTCTCATAAAGCTCTCACTAAATCTTTATCAACTTATTTCCATTTTGATTACTTTTTTTTATTTACCATTTAAAAGTAATAACTTTAATAAAAATAACTTGCTTCAACATTTGCCACTTTAAAAGTGGTTCCTTTACATTATTCACTAAAAATAGAGTAATTTAATCATTCTAAAGGATTATTAAATAATAATTTACTTTAATAACAAAATTAACTTGATAATCATTTTTAAAACATAGTTAATCAACGATTAACTAACTTCTAACAATATTCTTTTAGTTTAATGAATATTTGAAACTATCTTTTGATTAATTCAAAGAAAATCAATCAAATCATCAACTTTAGCTAAAACAGTCGCTTTTGTCGACCGTCAACATCAATTAACTGATATTCATTCACCATTTCCCCTTTTTAAATTAATTATTAACTTAATTAATTTAAAAATATCATTTAATTGTTTTGTAAAACATTTATTCAAATTCACTCATCAATATATTGGTTTCTACTTTCCTGATCATTAATGACATTACAATTCTTTATATAAAGCTTTTAAACAACTTATTTGATAAAACATGATTATAAATATAAATATATTTATAAATTTCTATTTTAAATCAACTTGTATAAACAACTATTTCATTTTTAGTTATAAAATAAATTTATAACTAAAATCTTCGTCTGTTCGCCTAGCGGCAACACGACGCCATAACCGATGGATTTTACACCATCATTGCCAATCACTTAATCAATACTGTTGATTGATTAAAAATCACAACACGATCAACAACCATTAAATCTAAACAGGTTTGGTGTCAATTTGGTGTAACAACTCATACATGTGAGAAATATGACCAATGAATAACATAAAATAAATTTGAGGAATCTGGTTTGAATCCTCCTACCTATTCTTCCCTGCAACACAGTTTATTATAACATTTCATGATAGAATATAATTTTAATTAAATTAATGATGATAATATAATTATCAGCAACCATTAAATCAACCATACGCAGCCAATGCAGCCAATCAACCAATATATAGATTATAAATGGTATTTTAATTTATATGGATTTATCCCATCATGGCGGTCCAAAAAAGTGTAAGAATTAAC
Source organism: Allium sativum (assembly GCA_030737875.1). Lineage (NCBI taxonomy): Eukaryota > Viridiplantae > Streptophyta > Magnoliopsida > Asparagales > Amaryllidaceae > Allium > Allium sativum. The sequence continues at coordinate 521,431,198 of CM060924.1, read as the reverse complement.
TCACCAATGTTTTTCAGTTGATGGTTCCAGCATCACTTTCATATAATTATAAACAACATTTAAAATTATACAAAATTCCAACTGCTTCAGTTTCTGACCGGACCAGCGTCGCACTGTAGTGCCCGTCGCCATGATCCCAACGAATCATGTTTCATCGATTTTCGTTAACGTATGAATTAGTTACACAGTTTTAGAGTTTCATCTAAATTAACGATAATTAATTAACAAAATAATTTATTAATCACCTTTATAAAATTGGAAATCCACGTCAGCGCGTCCGTTTCTCTGCATCACGCGTTTTCTTCTTTCCCAATTTCTCAAGCCCGATCCCTCTTCACTTCCGTTACTTCCAGGTGCTCACCCAATATTACACCAGACCTTCAAAGCCCCCTCGACGTCACTGGCCATCACCGGAGGTCCTCCACGTAAAACCAAACGGCGCGCCTGAACTCCACCTGCCATCGCTTAAAACACCATGCCCCTAAATCGATTGAGCTCTCAGGAAGCCACGGAGACCGAAACCCGTTCATCTCACCTAACCACCACTGTCGGCCACCTGGAGGATCACCACTACCACCAATCAAACCGCCAGCCTCCCCTCTTCAATCACCCTCCAGACCCATCCCCTAATTCGCTATCATCGCCTCGGGAATCCACCAAATCTGATCGCCGTAAGTAAAAAGGAACCCAAAAACTTCACCTCTGTTCAACTCCCAACCACGACAACCACAGGCATTTTCAGGTACCCCGACCAAAGACAAAAATGAAGATCTCCTCACTCTCTATAACATCACCTTAGAGTCCCGCATCGATCGTCAACCCAATCTCCGTCAAAAGGCCCAAAAACGAAAATGGTTTCTCGCCCTCCATTGCGATTTCCGACTACAAGAACTGAGGAAACCTCCCCAACTTTTTACTGGAGCTTCCCCTCCTCCCGATCTACAACTTTCCTTCGGAACCCCATAAAAAAATCTTCATGGATCGGAATATATAAGTGATTTTGTAAATAGGGGTTTATTTGCAAATTTCATGATGAGAATTAATGTTGGGCTGGAAATTTCTGAGTTGGGGGGGCATTATATAAGCGGGGTTTATTATATTTTAACTTGACGTGATGTCTAACAACGGCCGACGATTTTTATTTTGTGTCTATCGCTATTTTCAATACTGTTTATTGGCTCCTGTGCTCACATACAAGCTCCGTTCGTGTCGCAACTGGATGGCATAGTATAATTTGACGATATTGTCCTAACGAACCTTATATCGTCGAATTCCGAGTCCGTTTGCTCGAACAGCGCTCGTTCACGTCCAATTGATCATTTTTATTTGCATTTTATTTTTCCACGCTCACACAATAACCCCGATTAACGCGCTACTTGAAATCTAGCAAAAATTTGCCATTACGGTCTCAACAAAATTTGTTTCGTCGAAAAATGAGGTCGTTTGAATAAAGTCCATTTTATAACTGCCCAATTCAAATAAAATAAACCAATTTTAAAATACCTCAATGTAATATTATTAAAATATTATAATTGGCCATACATGACCAGAATATCGTAAATTACCACAATAAAATATCCCGGGTTGAGTTTGAAGCCAAATCGATATTATAAATATTTGAAAACCCCTTTAATTAATATAAATAACGATAAAATTTATAATGGAATTTCCACAACGACTTTTTCAAATTTTGATTTGGACATAAAATAAAATCTACAGCACGAAAACTCAAATTTTCTCTTTAATTAGAAAGATATTGTCTAATTGGTCCTGACGTTTCTTGTTTCGAAGAAATCCGACTTAATTTGGGCTCTGTACAACTGTTTAATGTTCAAAACGCCAAATTACGAACTGTCGCACCGCTGCAGCTCGTTTTATAATTAAATTGTATAAATTAAACGTTCAAATGTCGTTTAATAATGAATTGTTATTATATTTTCAATATAAACCATATTAGATCCATATTTTGTTGTCGATTCACATTACGCTGCAAATTCAATTTTTTACCAATATTTTGAAATTAAAATATTATATTATTCATATAATAATTATCAATAGCATATTCAAAATAATTAAATTAAATTATTCAAATTCAAACTGACCTTTTAAATAGTAAAATAAATTTAAATAATTGGCTTGAAAAATACGGGACGTTACATTCCTTCCCCCTTAAAATAATTTCGTCCTCGAAATAGTTAAGGTGGAAAGAACACTACAAACCCATTCTTTTCACAAAAATATTTAATTAAAACAAGGTTTTATTTCCAAAATTAATCTCATTGGTTTTAGAGCCAATTAATCTCTAATAATAAAATTTTCACAAAATCTTCAAAAAAATTCTAACACGTTAAATTTTGGAAATTTTTTGGCAGAGTCTCCCCTGCACGGAGGGACATCTGCAATATCGCAGGTTCAACAAATATGTATTCATCGACTCTCATGGTCAGAAAATCCAAAAATTAGATCTCAAAACCCAAATCAAAACCCAAAAATTTATATTTGGCGTAGACGTACCTTTTTGCGAGCGTTATTTAGCATATTCTCAATTTCTAGCAATCTATGCAATCAAATTCTATCTTTAAAGTCGTCTCATACCTGTACTTAACTCAAATACCAGGTAAGTTCCCAATATATGAAATAATATTTCAATAATTAACCTACGATTACACAAATCACCAAAATCGAACATTTGGCATAATTACTGGGTTAAATCTTTTGGTTTCCAATCAAACTCATTATACTGCATTTTACTTACTTAACCTTTAGGTTTAACTATTGGTGAAATTTATACAAATCATCCAACGTAAAACAAACAAACAAGGCATACAATGCAACCAAATCATTTTGATTCCACATTCATATTTCTCGTTTGTTTTCACTTTCGTTTTACACATCGATTCATATTAGATCGATTTCTTATTTAATTATTAATTCGATTACCAAATTCCAAAGGTATTTAATTTGGTTCCAACACCGTATCCATTTCTGATTCAACTCGACTTAACTAAGTTAAGTCATATCCACATGTATGATTTTAATTCCATTCAAACCAACCAAACAATAGGATATCTATATAGTTCAATAAAATAATTTCTTTTTTATATGGAAATGTAGTTTGGGCAAAATTATTTCATTTACTCTCTTTGCAAAATCTTAAAAAATAATTTTATATTCAATTACAAATGCGCGCTCTCAATATATACACTAAACTCAATCTAGGGTATTACTAACACCATCTCTATTGAGTCACACCATAGAGCCAAGGTTATCACTAAACCAATTGCTCTGATACCAACTGTAACGGCCCGGGAAAATTCGACTCTCGAGTTTTCAATAATAATACATAATCCCATATTACTTGCCAAAAATCCAAATATTGAACCCTGACTGTTAATAGAAAGAAATTAGAGGGAGAGACAAGAAAGAAAGAAATATCAGAATAGAAGAAAAAGAAGAACACACATCAGAATCTCACAGCGGAACGAATAAATATAATATATCAAATTTCTTTATACAAAAGAAAACTGTATATACAGATACATACCAATCATCAGAGTACATCATATATCAGACAGAGCGGAAATAACTTTGAATAACTAACGGTGAAGCCTTCTGCTTCCAGCTCCTGGTAAACTCCAAGCGAAACCTAACCTGGAACATACTCGGTCTGACCCGAGCACATTTGAAGCAAAGCAAAATTCACCGAGTCAGTCTGGAATAATATCAGTGATAAATTCGCAGTACAAACAACTTCTTTAACTTTGGAAATCCTTTTGAAATAAAAGGATAATAGTAAGACCAGCCCACACATAAACACAGACGGTTTTTACCTTACTACAACCCAAACCATTTTTGAAATCAATATCTTTTCTGATATTATAATAATGTCTATCAACCAGAAATAAGTAATAATTCAGTAGAACGCTTGCATCTCACGCTCTAAATATATAGTATACAATCAAAATCGTGGCCGCTTATTGGAAATTGGATTCCGACTATGACAAGGTATGGGAGCACCTGTCGATAGTGTATCTCTAGAGGCGAATACACTGGGTTCAACAAGAACGTCTTGCAACCCGTCCCACACATGATCGACCACTCATTTCGCTTGAATGTATCGAATGTATATCACCGACGGTTGTGATCAGCAACCGCCTCCCGAAAAGGGACAACATCGATAGATTTAAGAAGCAAAAGGAATTTCTCTAGATAGGTGATTATACACCCTAATGGGAGCGACCCACATAGCCATGCTGCCTGCCCGATTTTTGTTATTCCCCGATTGATGAGGCTTGAGGCTAGAATTTACTTTGAGAACATCCGATCATCATTCACTTTGAATGCCACATCGTCAGATCCATCGGAAATCACTAATTGATTCCCACAAAAATAATCAGATTGTCAGGCTAAAGAAGTTTCCCTTCTTTGCCACAAACTTCGTACGTTTGAAGAAATCAACGTACGTGATCCCTTTGGAAATACTCTGTCAGACACTCATCCATACAAGTCATCCAGGAACAGGATGAACCGAAGGAACCCTCCTACCGCATCCATATAGGAATCACCCCATGGATTAGTAGCGAGTAGTCCTTGCAAAACGTAGATTTCAACCATGACAGAACCCCAGTATATCTCTGCGTCGACTCAGATATTGTAAGTGGTTCTTCCATTTATGAAGATCAATGGTCTTAAATGCTCCGTCTTCATCGCATCCACCTTAGTCGTGATCGCACAGTTGATTCGAAGTGGTTTTGGGTCTAGTCCCCATCCCGGTCTCTTCAAAACAACTCGTCAAAGGTAAATAGAATATTTCATTTGATAGTCAGTTGTTTAACTTTCAAATCATAACAGTGCTGTTAAGTACATTGGCAACTCAGATCAGTTATATTAAAACGTTTTATTAAACTATTTCATAAATTCTTATAATCGATTTCATCAATTCTGTCTCGACAAAAATCTTTTGGTCTATTACTTTGAAAATATGAATCAATATTCACTTTCGAATAACTTGTTTATCAAACTTTACCTTTATTTCCTTTGTTCGGAAATATTCTTTATAAATTTAAATAACAACATCTTTATTTTCTTTTTACCTTGAAAATATTATTTTAATTATCGAAACATCCTCTATCACTACAAACCAATACCATCTTTTGATAATAGTGAAGTCGTCCAAGTTGGGGTATTTTAATTACCTCTCAGACCATGACCGACAACGTTCTTATCGCGAGACGATAAAAGTTTGCAACTCAAAAATCTCGTATATCATTCCATTCCCATTTACTATGGTTTTAAAAACCATTTTTCTTTTATTTGAAAACCCACTTTACATTCAAATTCCCATCCTTTAATTAAGTAACTTTCTTGACAAAACCTTATTTGTCATTGGATTCAAATATGGTTTTATCACCCATTTCTTCCATTGGTAATTCCCTCATGTTTTCTTTACTTAATCTATTAAGTAAATATTCACCAAAACCACTTTTAAGCCTTATTTAACCAAACACACCTTACTTAATTAAATAAATTCTTATTTGAACCTTTATATTGACTTACGAGTCACTTTTACCAAATTTGTTCGTAAACCTGGCTATAATCTTCTTATAAAGCTCTTACTAAATCTTTATCAACTTATTTCCATTTTGATTACATTTTTTATTTACCATTTAAAAGTAATCACTTTAATAAAAATAACTTGCTTCAACATTTGCCACTTTAAAAGTGGTTCCTTTACATTATTCACTAAAAATAGAGTAATTTAATCATTCTAAAGGATTATTAAATAATAATTTACTTTAATAACAAAATTAACTTGATAATCATTTTTAAAACATAGTTAATCAACGATTAACTAACTTCTAACAATATTCTTTTAGTTTAATGAATATTTGAAACTATCTTTTGATTAATTCAAAGAAAATCAATCAAATCATCAACTTTAGCTAAAACAGTCGCTTTTGTCGACCGTCAACATCAATTAACTGATATTCATTCACCGTTTCCCCTTTTTAAATTAATTATTAACTTAATTAATTTAAAAATATCATTTAATTGTTTTGTAAAACATTTATTCAAATTCACTCATCAATATATTGGTTTCTACTTTCCTGATCATTAATGACATTACAATTCTTTATATAAAGCTTTTAAACAACGTCTTTGATAAAACATGATTATAAATATAAATATATTTATAAATTTATATTTTAAATCAACTTGTATAAACAACTAAGTATTTCATTTTTAGTTATAAATAAATTTATAACTAAAATCTTTGTCAGTTCGCCTAGTGGAACACGACGCCATAACCGATGGATTTTACACCATCACTGCCAATCACTTAATCAATACTGTTGATTGATTAAAAATCACAATACGGTCCACAACCATTAAATATAAACAGGTTTGGTGTCAATTTGGTGTAACAACTCATACATATGAGAAATATGATCAATGAATAACATAAAATAAATTTGAGGAATCCAGTTTGATTCCTCCTACCTGTTCTTCCCTACAACACAGTTTATTATAACATTTCATGATAGTATAAAATTTTAAATAAATTAACGACAATAATATAATTATTAACAACCAATAAATCAACCATACGCAGCCAATGCAGCTAATCAACCAATATATAGATTATAAATGGTATTTTAATTTATATGGATTTATCACGTCGTAGCAGTCCAGAAAAGTGTGAGAATTAACTCAGTAGTGTTTTTCAGTCGATGATTTCAGCGTCACTTTCATATAATTTTGAACAGTGCTTAAAATTATACAAAATTCCAACTGCTTCAGTTTCTGACCGGACCAGTGCCACAGCGTAGTGCCCGTCGCCACGATCCCAACGGATCCTGTTTCATCGATTTTCGTTAAAGTATGAATTAGTTATGCGGTTTTGAAGTTTCATATAAATTAACATAATTAATTAACAAAATAATTTATTAATCACCTTTTAAAATTGGAAATCCACGTCAGCGCGTCCGTTTCTCCGCATCACGCATTTTCTTCTTTCCTAATTTCTCGAGCCCGATCCCTCTTCACTTCCGTTACTTCCAGGTGCTCACCACATATTACACCAAACCTTCAAAGCCCCCTCGACGTCACTGGCCATCACCGGAGGCCCTCCCCGTAGCACCAAACGGCGCGCCTGAACTCCATCTGCCATCGCTTAAGACGCCATGCCCCTAAATCGACCGAGCTTGCCAGGAAACCATGGAGACCTAAACCCGTTCATCTCGCCCTAACCACCACTGTCGGCCACCTGGAGGATCACCACCACCGCCAATCGAACCGCTAGCCTACCCTCTTCAATCACCCTTCGGACCCCTTCCCTAATTTGCTACCATCGCCTCGGGAATCCACCAAATCCAATCTCCATAAGTAAAAACAAACCCAAAAACTTCACCTCCGTTCAACTCCCAACCACGGCCACCACAAGCGTTTTCAGGTACCCCAACCAAAGACAAAAATGAAGCTCTCTTCACTCTCTTCAACATCACCTTAGAGTCCCTCATCGATCATCAACCCAATCTCCGTCAAAAGGCCAAAAAACGAAAATTGTTTCTCGATGATCGTTGCGATTTCCGACCACTAGAACTGACGAAACCTCCCCAACTTTTTACTGGAGCTTTCCCTCCTCCCGATCTACAACTTTCCTTCGGAACTCCAAAGCAAAATCTTCACGGATCGGAAGATATCAGTGATTTTGTAAATTGGGGTTTATTTGCAAATTTCATGATGAAAATTAATGTTGAGCTGGAAATTTCTGAGTTGGGGGGCATTATATAAGCGGGGTTTATTATATTTTAACTTGACGTGATGTCTGACAACGACCGATGATTTTTATTTCGTGTCTATCACTATTTTCAATACTGTTTATTAGCTCTTGTGCTCACATATAAGCTCCGTTCGTGACGCAACTGGACGGCATATTATAATTTGACGATAGTGTCCTAACGAATCTTGTTTCTTCGATTTCCGAGTCCGTTTGCTCAAACAGCGCTCGTTCACGTCCAAATGATCGTTTTTATTTGCATTTTATTTTGCCACGCTCACACAATAACCCCGATTGACGCGCCACTTGAAATCTAGCAAAAATTTGCCGTTACAGTCTCAATAAAATTTGTTTCATCAAAAACTGAGGTCGTTTGAATAAAGTCCCTTTTATAACCTCCCAATTCAAATAAAATGAACCAATTTTAAAATACCTCAATGTAATATTATTAAAATATTACAATTGGCCATACACGACTAGAATATCGTATATTACCAGAATAAAATATCCCGAGTTGAGTTTGAAGCCAAATCGATATTATAAATATTTAAAAACCCCTTTATTTAATATAAATAACGATAAAATTTATAAAGAAATTCCACAACAACTTTTTCAAATTTTGATTTGGACATAAAATAAAATCTACAACACGAAAATTCGATTTTTCTCTTTCATTAGAAAGATATTGTCCAATTGGTCCTGACATTTCTTGTTTCAAAGAAATCCGACTTAATTTGGGCCCTGTACAACCGTTTAAAGTTCAAAACGCCAAATTACGAACCATTGCGCCACTACAGCTCATTTTATAATTAAATTATTTTTATCAGACGTTCAACTGTCGTTTAATAACGAATCGTTATTATATTTTCAATATAAACCATATTAGATCCCTATTTTGTTGTCGATTCACATTACGCTGCAAATTCATTTTTTTCCCAATATTTTTAAATTAAAATATTATATTGTTCATATAATAATTATCAATAACTTATTCAAAATAATTAAATTCAATTATTCAAATTCAAACTGACGTTTTAAATAATAAAATAAATTTAAATAATTGGCCAGAAAAATACAGGACGTTACATCTATTTCATAAATAACATACATATGTTAAAATCACATTTTTCGTCTACCATTAATTATTTCTAACATACGATGAAAATTATATCTTATATTTTCAAATTCAAGTTCTACTTTATATTTACACATTCAAGTTCTATTTTATATTTTATAATCAAACTGATTTTATATTTTATAAACAAACTAATTTTATATTTTATAAAAAAACTAATTTTATATTTTATAAACAAACATCACCTTTAAAAACAATGTTATATATGGATATCAATAAAAATTATATATATATTTTTTAAAATGCTATACATGAGGAAATAATTAACTAAATGATAACGTTTAAAAATAACATTAAAATCCGTTACCTTCTTCACTACTAGAACTCGACAGACCATCCTCGATCAGCTGCTCGGAATTAGGGTTGCTTCCCGCGCTCACCATAATGTACGAGAATATGATCGGATATCGCCACGAGGAAGAGCGCCTAAAGTCGTGCTTGACCCCCCTTTTGGTCCAACTCGACAGCGGCTTGGTAGCGGAATCAGGTGGCGAACGACGGCTATTTGAGAGGCCGATTCTCGAGAATGAAGGAACCAGAAACCATCTCACCGTACATATTTGTTCATCTCGCGGAGCTCTTCAATATTCCCTAAAGAATCATCGTGAATAGGTTTGTGGGATTCGAGATCGAACAGGAGGAAGTTTTGAAGCATTTCCGCCTTCGAACGAGAGTGACAGCGTGATTTTCTGATTGGAGATTAGGTGTAGAAAATAAATTTATATATAATAATATATAAATTATTATTTAATTCCTAAATTATTTGTTTCACGCCACAATATCCAAACAAATCCCAATGAATTTCACCCCTAGCTAATTAACCCCATTCTGAACACAATGGGATATGTTTCATAACCCAATTTGGCTATTACAATCAGTTTTCATCAAAATTAAAATATAAATCAGTATATTTTCAATTTGAACACGCATTTCAATTTACCAGGGTCACATACTAACTCAGAAAATTCCAGAAAAATTATTTCTAGCTTCGTATTGATGATACGGTCCTAATAAAACTAATTTCATCGAATTCTGAGACCATTTGAAAAATGGCCATTTTCTAGTCGATTAAAATTGATAAAACTGTCAAAATACGTTTAACTTCGCCACGTTCACATATTGATTCAGAAAATTATGAATTTTGGAACCTAGCAATAATTTGACATCCCGGATCCAACAAAAGTGGTTTTGTCGAAAACGAAGCTCATTTGCAAAATTTCCATTTTTAAGGGCCCAAAATTCCATGGCGACTGTTCTGAATTTTCAACTGGGCATAACTTTTTATCCCCGCTATGAAATTTCAATTTTTTGGATTCGTTGGTAAGATATTCTCAAATAGATTCAAATATTTTTGGTTTTGCTAAAATCCGGTTTATTTTGAATCCTGTACAATCATTTGAACTTTGTAATCGAATTTTCAAACTACCGCGCCATTTTCAATTCCTTTTATAATTAAAATAAAATATTTATATTTTAACGACGATTCAAATAAATATATACATTCTAATTCTATTCAAAATAAATTTCTCGTCGTTATTACTTAAAATTATTCATTTTAAATACTCAAAATTCAGTTAAATTGCCAAAATAAAATTTTTAAATTGGCTCAGATTTCAGGGTTATTACAAAGAACCTGTAAAATTGAAGAATCACTTAATGTTTCGCTTGACAAAAATTTTATTCAAAATTCCTTAAATACAGATATTACTATAAATAACTATTCTCACGATGATGATTTGATAATATATAGAGAGGATGAAAACATTGTTCATAACAACATAGAGAATAATACTACAGAAATTCATGATAATATCAATAATCAAAATATTCCTGTTAATGAAGTCAGATCTCCACCGCGAATATTACGAGATCATCCAACACTAAATATTACTGGAGAAATAACTTCAAATGTTAGAACAAGAAGTCAACTTAATTTGGTAAGTAATGTAGCCTTCTTGTTAAATATCGAACCCAAAAATCCTGAAGAAGCATCTACAGATGAAAATTAGATAATTTCCATGCAACAAGAATTAAACCAGTTTGAACGTATGAAGTTTGGGAACTAGTTCCAAGACCAATTAATCAAACTGTTATTGGAACAAAATGGGTTTACGAAAATAAAGCAGATGAATTGGGAAGCATCACTAGAAATAAAGCTAGACTTGTTGCACAAGGTTACAATCAAGAAAAAAGGCATAGATTATGAACAAACTTTTACTCCAGTCGCACGACAAGAAGCAATTCGGATATTATTAGCATACGCTTGTCATCATAACTTCAAATTATATCAGATGGACGTTAAAAGCGCTTTTTTAAATGGTTACATTAAAGAATGAGTATATGTTGAACAACCTCCACTATTCACTCATGAAAAATATCATGATCATGTTTATAAACTGAAAAAGGCATTATATTGTTTGAAACAAGCACCTCGTGCGTGGTATGAATGTCTCAAAACTTACTTGTTAGATTCAGGATTTCAAATTGGAAAGGTTGATCAAACACTTTTTATCAAGAAAGACCATAAAGATATTCTAATAGTTCAAATATATGTTGAAGATATTACTTTTGGATGAATAAATTTTAATTATGTCAAGAATTTTCAAAAATAATGACTAGTGAATTTGAAATGTCACACATGGGAGAACTATCTTGCTTTCTGGGTTTGCAAATTAAGCAATTATGTGATAAAATTTCATTAATCAGGAAAAATATTGTATTAATTTAATAAATAGTTTAGGAATGGAAAACACGTCAAGTAAACCTACACCAATGAGTACATCGACGCATTTAGATAAAGATGAAAATGGTAAAAGTGTCGATCAAAAGTTATATCGAAGCATGATAGGTTCACTTTTGTATTTAACTGCAAGTAGACCGGATATTATGGTGAGTGTTTTCTTATGTGCCCGATTTCAAGCTAATCCAAAAGAGTCACATTTAAGAGCGGTTAAACGATTATTAAAATATTTAAGTAGTACCAAAGATTTTGGACTCTTGTAATGACCCAGATTTCCATAACATCAAAGTTGACTATATACATCATACGTCCAACCCAAATATCACGAAAATACGAGACATTTTTTTTTAGAAGAAAGAGGTAGAAGAAGAACAGAAATAACAACACAGAATCTCACATCGCAGCGGAACAAAATATAATATATCACATCTTTGAAATACAAAATCTTAACTGTATAACATACACTTATCAGAGTACAACACTTACAACATAGCGGAACAAACTATAACTAGATAACGCTGAAGCCTCCTGCTCCAAGCTCCTTTAGATATATCTGAAAAATCCTGAACTACTTGACTGCCCGTACAAATTTAGGCACCCAAGAGTTTAGGTAGAACAAAACAAATAACTCCGGGTCAGTCATGGGACTGGTATGAGTAAACAGTTTAAAACAGTTTCAGAAAACTAAATGATATCTCATAAGACCACGCCGCATAACACGGAACGGGTTTTTCCCTTATGAAAATCCATACACTTGACTTATCTTTATATCAAAACTCTTTTTGATATTATTATAATGTCTAAATCAAGTAAATAACAATCTAGTGGAACGTTTGCATCTCACGTTCCACATATATATACAATCAAAACCGCAAGCACGTATTGGGTAATGGATTTCCAACTATGACAAGGTATGGAATCACCTTCCGCTGGTATATCTCTAGAGGAGAATACACCGAGTTCAACAAGAACATCTTGCAACTCAGCCACACATGACCGACCACTCATTTCGCTTGAGTGTATCGAATGTATATCACCAACGATTGGGATCAGCAACCGTTTCCCGAATGGGAAAGCATCGACAATAGATTTTTAGAAGTAAATGAAACTCTAGATCAGGTGATTATACACCCTAATAGGTGCGACCTACATAGCCATGTTGCCTGCCCGATTTCTGTCATTTACCGGTTGATGAGGCTAGAAGCTACGCTTTATCATCACGCCATATTCACTTCGAATGTCACATCGTCAAATCCATCAAATCACCGATTTACGTCTACAACAGTACATTACGTGTCAGCTAAAAGAAGTTTCCTCCTCCGCTTCCACTCTTGGTATAGTTGAAGAAATCAATGTACGTGACCTCTCTGGAAATACTCTGTCAGACATTCATCCATACAAGTCACCCAGGAACAGGATGAACTGAAGGCACTATTTCTATTTATAGAAAAAGTCCTTGTACTCTACTCCGTCTTCGATTATCTTTGTATAATCTGATTTGCACGCTACTGCCAATATGGAGTGGTTCTTCGGATAATAATCCAACCGGTCTCTCCATATTGACAACGATGGTCAAAACTTCGATATTCTGTGATTTAACTATCGAATAAAAACAAGTGTTTCGATAGTCGATGATTTATCGAATAAAACAAGTGTTCATCCAAACATCCAACAATCACTGAGTCTTTAATTAATATTTCCTTAATTAAATCTCTTCTCCATTTCTTATCAATATTTGTTAACCAAATATTTTCAATAACCATATTGGCCTTTTACGTTACTTGGAAAACATTTCCATATATCGCCTTCCTTTATTTTCTATACTTTAGAAATATTCATTATTCTATTTCCAAGCTTTGCACATATTTGGGTTAAAACAGATGTTGTGTAAAACATCGTTACGACAATCCAAATACAGTATTTAACTAATTCTTATTCCACATTGATCTTCGAGCCTGAATCTTGCTACTTATCGGTATATCATGAAATCAACCAAGTTGGGGTATAATTACCTCTCAGACCTTGACTGAATAACATTTAACGTCAAAACAGACAAGACTACTTACTCGAATAATCAATACCATACAACTGATTATTCACCTTCAAACACATATACATTTTCTCTTTCTATTCTTACTAGATTTTATTCTTATACTTCCTTTTTGATTATACTATTCTATTTCTAAGTTCGTTTTCTTATTGACTTCTATATATTTTGATATGTTGATTTCTAACTATCAAATTATCTTAAAAATATTCTATCTCCTTAAATTCCCGGAAAAATTCGCCATAACCTCCTTTGTACCGGGAGCATCGGGAAATTTCAAATAGCTTTCCCGGTCCTTCTCATCTCAAAAAGAAAAAGAAAAGGCCAAGCGGCTTGCCGATACGGCGCATAAAATCTCATATATGAATTAAATACGTACATTTTTGTCGGGCATTCTATTTATTTCACTTCTATACTTTATTCCATACCTGTCTCCTGTATATTTATGCCTGTCCAATCTATTTTAACTATACCAATCGTTTTAACTCAATTTGTTAATTAAATCTGTTGATTAACTTCTTAGTCTATTTCACCTTCATATTTGAACATGACATGTTCAAATATATTTTAACTTGCAAATTACACATTCTAATTATACTAATACTCTCGTTCCCTTATCGACTTCTCTATTCAAATTCCAATTCAATCCTATTTGAATTCTCTTTATTTAAACTTCATTTGAATTCTATTTGTATCCCTATATTTAAACTTCATCTGAATTCTATATTCAAATTCTATAGTTAAACTCCATTTGAATTCTATATTCAAATTCTATAGTTTAAAGTCTATTTGAATTTCTATATTCAAATTCTATTTGAAATACTATATTCAAATCGTTTAAAGTCCCTTTGAATTTCTATATTCAAATTCTATTTCAATTCCTTATATTCAAAGTCCATTTGAATTCTCTGCATTATTTATAAACAACGTTTATAACTTCAATTCAAATCCCACCTTTCCATTTATAAACAACTTTATAAATTCGATTCAAATTCCATCCTTTCATTTATAAACAACTTTATAAATTCAATTCAAATTCCATCTTCTCATTTATAAACAACTTTATAAATTCAATTCAAATTCCATCTTCTCATTTATAAACAAAGTTTATAAATTCAATTCAAATTCCATCTTCTCATTTATAAACAAAGTTTATAAATTCAATTCAAATTCCATCTTCTCATTTATAAACAACTTTATAAATTCAATTCAAATTCCATCTTCTCATTTATAAACAACTTTATAAATTCAATTCAAATTCCATCTTCTCATTTATAAACAAAGTTTATAAATTCAATTCAAATTCCATCTTCTCATTTATAAACAACTTTATAAATTCGATTACTTGTTTTATGTATTCAAAACAAGTTAATGTTTCTATACTTCATTTAAAATTCAAATTCTATTTATAAAAATAGAATTCCCCTTTTAAATTTCAAATACCCTTTTTGATATTTTTATAAATCAATATCCCAAACCCCAGTGATATTTAAACAATCAAATCAATCAATTTTCAAATCATTTGATTTTTAACACATCATATATGAATATATATGAAATCAAACAAACAACAACAGATAATATATTTTTGAGGAATCCAGTTGGATTCCTCCAACCTGTTTTCCTGCATCCACAGACGTTAGTCAACATAGTAATACCCATCCTGCTTCGAGGCAGGATATCGCGGTATGAAGATCATCCACTATCATAGCGTGGGGCGTATAGGGTAATCATCCGCTATGGTACCGCGGGCATCCGCTAATGAGACTGCGGGAATCCAACCAATCATCAACCATATATATATATATATATATATAATAGTCCTAAATAACTAATATATTTAAATCAACCAAACAATATTCAAACAAGCAACAATAATTATTTTTAACGACATAAAAAATAATTCTAATTAAGGTGAGTGAGATTTACTCACCGGGATTTTTCCTTAGCTGAGTATCCAATTTATTTCTATATCTGCTCCTATGACTTGTCTCGACTCGATTCAGTGATTTTTATCAAGGCCCTTTTTGTCTATTCATTCACTCGATCAAATCCACGAACATACCCTCCTTCTCAGACAGTACCACAAAACTAAGCACCACCCTCTTGAATCAGGTCTACAGTGCTCCAACTTGCGCTCAGTAAACTAGAACCTGAAACTCCTCCAGTGAACACCAGTTCGAACCCCAGTCGTGAGTTTCCATTTGACGCCGAGCTTCAGATACCAACGCAGTGTTCTTTGCGGTTTCCATCGCGAATTCCAGATCTCATTTACTGTGCTCGAGTTGAAGCTCGCACCTAAAACTCGATGTCGATCAATGTTGAAGCCCTAAATCGCGACTCCGTCGCCTGACAACGCCAACACCCTCCACTCCCTGAAGCCCAAATCGGGTTCGATACTTGCCCAGAAACCACGTCGAGTTCTGAGAACAGAAATCCCATCGCAACTTCTTCATTCGCACTGCCGAACTCCCAATCCAGGCCTCGATACCCTAGACCGATGTTGCTCCAGTTCGACTGTCACCACCGTTCTCATCCAAAGGCCCCCAATCTCGTCGTCGCGCTCAGGAAAGCATCGCGATTCCCTTGCAAATTTGGGTTTCGATTTGATTTGGTTTTCCCCTTTTCGATTTTTCTTCTGGCGTTCGATTTGAAGAAGGGGTCATGGCTTTTATAAGGAAATTTGTGGAGTAAAGGAAGGCACGGGTTTTGTTTGGTCTGTGGTGCTAGAAGAAGACACCGTGGTTTTTGTTATGTGGACATCAAAGAAGCACCGTGGTTTTTGTTCTGGTCCGCACACCCAAGGATATATTTTTATTTATATTTTATTTTAATTAAACCGATATCCTTTAATTAAAAAAAAAACCATGATGCTGAACCCCTTTCTGAACCCAACAACTGTCAATTCTAGGGTTAAACCACTATTATGAACCTACTGGGATAGGTTCCGAAGCTCAATACAATCATCTGTAGAAGATATTAATTTAATTCAATATAAATTAATTTCAGATAATTTATTTCCTCGATAAATGAATAAATATCATTATCGTTATAAATTCAAACTAAATTTCCTATTAATTATTTGAACTGTTTTCAATTCAAATAAAAATTTGAATTCAACTAAAATCCATTTTCTTAGTCTGATAATTTAATATTTTCAATATTAAATTGAAATTGATTTTTAAATCGATAACTCCCTATAAAAATTGATTTATTTACTTAACTCAATATTTAAATCCATATTAAATAATTAAAAATTAACCCCTAAGAGTCCGGGTCATTACAATCTTCCCCACTTAAAATAATTTCGTCCCCGAAATTGCTAAGGTAGAATAAGTGCTACAAACCCATTTATGTTGATACTCAACATTTCAAACTTCCTTGCGTACCTCTCTTTTGAATAAATCCTTATTCGATAACTCCTCCCTTCGAATAACTATATTCGATATTCTCTTTTTCGAATAACTAGATTCGAAAACCTTTCTTCGAATAAATTATATTCGATTTACTCTATCAATTTACTCTTATCAATTAACTCTATTTGATTTAACTCTTATCGATTAACCCTATCGAATAACTAAATTCGATAACTCCTTCGAATAACCAATATTCTATAACTCACTTCGATTAAACTAATCGATAACTCTTTTCGATTAAACTATAATCGATAACTCATTTTGATTAACAAATAATCGATAACTCCTTTGATTCACTAATAATCGATAACTCCTTCGATTCACTAATAATCGATAACTCCTTCGATTCACTAATAATCGATAACTCCTTTCGAATAAACTATATTCGATAATTTCTCTTTCGAATAACTAATAATTGATAATTCCTTTCGAATAAACTATATTCGATAACTCCTTTAATTCTATTCAGATAAACTAATATTCGATTTAATTCCATTCGCTTAACTCTAGATCGCAGCGATCACAATGGTTACGCCTGATTCCCTCAGGAAACATCCGACCGCCCTAGGCTATCTGCAGCCCTGCGAATTACGCTAGCAGTCGTACGAAATGGCAACTTATCCTGAGTAACTATAGTTGACTAACTCTATCTCAATGACTATATTCGATCAACTTTAACTGAATAATATTCAATTTAATTCTAATTCGATTAATTATGTTTAATTAACTTTGTCTGGTTAACTCTTAATTTGAATAACAAATATTCGATAAATTCTAATTGAATAACTAATATTCAAATTAACTCTACGGATTAACCCTAACTGATCAACTCTAACTGGTTAATTCTTACTCTAATCGATTTATTCTAACTCTAATCGACTTCTCCTATTCGAATAACTCCTATTGGATAACGTTTATTCATTTATAAAGATTTACTTTTAGTAACGGTTCTTTACTTTATAAATGTTCTCTTTAATAACGTTACTTCACTTATACAAGTGTTGTGTACCCCATCTATTTAAAACTATCGGTGTTAAAAACCAATATCTCTTCTCTATATAAGTTCAGACTTATATATTTCATCTATCCAATGATAAATATTTAATTTAATTTATAAACTGTTATTTATAAATTAACCTATCCATTTATCTGTTAAAAACAGATTTCCATTTTCTATTCATCTTCTGAATATTCCTTCGATTAAATTCTATTTATTTAACAAATAAATATCTCATTTATAACATTCTATTTATTTAAAAAATAAATATTTCCATTTAATCTATTTGTAAATGTTTTTACAAATATTTCTCCTTCTATTTGTTTGCACATAACTTCCTTTATATTTGTTTTACAAATATATTTCCTTTTGGTTTTTCCTTTATTCACACCCAATTCATATTTCATTCACATTGAATTTACTCTATTTATTTTTTTCATTTCGATCCATTTAACTTACTTAAGTTAAATTTAATTTCAATCATTTACATTCCCATTAACTAGTTGCTAATTAACCGTTTTGCCTAGTTCACCCCTTTTATTTGAATATAACTGTTCAAATATATGTCAACTTAATTATAAACTAATCTAATTATAATTTCAACTCGGGTTATATATTCGATTTCGAATATAAATTCTCAATCTCTTTCACTTATCCAAAAACCCAGTTTCGACTCAAATTTCCCTTAACTAATTATCTTTAAATTTAGTTAATTCTATTTAACTATTTAAAATATGATTTTTGTCTTAAAAATCATTTCACTTACTTCACTGAAGTTCATATTTATTTTAAAACTCAAGTCTATATTTTCCTCATGGCCATTCGGATTTTATTTACTTGAAAAATCCTTTTACTTATATATATATACCATTGTGATTTTTAATGGTTTCTGGCGCTGCTTTTCTAAAAATTTGATTTTGACATAACTCAAAATCTATACGACGAAATCTAGATTTTTCTCTTTTATTAGAAAACTATTGTTCAACCGGTCCCGACGATTCTTGTTTCAAAGAATTCCGACTTAATTTGAGTCCTGTATACTCGATTGAAGTTCGAGTCGCCAATTTACGAACTGCCGCACTATGGTGAGCTCGTTTTAATTATATTTATAAATATAAACGTTTTAACTTCGTTTATAATAAATTCAACTCCATTCTGATATATTTTTAATATATATCAAATCTATTTCACATAATATTCCTGATCTATTTCTCTTCAAATATTCAAGTCCTCTACATCTACAATATTCAAATTCCATTTGAAATTTTTTTTTCTTTCTTTTTATTCAAACTCTATATTTGAATTTCCTTTTATTAAATTTCTATTTGAATTTTCTTATCTTCAATTTCTATTTGAAATCCTTCATTCAAAAACCCATTTCAAATCCCTTATTCAAATTCCATTTGAAATCCTTTATTCAATTTCTATTTGAAATCCTTTGTTCAATTTCTATTTGAAATCCTTTGAATTTAAATTCTATTTTAACTCCTTTGAATTCAAATTCTATTTTAACTCCTTTGAATTCAAATTCTATTTAATTTCACTTTGAATTCAAATTCTATTTAAACTCCTTTTATTTAAAATTCTATTTCAAACTTTATATTTTCTTTGAAATTCTATTTAACCAAATTCCATTTGAATTCTAATATTCAAACCTCTATTTGACTTTTCTTTATTCAAATCCATTTGAATTCCTTTGAATTCAAATTCCATTTCAATTTTTCTTATACAATTTCTATTTGAATTTTTCCATTATTCAAACTCATTTGAATTCCTTTGAATTCAAATTCTATTTCACTTCTATTTGAATTATATATATTCAAATTCCTTTATTTTACTTCTATTTGAAATCTATATTCCCATTTCACATT
Source organism: Allium sativum (assembly GCA_030737875.1). NCBI lineage: Eukaryota > Viridiplantae > Streptophyta > Magnoliopsida > Asparagales > Amaryllidaceae > Allium > Allium sativum. Next base: position 521,411,212 of record CM060924.1, on the reverse strand, counting down.
TCAAAATTCCTCTGAAGTAATATAAATATATACATATATTTATATCTATCTCAAATTCAAAACATTTGAATTTTCAAACAACTTGTTTCTTTTCAAACAAATTTCCATCAAAACTTTTCTAAGGCAGCAATTCGTCACTTAGAAACTCGAAAATGAACACTGATGATGTTGCGACCATCATCATAATTATTTCCTAGCTACTGAATGAGTCCAGTGCTATATTACTTTCAAACTCCATTTAGAAAAATATTTTCCAAACTCCCAGGATTTTAAATTCTGAATTCTGGTTGGAATTCAATTTCATCTACTTTGTATATTTGATTTCATATACAAATTCCATTGGTTATATATAACTATTTCTGTTTTTTTATAATCTAATTTGATTATAATCCTAACAATCAACTTAACTATTTAAAAACAATATCGTGTCCAATCTTCTGTTCAAGTGTTTATAAATTCCTATCGACTTCGTGGCGTCCCACGATTCAACCAAAATTTATAATCCACTCAACAGACTAGTCAACACAATATAAAACAGTTTTTATATCAAATAACAAATACGCTCTCTCGTATATATATACGCTCAACTCATTCTAGGATACTACTGATCCTATCTCTAATGAGCACATTTCCACACAGCCTAGGTATTCGCTCAACCTAAGCTCTGATACCAACTGTAATGACCCAGATTTCCATAACATCAGAGTTGTCTATATACATCATACGTCCAACCCAAATATCACGAAAATACGAGACATTTTTTTTTAGAAGAAAGAGGTAGAAGAAGAACAGAAATAACAACACAGAATCTCACATCGCAGCGGAACAAAATATAATATATCACATCTTTGAAATACAAAATCTTAACTGTATAACATACACTTATCAGAGTACAACACTTACAACATAGCGGAACAAACTATAACTAGATAACGCTGAAGCCTCCTGCTCCAAGCTCCTTTAGATATATCTGAAAAATCCTGAACTACTTGACTGCCCGTACAAATTTAGGCACCCAAGAGTTTAGGTAGAACAAAACAAATAACTCCGGGTCAGTCATGGGACTGGTATGAGTAAACAGTTTAAAACAGTTTCAGAAAACTAAATGATATCTCATAAGACCACGCCGCATAACATGGAACGGGTTTTTCCCTTATGAAAATCCATACACTTGACTTATCTTTATATCAAAACTCTTTTTGATATTATTATAATGTCTAAATCAAGTAAATAACAATCTAGTGGAACGTTTGCATCTCACGTTCCACATATATATACAATCAAAACCGCAAGCACGTATTGGGTAATGGATTTCCAACTATGACAAGGTATGGAATCACCTTCCGCTGGTATATCTCTAGAGGAGAATACACCGAGTTCAACAAGAACATCTTGCAACTCAGCCACACATGACCGACCACTCATTTCGCTTGAGTGTATCGAATGTATATCACCAACGATTGGGATCAGCAACCGTTTCCCGAATGGGACAGCATCGACAATAGATTTTTAGAAGTAAATGAAACTCTAGATCAGGTGATTATACACCCTAATAGGTGCGACCTACATAGCCATGTTGCCTGCCCGATTTCTGTCATTTACCGGTTGATGAGGCTAGAAGCTACGCTTTATCATCACGCCATATTCACTTCGAATGTCACATCGTCAAATCCATCAAATCACCGATTTACGTCTACAACAGTACATTACGTGTCAGCTAAAAGAAGTTTCCTCCTCCGCTTCCACTCTTGGTATAGTTGAAGAAATCAATGTACGTGACCTCTCTGGAAATACTCTGTCAGACATTCATCCATACAAGTCACCCAGGAACAGGATGAACTGAAGGCACTATTTCTATTTATAGAAAAAGTCCTTGTACTCTACTCCGTCTTCGATTATCTTTATATAATCTGATTTGCACGCTACTGCCAATATGGAGTGGTTCTTCGGATAATAATCCAACCGGTCTCTCCATATTGACAACGATGGTCAAAACTTCGATAGTCTGTGATTTAACTATCGAATAAAAACAAGTGTTTCGATAGTCGATGATTTATCGAATAAAACAAGTGTTCATCCAAACATCCAACAATCACTGAGTCTTTAATTAATATTTCCTTAATTAAATCTCTTCTCCATTTCTTATCAATATTTGTTAACCAAATATTTTCAATAACCATATTGGCCTTTTACGTTACTTGGAAAACATTTCCATATATCGCCTTCCTTTATTTTCTATACTTTAGAAATATTCATTATTCTATTTCCAAGCTTTGCACATATTTGGGTTAAAACAGATGTTGTGTAAAACATCGTTACGACAATCCAAATACAGTATTTAACTAATTCTTATTCCACATTGATCTTCGAGCCTGAATCTTGCTACTTATCGGTATATCATGAAATCAACCAAGTTGGGGTATAATTACCTCTCAGACCTTGACTGAATAACATTTAACGTCAAAACAGACAAGACTACTTACTCGAATAATCAATACCATACAACTGATTATTCACCTTCAAACACATATACATTTTCTCTTTCTATTCTTACTAGATTTTATTCTTATACTTCCTTTTTGATTATACTATTCTATTTCTAAGTTCGTTTTCTTATTGACTTCTATATATTTTGATATGTTGATTTCTAACTATCAAATTATCTTAAAAATATTCTATCTCCTTAAATTCCCGGAAAAATTCGCCATAACCTCCTTTGTACCGGGAGCATCGGGAAATTTCAAATAGCTTTCCCGGTCCTTCTCATCTCAAAAAGAAAAAGAAAAAGCCAAGCGGCTTGCCGATACGGCGCATAAAATCTCATATATGAATTAAATACGTACCTTTTTGTCGGGCATTCTATTTATTTCACTTCTATACTTTATTCCATACCTGTCTCCTGTATATTTATGCCTGTCCAATCTATTTTAACTATACCAATCGTTTTAACTCAATTTGTTAATTAAATCTGTTGATTAACTTCTTAGTCTATTTCACCTTCATATTTGAACATGACATGTTCAAATATATTTTAACTTGCAAATTACACATTCTAATTATACTAATACTCTCGTTCCCTTATCGACTTCTCTATTCAAATTCCAATTCAATCCTATTTGAATTCTCTTTATTTAAACTTCATTTGAATTCTATTTGTATCCCTATATTTAAACTTCATCTGAATTCTATATTCAAATTCTATAGTTAAACTCCATTTGAATTCTATATTCAAATTCTATAGTTTAAAGTCTATTTGAATTTCTATATTCAAATTCTATTTGAAATACTATATTCAAATCGTTTAAAGTCCCTTTGAATTTCTATATTCAAATTCTATTTCAATTCCTTATATTCAAAGTCCATTTGAATTCTCTGCATTATTTATAAACAACGTTTATAACTTCAATTCAAATCCCACCTTTCCATTTATAAACAACTTTATAAATTCGATTCAAATTCCATCCTTTCATTTATAAACAACTTTATAAATTCAATTCAAATTCCATCTTCTCATTTATAAACAACTTTATAAATTCAATTCAAATTCCATCTTCTCATTTATAAACAAAGTTTATAAATTCAATTCAAATTCCATCTTCTCATTTATAAACAAAGTTTATAAATTCAATTCAAATTCCATCTTCTCATTTATAAACAACTTTATAAATTCAATTCAAATTCCATCTTCTCATTTATAAACAACTTTATAAATTCAATTCAAATTCCATCTTCTCATTTATAAACAAAGTTTATAAATTCAATTCAAATTCCATCTTCTCATTTATAAACAACTTTATAAATTCGATTACTTGTTTTATGTATTCAAAACAAGTTAATGTTTCTATACTTCATTTAAAATTCAAATTCTATTTATAAAAATAGAATTCCCCTTTTAAATTTCAAATACCCTTTTTGATATTTTTATAAATCAATATCCCAAACCCCAGTGATATTTAAACAATCAAATCAATCAATTTTCAAATCATTTGATTTTTAACACATCATATATGAATATATATGAAATCAAACAAACAACAACAGATAATATATTTTTGAGGAATCCAGTTGGATTCCTCCAACCTGTTTTCCTGCATCCACAGACGTTAGTCAACATAGTAATACCCATCCTGCTTCGAGGCAGGATATCGCGGTATGAAGGTCATCCACTATCATAGCGTGGGGCGTATAGGGTAATCATCCGCTATGGTACCGCGGGCATCCGCTAATGAGACTGCGGGAATCCAACCAATCATCAACCATATATATATATAATAGTCCTAAATAACTAATATATTTAAATCAACCAAACAATATTCAAACAAGCAACAATAATTATTTTTAACGACATAAAAAATAATTCTAATTAAGGTGAGTGAGATTTACTCACCGGGATTTTTCCTTAGCTGAGTATCCAATTTATTTCTATATCTGCTCCTATGACTTGTCTCGACTCGATTCAGTGATTTTTATCAAGGCCCTTTTTGTCTATTCATTCACTCGATCAAATCCACGAACATACCCTCCTTCTCAGACAGTACCACAAAACTGAGCACCACCCTCTTGAATCAGGTCTACAGTGCTCCAACTTGCGCTCAGTAAACTAGAACCTGAAACTCCTCCAGTGAACACCAGTTCGAACCCCAGTCGTGAGTTTCCATTTGACGCCGAGCTTCAGATACCAACGCAGTGTTCTTTGCGGTTTCCATCGCGAATTCCAGATCTCATTTACTGTGCTCGAGTTGAAGCTCGCACCTAAAACTCGATGTCGATCAATGTTGAAGCCCTAAATCGCGACTCCGTCGCCTGACAACGCCAACACCCTCCACTCCCTGAAGCCCAAATCGGGTTCGATACTTGCCCAGAAACCACGTCGAGTTCTGAGAACAGAAATCCCATTGCAACTTCTTCATTCGCACTGCCGAACTCCCAATCCAGGCCTCGATACCCTAGACCACTGCTGCTCCAGTTCGACTGTCACCACCGTTCTCATCCAAAGGCCCCCAATCTCGTCGTCGCGCTCAGGAAAGCATCGCGAGTCCCTTGCAAATTTGGGTTTCGATTTGATTTGGTTTTCCCCTTTTCGATTTTTCTTCTGGCGTTTGATTTGAAGAAGGGGTCATGGCTTTTATAAGGAAATTTGTGGAGTAAAGGAAGGCACGGGTTTTGTTTGGTCTGTGGTGCTAGAAGAAGACACCGTGGTTTTTGTTATGTGGACATCAAAGAAGCACCGTGGTTTTTGTTCTGGTCCGCACACCCAAGGATATATTTTTATTTATATTTTATTTTAATTAAACCGATATCCTTTAATTAAAAAAAAAACCATGATGCTGAACCCCTTTCTGAACCCAACAACTGTCAATTCTAGGGTTAAACCACTATTCTGAACCTACTGGGATAGGTTCCGAAGCTCAATACGATCATCTGTAGAAGATATTAATTTAATTCAATATAAATTAATTTCAGATAATTTATTTCCTCGATAAATGAATAAATATCATTATCGTTATAAATTCAAACTAAATTTCCTATTAATTATTTGAACTGTTTTCAATTCAAATAAAAATTTGAATTCAACTAAAATCCATTTTCTTAGTCTGATAATTTAATATTTTCAATATTAAATTGAAATTGATTTTTAAATCGATAACTCCCTATAAAAATTGATTTATTTACTTAACTCAATATTTAAATCCATATTAAATAATTTAAAATTAACCCCTAAGAGTCCGGGTCATTACACTCTTCTATCCAAAAGACTGTTCCTTTGAATTAGTTTCATAAGCGAGGATGATTTTGGAGGATCACGAATGGATCATAAGAGTACAAGTGGAACATGTCACTTTATTGGTAAATCACTTATATCTTGGTTTAGCAAGAAGCAAAATTGTGTTTCATTATCAACATGCGAAGTTGAATACATATCCACTACACTAGCTTGTGCTCGGGTATTATATATGCAGCAAATACTAAAATATTTCAAAGTAAATTTGTCAAATTCCATAATCTATTATGACAATACAAGTACAATAAATTTATCTAAGAATCCGGTAAACCATTCCAGAATTATACACATTGATATCAGACATAACTTCTTGAGAGATAACATAGAAAAACAAACAATTAATTTAGAATTTGTTAACTCGGATAATCAAATTGCAGATTTCTTTGCTAAACCCCTTTTAGAGAATTCTTTCATTAAACTCCGACAAAAACTAGGAATTGTATCATTCAAAGATCTCTAAGAAGTTCTTTGATTATCATGTGCTTATAATATCTTAATCTCTTTTTAATCGATGACAAAGCGGGAGAAATGTTTCTCATGCTATCTATGTTATATGCCATTTTTATGTTTCCATACTTTTATACTCTTATATTTTCCATACTGTTGGAAAAATGTGCTAACATTTGTGAATGCTGGAATCAAATGGTAAGGTTATAAAATTATGAACTAACAAATTTATGCAGAAATTCAGGGGGAGCTATACATTTAGGGGGAGAAAATCCAAATTGTTGACATCAATCAAAAAGGGGGAGAATGTTGAATAACAAAATTTTGATCGATGCCAATGAATGAAGCTACTATGGGAATCGAATCATAAAGATAAGGTTTATATATATATATATATGTATATATGTACATTGAGTCGTGTTAGAATTATGTTAAAATCTATCCTCAAGTATACACGAATGTGCTAATCAAAGTTATACATATGTATGTTTATAAACCATCAAAAGCCAGATATGTGCAGAAATTGGCCTATAAGTCGACCGGTAGGAAATTGACCAATCGACTGGTCAAGCTGTTTCTGCATATAACAGCTAGTTTTGATAAAAAAAATATTTATACGATTTAATTCTACCAGTCAACTGATGATTTTTAACCAATCGACTGACTCGACCCAGAAACTATTTTGTGAAGAGTTGCCATCATTCATGAAGAGATTCCTCTTCATTGATCAAAGGAAATGGACATAACTTTTTATAGAATCTATTCATGAAGGATTGCTACTCTTATACTACTATATAAACAATTTCAATCATGCTTTACAATCACTTAATTTTACCGAATTTTACCGGTTTTTCTGATCATCATTCTATTCTTCCCATTTACATTCTTTGCAAATAAAATCTCTCTAATTCAAATACTTGTTGAATCCTTGAATAAATTTATTATCATTTGATTCAACAAGCAAATCTTCTACCTTAAATCTTCGCTTTCAAATCATATACTCGAGGATCAGATTATAAGAAGGTTGTACTTAAACTATTGGCTATTCGTGTTGATTCAAGAACACAAATCAGAAGTCAAACACTTATAATTGTTGAATACCTGCGTAGTCGCTCAGGCGAGAGGCATCCTTGTTGGGGCTAGGGTTGTAACGACCCGGATTTTGACGATCTTGGTTATCCGATATACAACACATATCGAACATCAAAGGATCGAAAATAACCGAATAGTTAATGAAAGAAATTAGAGGGTGAGAATAGATAAGATAGAAACTTAGAATAGAGGAAGAAGAACACAACATCAGAGTAACACAAACCTCACAGCGGAACGAATAACATATAATATAGAACATAAGTTTGAAATATACATCTGTACTTGAATATACATATCATTTCAAAGTACAGCACTTACAACACAGCGGAAATAACTTTTGCCATAATATCCTGAAGTCTCCTGCTCCAGCCCTTCAAGTATCTGTAAATCCCGATTACTTGACTTCCTGTACAAAATTGGGCACCCAAGAGTTTAGGGAAAACAAAACAAAATAAACTCCGGGTCAGTCATGGGACTGGTATGAGTAAAACAGTTTAAAACAGTTTGAGCAATGCAACGATATCTCATAAGACCACGCCATATAACGGAATGGATTTTTACCTTATGAGAATCCAAAATATCTTTATATCAAAACTCATTGATATTATAATAATGTCTATTAACCACAATATAATAATCATCTAGCAGAAACGCTTTCATCTCACGTTTTACATATATAGTACACAATCAAAACCACAAGCACGTATTGGGTAATGGATTTCCATCTATGACAAGGTATGGAACCACCTTTTGCTAGTGTAACTCTAGAGAGGAATACACTGGGTTCAACAAGAACATCTTGCTACCCGGCCACACATGACCGACCACTCATTTCGCTTGAGTGTATCGAATGTATATCACCAACGGTTGGGATCAGCAACCGTTTCCTGAATGGAACAGCATCAACAATAGATTTTTAGAAGTAAATGAAACTCTAGACCAGGTGATTATACACCCTAATAGGTGCAACCTACATAGCCATGCTGCCTGCCTGATTTATGTCATTTACCGGATGCAAGGCTAGAAGCTACGCTTGTCTTTTACATGTCACATCTTCATTCACTTAGAATGTCACATCGTCGTACCCGCCAAATCACAAATTGATTTATCCAAAAATAACACAGGTATACAGCTAAGAGAAATGAGTTCCTCCACCACCAAACGTGAATACGTTTGAAGAGATCAACTTACGCGATCTATTAGATATACTCTGTCAGACATTCTTCCATACGGGTCGTCCTGGGACTAGACAAACCAAAGGCACTATTCAGTATATCCATCTTAGGCACTGTTATCTAAGAGTTATACAAAAGCCCTTGACTCCGTCATCAATATCTTTGGCATATATGATTCGCAACGCTTATGGAAATACGGAGTGGTTCTTCGGATAATAATCCAACCAGTCTCTCCATATTAACAACATTAAAATGGTCAAAAACTTTGATAGTCGGTGAGTTAACTATCAAAGAAAACACGTGTGCAAACAAAAATATTATTTCCAAATGGAAATTATATCGATCAATCTTCATTTAACATATATATATATATATATATATATATATATATATCCTTATTTCCTATGTTTAGAAAATATATGTTATTAACACTGGAAAACATTTCTATTGATTATTTACATATCACTATCATTCCACATATATCAGACTCTAATTACAAACTAACAAGAGAACAACTTCCTAAGTATAACCCCCGAAGGCCGAAACCAACATCAGATCGATACTCAGGAAACCATTCAACTTATTAATCTCTAGTCGGTTTCCAATTTCTGTTTAACTCCATTTCTTAATTTCCATGTTCGATTAACTCCTTTTGAATAACTATGTTCAATTGACTCCTTTCGAATAACTATAATCGATTTAGCTCCATTCGCCTAACTCTAGATCGTAGCGATCACAATGGTTACGCCTGATTCCCTCAGGAAACATCCGACCGCCGTAGGCTATCTGCAGCCCTGCGAATTTCGCTAGCAGTCATGCTAAATGATAACTTATCCTAAATAACTATGTTTGATTAATTCCTTTTTGATAAACTACGTTTGATTAACTCCTTTTTATCTCGTCAATTTCCTTTTATTATCCTATTTAGTTTCCAACTAAATATTCTTTTGTAATTCTATTTATTTACTAAATAAATATTCCTTTATTCTCTTCTGTTCTTTTTATCAACATTTTTCCCTTTTATAAAACTCTATTCGTTTTATAAACATTTTCCTTTTATTTACTTTCGAAATATTTTCTTTTATAAAATCTGTTGATTTTATAAAATCCCTTTATTTCAATATACATTGAAATAATTCTTTTTACATCCTAGGGTCTTTTTATGATATTTAAAATATCGAATAACAAGGATCAATATCATTCTAACACACATAATCCATAACAGATTATATAACACATCATATATCACAATATACAAAAAAAAGTAAAATAAATGTTGAGGAATCCAATCGGATTCTTCCAACCTGTTTCCTTGCATCACTGATGTTAGACAATATAATTAACATCGATTTCATTTCAATATGAAATATTCTGCTAAACAGAACCACTATTTGATTAATGGTTTATATATATATATCGTTATCTATGATTTCAACCAATACGCAAGCAATTCAACAAACAGTTAACGCACATCAATCAGTCATCGTTTATCGGTTCTAAATATACATTATAAAAATAGAACTGTTCAGAGTTGGTGAGTTCTACTCACATTGGACGATCATCGTTTATTTAACGCAGTTTTATCTAATTTCAAACAGGTGTTTGAAATTAATTAAAATTCCAAACTCTTCAAAATAATTCCAATCCACTTCATAATGTAGTATTTTCCATCGCGAATCCAACGCACTTGATTGTTCGTCAATCGGACTTCGAATGAGCTAGTTACGGCATTTTAAAAGTTAGAATAGATTAAAGATAATTAACTTTAACTATTGGATTACAAATTACACCCACACTCCCATACACGTGACCGCACCTTCTTCCCAAAACGAGATCTACTTCAATTGCCATTTCCATTATTTCCTCCATCAACTGCTCCTTACCTACTACACCGTTTAATACCCCATCTTCATCAAAATGTCCCTCTTCCCGAACTCTTCAATGCCGTATGCTTTTCCTTAAACTCGAACTGGGAAATCAATTTTCGTCGAGGACCAGTATTGACGTCCTCAGCACACCGCGCGATCATTTTTACAACAAAACCCCTCAAACTTCCCAAACACACTCCAATTTCTATCACAAACTCAATTCCCACAATCATATCACCAACCAACGCATCAAATTCCAGAACTTGTTAACCCTAGTTCCCTGTACGAACGCGACTTTGACAGGAACCAAAGATCGAGCTTAGTAAAATGTATGTGAGGATGAAGAGCTCGATACTAGGATCATAAAAATATGACTTTGGAGATTTATATAAATTTATTCAGATTTATTTTGATTTCTAAGAGGATCGAAATCCTTTTGCTGAAGAGAAACCATACGGCGCAAAAGACCAGAGAATGAATTAGGTTTAGAGAAAAAAAAGTAGTGTATGTATTTGAGGATTTCTTGGAGAAGGATGTACCACGTTTTCCTTTGAGGACCAACCATGTTTTTCTTTGAGAACCAAGAGAACTCATGGCGGAAATGATGAGGGCGAGGTCTTATTTTTTTTTGATCGGAGAAATTAGGTTAAGGGATGGATATTTTAAATTATAACATTTTGGTGATCCTTCTATCTAAAGTTTGTTCTTATCCGGACAACCAACGACAGAAATAAAAATACTGTTGTGACGAGCAAGGTGACACGATTTCAAAAATATAAAAATACTGGTAGATTAACTCATATTGTGAAACCCCGAAATGTTGACTACAGGGTGCAAAATACTCCAAATAAAAAGTTGCTTATTTAATTAATTAAAAATTACAATAAAATTCTAAAAATTAAATTATTGTTATGTCCCAAAAGAACCTTGTCTAAATTCAAACCCGATAATCAAATATTTTTAAATAACCGTTATGGCCACGAATGAATATATCGCTGTTTTTCTGAATATTTGATTTGGACATAAATCAAAATCTACACAACGAAATCTCAATTTTTCTCTTCCACTAGAAAGATATACTCCACCAGCTCCGTACGTTTCTTGTTTCATAGAAATCCGATTTAAAACGAACCCTGTACATTCAGTTGAAGTTCGAATCGCCAATTTACGAACTACAGCGCCATTTCGAGCTCGATTATAATTAAAATATAATTATACGTTCAATCTTTGTTTTAAATAATATATTCGTTAATGTAAATTCAATTCTAAACTAAAATATATATTTTGAATTGCCAAATTCACACCATATCGCCATTTCAGCCCATTCTGATTATTTCAGAATTAAACATATTATTATATTATTTAATTTAATTAAATATAATTTAATTACGACCATATATTTTCTAAATCACTGTATAAATAATTAAATAAATTAATTATTCTATCGCTAAAAATGCGGGTCATTACAAGGGTGCACTGACCTATTCCTCTGGGTTAAGAGAGGGCATTGTTAGTGAATTCCGAAGAGGAGCTTTGGGACTGGACGTAGGGCGGGAAGTCCGAACCAGTATAAAAACTCCTGGTGCCTCTTTTACTTTATTTTCCGCATTTACTTTGTTTGTGATATATCTCGGTAACTTAGATTTTATTTTGCATAACTATTGCATATTATTTAGCTAGCCTATCACGTACATTTCCGCTATATCCATATAGATCCTTTAAAGTCGTGCATATTAACCTTTTCATATAGTTGTTTTATCGCTCACTAAGACTGTGGTCTGGCTCGAGGTTTTATGTTTCCATCTTAATATCTTGGGTTGTTCATTTGGTTTAGATGGGTAAACTAGGTGACAGGTGATTAGTGATGACAATGCTGCTGTGCGAAGGCGAGCAGGAGGCTGGCATGTTACTTTTACTATTACCTAGTATCTTTGTTTATGTTGTTTGATGAGTGTTGTAGTGAGGCTTCTTGTACAAACTTTGATGTTATATACGGTTGATGTATGGATGATCTTTTAGGATGTTCTGAAAGTTTGAAAGTTTGATATATGATGCTTCACTATTTCTGCCTGTTGTATATGTTCTATTATACTTTATCCTAGCGTTGTGAGTTATACGATAGGTTCCGCTTGTATTTATCTACTTTAATGATCGTCCATAGCTATTTGGCACATCTTTCAACGCATTATTCCTCTTGTTTAGTGCAAGGATTATGGGCGTTCGTCACAGACTTGCAACATATACAAGGGACCTTTGGGTATAGATAGTCATATATTTGTGAATCCCCTCTTGATTGTCACTTGCTCAAATATGACTTGGTGTAACAACCCAAATTTCAGTAGGCCCAAATATTTCGCAAAGTTCTAAAATCCAATTCCATTGAAACCCAAATTGACTTTTCTGGTATAATGCAGGAAGGCAAAGATAAATATATCAAAGCTTAAAATAAAATATCACACAATAGAATAAATAAAATATAACAGTAATGGTACTATCTAGCAAGTATCTCTAAGCCATAAAATCTCTGCCACCTGTCTAACCTATGGGTTTGTTATGAGAAGGGGATCAGAGAAAATGTTTTGGTGAATGGAAAGTTATAATTTTTATAAATAACACTACATATATCGTTCTATCATTGGGCTACTTTTATTAAGTTATTTTGGTTTATCGCACATTACACTTCCAATTTTTTGCACTAATCGTATACGTCTACTCTCAAGTAGATTAACCAAATATCATATATATATATATATATATATATATAGTTATACATGTAATACCCCACACTTTTTGGCACCTAAATTTTGACAAAAATTAAAACTTGAACACATCAAAGCATGGAGCGTGTATATCATGTACCTGCAATAAATGAGCATGAACATAATCAGAGTACGATAAAGAAAACTCATAGTGGAAATAAAAATAGAATAACTAGTATTAACTTAAGTAACTACCTTTTTCAAAGTAAGTCACTTTGCCAATACCGAGCAAGAGAGAGAACGAGATCTGAAAGCCAAACTTAATCACCTATGAGAACCCGACCTTCTCTAGGAAATCTGGGAGGTTGTAATAAGGAGGACGTCAGAACAACAAGTCCTGGTGATTAAGAAATGTACAACACAGATTTATAACACATATACATTCCATTTAGTTCAACCCAAGCTGTATGCCTGACAAGGTTAGTGATTCTAAACCAACCTTGTTAATGTTTATGGATGACTCTACTACTATTCCCAAAGTAGTATTCCCAAATTATATTGCTGAGATAGGATATTTACATATATTTCTGTGAAGCCTTTATACCAGAGCTTAACGTGTTAATTATATCGAGAGCAGACCCCTAATACGGGGTTTCTATATATGTTACTATTTACTATTCTTTATTATTTATTGCCTAACTATCAATGATATATATGGTGGAGTCCTCCTGATCGCTTAAGACCATAAGCGGACCTATTGGTCACTTATTAACCCTCCATAATGTGTTCAACGTTAATATAAACTAGAGGGCACTAGCTACGGGATCTATTAGTTAAGGCTTTCGTCATTCACACATATACCCATTCCCCGCATAAGGCGAGAGAAGGTATTTTATCGTTCGTTATAGGTTCTACCCGACCTTATTAGTTAACCTCCTTAGTCGCTTATTACTTCCCATAGGATAGGTGGTTATATCTGACCTTTTTAGTTCCCAGGATTAGGTAGGCCCACACACATATGCCATTTAAGACCCCTATACTGAAAAACCTACTCCTAGGTGGACTCTTTAACCCTAGTCACTTAACCTTTCAGGACCCAGGAAGCGGACTATATGCGAAGGTTATTAGTTTGTACCCCATTTGCCTTTAACACCTTTCCATTTTTGGGGTAAAGTAGGTTACATTATTAAGTCATTCCCATTTAGTCCCTTTTATACGGAAATACTATACGTACACCATTTATTTGCGTCACGGGTTTATATCATTAATAATGTCTTACATAATTAACCTACTAAGTCCGACAATATTTCTTATTTCCATTACTATTAACAAGGAAGGTTTATTCCTTTTTCCCTAGGATATTTGTTTAATACCTTCCCTAATTTGGACTTAGTGTTTAAATGGCAATCATAAATTTGTTCATGACACCCATTTCCTTTTATTTCCGTTTTGTTGCCTTTATGACTCTAATGGTCATATTTTCCTAAGGCAACTATTTATCAGTCCCAAGTTATCTATTTGTTGTACACCAATGGACAATTTCTATTCTTGTTCATTTATTTATTGTTGGACTATTATATACACACACACACGTACACACACTTGCCAGGCCTTTCACATTAAGTTGACTACATGTGGACATTGGATTTGCCGGTCGGTTTCGGGTAGACTTCTACCTCAAGTTAACTTAACCTCGTGCCTTAATACGATTATATTTATGCATCAGACCCCTCACATTAAACTGACCACCAGTGGTTGCTGGATTTGCCGGTTGGTCCCGGGCAGGCTTACACCACAAGTTGAGTTTAACCTCGTGTCTAAATGTGGTTATAATTTAAATTTCCTAATTAGGGTTCACAAAATTTATCCTAATTGATTTTAGGAATTGTAACCATTTTTCCCATCACATTTATTTTACCCAAATCAATATTGGTTACGATGGTTTTTTTTGTGGTCTTATTTATAGCAATTAATTACATTATTGCAACAAATGGTCAGCACAAGTGTATTGATTCAAAATGGATTATATTTACACATAATTCCATAATTGAACCTTATCCAACATTCAAACATTCTATATTTCCCCCTTTTATGCTGATTTGTACGGATAGTATGTATATATTTATCTCCATGTTTTCGCGTAGTAAACATAGTTATTAATATTTTATTTTATTATTCTTTTTAAATTAATGATTTGATATAATCAATTTACCAAACATTTCCGTTTTATATTCAAATTTACCAAAAGGTTTCAAGTCTCCCAGAGGACCATTATCCGTAATCATTGTAAATATTGTCCATTTTGTGGAATTGAAATATTTTCAAATCACAAGAAATATATGTAATAATATTGGAATAGTCGATGCAAATTACATACAAATATTTATATTTGTATGTACCTTTGCACCACTTTTCCCATTTTAAATCCTTTTTGTCATACTTTTTGTGATTCCAAAATAACGTCTCTTTATATTTAAGGAGGAAAAAGGCATATTTTACAATACTTAAGCCAAAACCCAACAATATTGAATATAAACAGGAATATTTATTTTATTCTTATAATCACATATTACACAAATTTCATCTTTTTACCCAAATTAACATATTTCATATTTCAGCACTGAAATAAAGATCTGGAGCACAACCACAACAAATTTATGTTTAATGGGACTGATTTCCAGATCCACGATGCTATGTAACACGTACAACATATTTCGTGACATAACTATAGGAATATGTGGGGAAAATATTTAAGAATCCTACAATTCATGTTATACATAATCAAAACTTATCATTTACCATTATTTTTTACCATATTCATAATTAGATCTAATGGTTGCCAACAATTCACAATTATTTAAAAAAAAAACAGATCTGATAGGCATAAAACATAGATTAGATTCAAATGAAATAAATAAGTCATTATAATTGTATTAGTAAATTTCCCACACACTTTATAGCTTCCAATTTCTCAGGTTTGAACCCTTTAGGCTTACAATCCCCAAATTCTTATAAATCTACAATTTATCTAGAAAGGGGAAAATTTCTAGATTTGTAGAAATGTAAGAAAAAGGGAAGAAAGAAAAGAATATATCGTTGAGCATCCTCTTCCATTGAGTTTATTAATCTTCACAATTCCATATGAATTTGATTTAATTTGGAATATACATGAATATATTTTATTTTGAAATTAGGTTAGAAGAGGAAGAAAAATGGCAGAGCTTCGTTGCCTCTATAGATTTGAATGGAAGAAATGGGGCTCTACCCCTTTATTTATAAGGGTGGAAATGGCCTAGAACCGTCAGATTAGTTTAATCTACATCCGTCCATTCATTATATATAACAATTAACCTAACCCTTCAAGACCTAGCCGCCACCTGGCGATCTGACGCCCAGTAGGTCGATATGGGCGGTCGACCCCCATGTCGACTGCCTGGGCACCAGATTGCCCAGGTTGGCTTGGTTACATTAGGTAGAATATTAATTAAATGTTCTATTTATCTATTTTCGTATTTCGTCCATAACATTTTCGTATGAACTCCGTTCGCGAAACTCAAACACGAAAGTTAACCAGAATTCTGAGACGAACAAAACGGTTAAAGTCTTGTAGCCAATTCAATCATTTGTAGAAATTCCCATTCTGAAATTCTAATAATTAATTTATATCGCCAAAATTCTGAGTTGTTACATTCTTCCCTCCTAAAAAGGAATTTCATCCTGAAATTCTGACGCCAATAATCCTATGCTACACAACCAATTTGTGTACATACACTTTACGACCATGCGTATATTTGCATGGTGTACATAATGCAATTTTAACCAAAAACATGCATGCAAGATGATTCTAATCGGATCCTACTATATGTTTGCATTGAACTTTTGAAATATTTTTGAAAACATGATGTAGAACATCTTAAATATATCGACAGTTCTATACGAATGCAAATTTTGAAAATTCTTTTTCATTCATAACCGTTACACAACTACGAATAGAAGTGTGAGGCAACAACTTTGCATCCAAACCCTACCTTCCAAAATGTAAGCTAACAAATCATTTACTATTAACTTCTCCTAAAACGGAAAAAGGAAATTAAGGCGAAGAATTTTTAACATTTCCTCTGCTCCCAAATAATCCATTTCCTTCCCTACAGTGAAAATTTTCACCTTAGTTACTCGAAATGGCCCAAAATTCTAATAGTTCCTCTGCTCCCAAATAATCCATTTCCTATCCTACAGTGGAAATTTTCACCTTAGTTACCCGAAATGCCCTAAAAAAATCCAACTGTAGACTGTAAATGTGGCTTAAAACAAACTCTAAAACGTGAAACGAGTTAATTAATAGCTCGCGCGCATCGTTGAAAAGGCACGGAAAGTGGAAGCAGTGTTTCCAAGGATAAAACAGCCTTTTCCTTTTACCGTTAACATTAACGTTTTCATCGTATCATTGGTCCTATTGTAACGCAACAACGCGCTCACAAAGCATCCAAATTTTTTCCTTATACCGTTCATGTGACCAATAATCGAAATCTTTACTAAAAATAAATTTCGCTTGAAAACGTGTCATGTTTATTTTGAAAATTTCCTTTCAAAACTGTTTCATTTTCCTATAAAATTAGGAAATAATAGAAAATTGGTTTTTTCATACAATATTTTCCATAAACTTTCAAAAAAATGTAATTTTCGGAAATTTAAACAATTCATGTCACATGTTGGCAAAAAAGGAAGTCAGTCACGCGAAAAATGCTAAAACTAAAATCAATCAAATAACAAAAAAAAAATTTAGTTTTTACAAGGAACGGTGGTTTATTTATTTATATACCCGTGACGTAGAACCCTTCCTTTACTAAAATTTATTCACATAAAATTTTAATCTTTCCAACTTTAGGACAAGTGCTAGTAAATAAACGAGATTTCATTCAATTAATCATGCGTGAATGACGAACATTTTTTTCAACATAGAAATCTCATTATGAAAGTCGTGCGAATTTTCATTACTAGCGCATTTCTAACACAACGCTACATCAAAGTAAAAGAAAAATGCTGGAAATGGAAACACACGATACAAGATACGACATGCACAAAGCATGTTCTAACAACAACAGCAACGACCAACACTACCCACTATAGGCTGGTCTACCTCCGCGGCTGGAGCCTGATCTATTAGATCATCCATGCCAGGAGCGCGGTATAGCGGAGATGTAGCCAATCTCTTGCGCATGTCGATGCTGCTCTTCGCCAACCTCTCGGAGCTCGGCTTGGATGGTAGTGAGCTCTAGGATCTCCTGGCCAGTCTGTTGAGCTGGAGCGGGTGGTGCGGGTGCAGGAGCATTGGACACCTAGATTCCTATCTTTCGGAGAGTGGCGCGACTGATGGCGGTTGGTTCCTTCTTCAAAGGCGCCTCTCCAAAAATCCTCATCTGGAAGTGTTAGAAGACACAGGTGAGAAGATGGCTATAGGGAAAATGGCTCCGCGGGGTGCCGGCAAAGGGCTCATAGAGATGGATCATAAGCACACGCGCCCTTTTGACGGCTATGCTGCCAAGGATAGCATAAGTGGCGGGGCGAAAAAAAAGGATATATCTGCTCCAAGCTTCTTGTCTTCAGGATGATGTTTTGTTGTATGATGCGCACAACTGCACGGGCTACTGGTCGCAGACTGGCGGCGGTCCAAACTCCGGGCTCTCCTACAAAGATACGCTGAAGGATCTGAGGGTCCTCCATCTCAATAGCATCGAGCTCGGCTCCCTCTGCCGAGATACCCAAAATCTAGGCCAAGTCAACATCAGTGAACTCGATAAAGGTGCCCATGACCTCAGATCTGATGACGTAGTACTCGTCATCGATATCGGTATCCATGTGGGCATCGAACAGACGTTCGCAGCGCGAGTACACATCATGCTTGAAAGCGTCGAAGCACAGGATCGGTGTGCCTGCGGCGACAAAAAGCTTCTCCAAACAAAAAGCGGCGAAGTCGGCGAACTACACTTGGTGACCAATTTGGAACTCATAACTGGGCGTGGATAGGTAGTGCTTAATTTTAGCATCATCACGATCTAGCCAAGCGGCTTCTTAGGGCATGAGACTGGGGTATTGGTTGCGAGGTGCAATAAAGGAATCAGCGAAACGGGCAAGAGGTTTTGCAATTCTGGGGTATAATCAGGTAGAGATTTGCATGAGGAGAATTTTGGTGGTAATTAGAGGCGAAACGGAATGGGGGTTGCTCGGATTAGAGCTTGGAAAGGAGGAGGGTTTGGGCTTTTCAGTGGAAGGGGGTTTATGGGAGAAGGGTCTGGTGAACGATGTTATATACATCATTCAGCAAAATACGGGTCTGGTCGACCACGCTTGTGCGTGGGGTAACGGTCGACCTGCATCCTAAAGGGCGTCCGACCGCTATGCGGTCGACCGTTTGCCCCATGCTGGGCGCGGTCTGAACTTCGGCCCAACGACCTATTTTAAATTATATAATTTAAATTTTAAATTTTTTGTTTATGTCAAAACAACTTCTACTCCCAACCAAATTCTATTATCGACTTCCACCACTTGTTTTGTCAAGAATTTAATTTCCAATGCCTTTTTCCGTGCCTCCAAAAGATTTGTGACCACTGAAAACAAACGAACTTAAAACAGAATATCAGCTAGAAATCCAAAATAAAATTCTAAAACGGACCCTTACTAGCCGACACAAACTAAGCAATTCAAATTCAAGTACCCCAATAAGCAAAATGAAGGATTTTTCTTAGACCTTTCAAAGAAAAATTTATAACTTTTCCCAAAAATGGAATTTACTTATAAACTAACGGTTTTGTATATATAAATCCATTTTATTATTACTATATATTCCAGTTTTATATTTTAAACTGGGAAACCCCTTTCTTGTTTAAAAATATTGGAGCTTTAAAACAATTTAGATTAATTTTGCTAACTTTAATAAATTATCCAATATATATAGGAAGATGGATACTGAAAAGCACGAGGAATAGATAATTATTATTCTTAAGTTTTAGTGGTATATTCCTTCTTTCCAACAAATCAGACCATATATATTAAAATTATTGAATGGCCCTAAAAATTTAAAACACGAATAGATTAAGAATTTAAAACCATATCTTCACAAACTATTTTCCGGAACCGTATTTCAAAAACTGTAGAAATCCATTTTTATTTTTTAAATAGTTTAGATAATAAATTTCCTTGAATATAAGGCTAAGAACTCAATTGAATTTCTCAACAAAGGTACATTTGGAATTTAACGAAGTAGCAAATGGATATACCTGTTAATTATATTTCCGAAATGGATACGACATATTAATGTGGGCTTTTTCTCCATTTTGGATTGAGTAATGGTCTTAACTGGAACTACCAATGAAACCAGACCAGGAATTTATGACTATCTTGGTTTTAGCTAGCTTTTTATATTATCATATTTTTATTCCAGTCTCCAAATCTCGAATAACCGAAATCCACCATATGTCGTCCTCATGCTCTTCATGACGAGATTGCCAACGTACTATGCGGTAAGACAGAATTGGCTAGGAACCCGAACTAAACACATTTCGACTCTCAGTCGCCCAAGACCCATTTCATATAATTAGGCCGGCGACTAATTTCGATATTAAAAATAAATTAGAGTCGAGTAAGAGAGACGAAGAAAAACTATAATGACCTGGGGAATTTGAGATCCTGGTTATCGACACCAAACACGATGTCGACTAACCAAGCATCGAAATACCGGATAGTCCATGAAAGAAAATAGAGGGTGAGGATAGACAAGATAGAAACTTATAATAGAAGAAGAAGAAGAACATACAACATCAGCGTAAACACGAATCTCACAGCGGAACGAATAAATATATTTCATAACATAACTTTGAAACAAAACATTATCTGTATATAATACCATTATTAGAGTATAACACTTACAACACAGCGGAAATAACAACAGCTATATAATCTTGAAGCCTCCTGCTCCAGCTCTTCAAGTATCTGTAAATACTAACTACTTGACTGCACGTACAAAACTGGGCACCAAAGAGTATAGGGAAAACAAAATAAACTCTAGGTCGGTCATGTGACTGGTGTGAGTAAACTCAAATCATTTGATTTAACTTTCAAAATTCTATTGAAACAAAGGTTAATCATTAGACCGATCCACACATAAACACGGATGGCTTTTACCTTATGATAACCCAAAATATTTCTAAAATGATACTTGTCTGATATTATAATAATGTCCAGATCAAGTAAATAGAAATCTAGCAGAAACGCTTGCATCTAACGTCTGCATATATAATATAAAATCAAAACCGCAGGCTCTTATTTGGGGAATGGATTCCAACTATGACAAGGTATGGATCCACCTTCCGCTCAGTGTACTCTAGAAGCGATACACTGGAGTTCAACAAGAACATCTTGCAACTCGGCCACACATGACCGACCCCTCATTTAGCTTGAGAGTACCGAATATATTGCCACCCCTCGATTATTATTCCAACTTAACCGTTCCCGGGAGATACAGAATTTAATGAAGTACAAGTATGAATATTCTCTTGATGGTGACAATATACCATAATTGGTTGCAAACCTCTTAGCCATGCTGCCAGCCCGATTTCTCTCATTTCCCAGTTGATGAGGCTCGAGGTCGTAACGTATCTTTTAACAGATCACCCCTTTTTTTACTTTGAATACCACATCATCATACCCATCAAATCACAAATTGATTTCCTTAAAAATACCACGGCTATAAAACTAAGAGAAACGAATTCCTCCGCCACCAACGTAAATACGTTTGAAATGATCAACTTACGCGATCTACCAGATATACTTTGTCAGACATTCGTCCATTCAAGTTGACCTAGGACTAGACAAACCGAAGGCACTATTCAGTACGTCCATCTTAGGCAATCTCTAACTAAGATTTATACAACAGCCCTTGCACTTTACTCCGTCTTCAATATATTCAGCATACTTGGTTTGCAATGCTTATGCCAATACGGAGGGGTTATTCAGATAATAATCCAACTGGTCTCTCCATATTAACAATGTTAAAATGGTCAAAAACTTTGATAGTCGGTGATTTAACTATCAAATGAAAAATGCCTGTGTACAAAACGATCTTATTTCCACATGGAATTTCGATCAAATCATCGAACATATATATATATATATATTCATATATCCTTATTTTCTATGTTTAGAAAATATATGTTATTAACATTGGAAAACGTTTATCACTTTTCTTCTATAACTATCGGTCTCTGACTGTAAACTAGTATGAGAACAATTCGCTAAGTATCAATCCTGAAGGTCGAAACCAACATCTGCTAGACACTTAGAAAACCATTTAACATAACTAATCTCCAGTCAGTTTCTAATTTAGTTTAAATCCATTTCTTAATTCCTTATAAATAAAACATTCCATTTTCTATGTTTAGAAAATATCTCTGATTCTATATTTGGAAAACGTTTCCAAAACTCATTTATATGGATTTCAAACTAACGTTGTCTAAATCATCGTTACAACCACTCAGTCCATTAATCGCTTATTACTTAACTGTATTTCTAACTAACTCTTGCCATCGAACCTCTACTATTTCTTAGTTAAGTAAGGAAGTCAATCAAGTTGGGGTATAATTACCTCTCAGACCTTAACTAAACAACGTTCTTAACCTTGCAATAGATAAAGCTCACCGCTCCAATTTCTATAATCATTTGCTTACGCAGATTCTCAGATTCAGATTACGAATCCGCTTTTTTTATGAAAAACATTTATTATAACGCTAACGTTATAAACCCTACTTCTGAAATATCTAACTTTTTATTTCTTACTTTGAATAATTAACCTACTCTAATTTATTTATAAATAAATAAATCTTGATTTAAAAACTGGAAAGTAAATAATACTTTCCCGAATTCAATATAATCGAATTCGACGTATAACTCCCTTTCGAGTAAATCTTTATTTGATTAACCCTCCTTCGAATAACTAATATTCGATTAACTCTCTTCGAATAGATTATATTCGATTATCTCTTTTCGAATATATTATATTCGATTATCTCTTTTCGAATATATTATATTTGACTATCTATTTTCGAATAGATTATATTCGACTATCTCTTTTCGAATAGATTATATTCGACTATCTCTTTTCGAATAGATTATATTCGATTATCTCTTTTCTAGAATAACTCATATTCAATTAATTCACTTTCGAATAAATTATATTCGATTAATTCCTTTTCGAATAAACTAAATTCGATTAACTCCTTTCGAATAAATTATATTCGATTAAATCTTTTCAACTCTATTCGAATAAACTAAATTCGATTAACTCCTTTCAACTCTATTCGAATAAACTAAATTCGATTAACTCCTTTCGAATAAATTATATTCGATTAACTCTTTTCAACTCTATTCGAATAAACTAAATTTGATTAACTCCTTTCAACTCTATTTGAATAAACTAAATACGATTAACTCCTTTCAACTCTATCCGAATGAACTAAATTCGATTAACTCCTACTCGAATAACTCTTAGCACGATTAACTCTTTGTGAATAACTCTAGTTCGTTTTAACTCTAATCAATTTACTCAAATTGGTTAACTCTAACTGGTTTTCTCTAACTGATTAACTCCAACTAATTAAATCTAACTGGTTAACTCCAACTGATTAACTCTAACTGGTTAGCCCTATCCAATTTACTCTTCGTCCATATTCAGTTTCAAATATCGATGTTGAAATCGATTCTTACTTCTCTATATGAGTCCTGGCTTATAAATTCTATTTATCCAATGATAAATAATTTACTTAATTTATAAAATATTATTTATAAATTAATATTCTTACTTTATCTGTTAAAACAAATTTCTCTTAAATGTTCACTTTGAATTCATATTCTGTTTTACCCGTGTGCGAAGCACGGGTCTAAGCCTTCCTAGTGTAAAATTCTCTTTTTATACAATTCTATTCATTTTTCAAGTGTTTCCTTTTATAATCTATGTATTTTCGAAATAAATATTTCCTTTATCTCTATTTATTTTCTAAATTAATATTTCTTTTCCTATTTGTTTCTAAAATATTGTCCTTTTATATTTGTTTCACAAATATTTTCCTTTTATATTTGTTTCACAAATATTTTCCTTTTTATAATTATCCTTTGATTTTATAATTATTTTCTTTTATAAAATCATTTTCCTTTTATATAAAAAATCCATTGATTTTATATAAATAATTCATTTTCAAAATACACTTTGAAAATCCTCTTTTCTACACCCTAGTATTTCTCACGGTATTTAAAATACCCAAATAACAATGATCGATATCATTCAACACACATAATCAACATAGATTATATATCACATCATATATTGCAATATATGAAAAATAGTAAATTAATGTTGAAGAATCCAGTTGGATTCCTCCGACCTGTTTCCCTGCATCCACAGATGTTACACAATATAATCAACATCAATTTCAGTTCAATATGAATTATTCTGATAAACAGAATCAATATATATATATATATATATTTAATGGTTAATATTTATGTGTGTGTATATATATGTAATTTCAACTAAATCAACACACAACAATTAACTAATATTTCAGTTCCAAAAATATGTTATAAAAATATAACTGTTCAGAGTTAGTGAAATTTACTCACATTGGACGATCATCGTTAATAACGATAACCATCGCTTGATTCAGACGGACAATTTATTTTGCTATAAATCGTAACGAGTTTCGATTCACTCCCAGTCGGTTCCAATGTGGAGCCACCATCCATACGATCCCAACTGATCTTGTTTTGCTGAATTTCGATATCGTATGAGTAAGATATTCAATTTAGAAGTTTATATGCAATTTCAAATTAAAATTAACTTAATTATTTTTAGAATTGGGCCTCACCCATAATTGTACCGGCCCACTACCCCTTTTTCCCGCTAATGTTCACTGTTCTTCCCTGAAGAAGAAAATACGATCCCGATCTCCCAACTTCAGTGCAGTTCGACCAAGTTGACCTCCATTATCTCCCTCGTTACCTCTTAAAATTCAACACCTAACTCTTCATTCTTTCTCTCTCCTCGAACTCGACACCTCCACGACCACCATATACACAACTCAAACACCATTTCTGAAACCGCCACCTGCAGGTTTTTACGCACGATACTGTGCAAATATCGAACCTTTTTGGCTCGAAATTACCCCAAAGTTTGCATGCGAGTTCGGTTTGATCTCACAAACCCCACAGCATATCCCAATTCGCGAATCATAGCTTGAACTCTAAAAATTTTCCAATCCTAGGTGATTGAAACCGCACGCTGTCACCCAACAGAGGACCCAAACAAAACCAGTCCCTCAAAACGCATACGAGAACGTAGAGAAACACTCATGGATCATAGATATATACATATTATGATTTTAGGAATTTTTCCTTTGATTTTCTTACGGTTTCATGAAGAAAAATGTTGGCGGCTGCAGGAAAGGAATGCGTGGACTTTTTATTAGGTTTAGGTAAGTTAGAAGGTATTTATAAAATAGTTTTATTATTTTTTATTCGATTATTCTATTAATTTATACTCCTACGCTATTTGTATCTGCCGTTAAAAATCCCTATGATCACAAAAAATACCAAAAATAATCAAACTGGGCATGCAACTACAGTTCGACATTACGGACCCAACGAAACTGGTTTCGTCAAATTCCGACTTCGTATGCCCACACAACATATTTTTATCCATCAAAATACTGACTGTTTTTCACATTAAAAATCCGTACGACCACATACTGACTCTAAATATCACGAAAATTGAAATCTAGCAATAATTTAATATTGCGGATCCAACGAAATTAGTTTCATCGAAAATAGCGGTCGTTTGCAAAACTGGCTATTTTTAAAGCTCTAAATAACCCATTTAAATATATAAATATATTTAAAAATAATTAAATTTAATATTTATAAATAAATATTATCGTATATATCCATAGTAGAATATCATACAACTCTAATTGGATTTATAACTCGATATTCCAAATCCGGTGTTACATCGATATTCGATTTATATTAAAAATCCATTTCAAAAATATAAATAAATCAATATAAATTATAAAGGAATTCCATAGCGACTTTTCTAAAATTTGATTTGGATATAAATCAAAATCTACACAATGAAATCCCGAATTTTCTCTTCCATTAGAAAAATATACTTTACCAGCTCTGAACGTTTCTTTTTTCACAGAAATCCGATTAAAAATGGACCCTGTATATTCAGTTGAAGTTCAAATCGCCAAATAGCGAACTGCCGCGCCATTTCGAGCTCGATTATAATTATAATATAAATTATATGTTCAACTGTCGTTCAAATAATATATTCGTTATTCTAATTCAATTTTAAACTGAATTATATATTTTGAATTGTCCAGTTCACACTATATCATCAATTCACTATTTCCGACCATTTCGAAATCAAATATATTATTCAATTATTTATATAAATAAAATATTCAATATTATTTAATTTAACAACCATTTTCACCATTTAAATAATCAAATTATTTAATTATTATATCGCTAAAATACGGGACATTACATTCTTTCCCCCTTAAAATAATTTCGTCCTCAAAATTGCTAAGGTAGAAAACATCTCTATTGACTGTTTAAAATTTATTTTTTTACTTCTTTAACTTCAGTTTTAATTGAACCAGATTTAATTTCAATTAAAAGTTTAATTCTTTTCGACTAATTAAATTTTCAAAAATCCTGAAAAATATTCTAACACCCGAAATTTCTGAAAAATTTCGCCAGCTCCTCCTTTGTACTGGTCAATAGCTCAAACTCCAACTGCCTCTCTGGGCTTTCTCCAACCCAAAAGAAAATCAAATAGCCAAGCGGCTTGCCAATTCGGCTCATCCAAATCTCAAACCCATATAAATATAAACTTTTACCTTTTTGTCGGGCATTTCAATATATTCTTTCCATATGTTATCAACTCAGCATATACCAATGTTATCCCAGTGAAGCTCCAATCAATTTTATCTCCAACACAGCCATTCGCTTATATACACATTGAACTCTATTTCAAACCAAAGTAACATTCTTGATTTTCAATTTCTTAACGCATCAATCCAACATAAGTCCAGATATCTCCCAATCCAATTTTATTTAATATTTTCTATTACAATTCAATTTCCGCTTAACTGGTTTCAATTCAAATTCCAGTTTGCTTCCACAAGTATTATTTAACTTGTTTTTATTTCAACAATCTCTCCTTGGGAGTTTTAAACTACTTCGCTTTTCTCAAAAATCAAACAATCCTTTTCGAAATTCAAACAACTTGTTTTCGCAAAACATTTCCAAAACAAAAATTTTGGTAGTAATTCGTCACTTACAACTCGAAAATGAACATCGACGATGTCATGATCATCCTCGGAATCTATTTTCCAACTATCAAAGTGAGTTCAATACTATATCAGCTTTCAAATTCATATTCAAAAAACTTCATTTTGAAAACAGTTCAAAATACCATTCACCATATTTGTAAAACAATTTAAAATCTCCCATGATTTTAAAATTCTCATATAGTTAATTCAAATCCATTTACAAACACTTCTACAAATTTCCAGAGTTTTAATTCCAATTCTGATTTAATTTCAGATTTAATTCATTTCGATTTCATATATTTCGCTTATATGATTTCTGATTGGTTATTTATACAACCATTTAATTTTATAATCTTACTCGATTATAATAACAACCAACATATCCAATATAATATAATAATTCAATATAAATCCTTTATATCAAAATATATTTGGATAAAATTATTTCATTTACCCTCCTTTCAAAACATACCATGTCGGTTCATTGTATTCAAGTGTTCAGAAACTCCTACCGATACAGTGGATCAAACTGATCGACCAGAATCCATAAACAACTCAACTAGTAAATCTACACAATATAAAACCATTTTTATATCAAATAACAAATATGCTTACTCGTATATATACACTCAACTCAATCTAGGGTATTGCTGACCCTATCTCTACTGTGTCGCGCCACAGAGCCAACGTAATTACTTAACATTAAGCTCAGATACCACTTTAATGACTCGGGGAATTTGCGATCCTGGTTATCGACACCAAACACGATGTCGATTAGTCAAGCATCGGAAATATCGGATGGTCCATGAAAGAAATTAGAGGGCAAGGATAGATAAGATAGAAACTTAGAATAGAAGAAGAAGAAGAACATACAACATCAAAGTAAACACGAATCTCACAGCGGAACGAATAAATATATTTCATAACATAACTTTGAAATAAAATAGTATCTGTATACAATACCATTATTAGAGTATAACACTTACAATATAGCGGAAATAACAATAACTATATAATCCAGATGCCTCCTGCTCCAGCTCTTCAAGTATCTGTAAATCCCGACTACTTGACTACCCATACAAAATTGGGCACTCAATAGTTTAGGGGAAAAAAACAAAATACACTCTGGGTCAGTCATGTGATTGGTGTGAGTAAACTCAAATCATTTGATTTAACATTCAAAATTCTTTTGAAACAAAGGATAATCATAAGACCGATCCACTCATAAACACAGATGGCTTTTACCTTATGATAACCCAAAATATTTCTAAAACGATACTTGTCCGATATTATAATAATGTCTAGATCAAGTAAATAGAAATCTAGCAGAAACGCTTGCATCTAACGTTCTGCATATATAATATACAATCAAAACCGCAGGCTCTTAGTTGGGGAATGGATTCCAACTATGACAAGGTATGGATCCACCTTCCACTCAGTGTACTCTAGAAGCGATACAATGGAGTTCAACAAGAACATCTTGCAACTTGGCCACACATGACCGGCTCCTCATTTCGCTTGAGAGTACGGAATATATTTCCACCCCTCGATTAGTATTCCAACATAACCGTTCCCGAGAGATACAGAATTTAAAGAAGTACAAATATGATTATTCTCTAGATGGTGACAATATACCCTAATTAGTTGCGAACCACTTAACCATGCTTCCAGCCCGGTTTCTGTCATTTCCCAGTTGATGAGGCTCGAGGTCGTAACGAATCTTTTAACAGATCACCCCTTTTATTTACTTTGAATACCACATCATCATACTCGTCAAATCACAAATTGATTTCCTCAAAAATACCATGGGTATAAAGCTAAGAGAAATGAATTCCTCTGCCACCAACATAAATACGTTTGAAATGATCAACTTACGTGGTCTACCAGATATACTCTGTCAGACATTCGTCCATTCAAGTTGTCCTGGGACTGGACAAACCGAAGGCACTATTCAGTACATCCATCTTAGGCAATCTCTACCTAAGATTTATACAACAGCCCTTGCACTTTACTCCGTCTTCAATATATTCAGCATACTTGGTTTGCAACGCTTATGCCAATACGGAGTGGTTCTTCGGATAATAATCCAACCGGTCTCTCCATATTAACAACGCTAAAATGGTCAAAAACTTTGATAGTCGGTGATTTAATTATCAAATGAAAAATGTCCGTGTACACACAACGATCTTATTTCCACATGGAATTTTCGATCAAATCATCAAAAATATATATATATATATTTTCATATTTCCTTATTTTCTATGTTTAGAAAATATATGTTATTCACACTGGAAAACGTTTCCATAGCTTATTTACGTATCACTATTCTTCTACAACTATCAGTCTCTGACTGTAAACTAGTATGAGAACAATTCCCTGAGTATCAATCCCGAAGGTCGAAACCAACATCAGCTAGACACTTAGAAAACTATTTAACATAACTAATCTCCAGTTAGTTTCTAATTTAGCTTAACTCCATTTCTTAATTCCTTATAAATAAAACATTCCATTTTCTATGTTTAGAAAATATCTCTGATTCTATATTTGGAAAACGTTTCCAAAACTCATTTATATGGATTTCAAACTAATGTTGTCTAAATCATCGTTACAACCACTCAGTCCATTAATCGCTTATTACTTAACTGTATTTCTAACTAACTCTTGCCATCGAACCTCAACTATTTCTTAGTTAAGTAAGGAAGTCAATCAAGTTGGGGTATAATTACCTCTCAGACCTTAACTGAACAACGTTCTTAACCTTGCAATAGATAAAGCTCACCGCTCCAATTTCTATAATCATTTGCTTACGCAGATTCTCAGATTCAGATTACGAATCCGCTTCTTTTATGAAAAACATTTATTATAACGCTAACGTTATAAACCCTACTTCTGAAATATCTAACTTTTTATTTCTTACTTTGAATAATTAACCTACTCTAATTTATTTATAAATAAATAAATCTTGATTTATAAACCGGAAAGTAAATAATACTTTCCCGAATTCGATATAATCGAATTCGATGTATAACTCCCTTTTGAGTAAATCTTTATTTGATTAACTCTCCTTCGAATAACTAATATTTGATTAACTCTCTTCGAACAGATTATATTTGATTATCTCTTTTCGAATAGATTATATTCTATTATCTCTTATCGAATAGATTATTTTCGATTATCTCTTGTCGAAAAGATTATATTCGACTCTCTCTTTTCGAATTGATTATATTCGACTATCTCTTTTCGAATAGATTATATTCGATTATCTCTTTTCTTGAATAACTCATATTCAATTAATTCACTTTCGAATAAATTATATTCGATTAATTCCTTTTCGAATAAACTAAATTCGATTCACTCCTTTCGAATAAATTATATTCGATTAACTCTTTTCAACTCTATTCGAATAAACTAAATTCGATTAACTCTTTTCAACTCTATTCGAATAAACTAAATTCGATTAACTCCTTTCGAATAAATTATATTCGATTAACTCTTTTCAACTCTATTCGAATAAACTATATTCGATTAACTCCTTTCTACTCTATTCGAATAAACTAAATTCGATTAACTCCCACTCGGCTAACTCTTAACTCGATTTACTTTATTTGAATAACTCTAGTTAGATTTAACTCTAATCGATTTACTCAAATTGGTTAACTTTAACTGGTTAACTCTAACTGATTAACTCTAACTGGTTAACTCTAACTGATTAACTCTAACTGGTTAACTCTAATTGATTAACTCTAACTGGTTAACCCTATCCAATTTACTCTTCGTCCATTTTTAGTTTCAAATATCAATGTTGAAATTGATTCTTACTTATCTATATGAGTCCTGACTTATAAATTCTATTTATCCAATGATAAATATTTTACTTAATTTATAAAATATTATTTATAAATTAATCTTCTTACTTTATCTGTTAAAACAAATTTATCTTAAATGTTGACTTTGAATTCATATTCTGTTACACCCGTGTGCGAAGCACGGGTCTATGACTTCCTAGTGTAAAATTCTCTTATTATACAATTCTATTCATTTTTCAAGTGTTTCCTTTTATAATCAATTTATTTTCGAAATAAATATTTCCTTTATCTCTATTTATTTTCTAAATAAATATTTCTTTTCCAATTTGTTTCACAAATATTTTCCTTTTATATTTGTTTCACAAATATTTTCCTTTTTATAATTATCCTTTGATTTTATAATTATTTTGTTTTATAAAATCATTTTCCTTTTATATATAAAATCCATTGATTTCATATAAATAATTCATTTTCAAAATACACTTTGAAAATCCCCTTTTCTACATCCTAGTATTTCTTATGGTATTTAAAATACCCAAATAAGAATGATCGATATCGTTCAACACACGTAATCAAAACTGATTTTATATCACATCATATATTACAATATATGAAAAACAGTAAAATAAATGCTGAGGAATCTAGTTGGATTACTCCAACCTATTTCCCTGCATCCACAGATGTTACAAAATATAATCAACATCAATTTCAGTTCAATATGAATTATTCTGATAAGCAGAATCAATATATTTATTTATTTATTTATTTATTTGATGGTTTTAATATATATATATAATTTCAACTAACAGTCTAGTTCAATCAACTAAATCAACATACAACAGTCAACTAATATTTCAGTTCTAAAAATACGTTATAAAAATATAAACTGTTTAGAGTTAGTGAGATTTACTCACATTGGACGATCATCGTTAATAATGATAAACATCGCTTGATTCAGTCGGACAATTTATTTTGCTATAAATCGTAACGAGCTTCGATTCACTCCCAGTCGGTTCCAGTGTGGAGCCACCATCCATACGATCCCAACAGATCTTGTTTTGCTGAATTTCAATATCATATGAGTAAGTTGTTCAATTTAGAAGTTTGTATGCAATTTCAAATTAAAATAAACTTAATTATTTTTAGAATTGAGCCTCACCCATAATTGTACCGGCCCACTACCCCTTTTCCCGTTACTGTTCACTGTTCTTCCCCGAAGAAGAAAATACGATCCCGCTTTCCTAATTTTAGCACAGTTCGACCAAGTTGACCTCCATTATCTCCCTCGTTACCTCATGAAATTCAACACCGAACTATTCATTCTTTCTCTCTCCTCGAACTCGACACCATGACCACCATACACAACCCGAACACTATTTCTAAAACCGCCACCTGCAGGTTTTCACACACGATACTGTGCAAACATTGAACCGTTTTGGCTCGAAATTACCCCAAAGTTTGCACGCAAGTTTGGTTTGATCCCACAAACCTCACAGCATATCCCAATTCGCGAATCATAGTTTGAACTCTCAGAATTTCCCAACCCTATGTGATTGAAACCGCACGCTGTCACACAGCAGAGGACCCAAACAAAGCCGAGTTCCTCAAAACGCATACCAGAACGTAGAGAAACACTCATGGATAATAGATATATATATATATATATGTATGTATGTATTATGATTTTAGGAATTTTTCCTTGATTTTTCCTTTAATTTTCTTATGGTTTCATGAAGAAAAATGTTGGAGGCTGCAGGAAATTAATGCGGGGACATTTTGTTAGGTTTAGGTAAGTTAGAGGGTATTTATAGAATAGTTTTATTATTTTTTTATTCAATTATTCTATTAATTAATACTCCTACGCTATTTGTATTTGCCGTTAAAAATCCGTATGATCAAAGATAATACCCAAAAATCATCAAATTGGGCATGCAACTACAGTTCGACATTACGGTCCCAACGAAACTAGTTTCGTCGAATTCCGATTTCGTATGCCCACACAGCGTATTTTTATCCATCAAAATACTGACTGTTTTTCACATTAAAAATCTGTACGGCCACATACTGGCTCTAAAAATCACGAAAATTGAAATCTAGCAATAATTTAATATTACGAATCCAACAAAATTAGTTTTGTCGAAAACAGAGGTCGTTTGCAAAACTGGCTATTTTTAAAGCTCTAAATAATCCATTTAAATATATAAATATATTTAAAAATAATTAAATTTAATATTTATAAATAAATATTATCGCATATATCACACTAGAATATCATACAACTCCAATTAGATTTATAACTCGATATTCCAAATCCAGTGTTACATCGATATTCGATTTATGTTAAAAATCCATTTCAAAAATATAAATAAATTGATATAAATTATAAATGAATTCCATAGCGATTTTTCTAAAATTTGATTTGGATATAAATCAAAATCTACATAATGAAATCCTGAGTATTCTCTTCCATTAGAAAAATATACTTCACTAGCTCTGAACGTATCTTGTTTCACAGAAATCCGATTTAAAACGGACCCTGTATATTCAGTTGAAGTTCAAATCGCCAAATAGCGAACTGCCGCGCCATTTCGAGCTCGATTATAATTATAATATAAATTATATGTTCAACTATCATTCAAATAATATATTCATTATTTTAATTCAATTTTAAACTGAATTATATATTTTGAATTGTCCAGTTCACACTATACCGTCAATTCACTATTTCCGACCATTTCGAAATCAAATATATTATCCTATTATTTATATAAATTAAATATTCAATATTATTTAATTTAACAACCATTTTCACTATTTAAATAATTAATTTTATTAATTATTATATTGCTAAAATACAGGACATTATAAAAACAGAAAATAAAATCGAATTACATTCTCTCACGATTCCTAGTTTAACTAATTCCTCTGATCATTTAACCCAATCTCTAATACGAAATGTAACACCCCACACTTTTCTACTCCAAATTTTGACAAAAATAAAAACTTGAACACATACAAGCATGGAGCGTGTATATCTAGTACCTGCAATAAATGAGCATGAACATAATCAGAGTACGATAAAGAAAACTCACAGGAGAAACAAAAATAGGATAAATAGTATTAAATCAAGTAACTACCTTTTTCAAAGTAAGTCACTTTGCCAATACCGAGCATGAGAGAGAACGAGAACCAAAAGCCAAACTTAATCAACTGTGAGAACCTGACCTTCTCTAAGTAACCTAGGAGGTTGTAATGAAGAGCAGGTTCAGAACAACAAGTCTTGGTGACTAAGAAATGTACAACACAGACTTATAACACAGATATATTCTGTTTGGTTCAACCCAAGTTGTATGTCTGACAAGATTATTGACTCTAAACCATCCTTGTTAATGTTTACGCACAACTCTACTACTCTTCCCAAAGTGGTATTCCCACATTATATTACCGAGATAGGAAATTTACATACATTTTTGTGAAGCCTTTATACCAAAGCATAACTAGTTATTTATATCGAGAGTGTATCTAACAATGTTAGTGACTCTAAACCATCCTTGTTAATGTTTATGCACAACTCTATTACGCTTCCCGAAGTAGTATTCCCGCATTATATTACCGAGATAGGACATTTACATACATTTTTGTAAAGCCTTTATACCAGAGCATAATTGGTTAATTATATCGAGAGTGGGCCCCTAATACCGGTTTCTATTTATGTTCCCATTCACTATTCTTTCTTATTTATCATCTAACTATCAATGATAGATAGGGTGGATTCTTCCTGATAGCTTAAGACCCTAGGCGGACCTATTGGTCAGTTATTAACCCCCGATAATGTGTTCAATGTTAACATAAACCAAAGGGCACTAGCTATGGGTTTTGTTAGTTAAGGCTTTCGTCATTCACGCATATACCCTTTCCCCATATAAGGTGAGAGAATGTATTTTATCACTCATTATAGCTTCCAGCCGACCTTATTAGTTGTAACGACCCAGAAAATCTGAACCAATTTAATTTTTTTTAAATTGGCTAAAATAATGGATTTTAAATATTTAAAATTAATATTTTAAATAATAGAGATGAAAACTGAGTTTGAATCGACAATTGAAAACGAATATAATTAATTCTGTTTATAAACAAGGCCTGAAATGGCGCTGCAGTTTCAAAATTGAATTCAAAATTTGTCGGACTGTACCGGGTGCAAAACAAAACGGATTTGAGTGAAACCAAAAATATTTAAATCTGTTAGTGAATACCTTTCTAACGAATCTGAAAAATCGAATTTTCATAGCGGAAAGCAAAATTATGGCCAAATGAATTTTCAGAAAGGTC
Source organism: Allium sativum (assembly GCA_030737875.1). NCBI lineage: Eukaryota > Viridiplantae > Streptophyta > Magnoliopsida > Asparagales > Amaryllidaceae > Allium > Allium sativum. Next base: position 521,375,630 of record CM060924.1, on the reverse strand, counting down.
GCTATGAAATTTATATAGCCCGTGAAATTGGCCTTTTTGCAAACGACCTCGGAATTCGACGAAACCACTTTTGTTGGATCCAGGATGTGAAGTTATTGCTAGGTTTCAAATTTCATAATTTTTGAAGCTAGTATGTGAGCGTGGCAAAGGAAAACGTGTTTTGGTCAATTACAGTTAAATTGGATCGACCAGAAATGGGCCTTTTTGCAAACGGTCTCAGAATTCGACGAAACTAGTTTTGTCGGGACTGTATCGTCAAAACATAGCCAGATTTATTTTTCTGGAATTTTTCGAATCAGTTTGTGGCCCTGGCAAATTGAAATGTACGTTCAAATTGAATATTGAATGTCTTATATTTTAATTTGAAGGAAAACTGACTGAAATAGTCGAATGAGCCTACGAAACATATCACATTGTGTTCGGAATGGGGGTGAAACACTAGGGACGACAGTCGTTGGGTTTGGATTGGAGTTCGTGTGTGAAAGGGGTATTTTTGAAATTTTAAAAATTTATAAATTAAAGAAAATCCCTGATTGGCCCAGATGCTTTTCTCTCTCCCCGATCATCAGGCGCGCGAGATGGAAAGGAGCTCCAAACTTCTCTCTTCAATTTCTCTTTCATTTCTCGATGAAATCAAGTGAGGTTGGATCCATTTTGAAGCTCTAACCGTCCTCTTCAAATCCATGTGAAGTTTGGCATTTATCGTGCAGTATTTCTCGAGTTGCGAGCTCGGGAAGATCGCCCCTTTGGAGCGCCGCCGCCACCAGAGTGCACCGAACTGCACCTCACCACCACGCGCGCGAAGGTCTTTCGAAGCTCTTCAATGCTGTGTGAGCTGATTCTCCTATCGCGTAACGGTTTGATCGAAAGATCAAAACCTAGTTTTGAACCATCGTGAAAGGTGCGGTGCGTCTTTTATTACATCTGAACTTTGAAAAATCATATCTTTTTGCTGTGTTGACGAAATTCGATGAAATAGGAAACATCGTGACCGTGTGGACGTCTTCTACATTTTAGAAGAGACCGCATATTTTTCTGAGCCTTCTGCGATTTTTGGTGGAGTGGAACCCAATGTGAGATTTCTAATTTATAAACGATATGGAAAACGACGATGTGTAAATTATATAGTCGATATATGAGTTATATAAGCGTTGTACACCTCATGTATAAGCGTTGTATAAGTTGTACGTTCGATGTATAAGTTATATATGCGTTGTAAAAATTATATATGTGTTGAAATAGAAGTGAATTGCTATATATATATATATATATTTATATATATATACGCCCCTCGTCCACAAACCATGGACGATATCTATTGGTTGTGATTGGTGTGAAAATTGATTGATAGCGAATGGTTAATTGTGATTGTTTGTGGTTGATATTGGTTGATTGTGGTTGAAAAATACCCATTTGTGGTTGAGAAATATTTGGTTGAAACCACATAGGATTAGTTTGTGGAAATGAAATAAATATATACATGCCGCCTGCGTGCGAACTAGATGCATGATCCCCATTGTCAAAAACCGCGAGGTTTTAAGGTAGAGCGAGGAGCCGTACTAGGGACGGTCCCGGTTTTAACTACCCTGCCGTTATGCTGCCAAAATTTTGAATAATATTCATGTGTTTGAATTATTTTCATTTGCTGAAACTATATTTGTTTCGTTGAATAGAAAACCTTCATGTGTTGAATTGAAATTCATTCGTTGATTAGAAATTCATGTGTTGAATGGTATTCATATTTTGAAATAAATGGTTCTATAATAAAAATCACCTTTTTATCATCTATATGAACTATGTAAAATAATCTCGTTTTAAAAGAAATTGTTTTATAATAAAAATCCTATTTTTATTACCTATATAAACTATATAAAATAATAGTGTTTTGAAAAGAATTGTTTTACAGTAAAAATCACCTTTTTATTATATACATGAATTGTTGAAATGTGAAGTGTTAAAAATAGCCACTCATTCAAATAAATATGCATGAGTTGAAATATTCATTAATAAGCTAATGATATGATTTTTGCCTATGCATGCAACATTAGAATGAATGGTGTTTTTAAACCAAATTGAATCAAATATGAAGTTGAATGGAAAATGATAAGTGATAAGAACTGTATATATGTACATGCATATTTATTGAACAGGTTATAGCAAAGAGGCTAGAGAAGAGGAATAAAATTTTGTGCCTGACAAATAGGTACACATTTACTGTTTTGTTTGGGTGATGATTTTATGAGCCTGTTGGCTAGCCGCTTGGCTTTTCTTTTTCTTTTTGACATGAGACGCCCGTGTGGCTATTTGGGAATTTTCCCAGCCCCTCCCGTACAAAGGTGGTTATGGCAAAATTTTCCACAATTTAAAGGCGTTAGTGAAATATTTGAAGCGGAAACAATATGGGAATTGTAACGGCTGGAAATTTTCGACTCCTCGAGAGCCAAAAATTCCGTGACGTTAGTGAAAGAATTTAGAAGGTGAGAAAGAAAAGATAGAACTAATAGAATAGAAGAAGAAGAAGAACATCAGAATCATCAGAGTAACACGAATCTCACAGCGGAACGAATAACATATAATATATAACATAACTTTGAAGTAAACAGTTATATATATACAATAGCACTTATCAGAGTACAACACTTACAACACAGCGGAAATAACTATAGCTATAGAATCTTGCAGCCTCCTGCTCCAAGCTCTCCAAGTATATCTGTAAATCCCGACTACTTGACTGCCCGTACAAATTTAGGCACCCAAGAGTTTAGGGAAAACAACAAAGTAAACTCCGGGTCAGTCATGGGACTGGTATGAGTAAAACAGTTTAAACAGGTATAGGATATCTCATAAGACCACGCCGTGAATACGGAACGGGTTTTTCCCTTATGAGTATCTGAACAACTTTGACAAGCAATATCATTGTGATATTATAATAATGTCTAAGTACAAATAGGTATCAATCTAGCAGAAACGCTTGCATCTCACGTTCTACATACATAGTATAAAATCATAAACCGCAGGGCTCTTATCGGAGAATGGATTCCAACAGACAAGGTATGGGAGCACCTCCTGAATAGTGTACTCTAGAGGTGATACACTCAGGGTTCAACAAGAACGTCTTGCAACCCGGCCACACATGACCGCTCACTCATTTAGCTTGAGTGTCGCGAATATATTGCCACCACGGTTATAGGCCGTCAAACCGTCATCCGAAGATACAGAATCAAAAAGAAGTATAAATATGAATATTCCCTAGATCGGTGACAATACACCCTACTTGGGGATGACCCAACTAGCCATACTGCCTAGCCCAACTTTTGTTACTTCCTGGTGTGAGGCTAGAGGCTACGTCTATCTTCAGAACATCTGATCACCATTCACTTTGAATGCCACATCGCCATACCCGCCAAATCACAAATTGACTTATCCAAAAATAACACGGGTATACAGCTAAGAGAAACGAATTCCTCCGCCACCAAACGTGAATACGTTTGAACAGATCAACTTACGCGATCCATTGGATATACTCTGTCAGACCTTCTTCCATATACGTTGTCCTGGGACTGGACAAACCGAAGGCACTATTCAGTATATCCATCTTAGTCACTGTTATCTAAGACTTATACAACAGCCCTTGCACTCTACTCCATCTTCAATTTATCTTTGGCAGATATTGCTCGCAACGCTTATGCCAATACAGAGTGGTTCTTTGGATAATAATCCAACCGGTCTCTCCATATTAACAACGTTAAAATGGTAAAAACTTTGATAGTCTGTGATTCAACTATCAAATGAAAACATGTCGGTGTACAAACAACGATCTTATTTCCAAATGGAAATTCAATCGATCAATCATCATATGTTCATATTTCCTTATTTCATATATCTAGAAAATATCTGTTATTAATCATTGGAAAACATTTCCATAGCTTATTTTCACATCACTATTATTTCGCAACTATCAGTCCCTAACTGTAACTAGTATGAGAACAATTCTCTAAGTATCAATCCGGAAGGTCGAAACCAACATCAGATCGTCACTTAGAAAACCGTTCAACTTACCCTCTCCAGTCAGTTTCTAAATTTGCTTAACTCTATTGATTAACCCTATTCACTTAACTTCTGTCGAATAAACTATATTCGATATCTCCTCCAACACTATTCGAATAAACTATATTTGATTAACTTCTCTAACTCTATTCGAATAAATTATATTCGATTAACTCTTTTAACTTTACTCTAATAAACTATATTTGATTACCACTTTCTTTCGAATAACTATATTTGATTAACTCTTCGACTAACTCCTTTGGATTTACTAACTTCGAATGACTCCTTTGGACTAACTCTTCGACTAACTCCTTCGGATTAACTCTTCGATAAACTCCTTCGGATTAACTAACTTCGAATAACTCCTTTGGATTAACTCTTCGACTAACTCCTTCGGATTAACTCTTCGATTAACTCCTTCGGATTAACTAACTTCGAATAACTCCTTTGGATTAACTCTTCAACTAACTCCTTCGGATTAACTCTTCGATTAACTCCTTCGGATTAACTAACTTCGAATAACTCCTTTGGATTAACTCTTCGACTAACTCCTTCGGATTAACTCTTTGATTAACTCCTTCGGATTAACTAACTTCGAATAACTCCTTTGGATTAACTAACTTCGAATAACTCCTTTTGATTAACTCTTCGATTAACTCCTTCGGATTAACTAACTTCGAATAACTCCTTTGGATTAACTAACTTCGAATAACTCCTTTGGATTAACTCTTCGACTAACTCCTTTGGATTAACTAACTTCAAATAACTCCTTTGGATTAACTAACTTCGAATAACTCCTTTGGATTAACTCTTCAACTAACTCCTTTGGATTAACTAACTTCGAATAACTCCTTTGATTAACTCTTCGATTAACTCCTTCGGATTAACTAACTTCGAATAACTCCTTTGGATTAACTAACTTCGAATAACTCCTTTGGATTAACTAACTTCGAATAACCAATATTCGATAACTACTCTTCGAGTAAATAATATTCGATAACTCTTCTCAAATGAATAACATTTAATTTCTCCACTCGAATAAACTATATTCGATAACTCTTCTCAAATGAATAACATTTGATTTCTCCACTCGAATAAACTACATTCGATAACTCTTCTCAAATGAATAGCATTTGATTTCTATACTCGAATAAACTATATTCGATAACTCTTCTCAAATGAATAACATTTGATTTCTCCACTCGAATAAACTATATTCGATTACTCTTCTCAAATGAATAACATTTGATTTCTCCACTCGAATAAACTATATTCGATTACTCTTCTCTCTAATACACTATATTCGATAACTCTACTTCGAATAAGTGATATTCGACAGCTCTACTCAATTAACTCCACTTAGATAACTCTAACTGATTCACTCTAACTGGTCAACTCTAACTGATCAACTTTAGCTGGTTAACTCTAACTAATCCACTTCGATTAACCACTTAGTTAACTTAACTAATTCACTTCGATTAACCACCTAGTTTAACTTAACTAATTCACATCGATTACTCACTTAGTTTAACTTAACTAATTCACTTTAATAAATCACTTAGTTTAACTTAACTAATTTGCTTTGGTTAACCTAACCAATTACTTTGTTTAACTCGGCTAACTTGCTTTGATTTACTTAACCAATTACTTTGTTTAACTCGACTAACTTTTCTTTGGTTAACTTAACCAATTACTTTGTTTAATTCGACTAACTTTGTTTTGGTTAACTTAACCAATTACTTTGTTTAACTCGACTAACTTTGCTTTGGTTAACCTAACCAATTACTTTGTTTAACTTCAAACCCGATCTCTAGTTATATCGAATAAACCGTTACGTTCGATAAACGATTTTATAGCGACTATTTTAAAATTTGATTTGGACCTATCTCAAAATCTACACGACGAAATCCCGATGTCTCTCTTCCACTAGAAAGATATACTCCACCGGCTCCACACGTTTCTTGTTCCACAGAAATCCGGCTTGAAACGAATCATGTACATTCAGTTGAAGTTCGAATCGCCAAATAGCGAACTGCCGCGCCATTTCGAGCTCGATTATAATTATATTATAAATTATACGTTCAACTATCGTTTATTTAATATATTCGTTATTTTAAATAATTAAATAACTTAATTATTATACCTTACAAAACGCGCCATTACAGACTTCCCCCCTTAAAATAATTTCGTCCTCGAAATTGCTAAGCTTGGAAAATGCTACCAACTTTACTAACTAGATTCAAATATCTTTTAGTTTACTTCTCAACTCCAGTTTCAACTGAACCATTAAATTTTCAATTAAATTATTAATTCATTTTGGCTAACTGAATTTCCATAAATCATGAGAATGTTCTAACGCCTGGAATTTTCGAAAAATTTCGCCATAACCTCCTTTGTATTGGTCAATATGACAAACCACCCCTCGCCTCTCTAGGCCTTCTCCAACCCAAAAGAAAATCAAACAGCCAAGCGGCTTGCCAATTCGGCTCATAAAATCCAAACTCATATATAATATAAACTTGTACCTTTTTGTCGGTCGTATCATTATATCCCTACCCTCTGTTATCAACTCGGCATGTACAAATGCCATCCCAATCAACTCCAACCAATTTATTCTTAACACAACCATTCGCTTATTTAGGCCGAATTCAATTTCAAATTCGAGTTTTCAAATTCCAAACTCTCAACTAATCGTTTCAAATCCAAAACCATATTATTCTCAAATCACTTCCAGTTTTTCTTAACCTATCATCTCAAGTTAAATTTTAGTTTATTATTTACTTTTACCATCCCATTCGAATTAACTGCACAAGTTAAATTTTAATTTCTAGAACTTAAATTCCTGGGTAAATTTCAAATCAATTCGAAATCATACTGCCAATTCAAAGCCTTTGAATTTTCTAAACAACTTGTTTCCTCAAAACAATTCAAAATAAAATCTTTGGTAGTAATCCACCACTTAGAACTCGAAAATCACACTGATGATACTGCGCAGTCATCATCGGAATTATTTTCCAGCGACCCAAGTGATTTCAATACTATATTATTTTCAAAACCATTACTAAATACTTCCATTTTGAAAACATTTCAAAATCTCCCCGGAACCTAAAATTTCCTTATTTTAATTCCAAATCTGATTTAAATTCATATTTAATTCATCTTATTTCAAATACTTTACTTATATGAATTCTGATTAGTTATATATAACCATTTCACATGTTATAATCTTACTCGATTATAATAACAACCAACACTACCAATATATTATATCAAAATATATTCGGGTAAAATTATTTCTTTTACCCTCCTTTCAAAACATACCGTGTCGGTCCATCGTATTCGAGTGTTTGGTAACCCCTATCGATACAGTGGATCAAACTGATCGACCAGAATTCACAAACTACTCAACCAATGAGTCTCCACAATATAAAATCACTTTATATTAAATAGCAAATACGCACTCGTATATATACACTCAAACTCAATCTAGGGTATTACTAACCCTATCTCTACCGAGTCACGCCACAGAGCCAAGTAATTCTTAACCTCGCTCTGATACCAACTGTAACGGCTGGAAATTTTCGACTCCTCGAGAGCCAAAAATTCCGTGACGTTAGTGAAAGAATTTAGAAGGTGAGAAAGAAAAGATAGAACTAATAGAATAGAAGAAGAAGAAGAACATCAGAATCATCAGAGTAACACGAATCTCACAGCGGAACGAATAACATATAATATATAACATAACTTTGAAGTAAACAGTTATATATATACAATAGCACTTATCAGAGTACAACACTTACAACACAGCGGAAATAACTATAGCTATAGAATCTTGCAGCCTCTTGCTCCAAGCTCTCCAAGTATATCTGTAAATCCCGACTACTTGACTGCCCGTACAAATTTAGGCACCCAAGATTTTAGGGAAAACAACAAAGTAAACTCCGGGTCAGTCATGAGACTGGTATGAGTAAAACAGTTTAAACAGGTATAGGATATCTCATAAGACCACGCCGTGAATACGGAACGGGTTTTTCCCTTATGAGTATCTGAACAACTTTGACAAGCAATATCATTGTGATATTATAATAATGTCTAAGTACAAATAGGTATCAATCTAGCAGAAACGCTTGCATCTCACGTTCTACATACATAGTATAAAATCATAAACCGCAGGGCTCTTATCGGAGAATGGATTCCAACAGACAAGGTATGGGAGCACCTCCTGAATAGTGTACTCTAGAGGTGATACACTCAGGGTTCAACAAGAACGTCTTGCAACCCGGCAACACATGACCGCTCAATCATTTAGCTTGAGTGTCGCGAATATATTGCCACCACGGTTATAGGCCGTCAAACCGTCATCCGAAGATACAGAATCAAAAAGAAGTATAAATATGAATATTCCCTAGATCGGTGACAATACACCCTGCTTGGGGATGACCCAACTAGCCATGCTGCCTAGCCCAACTTTTGTTACTTCCTGGTGTGAGGCTAGAGGCTACGTCTATCTTCAGAACATCTGATCACCATTCACTTTGAATGCCACATCGCCATACCCGCCAAATCACAAATTGACTTATCCAAAAATAACACGGGTATACAGCTAAGAGAAACGAATTCCTCCGCCACCAAACGTGAATACGTTTGAACAGATCAACTAACGCGATCCATTGGATATACTCTGTCAGACCTTCTTCCATATACGTTGTCCTAGGACTGGACAAACCGAAGGCACTATTCAGTATATCCATCTTAGTCACTGTTATCTAAGACTTATACAACAGCCCTTGCACTCTACTCCGTCTTCAATTTATCTTTGGCAGATATTGCTCGCAACGCTTATGCCAATACAGAGTGGTTCTTTGGATAATAATCCAACCGGTCTCTCCATATTAACAACGTTAAAATGGTAAAAACTTTGATAGTCTGTGATTCAACTATCAAATGAAAACATGTCGGTGTACAAACAACGATCTTATTTCCAAATGGAAATTTGATCGATCAATCATCATATGTTCATATTTCCTTATTTCATATATCTAGAAAATATCTGTTATTAATCATTGGAAAACATTTCCATAGCTTATTTTCACATCACTATTATTTTGCAACTATCAGTCCCTAACTGTAACTAGTATGAGAACAATTCTCTAAGTATCAATCCGGAAGGTCGAAACCAACATCAGATCGTCACTTAGAAAACCGTTCAACTTACCCTCTCCAGTCAGTTTCTAAATTTGCTTAACTCTATTGATTAACCCTATTCACTTAACTTCTGTCGAATAAACTATATTCGATATCTCCTCCAACACTATTCGAATAAACTACATTCGATTAACTTCTCTAACTCTATTCGAATAAATTATATTCGATTAACTCTTTTAACTTTACTCAAAACTATATTCGATTACTACTTTCTTTCGAATAACTATATTCGATTAACTCTTCGACTAACTCCTTTGGATTTACTAACTTCGAATGACTCCTTTGGATTAACTCTTCGACTAACTCCTTCGGATTAACTCTTCGATTAACTCCTTCGGATTAACTAACTTCGAATAACTCCTTCGGATTAACTCTTCGACTAACTCCTTCGGATTAACTCTTCGATTAACTCCTTCGGATTAACTAACTTCGAATAACTCCTTGGGATTAACTCTTCGACTAACTCCTTCCGATTAACTCTTCGATTAACTCCTTCGGATTAACTAACTTCGAATAACTCCTTTGGATTAACTCTTCGACTAACTCCTTCGGATTAACTCTTTGATTAACTCCTTCGGATTAACTAACTTCGAATAACTCCTTTGGATTAACTAACTTCAAATAACTCCTTTTGATTAACTCTTCGATTAACTCCTTCGGATTAACTAACTTCGAATAACTCCTTTGGATTAACTAACTTCGAATAACTCCTTTGGATTAACTCTTCGACTAACTCCTTTGGATTAACTAACTTCGAATAACTCCTTTGGATTAACTAACTTCGAATAACTCCTTTGGATTAACTCTTCGACTAACTCCTTTGGATTAACTAACTTCGAATAACTCCTTTGATTAACTCTTCGATTAACTCCTTCGGATTAACTAACTTCGAATAACTCCTTTGGATTAACTAACTTCGAATAACTCCTTTGGATTAACTAACTTCGAATAACCAATATTCGATAACTACTCTTCGAGTAAATAATATTCGATAACTCTTCTCAAATAAATAACATTTAATTTCTCCACTCGAATAAACTATATTCGATAACTCTTCTCAAATGAATAACATTTGATTTCTCCACTCGAATAAACTACATTCGATAACTCTTCTCAAATGAATAGCATTTGATTTCTCCACTCGAATAAACTATATTCGATAACTCTTCTCAAATGAATAACATTTGATTTCTCCACTCGAATAAACTATATTCGATTACTCTTCTCAAATGAATAACATTTGATTTCTCCACTCGAATAAACTATATTCGATTACTCTTCTCTCTAATACACTATATTTGATAACTCTACTTCGAATAAGTGATATTCGACAGCTCTACTCAATTAACTCCACTTGGATAACTCTAACTGATTCACTCTAACTGGTCAACTCTAACTGATCAACTTTAGCTGGTTAACTCTAACTAATCCACTTCGATTAACCACTTAGTTAACTTAACTAATTCACTTCGATTAACCACCTAGTTTAACTTAACTAATTCACATCGATTACTCACTTAGTTTAACTTAACTAATTCACTTTAATAAATCACTTAGTTTAACTTAACTAATTTGCTTTGGTTAACCTAACCAATTACTTTGTTTAACTCGGCTAACTTGCTTTGATTTACTTAACCAATTACTTTGTTTAACTCGACTAACTTTTCTTTGGTTAACTTAACCAATTACTTTGTTTAATTCGACTAACTTTGTTTTGGTTAACTTAACCAATTACTTTGTTTAACTCGACTAACTTTGCTTTGGTTAACCTAACCAATTACTTTGTTTAACTTCAAACCCGATCTCTAGTTATATCGAATAAACCGTTACGTTCGATAAACGATTTTATAGCGACTATTTTAAAATTTGATTTGGACCTATCTCAAAATCTACACGACGAAATCCCGATGTCTCTCTTCCACTAGAAAGATATACTCCACCGGCTCCACACGTTTCTTGTTCCACAGAAATCCGGCTTAAAACGAATCATGTACATTCAGTTGAAGTTCGAATCGCCAAATAGCGAACTGCCGCGCCATTTCGAGCTCGATTATAATTATATTATAAATTATACGTTCAACTATCGTTTATTTAATATATTCGTTATTTTAAATAATTAAATAACTTAATTATTATACCTTACAAAACGCGCCATTACAGGAATTTTTGAGTGGACTATATTTATATAAATATATAAATATAAATAAAATTAAAACGAAACGTGGCCGTGCAGTTCGTGTTTTGAAACCGTGATTTCAAACAACTAGTGCGGGAAATCCGACCGTCGGATTTTCCCGAAACTGAAACCGTTGGATTCATTTTGAAAGGATCTTTCTAATGATTTAAATTTTGTGGAGATCCAACGGTTAGATTTTTAGATATGTGTAAATCAAATCTAAATAAAAACAGCGCCACGGCCGCGTTATGTGTTTGGTGTGAAAAGTACATTAAAGAACAAAATTGGTGTTGTCGAATGATTTAACCATTGAAAGAAATTGATTTGAAATTCTAAATATACGTGAATTATTTGAAAAGGCCGAGTTAATTCTCATTTCAAATAATTAACCGGCGATTGAATGTCGAAGATGAAGACGGTGGTCGAAGACCGGAGATCTTCACCTCGTTTGGATGGTAACCGAGGTCCTGATTGGGAGGCATCCCGAAATATGGATAATGAGTGGTGATCGTCCAGATGTATGTGGTGATCGACGGGTTTGCGAGGTATTTAGTGCCTCCGTTTCGTTCAGACCCAGAACGGACTTGTAAATGGACTGTGTGTCTGACATTGGATTTTATTCTGTGTTGATTGATCTCTGTTAAATATACATCTGTTTGGCGGCGGAGAATTTATTCTTTTGTTTAACGCTCTTCTCTGAAACGCACGAGGTCAGATGTTGTATATCGATGGACATCAGTCGCATGGCATGAATTGCTAGTGTGGCATGCCTAAGTGGCAAATGATCAGGGCTTCTGTTGAAAAGCAAAGTCTTGTGGTGATGATCAAAGCACCGCCTGTGTGGAGTAGCTTTGTGTATAACGTGAATTCGCGAGCCTCACACCGGGTATGAACCAGAAACGGGAGGAAGGACCTCAGGGAGGACATGCGTTTCTTTCTAGTTAGAAGTGGCGTCAGTGGTTTTACACGCCCTGACGAGTTTGACTTATGTGGTTGATGCTGTTGCGAGGTGCCTCGGTTAGATCGGACGATCCGGGTCCGATGGAGTCATTCGTTGGCTCGTTTACGCCCCATAGGGAGGGGAAATGCATTGTTCAGGCATTTTAATCCACATCGGTGGACCGGCCCTGACGATCCAAGGGTCGATGCGCTCTGACCCTGTGGCTCGGGGTAGAGAGTCGCGAAGTTGGTAAGGACTATCTTTTGCCTTGGTTCAGGACGGAAATCCAATTTCCAAATACGTGACTGTGCGGTTTTGATTGTATATATATATATATATATGGCGACATGATATATGGTACCCATGCCGTCTATGATTGATAGTTATGATTGAAATTGTTTTTGAAACATATAAACACTAGTAATAATATCAAATGCTTTTGTTTTGGTCGTATCAAGCATATTTTGGCCATTATAAGGTAAAACTCTATCCTCCGGTTTGCGTTGCATTGTATGATGGGAACTGAGTCTTATAATGGCTTCATTTTGATAAAAAGCATTGCGATGTTTAAAGGAATGATTTGTTTTAAAGCACTGGCAATCCAATGGAGTAAACCCGTTCCACGAAAGTGGCATGGTCCAGTGATTAGCCATATTTTAAATGTGTTGAGTTGATTTCTCATACCAGTCCCATGACTGACTCGTAGTTTGTTTCACTTTCAAACTCGGGTGCCCCTTTTTCTACACGGGCAACCTTGTATTCAGGTTTAGCAGGCTTTATCCGGATAGCTGGAGCTGAAGATGGATTCTATCATTTATCTCTTTTTATGCTGTTCACCTCCTATTGTACATATTATGTTTGTTTTCCGCTGTAGACATATATGTATAGTTGAACTGTATTTGTACTAAGTAAGATCCTGTATACTGTGTAACTCTGATGATTACTTTTATCCAGTGTATTATATTGTTCATTATCTGGTGTATTTATTTAATTCTGTTCTGCTATTATCTGTTTCTGTGTTATATTCCATGGATTACCCTTACCGCCGTCCATACGGGGTTTGGGGTCGTCTCATTTGGTATCAGAGCTTTGGTTAAGCTTAGTTCTGGAATATGACATATTAACGAACTCGTCAGGAATAGAACCAGTAGTGTTCTAGGACGGGTAACTCTATACAGATAGGATCAGCAATATCCTAGTATGAGTAAAGCAGAATGAAATACTCCTCGATAGACACATTTACATTTGAAGTATGTGTTTCTATATTTTGAAATATCTTTTCTGTGACCTGACACTTGATCTGCCATTTGCAGAAGTACTAGAAAAATGAGTGTCAGAAACAGGAGAAATGCATAACCCGATCTAGAGGCTCTATTAAAGAGATATTGAAATCTGAACGGAGCACAGTTCTCGGGCAATGAATCTATAATTCAGACTCAAGCTTGGATGAGTTCTGTCGAAAGAATCTTTAAGCGTATCCAGCTGAGAGATCACCAGAAACGGTTAGTAGCATCTTGGGCGCTCAAAGAAGAAGCTTTAAACTGGTGGGAAACAATCATCAAAGATAATCCAAAAGGTGATATCACCTGGGACAGATTCAAAGTGATTTTCCTAGAAAGATTTACTCCTCCTGAAGCGACGGAGCGACTATGTGATGAATTTTCTTATCTGATACAAGGTGATATGACTATCCCAGAATATCATAAAAAGTTCAACGAACTTGCTCACTATGCTCCTCATCTGATTCAAGATCCAAAGAGGAAGAATCTGAGATTTATTCATGGCCTGCAAAGGAGATATCAGAATAGTGTACTGAGGAATGTAAAACTTCCTTTCTCTGAAATGATTTATATAGCTTATCAGTATGAAGATCTCCATAAGAAAGGAATGTTGCGTGACGAAGAAGAGTCGGAAACTGATATTCCTGAAGCCAGTATGAGGTCTGAGGTCAGTGAGAAGCCCAGTGCTAAGAGAAAAAGGGCTAAGTCTAGGAAAGAACCAGTAACAACTGCTATTTTCTCTAAATGCAATAAGAAAGGACATTTTTCGATAAGTTGCAGATCTTTAAAGAAGCAAAGAAAAGAGGGATATAGAGCAAATCGAAAGCAAAAGAAGAAAAGGTTCAGAACTGATGGGGAGTTTCAAGAGAATAGGGAGTGCAAATAGTGCCATGAGGCTGGTCATCTTGCAAAGGATTTCCCGCTCTTAAACAAGCCTGAAATAGTTCAAGTAAATGAAGTAGCAGAAACTTCTGAGCCCTCAGCTAGTCAAGAAAGGGCCGATGTTTTAGAAGGCAGGCTAACTATCAAAGATATTCCAGTTAAAGTACTGTTTGACACAGGCGCGTCACGAAGCTTCATTGCAAAGGATGCAGCTTAGAAACTGAATTTGAATTTGAAAAAGATGAAGGAACCAATGACTGTCCAGAATCCAGTTGGGGGTTCCATTGATCTCAGTTGGGTTTGTGGAGTGCCGGTTTCCTTTTCTCGTTATTGGTTTCCTACCGTCGCAGTCGTCATGAATTTTAAAGAGTTTGATCTTATCTTGGGGTTAGACTGGTTGACCAAGTATGAAGCTGAAGTTAAATGCGCCGATAGAATCGCTAAGGCAAAGATTAAATCAGGTGATTATATAACCATTCCCTGTGAGGGTCAGAATGCTAATAGAAAAGACTTCTGAGCAGCTCTAAATGTTTCTCCAGCCCAAATAGAAAATATCCCTGAAGTTACAGAGAATATTCCTGACCTCATCAAAGATATTCCTGTCGTCAAGAATAATGCGGATGTGTTCGAAGAAGTTGTTCGCTTACCTCTATAGAGAGAAATAGATTTCAAGATTGCTTTGATTCTGAATGCAAGGCTGGTAGTTCACGCTATTCGAAGAATGTCCTTGAAAGAGAAGGAGGAATTAGACAATCAAACACGACAGCTAGTATGGAAGGGTCTGATCAGGCCCAGTTTCTCTGATTGGGGTGCAGCAGTGGTGTTTGTCCCAAAATCTGACGGTACTCTACGTCTATGTGTGGGTTATCATGATCTGAACAAACGGACAATAAAGAACAAATATCCATTGCCGCGGATTGATGATTTGTTGGATCGATTAAATGGCGCACAAGTATTCTCAAGGATGGTCCTGGCTACAGGCTTCCATCAACTTCGAATTGCCGCAGAGTGTGTTCCAATGACAGCATTCAGAGGTCCCGACTTATTCTACGAGTGGTTAGTAATGTCGTTCGGCTTATGTAACGCTCCTGCTTACTTCGTCGATCTGATGAATAGGGTGTTCAGAGGGGTTTTGAATAAATTTGTTCTGGTTTCTATTGACGATATTCTAATCTTCTCTAAGTCAAAGGCCGAACATGAAAAACATTTGGAACAAGTGTTAGAAATTCTCAGAAGGAACGTATTGAAAGCAAAGTTTCCCAAATGTATATTCTAGCAGGATGAAGTGAAATTTCTAGGCCATGTCGTATCTAAAGAAGGAATTGCTGTGGATCCAAGCAAAATCACAGCTATTCAAAACTGGAAACAGCCTAGTACTCCTACAGAAGTCCGTAGTTTTCTCGGATTGGCTAGTTATTACCGGAAGTTCATCAAAAACTTTTCGAAGATATCGGGCCACTTAACGAAGCTTACAAAGAAGCACTCTAAATTCAAATGGACTCCAGAAAGTGAGGAGGCTTTTGAAGAGCTAAAGTTGAGATTAACGACAGCTCCAGTGTTAACCATCATCGATGGCAACCAAGATTTGAAAGTCTGGACGGATGCTTCTAGAGAAGGCCTTGGCGCAGTGTTAATACAAAGAGGCCAAGTGATCGCTTATGCTAGCCGTTAGCTGAAGCCATACGAGAAAAACTACGTCACTCATGATCTTGAGTTATTGGCGATAGTATTCGATTTGAAAATCTGGAGGCACTATCTACTGGGTGAGAGATTTGAACTGTTTACAGATCACCAGTCGTTAAAATATCTGTTCACCCAGAAAGACCTAAATCTGAGGCAGCAACGTCGGCTACAGTTCCTTGCAGCATACGATTTTGAAATTATATACACTCCAGGGAAAGCCAATGTCGTGGCCGATGCATTAAGCCGAAAGAATGAGGTGATCGCCAGTTTTATTATCACGACTTCATTGATAGATAAAATATCTGCTCTTCAAAAGGATGATCACTTCATTTAGAAGATCAGAGGGATAATTCAGAAAGGTGAGCCCTCGAGTTTTCAAGTTGATAATGAGGGGATTCTGAGGCTGAAAGGTCGAATCTGCATTCCTATCATTGCTGAGCTCCGAAAGGAAGTTCTGGATGAATGCCACAAGTCAAAACTTAGTATCCATCCGGGAGTAAGCAAAATGTACAATGACATCAAACGTACTTTCTGGTGGAAGTCGATGAAAAGGGACATTTCCTTATATGTTAGTCGATGCCCTACTTGCCATCTAGTCAAAAGCGACCAACAGAAATTGGCTGGATTGTTACAACCGCTAGAAGTTCCTGGTTGGAAGTGAGAACATATTTCGATGGATTTCATTGATGTTCTGCCCAGAACCAGAAAAGGGAATGACAGTATTTGGGTGATCGTAGATCGCTTCACGAAGACCGCCCATTTCATACCTGTCAGATCAAACAGAACTGCTCAGAGTCTGGCGCAGATATACTTCAGGGAAATAGTTAGACTACATGGAGTGCCGCTCAGTATAGTCAGTGATAGAGATACAATATTTACTAGCAAATTCTGGGAGGAATTTCAAGTCGAGCTTGGAACGAAGCTGAACTTGAGCACCGCTTATCATCCTCAGACAGACGGTTAGACTGAGAGGGTGAATCGTATTTTAGAAGATCTATTACGGGCTTGTGTTATAGATTTCGGTGGATCATGGGAAGACCATCTGCATTTGGCTGAATTCTCATATAACAACAGCTACCAGGCGAGTCTGGCAATGTCGCCATTCGAAGCGTTGTATGGTAGACCGTGCCGATCTCCCGCTTGTTGGTTCAAACCCGGTAATAGACTTGTGTTGGGGCCAGACATGATTCGAGAAGCTGCCGACAAGGTCGATTTTATTAAGAAACGATTATTGGCCACTCAAAGCCGACAAAAGAGCTACGCCGATAGGAGAAGAAGGGATATATCATTTGATGTTGGTGACTATGTATATTTGAAAGTATCGCCGATGAGAGGGGTGATCCGCTTCGGTAAAACTGGCAAGTTGGCGCGCAAATTCATTGGTCCGTTTCCTATTCTGGAACGGATAGGAACTCTCGCTTATAGGGTCAAACTGCCTGATTGGTTGCTTGGAGTTCATGATGTATTTCACATATCTCAACTTCGAAAGCACGTTCATGACCCAGACTTGATCGTGGAAGAAGCAACCCAAAGGATATTGAAATTACTCCAGAATTAGCTGTGAGGAGAGAGCCGCTAAAGATCATTGGCAAAGAAACCAAAGAGCTGAGGAACAAGAAGGTTCACTTAGTCAAAGTGCAATGGAGTGGAGATCCGCGAGATTGTACTTGGGAAACTGAGGAGAGCATTCAGAAAGCTTATCCTAGATGCCGGGTGGATATCTCTGATTGACTCCGGCGCAAGGTATATTTACCATACTTTGCATTACCACTTAGTGCTCTATTCTCTTGTTATTTTCTTTCCATGGATGTGCACTTTTAAATCTATAGTCTAAATGACTTTAAAAGAGAATAGGAATTAATTTGTATGATTTTGAAGTTAAAAACAATTTGAAATTATTGTAACAATACTTAATTTAATCAACGATAGAATTATGGCGAAATTTTTCGAAAATTCCGGGTGTTAGCCAAAGTTTTGAAGGATTTGAAAATTCTCAGAAATTGAAAAGTTGGAGAATTGAAACCAGATCGAACGTAGAGTTGATTAATCCAACCACTTTCGACTTTGTTCCTTTTCGGGGACGAAAAGTTTTAAGTGGGGGAGATTGTAACGACCCAGAAAATCTGAACCAATTTAATTTTTTTTTAATTGGCTAAAATAATGGATTTAAATATTTAAATTAAATATTTTAAATAATAGAGATGAAAACTGAGTTTGAATCGACAATTGAAAACGAATATAATTAATTCTATTTATAAACAAGGCCTGAAATGGCGCTGTAGTTTCAAAATTGTATTCAAACTTTGTCGGACTGTACCGGGTGCAAAACAAAACGGATTTGAGTGAAACCAAAAATATTTAAATCTGTTAGTGAATACCTTTCTAACGAATCTGAAAAATCGAATTTTCATAGCGAAAAGCAAAAGTTATGGCCAAATGAATTTTCAGAAAGGTCATAATGGAATTTATATAGCCCGTGAAATTGGCCTTTTTGCAAACGACCTCGGAATTCGACGAAACCACTTTTGTTGGATCCGGGATGTGAAGTTATTGCTAGGTTTCAAATTTCATAATTTTTGAAGCTAGTATGTGAGCGTGGCAAAGGAAAACGTGTTTTGGTCAATTACAGTTAAATTGGATCGACCAGAAATGGGCCTTTTTGCAAACGGTCTCAGAATTCGACGAAACTAGTTTTGTTGGGACCGTATCGTCAAAACATAGCCAGATTTATTTTTTTGGAATTTTTCGAATCAGTTTGTGGCCCTGGAAAATTGAAATGTACGTTCAAATAGAATATTGAATGTCTTATATTTTAATTTGAAGGAAAACTGACTGAAACAGTCGAATGAGCCTACAAAACATATCCCATTGTGTTCGGAATGGGGGTAAAACGCTAGGGACGACAGTCGTTGGGTTTGGATTGGAGTTCGTGTGTGAAAGGGGTATTTTTGAAATTTTAAAAATTTATAAATTAAAGAAAATCCCTGATTGGCCCAGATGCTTTTCTCTCTCCCCGATCATCAGGCGCGCGAGACGGAAAGGAGCTCCAAACTTCTCTCTCCAATTTCTCTTTCATTTCTCGATGAAATCAAGTGAGGTTGGATCCATTTTGAAGCTCTAACCGTCCTCTTCAAATTCATGTGAAGTTTGGCATTTATCGTGCAGTATTTCTCGAGTTGCGAGCTCGGGAAGATCGCCCCTTTGGAACGCTGCCGCCACCAAAGTGCACGGAACTGGACCTCACCACCACGTGCGCGAAGGTCTTTCGAAGCTCTTCAACGCTGTGTGAGCTGATTCTCCTATCGCGCAACGGTTTGATCGAAAGATCAAAACCTAGTTTTGAACCATCGTGAAAGGTGCGTCTTTTATTACATCTGAACTTTGAAAAATCATATCTTTTTGCTGTGTTGACGAAATTCGATGAAATAGGAAACATGGTGACCGTGTGGACGTCTTCTACATTTTAGAAGAGACCGCATATTTTTCTGAGCCTTCTGTGATTTTTGGTGGAGTGGAACCCAATGTGAGATTTCTAATTTATAAACAATATGGAAAACGACGATGTATAAATTATATAGTCGATGTATGAGTTATATAAGCGTTGTACACCTCATGTATAAGCGTTGTATAAGTTGTATGTTCAATGTATAAGTTATATATGCATTGTAAAAATTATATATGTGTTGAAATAGAAGTGAATTGCTATATATATATATATATATATATATATATATATATACACGCCCTTCGTCCACAAACCATGGACGATATTTATTGGTTGTGATTGGTGTGAAAATTGATTGATAGCGAATGGTTAATTGTGATTGTTTGTGGTTGATATTGGTTGATTGTGGTTGAAAAATACCCATTTGTGGTTGAGAAATATTTGGTTGAAACCACATAGGATTAGTTTGTGGAAATGAAATAAATATATACATGCCGCCTGCATGCGAACTAGATGCATGATCCCCATTGTCAAAAACCGCGAGGTTTTAAGGTAGAGCGAGGAGCCGTACTAGGGACGGTCCCGGTTTTAACTACCCTGCCGTTATGCTGCCGAAATTTTGAATAATATTCATGTGTTTGAATTATTTTCATCTGCTGAAACTATATTTATTCGTTGAATAGAAAACCTTCATGTGTTGAATTGAAATTCATTCGTTGATTAGAAATTCATGTGTTGAATGGTATTCATATTTTGAAATAAATGGTTCTATAATAAAAATCACCTTTTTATCATCTATATGAACTATGTAAAATAATCTCGTTTTAAAAGAAATTGTTTTATAATAAAAATCCTATTTTTATTACCTATATAAACTATATAAAATAATAGTGTTTTGAAAAGAATTGTTTTACAGTAAAAATCACCTTTTTATTATACACATGAATTTTTGAAATGTGAAGTGTTAAAAATAGCCACTCATTCAAATAAATATGCATGAGTTGAAATATTCATTAATTAGCTAATGATATGATTTTTGCCTATGCATGCAACATTAGAATGAATGGTGTTTTTAAACCAAATTGAACCAAATATGAAGTTGAATGGAAAATAATAAGTGATAAGAACTGTATATATGTACATGCCTATTTATTGAACAGGTTATAGCAAAGGGCTAGAGAAGAGGAATAAAATTTTGTGCCCGACAAATAGGTACACATTTACTGTTTTGTTTGGGTGATGATTTTATGAGCCTTTGGCTAGCCGCTTGGCTTTTCTTTTTCTTTTTGACATGAGACGCCCGTGTGGCTATTTGGGAATTTTCCCAGCCCCTCCCGTACAAAGGAGGTTATGGCGAAATTTTCCAAAATTTAAAGGCGTTAGTGAAATATTTGAAGTGGAAACAATATACGAATTTTTGAATGGACTATATTTATATAAATATATAAATATAAATAAAATTAAAACAAAACGTGGTCGTGCAGTTCGTGTTTTGAAACTGTGATTTCAAACAATTAGTGCGGGAAATCCGACCGTCGGATTTTCCCGAAACTGGAGCCATTGGATTCGTTTTGAAACGATCTTTCTAATGATGTAAATTTTGTGAAGATCCAACGGTTAGATTTTCAGATATGTGTAAATCAAATCTGAAGAAAAACAGCGCCACGACCGCGTTATGGCCCGAAGCGTCGTTTTGAATTAATTGGCTATTTTAAAATAAATAAAAATAGCGATAAATTGTTATAAAATATCATAAACGATATGGAATGGAAATAAACTGAATTTGCTCGATTTATGTGGTATTTGATGGTGGAATGTGTTTGGTGTGAAAAGTACATTAAAGAACAAAATTGGTGTTGTCGAATGATTTAACCATTGAAATAAATTGATTTGAAATTTTAAATATACGTGAGTTATTTGAAAAGGCCGAGTTAATTCTCATTTCAAATAATTAACCGACGATTGAAAGTCGAAGATGAAGACGGTGGTCGAAGACCGGAGATCTTCACCTCGTTTGGATGGTAACCGAGGTCCTGATTTGGAGGCATCCCGAAATATGGATAATGAGTGGTGATCGTCCAGACGTACGTGGTGATCGATGGGTTTGTGAGGTATTTAGTGCCTCCGGTTTCATTTAGACCCAGAACGGACTTGTAAATGGACTGTGTGTCTGACATTGGATTTTATTCTATGATGATTGATCTCTATTAAATATACGTCTGTTTGGCGGTGGAGAATTTATTCTTTTGCTTAACGCCCTTCTCTGAAACGCACGAGCTCAGAGGTTGTATATCGATGGACATCAGTCGCATGGCATGAATTGCTAGTGTGGCATGCCTAAGTGGCAAATGATCAGGGCTTCTGTTGAAAAGCAAAGTCTTGTGGTGATGATCAAAGCATCGCCTGTGTGGAGTAGCTTTGTGTATAACGTGAATTCGCGGGCCTCACACCCGGTATGAACCAGAAACGGGAGGAAGGACCTCAGGGAGGACATGCGTTTCTTTCTAGTTAGAAGTGGCGTCAGTGGTTTTACACGCCCTGACGAGTTTGACTTATGTGGTTGATGCTGTTGTGAGGCGCCTCGGTTAGATCGGACGATCTGGGTCCGATGGAGTCATTCGTTGGCTCGTTTACGCCCCATAGGGCGGGGAAACGCATTGTTTAGGCATTTTAATCCACATTGGTGGACCGGCCCTGACGATCCAAGGGTCGATGCGCTCTTACCCTATGGCTCGGACTAGAGAGTCGCGTAGTCGATAAGGACTATCTTTTTCCTTGGTTCAGTACGGAAATCCAATTTCCAAATACGTGACTGTGCGGTTTTGATTGTATATATATATATATATAGCGACATGATATATGGTACCCATACCATCTATGACTGATAGTTATGATTGAAATTGTTTTTGAAACATATAAACACTAGTAATAATATCAAATTCTTTTGTTTTGGTCGTATCAAGCATATTTTGGCCATTATAAGGTAAAACTCTATCCTCCGGTTTGCGTTGCATTGTGTGATGGGAACTGAGTCTTATAATGGCTTCATTTTGATAAAAAGCATTGCGATGTTTAAAGGAATGATTTGTTTTAAAGCACTGGCAATCCAATGGAGTAAACCCGTTCCACGAAAGTGGCGTGGTCCAGTGATTAGCCATATTTTAAATGTGTTGAGTTGATTTCTCATACCAGTCCCATGACTGACTCGTAGTTTGTTTCACTTTCAAACTCGGGTGCCCCTTTTTCTACACGGGCAACCTTGTATTCAGGTTTAGCAGGCTTTATCCGGATAGCTGGAGCTGAAGATGGATTCTATCATTTATCTCTTTTTATGGTGTTTAGCTCCTATTGTACATATTATGTTTGTTTTCCGCTGTAGACATATATGTATAGTTGAACTGTATTTGTACTAAGTAAGATCCTGTATACTGTGTAACTCTGATGATTACTTTTATCCAGTATATTCTATTGTTCATTATCTGGTGTATTTATTTAATTCTGTTCTGCTATTATCTGTTTCTGTGTTATATTCCACGGATTAACCTTGCCGCCGTCCGTACGGGGTTTGGGGTCGTCTCATTAGTTAACCTCCTTAGTCACTTATTACGTCCCATAGGATAGGTGGCTATATTTAACCTTCTTAATTTCCAGTTTTGGGTAGGCCCACACACATGCCATTTAAGACCCCTATACTGAAAAACCTATTCCTAGGTGGACTCTTTAACCCTAGTCACTTAGCTTTTCAGGACCCAGGAAGCGGACTATACGCGAAGGTTATTAGTTCGTACCGCATTTGCCTTTATCACATTTCCCTTTTTGGGATAAAGTATGCTACATTATTAAGTCATTCCCATTTACTCCCTTTTATACGGAAATACTATACGTACACCATTTATTTGCGTTACGGGTTTATATGGTTAACAAAATCTTACATAATTAACCCACTAAGTCTGACAATATTTTATATTTCCATTACTATTAACAAGGAAGGTTTATTCCTTTTTCCTAGGATATTTATTTAATACCTCCCCTAACTTGGACTTAGAGTTTAAACGGTAATCATAAATCCGTTCATGACACCCACTTCCTTTTTATTGCCTTTTATGACTCTAACGATCGTATTTTCCTAAGGCAACTATTTATCAGTCCCAGGTTATCAATTTGTTGTAACTCAACGAACAATTTCTATTCTTATTCATTTATTTATTATTTGACTTATATATATATATACACACACACACACACTTGCCAGGCCTCTCACATTAAGTTGCCTACCTGTTGATGCTGGATTTGTCAGTCGATTCCAGGATGACTTCTACCGTAATTGAACTTAACCTCATGACTTAAAACAAATATATTTATGCATTAGACCCCTCACATTAAACTGACTACCAGTGGTTGTTGGATTTGTCGGTTGGTCCCGGGCAGGCTTACACCATAAGTTGAGTTTAACCTCTTGTCTAAATGTGGTTATAATTTAAATTTCCTAATTGGGGTTCACAACATTTATCCTAATTGATTTTAGGAATTATAACCATTTTTTCCATCACATTTATTTTACCTAAATCAATATTGGTTACAATGCTATTTCTTTATTTGCGGTCTTATTTATAGCAGTTAATTACATTTATTGCTACAAATGGTCACCACAAATATATTGATTCAAAATGGATTATATTTACACATAATTCCATAATTGAACCTTATCCAACATTCAAACATTCCATACAATTTATATTTCCCCCTTTTACGCTGATTTGGACGGATAGTATGTATATATTTATTTTCACGTTTTCATGCGATCAACAAAGTTATTAATGTTTTATGATTCTTTTTAAATTAATGACTTGATCTAATCAATTTACCAAACATTTCCTTTTTATATTCAAACTTTCCATAAGGTTTCATGTCTCACAAAGGACCATTAGTCGTAATCATTGTAAATAATGCCTATTTTTTGGAGTTGACATATTTCTAAATCACAAGAAATTTATGTGATAATATTGGAATAGTCGATGCAAATTACATACAAATATATGTATTTATATTTGTATGTACCTTTGCACCACTTTCCCATTTTAAATCCTTTTTGTCATACTTCTTGTGATTCCAAAATAATGCCTCTTTATATTTAAGGAGGAAAAAGGCGTATTTTACAATGCTTAGGCCAACACCCAACAATATTGAATATAAACCGGAATATTTCTTTTATTCTTATAATCACATATTACACAAATTTCAGCTTTTTACCCAAATTCATATATTTCAAATTTCAGCACTGAACTAAAGATCTCGAACATAACCACAACAAATTTATGTTTAATGGGACTGATTTCGAGATCCACAGTGCTATGTAACATGTACAACATATTTCATGACATAAATGTAGGAATATGTAGGAAAGATATTTCAGAATCCTACAATTAATGTTACACATAATCACAACTTATCATTTACCAATTATTTTTTACCATATTCATAACCAGATCCGATGGTTGCCAACAATTCACAATTATTTAAATAAACAGATCTGATGGGCATAAAACATGGATTGGATTCAAACAAAATAGATAAGTCATTATAATTGTGTTATTAAATTTCTCACTCACCTTATAGCTTCAAATTTCTCAGTTTTGAACCCTTTAGGCTTACAATCCCCAAATTCTTAAAAATCTACAGTTTATCTAGAAAGGAGAAAATTCTAGATCTGTAGAAATGTAAGAAAAAGGGAAGAGAGTGGAGAATCTGTCGTTGAGCATCCTCTTCCACTGAATCTATTAATCTTCCCAACTCCATATGAATTTGATTTGATTTGGAATATACATGAATATTTTTTATTTAGAAATTAGGTTAGAAGAGGGAGAAAAATAGCAGAGCTTCGCTTCCTATATAGATTTGAATGGAATAAAATGGGACTCTACCCTTTATTTGTAGGGGTGGAAACGGCCTAGAACCATCAAATTAGTTTTAAGTTATATCTTTCCATTCGTTATATATTATAGTTAACCTAACTTTTCAATATCTAGCCGCACTTGGGCGATCTGACGCCCAGTAGGTTAACCTGGGCGGTCGACCATCGTTTGACCCCTATGTCGACCGCCTGGGCACCAGATTGAATAGGTCGGCTGGGTTATGTCAGGTAAATTATTAATTAAATATTCTATTTATTTATTTTCAATCTGTTTTCGTATTTCGTCCATAACTTTTTCATACGGACTCCGTTCGCGAAACTCCAAACATGAAAGTTGACCAGAATTCCAAGACGAATGCAATGGTTGAAGCCTAGCGACCAAATTCCATCGTTTGCAAAAATTCCTATTTTTGAAATTCTAATAATTAACTTATATCACCAAAAATCTGGGTTGTTACAATATCCCCCTCATCTTAAGGTACCACCATAGTACCATTCTCGAGTGGTCTCCATCGCTGCACTATAAAAACGATGGAATCACCATCGTTACGCTACGAAAGCATACTTGACCATGTTGCGAAGGCTTATATACTAAGCCTCCATCACCATGCTACGAAAGCGTACTAGACCATGCTACAAAAGCGTACTAAGCCTCCATCACCACGCTTCAAAAGAGAATTATCTACTATCTAGGTTCTACTATAGAATTCAGTCGGGGGATTTCTACATCTGTAAAGGACGACTTCGTTAGGTCTACAATATAGATATCCATAGACATTATCTGTCCCTTTTCTCAGTGGCTATGGTTCTACTCGGCTCTCCAACAAATGAATGACTATTCCAAGAGCTAAGTGGTTGTCCTTCATTCAATATCTCGATAATCAAAGACCATTGTCCTATTGGTTAAGCTCTAGTCTTTCCCGTACTCGCTCTGACTGACCATGAAAGGTATACGATTACTTACTATTCTTATTGGCTCCTGACCACGAAGCATGCTCTCGGAGCTGAGGCAGCCGCTAAATCCTAAAAATCATCCCATCAATCTTCTGGTTTCCCTCAAAATAAATGCAGCCAAGGCATACTCAATGGATGGACCGTACATACCTACTTATGGGGGTACAGCATCGTTAGTCCTTACCCAGAGGGCCATCTCATAGTATCCTCACGTCTCGTAGAAGTATCGAACTTCTTTCCAGTCCCATCGAATAATAAATTGGACATGCTTCCACCATGTCCTCGGTCACCTACCATGATCAGCCCCATTGGGCTCTTCACTCAGAATTCCTTCAGACTGATCCAAACGCATCTCGCTATTTTATTAGACCATATGTCCAATCCTTTGTTATGTGCTTACCTCACTTTTCTTTTCGTTAAAAATCATTATTATTCAATTCACTAAATTTAAACTTTAGTTAATTGTTTACCAACTTTATTAGCGACTATGGAACCATAGAATTGCCTATCACAATGTCACCACAGAACTGTAAAATTGCCTAATACCAAGTTCACCATAGAACCGCAGATTTGCTTAATCACAAGCCACCACAGAATCGCAGAATTCCCTGATTACAAGGCCATCGTAGAATCTTGCTTATTATACTTCAGATTTTGATGTTTATCCATAATGAGCCTTTTTGATTTCATTTAACTTTTAATTACAACTTCAGATTATTGTCTTACTTTCTCTATAGAACCATAGCCGCAGAATTATGCTTATTAAACTTAATTTAAACTTTTAAGTTAATTCATAATAAGCCTCCATTTCACTTTTAATTATAACCTTTATATTGTAATATTGCTTACACATATATAAAAATTGTCTGTTATGATTTATTTTTGTGTCTAAATGTAGTATTTTTACCAATATATTCAACTTGATTTATTATGAATTATTTATGTGTCCATGCAATTATCATAAATGGTTACATTCCTTTCTTGTTCTCAAGTATTTAACTTCATTTCTTATTTCCTTTCTTGTTCTCAAGTATTTAACTTCATTTCTTATTTCCTTTCTTGGCATAACATCTTTTAGTTATGTTACCCTTTTTCTTTCCTATATTTGAAATTTATTCTTTAGAAAGTTAAACATGTTCCTATTTGATTAGTTATTGAAATTGCACAATAATTTATTTTCATTGTTTAAGTTAATTGTCGCTAATGAAACCCATAATTGCAAGTATTTCTTTTTTAATCATGCTATTGAAAAGTGTGAAATACGGAAAAATCCCTATTTCGCACGAATCCATGCCTTTATTTATTTTTATGCTTTCAATTATGTTTTCCATTTTTCTTTCAAACCAAACTATGGAAATATATTCTTGTTTTCATAAACAATCAATGTAGGCTATTTCTAACTTCATAATTTATACATTATACATAAATTCATGTTCTCAAGTTATGTTCTTAATTTGGCATAACTACAGTTGGGCTTTTATCCGTTTTACGTTCAATCCCAACATTTTTTATATTCGGTCGTTTTAAACATGAAACGGAATATTTTAACTAATAAATATGTGAATACTCAAATTTTCCATTTAACTACAAATTTACTTTACGTAATATTAGCTATATCATGTCAATCTACATAGTGATATGTCAAGCCTTATCAAGTTTGCTGATTTTCAGTCCAAATTCCCTTTTTATTACAGTTATGGAATCACATGTTCATTTAGCCCCAAATTAAAAATCCACTTTTATTCATAATTCAAATTAAATTATATTTTCCAATGCGCACGAATAAGAAAGGATTATAACATGTCGCATAAAATTAGGCGCCTAATACAGTCATATGCATATGTCAAAATTACAGATTTTGCATATTTTGCATGTAACGAAATTCAACATAAAACAATAAAATCCGAAAATGAAAGGGAAAATTTAACTAAGAGAAAATCATATTTATTTAACTAGAATCAAATGATGATTAATACGGCTTAAAAAGAGTAATTTAAATCCGCTCAACATGGATTTGCGCTCTAAGTTTTAGATCTAACTTGGATTTATATTTATTATCCCTGGCCTTTCCTATATGAATTTAAAAACTGTATTTTTCATGGATTTATAAATCAGAATCCAAAAGGAATAAAAGAAATTATTTAAATTCAAATCTGAAGAACTTACCTCATGTCGACGGAGAATTTGGGCATCTAAACCTTAAATCCACAACATCTGTCTCCAAATCTTGAAACAGATAACGTAAATCTAATATTTTCTATTTTAGAAGAATTGGAGAAGAAAAGCGAATGGCATGTCTTTGTAACAACCCGCATATTTGACGATAATGTTTTTTAATGTTTTATTTAAATATAACGTTATTAATCCTTAATCGTGTGTGTGACCAGAAAGTCACATTTTGTATAATGATGAATTTGGACTCAAAACCACTTCCATTGAGTCTAGATCATCATTTATGATATTTTTGACTATAAGCTTCGATATATTTCGAGTATGTCAAAATTTGTCTTTGGGCTTGGGTTTGGATTAGCTAACCTAGCTACCTTAAAACACCCTCAATAGCCCTCTTGTAACACCCCGTATTTTCTGTGAACATAAAGTAACAAAACAAAGTATACTTAATTTTTAAAAGAAAAATTAAGGGAAACGGGTTACGCCATTGCATTCATCTCGAAATTCTGCTTGAGATAGAGTCCGAGTTTGCATAAATCGGACTCCGTATGAAGAAGTTATGGCACTTAGAAGTTTCAAGAATTTAAATAAAAAACCAGCCCGAATTCAAAATTTAAAAGTTCAAAATTCAAAACACACACCCGGGCTGGGTGGGAAATTTCCTGCCTAGGACCAAGATCGACCAGGTGCTCAGGGTGGAAACATAGGAGCTTGATTCAGATTTTGTATAAGACTGATATTTGTGTACTTGGGTTTTGGTATTGTGATGTAACCAAACTTATTTCTGTTTCTGCTGTAATAAAGTTATAAAATTTTCAAATACTACTTTATATATCCATCTTGTAATATTCTGTTCTATTTACTTATAATGTTCCACCGAAGTTAAGGCATTCCCTTTTCGAGTGACCTTAACGGAGGTGGGGTGTTACATTCGGTATCAGAGCTGAAGGTTACCAGATTTGGTAGAAAGTTTTTGAACACTATTTTCAAAAAGGTTTTAAAAAGGAAGTATTTTCAAAAGTAAAGATTATTTTGAAAAATAACATAATCCCCAAAAGCCATATATCTGTCTTTCGATTCTCCATTTTTGAATCTCTTCTTTTTTCTTTTCAGCATGTCTGGGGTACCCGAGATACCCGAGGGCATACCGATACCAACCTGGTTCAGAAGGTATCTGGAGGCTAGGGCCACCGCCGCAGGCCCAGCAGACGTTCCTCCTCCTCCAGCTGCAGCCGCTTCTCCTCCTCCCCCTCCCCGCATTGATACTTTTTCGAAGATATGCAAGGACTTTTGGGCAATGGGGCGGAAAACCTTTTCACGGGTCAGAGACGTTTGTTGATGCTCGAAATTAGCTTAAGGAGGTGGAAAATTTGTTTGGTATCTTCGAGATAGAAGATGGTAGGAAGGTCCAATTAGCTGCTTGGTTAATGAAGGACGAAGCCTCTTTTGGTGGGAGGTCACGAATGAAGAGCGTTCAGTGGAGACATGGATGGATTTCAGGCATAGGTTCGAGATGAAATTTCTCTCACGTGTAGAAGAGAATTTATACATGGAGAGGTTCTTGGCATTGAAGCAGTGGAATTTATCAGTAAAGGAGTACATCAACAAGTTCAATCAATTGGCGAGATTTGGCTTAGACTTGGTGAACACACCAGAGAAGAAGGCCCTGAGATTCATTAAAGGTTTGAATGAGCCACTACACGGGTTGGCTATGACCCACATTCCTATGGGGGCTACCTTCGAGAAATTGGTTGACATGGCATTGATGCATGAAGAGGAAGCCAAAATTGAGAAAAAAGAGGAAAAGCTCGAAGGACCACAGAACAAGAAAGCGTGGCCCAAAAAGGAAACACAAAAGAAGGATGAGAAGTTTGAAGATAAGAAGGAGAAAATGTGCTTTACTTATGGAAGCTTGACTCATCTGAACAAGGATTGCAGAAAGAGGAAGGGTTCTTGCTTCAACTGTGGTGAAATGGGACACTTCACTGGACTGCCTGAAGAAAAGAGTGCAAGGGAAGAGGACAGGACCTACTTCTGTAGGACAGGCGAATGCTCTCATGGCTGATGGAGAGGATATAGATAGGAAAATTTCTGTAAAAGGTTTAATTTCCTTATCTGATTATTGAGTTAAAACTCTTTTTGATTCTAGCATTTTGATTCTGTAATTGTGTGAAAACCCGTAACTTCCCCGTAAAGGAAAGTGTCGGATAGTTCGAGAACAAACCACAACAGAACGCATACAGAAGAACGTTTTCATTGTATATTACAACAATGCACCAGATTACAAGAATATACAGAGTATAAATGAATAAATATTACACAGAAATATCAGCGATTTACATTACATTACATAGCAGCGGAAAATAATACAATACACAACTAGAAGGAGATATACGGATACAAAGCTTTCCGGATATCGTTCCAGCTGTAAACCAGGATCCTGTGAATATAAATCTGCAAAACCAAAACTACTAGCTGCCCGTGTCAAAATAAGGGCACCCAGAGTTTAGGTTAAAACAATAAACTCCAGGTTAGTCATGGGACTGGTGTGAGAACTAAAACAGTTATTAATCTTTATTTTAAAGATAGGTAAATCAAGGGACCACGCCGTATAACACGGAACGGGTTTCCTCCCAAGAATACCAGTGCATAAAACAAACAGCGCAATGCTAAATAAAGAAAAATGAAGCTGTTATAAGACCCAGGTCCTATCACACAATGCAACGCAAGCCGGGGGATAGGGTTTTCCCTTATAACAGCCAAACATGCTTAGTACGTTTAAAACAAATCATTTGATACTACTATAAGTGCATAGTGTATAAAACAACTTCAAATCATAAGTATCAATCATAGACGGCATGGGTACCATATATCATGTCGCCATACTAGTTTTACAATTAAAACCGCAAATGTCACGTATTTGGAAATTGGATTTCCGTCTATGAACCGAGGCCAGGGATCGTCCTCACCGTCTTCGAGACAATCTAGCCCATGTCTCCGGAACAGCCGCAACTGCCCCTTGGAGCGACAGGGCCGGTCCACACGGAGTGGATTATAGTGCCTGAACAATACGTCTCTCCGCCCTATGGGGCGTAAATGAGCCAACTAAATGACTCCATCGGTTCGAGAACGACCGATCAATCTGAGGCGCCTCGCAACAGCAACAACCACATAAGTCAAACTCGTCAGGGCGTGTAAAACCACTGACGCCACTTCTAGCTAGAAAGAAACACATGTCCTCCCTGAGGTCCTCTCCCGTTTTTGGTTCATACCGGGTGTGAAACTCGCGAATCAACGTTACACAAA
Source organism: Allium sativum (assembly GCA_030737875.1). Classification (NCBI taxonomy): domain Eukaryota; kingdom Viridiplantae; phylum Streptophyta; class Magnoliopsida; order Asparagales; family Amaryllidaceae; genus Allium; species Allium sativum. The sequence goes on along the minus strand of CM060924.1, from coordinate 521,343,629 downwards.
GCTACGCCACAAAGGCCGTGCTTTGATCATCACCACAAGACTTTGCTTTTCAACAGAAGCCTCGATCAATTGTCGCTTAGGCATGCCACACAGGCAATTCACTCCATGCGTTTGATATCCATCAATACATAACCCCTGAGCTCGTACGTCTCAGAGAAGGGCGTTAAGCAAGAGAATAAATTCTCCGCCGCCAAACAGATATATATTTAATAGACATCAATCACACAGACTAAAATCCAATGTCAGACACACAGTCCATTTACAAGTCCGTTCTGGGTCTGAACGAAACCGGAGGCACCTAGTACCCCGCATATCCATCGATCTCCAAGCACGTCTGGACGATCACTAACTGTTTCCATCTTCTTGGGTGTACTGCCCAATCAAGATCATCAGTAATTATCCAAACGACGTGAAGACCTCCGGTCTTCGACCATCGTCTTCATCTTCGACTTATCGTCGTATCAGTTATTCAGAATGGGATAAACCCGGTCTTTCCGAATAACTCGCGTATATTTTAAATAAGTGTTACACAAACACAACATACGCCTCTTTCCAATTCATCAGTCACTAACCGTAAATTAATCAAGAGAATAATTCCCCAAATATTAACCCCGAAGGCCGAAACCAACATCAGATCAATATCCAGAAAACCATTCTGCTTAGCTAACCAACAGTTAGTTTCTAAACTTCACATTCATAGGGAAAGGTTCCCATTAATTTTATCCAAGATAAATTTCTTGAATTTATTCTTTAATCTATTTTTGAATTTCAATTCAAACTAGTCGGGATTAGCGGACCTTACCGAAGTAATCATTTATTTTAATTTCCCCATCCCAACCTATTTATCCCATGAAGTAAAACTGGTAATACTTCATATCTAACACCACAGTGTTATCGGTAAATTCAATTACCATTTCACGTTCAAATCTAATTAAAGATTTAACTATCGCCTGGAGCAAAACTGGTGATACTCCATTTTCGATCATTTCAATCTAATTAAAGATTCATTAAAACTCCACTTAGTTTTAATCTTTAACTGGGTTAAAGAACCAGTGTCATTTAAAACACAGTTCACGATAAACCCAAAATATCATTCCATTAATTATCGGGTTAAAGAACAAGTGTTATTTAAAACACTGTTCACGATAAACCCAAAAATCAATATCAATTCAATTCCAATTAAATATTATTTAATTGGTACACTTCATTAAATCTAAATAAAAAGATTTAATCATTTCTCAACTGGGTTCAAGAACAGTGTTAGTGAAGACACCATTCATGACAAACCCAAATCACATTCGATATTCAATACAAGGCTCTGAATATAAAATATATCGGCTTATATTCAATATCGAATTCTACGACTAACAAATGTCGTATTGGAAATAACGATATAAATATATATCTTTCAAATTTCCATAACAACACCTGTATAATCACGAATTCCAACATCGAAATATTCCGAAGATAATTTCGATTCAAGTCCACTCCAATGCAATCATTGGATATTCTGGTTATTTTCAAAACCCTTTTTAAATTCAATTTATTTATTTAAAAATAAATAGAATTATATTTCTAGTTCAAAACTAGTTCATTTCGATAAAAATCTATTTTTATCTTTTCAAATATGGAGTTTTTCATCCCAATTCTTTCTAAATCATTTCTTATGATTTTACGCAAATTATTACTATTTTTAATAATTTTATCAAGGCCCGTACAGTCGATTTCCATCAATGGCCATCGAACTGCACTTATAGCGACCTTTTTCAAATTTGATTTGGACATAATTCCAAATCCAACCGTTAGATTTCTAATTTCTAATATCCGTTAGAAAGCTCTTTTCGATACGAACCCAACGGTTCCGGTTTTAGGAGAATCCGACGGTCGGATCTCCCGTAATGCCCGTTTGAAATAAATGGTCGAAATTCGCGAACTGCCGCGGCGCGGCGCGTTCTATTCAGGCCATTATATTATATATATAATATATATAATATATATATCGTCGATTTCTATTTAAAACGAATTATATAAATAGTTTTGAATTCGTTTCAAAAACATTTTCAACTTCCATTTCAATTCAAATCAAAATTGAATTCTTCTTTATAAATTCGTTTTAAAATCCATTTCTATTCAATTCAAATTTCAATTCAATTTAAATTCCTTTCAATTCACTTTCAATTCAATTTGAATTCGTCTTCGATTCATTTCGAAATCGTTTTCAATTCAATTCATTTCGAAATCGTTTTCAATTCAATTCATTTCGAAATCGTTTTCAATTCAATTCATTTCGAAATCGTTTTCAATTCATTTCATTTCGAAATCGTTTTCAATTCAATTCATTTCGAAATCGTTTTCAATTCAATTCATTTCAAAATCGTTTTCAATTCATTTCATTTCGAAATCGTTTTCAATTCAATTCATTTCGAAATCGTTTTCAATTCATTTCATTTCGAAATCGTTTTCAATTCAATTCATTTCGAAATCGAATACAATCGATATAAATATCGTTCACGTCAAAATGGCGTCAATCTAATCAACACGGCTTCATAAATTTCTATTTTCAAATATTCTATTTCAAATATTTCTTTTTCAAAATGGTTGTTATTATCAAAATATTTCGTTCAACACATGACCAATCTCAATGGATGAAACTGTCAACACATGAACCTTTATTTTATATTGATAAAGATGTAAATTTTATTACTAAAATATTTCGTTCAACACATGACCAATCTCAATGGATGAAACTGTCGACACATGAACCTTTATTTTATATTGATAAAGATGTAAATTTTATTACTAAAATATTTCGTTCAACACATGACCAATCTCAATGGATGAGTACTGTCAACACATGAACTTTTATTTTATAATATTCTTTATTTTCTAAATTGGAATGAGGCCCAATCAATTACCATATAAAGTTAATTATATGGATTTTCATACAACACATGTATATAATAGCATTGAAAAATAATCAACCATCAACCAAAGTGCACTACACTGTATAAGCATCAAATATAGATATCTAACGCTTATAACAGCTTGTCAATCAATCGATCGACATATTTAATCAATCAGGATGAGTGAACTTCAAGTTTCATCCCAACACCCGTGTGGGGTTTCAAACAATCGAACAAATATTTTATTCGTGCAGTTGGGCGATGTGTAAAATTTATCGTCCCAATCAATGTCCTTCAAATAGGTGTACATAAACAAACCGTCTGGTTTGTAAATGAATATTTATTTATTCACATTCACGTTAAAAATTATATTTTTAACGATAAAACATTTTATTCCAACATATGAATTTCTATTAAGTTCATTCTTTAAATAAAATGATATTTTTATTTTTCTAACACATTTTAGAAAATTTCGGCGGCATAACGGCACGATACTAGAAACGGGACGAGGCCTAGCCTTATCCCCGGTCTAGTGAAGGCCCACGCCATTCACACACCAATCAATTCCATTCAATTCACCCAAACAATTCAATTTCAATCAAATAATCTAACTTATTTTTGCAATCAAACAAACAAGTCCATGGTCTGTGGACGATTGTGTCGGGTGCTACTAAGCACCGTCTGCATCCTAGTATATATATATAACTAGAAAAAGAAATTGAAAGGTGAGAAATTCTCACCGATAGCTATCCAATCCTTTTGACTCTTCTTTGATATAAATCTTCTTCGTTCTCGCCTTTTTGTTACCTTCGTCGCCCGCTTTCACTACCTATGTAAAAATCGAATTTTTACCACGCTATTCAATATATAAAAATCATATTTTTATTTTGAAGTTCAACATATAAAAATCGAATTTTTCTTTCGAAGTTCAACATATAAAAATCGAATTTTTCTTTCGAAGTTCAACATGTAAAAATCGAATTTTTCTTTCGAAGTTCAACATATAAAAATCGAATTTTTCTTTCGAAGTTCAACATATAAAAATCGAATTTTTCTTTCGAAGTTCAACATATAAAAATCGAATTTTTCTTTCGAAGTTCAACATATAAAAATCACATTTTTACTTCAATATAGATATATAATAAAAAATCAGATTTTTATTTCGTTACATATATAAAGATGATATTTTTACTATCTTACCTATATAAAAATTATATTTTTATACTTTTACAATATAAAAGATTATATTTTTATACTTCTACAATATAAAAGATTATATTTTTATACTTTACATTTCTAAAAATCGTATTTTTACATTTCTAAAAATCGTATTTTTCCTTCATTCACATATAGAAAAATCTGATCTTTTAACTTCTAAAATAATTCCTTTGATTCAATGAAAATTATAATTTTATATTTTCAAAATCTACTCTTTTTCATATTAAAAATCTCGTCTTCTTCATGGATATTCATATATAATAAAAGTCAAAGCCCTTTTAATAAGTTATATATAAAAATTCTATTCTATATATAGGAATTAGAAAGGAATAAAAATAAAAAGGTAAAATAAAATAAAACTTACTGGTCCACGTTGAACGGAGAGGTGAGGGGGGAAGGATGTCGCGTCGGAGGTCATAAGGGGGGCGCTGGGAAGCTGGGCGTGGTTTTGGGGGTACGGGCTTCAGGGGGTCGCGATTTTGGGGGTTTCGTGGATCGTGGAGAGAGGAGGAGGTGAAGCAGAAGCGGAAGAGAGAAGTAGAGGAGAGGCGGGGAATTTCGACGGCCATCGGTGGCGAAGGGAGGCTGGGCGACGGCGGTCTGGTGATGGTGGAGGCGGATTGGATAGAGAAAAGGAGGAGCGGCGGGTTTTTATTTTTAATTTTGGGGAAAGAAAATGAACGGGGGGGGGGGGTAAGGTAAAGGGAGGTATAAAGGTTTTAATATTATTTAATTAATTTATTTTATATTATTTAACTTCTGAAAGTTGACTTTTATTTTCGACTTCAAAACGAGGCCCACCGCCTGTCGTCCATAGCTAATTACCCCCATTCCGAACACAATGGGACATGTATCGCAAGCTGATTCGATCGTTTGAATCAGTTTCCGTTGAATTTACATTTAAATCACTATATTGAATTTTAAACGTACATTTCAAATTACCGGGGTCACATACTAACTAGAAAAATTCCAAAAAAATATTTTCTAGCTTCGTATTGACGATACGGTCCTAACAAAACTAGTTTCGTCGAATTCTGAGACCGTTGGAAAAATGACCAATTTCCAGTCGATTAAAATCAACTGAAACTGGCCAAACACGTTTTCCTTTGCCACGCTCACATATTGATTTGAAAAATTATGAAATTTGAAACCTAGCAATAACTTGACATCACGGACCCAACAAAACTGGTTTCGTCGAAATCCGAGGTCATTTGCAAAATGTCCATTTTTAAGGGCCTGAATTCCATAGCGACTATTCAGAATTTTCAACTGGACATATCTTTTGATTCCCGATATGAAATCTTGATTTTTCGGATTCGTTGTAAAGATATTCACAATTAGATCCCAATGTTTTTGGTTTCACTAAAATCCGGATTGTTCTGCACCCGGTACATTCAATTGAAGTTTGAAATCGAATTATCGAACTACCGCGCCATCTTCCATTCTATTTATAATTATTTATAAATATTTATATTCAAACGACGACGTATATAAATATATACATCGAATTCTATTCAAAATAAATTTTCTCGTCGATATTATTTAAAATAATCTATTTTAAATAATCAAAATTCGCCAAAATTGCCAAAATAAAAATTTTAAACTTGCCCAGATTTTCCGGGTTATTACAATCTCCCCCACTTAAAACTTTTCGTCCCCGAAAAGGAACAAAGTCGAAAGTGGTTTGATTAATCAACTCTACGTTCGATCAGGCTTTCATTCTCCAACTTTTCAGTTTCTGAGAATTTTCAAATTCTTCAAAAATTTGGCTAACACCCTAAATTTTCGAAAAATTTCGCCATAACCTCCCCTACACCGGGAGCATCGGGGAATTTCAAATAGCTTCCCCGGTCCTTCAGATCTCAAAAAGAAAAAGAAAAAGCCAAGCGGCTAGCCAATAGGCTCACAAAATCATAATCACCCAAACAAAACAGGAAATTATGTAGTAAACATGTACCTATTTGTCGGGCAAACAAATTTTATTCTCTGCTCTAGCCTCCTTGCTATGACCTATTCAATGATATATATATGTATATGCAAGCAAATGCAACCAATTTTCAATATAATTCAATATTCGGTTCAATTAGGCATAATGGTTAAAAATTATCAAACAAATAAACAAACAGCACAAACATCAATCAATTAGTGAATTAGAGTTTCAAATTCGTAATTTTGATACATATACAAAAATCAAATTTTTGATGCCAAATCACAACAATATGCCCTATCTAATTTTGGTTCTCACACCAGTCAATAGGAAATATATAGATATCACACCTTCGAAATACGAATACCAATTCTGATGATGTTCGAACTATCATCAGAATCATCTTCGGGCGACTAGAGTGTGATTCTATATCTATCCAGTATATTAAAATTTCAAATACACGTGGATCAGACGTATACGCAAAATCTTTATATACTGGACTGTCCAACTCAATATAAATAGATAATCAGATACGAATAATTGATTTAAATTTTCAAAACAAAATTTGTTTTCATTTGAAAAATATACTCTTCACACTCGTTCTAGGATACTACTGATCCCATCTCTAACGAGTCATTCTAATTGGATATTACTAATCCAATATCTGATGAATTCTTTCGTATAGTTCTAATGTGCCTTGTTCTCTGAGCTTTGTAAACCAAAGCTCTGATACCAACTGTGAAAACCCGTAACTTCCCCGTAAAGGAAAGTGTCGGATAGTTCGAGAACAAACCACAACAGAACGCATACAGAAGAACGTTTTCATTGTATATTACAACAATGCACCAGATTACAAGAATATACAGAGTATAAATGAATAAATATTACACAGAAATATCAGAGATTTACATTACATTACATAGCAGCGGAAAATAATACAATACACAACTAGAAGGAGATATACGGATACAAAGCTTTCCGGATATCGTTCCAGCTGTAAACCAGGATCCTGTGAATATAAATCTGCAAAACCAAAACTACTAGCTGCCCGTGTCAAAATAAGGGCACCCAGAGTTTAGGTTAAAACAATAAACTCCAGGTCAGTCATGGGACTGGTGTGAGAACTAAAACAGTTATTAATCTTTATTTTAAAGATAGGTAAATCAAGGGACCACGCCGTATAACACGGAACGGGTTTCCTCCCAAGAATACCAGTGCATAAAACAAACAGCGCAATGCTAAATAAAGAAAAATGAAGCTGTTATAAGACCCAGGTCCTATCACACAATGCAACGCAAGCCGGGGGATAGGGTTTTCCCTTATAACAGCCAAACATGCTTAGTACGTTTAAAACAAATCATTTGATGCTACTATAAGTGCATAGTGTATAAAACAACTTCAAATCATAAGTATCAATCATAGGCGGCATGGGTACCATATATCATGTCGCCATACTAGTTTTACAATTAAAACCGCAAATGTCACGTATTTGGAAATTGGATTTCCGTCTATGAACCGAGGCCAGGGATCGTCCTCACCGTCTTCGAGACAATCTAGCCCATGTCTCCGGAACAGCCGCAACTGCCCCTTGGAGCGACAGGGCCGGTCCACACGGAGTGGATTATAGTGCCTGAACAATACGTCTCTCCGCCCTATGGGGCGTAAATGAGCCAACTAAATGACTCCATCGGTTCGAGAACGACCGATCAATCCGAGGCGCCTCGCAACAACAACAACCACATAAGTCAAACTCGTCAGGGCGTGTAAAACCACTGACGCCACTTCTAGCTAGAAAGAAACGCATGTCCTCCCTGAGGTCCTCTCCCGTTTTTGGTTCATACCGGGTGTGAAACTCGCGAATCAACGTTACACAAAGCTACGCCACAAAGGCTGTGCTTTGATCATCACCACAAGACTTTGCTTTTCAACAGAAGCCTCGATCAATTGTCGCTTAGGCATGCCACACAGGCAATTCACTCCATGCGTTTGATATCCATCAATACATAACCCCTGAGCTCGTACGTCTCAGAGAAGGGCGTTAAGCAAGAGAATAAATTCTCCACCGCCAAACAAATATATATTTAATAGACATCAATCACACAGACTAAAATCCAATGTCAGACACACAGTCCATTTACAAGTCCGTTCTGGGTCTGAACGAAACCGGAGGCACCTAGTACCCCGCATATCCATCGATCTCCAAGCACGTCTGGACGATCACTAACTGTTTCCATCTTCTTGGGTGTACTGCCCAATCAAGATCATCAGTAATTATCCAAACGACGTGAAGACCTCCGGTCTTCGACCATCGTCTTCATCTTCGACTTATCGTCGTATCAGTTATTCAGAATGGGATAAACCCGGTCTTTCCGAATAACTCGCGTATATTTTAAATAAGTGTTACACAAACACAACATACGCCTCTTTCCAATTCATCAGTCACTAACCGTAAATTAATCAAGAGAATAATTCCCCAAATATTAACCCCGAAGGCCGAAACCAACATCAGATCAATATCCAGAAAACCATTCTTCTTAGCTAACCGACAGTTAGTTTCTAAACTTCACATTCATAGGGAAAGGTTCCCATTAATTTTATCCAAGATAAATTTCTTGAATTTATTCTTTAATCTATTTTTGAATATCAATTCAAACTAGTCGGGATTAGCGGACCTTACCGAAGTAATCATTTATTTTAATTTCCCCATCCCAACCTATTTATCCCATGAAGTAAAACTGGTAATACTTCATATCTAACACCACAGTGTTATCGGTAAATTCAATTACCGTTTCACGTTCAAATCTAATTAAAGATTTAACTATCGCCTGGAGCAAAACTGGTGATACTCCATTTTCGATCATTTCAATCTAATTAAAGATTCATTAAAACTCCACTTAGTTTTAATCTTTAACTGGGTTAAAGAACCAGTGTCATTTAAAACACAGTTCACGATAAACCCAAAATATCATTCCATTAATTATCGGGTTAAAGAACAAGTGTTATTTAAAACACTGTTCACGATAAACCCAAAAATCAATATCAATTCAATTCCAATTAAATATTATTTAATTGGTACACTTCATTAAATCTAAATAAAAAGATTTAATCATTTCTCAACTGGGTTCAAGAACAGTGTTAGTGAAGACACCATTCACGACAAACCCAAATCACATTCGATATTCAATACAAGGCTCTGAATATAAAATATATCGGCTTATATTCAATATCGAATTCTACGACTAACAAATGTCGTATTGGAAATAACGATATAAATATATATCTTTCAAATTTCCATAACAACACCTGTATAATCACGAATTCCAACATCGAAATATTCCGAAGATAATTTCGATTCAAGTCCACTCCAATGCAATCATTGGATATTCTGGTTATTTTCAAAACCCTTTTTAAATTCAATTTATTTATTTAAAAATAAATAGAATTATATTTCTAGTTCAAAACTAGTTCATTTCGATAAAAATCTATTTTTATCTTTTCAAATATGGAGTTTTTCATCCCAATTCTTTCTAAATCATTTCTTATGATTTTACGCAAATTATTACTATTTTTAATAATTTTATCAAGGCCCGTACAGTCGATTTCCATCAATGGCCATCGAACTGCACTTATAGCGACCTTTTTCAAATTTGATTTGGACATAATTCCAAATCCAACCGTTAGATTTCTAATTTCTAATATCCGTTAGAAAGCTCTTTTCGATTCGAACCCAACGGTTCCGGTTTTAGGAGAATCCGACGGTCGGATCTCCCGTAATGCCCGTTTGAAATAAATGGTCGAAATTCGCGAACTGCCGCGGCGTGGCGCGTTCTATTCAGGCCATTATATTATATATATAATATATATAATATATATATATATCGTCGATTTCTATTTAAAACGAATTATATAAATAGTTTTGAATTCGTTTCAAAAACATTTTCAACTTCCATTTCAATTCAAATCAAAATTGAATTCTTCTTTATAAATTCGTTTTAAAATCCATTTCTATTCAATTCAAATTTCAATTCAATTTAAATTCCTTTCAATTCACTTTCAATTCAATTTGAATTCGTCTTCGATTCATTTCGAAATCGTTTTCAATTCAATTCATTTCGAAATCGTTTTCAATTCAATTCTTTTCGAAATCGTTTTCAATTCAATTCATTTCGAAATCGTTTTCAATTCATTTCATTTCGAAATCGTTTTCAATTCAATTCATTTCGAAATCGTTTTCAATTCAATTCATTTCGAAATCGTTTTCAATTCATTTCATTTCGAAATCGTTTTCAATACAATTCATTTCGAAATCATTTTCAATTCATTTCATTTCGAAATCGTTTTCAATTCAATTCATTTCGAAATCGAATACAATCGATATAAATATCGTTCACGTCAAAATGGCGTCAATCTAATCAACACGGCTTCATAAATTTCTATTTTCAAATATTCTATTTCAAATATTTCTTTTTCAAAATGGTTGTTATTATCAAAATATTTCGTTCAACACATGACCAATCTCAATGGATGAAACTGTCAACACATGAACCTTTATTTTATATTGATAAAGATGTAAATTTTATTACTAAAATATTTCGTTCAACACATGACCAATCTCAATGGATGAAACTGTCGACACATGAACCTTTATTTTATATTGATAAAGATGTAAATTTTATTACTAAAATATTTCGTTCAACACATGACCAATCTCAATGGATGAGTACTGTCAACACATGAACTTTTATTTTATAATATTCTTTATTTTCTAAATTGGAATGAGGCCCAATCAATTACCATATAAAGTTAATTATATGGATTTTCATACAACACATGTATATAATAGCATTGAAAAATAATCAACCATCAACCAAAGTGCACTACACTGTATAAGCATCAAATATAGATATCTAACGCTTATAACAGCTTGTCAATCAATCGATCGACATATTTAATCAATCAGGATGAGTGAACTTCAAGTTTCATCCCAACACCCGTGTGGGGTTTCAAACAATCAAACAAATATTTTATTCGTGCAGTTGGGCGATGTGTAAAATTTATCGTCCCAATCAATGTCCTTCAAATAGGTGTACATAAACAAACCGTCTGGTTTGTAAATGAATATTTATTTATTCACATTCACGTTAAAAATTATATTTTTAACGATAAAACATTTTATTCCAACATATGAATTTCTATTAAGTTCATTCTTTAAATAAAATGATATTTTTATTTTTCTAACACATTTTAGAAAATTTCGGCGGCATAACGGCACGATACTAGAAACGGGACGAGGCCTAGCCTTATCCCCGGTCTAGTGAAGGCCCACGCCATTCACACATCAATCAATTCCATTCAATTCACCCAAACAATTCAATTTCAATCAAATAATCTAACTTATTTTTGCAATCAAACAAACAAGTCCATGGTCTGTGGACGATTGTGTCGGGTGCTACTAAGCACCGTCTGCATCCTAGTATATATATATAACTAGAAAAAGAAATTGAAAGGTGAGAAATTCTCACCGATAGCTATCCAATCCTTTTGACTCTTCTTTGATATAAATCTTCTTCGTTCTCGCCTTTTTGTTACCTTCGTCGCCCGCTTTCACTACCTATGTAAAAATCGAATTTTTACCACGCTATTCAATATATAAAAATCATATTTTTATTTTGAAGTTCAACATATAAAAATCGAATTTTTCTTTCGAAGTTCAACATATAAAAATCGAATTTTTCTTTCGAAGTTCAACATATAAAAATCGAATTTTTCTTTCGAAGTTCAACATATAAAAATCACATTTTTACTTCAATATAGATATATAATAAAAAATCAGATTTTTATTTCGTTACATATATAAAGATGATATTTTTACTATCTTACCTATATAAAAATTATATTTTTATACTTTTACAATATAAAAGATTATATTTTTATACTTCTACAATATAAAAGATTATATTTTTATACTTTACATTTCTAAAAATCGTAATTTTACATTTCTAAAAATCGTATTTTTCCTTCATTCACATATAGAAAAATCTGATCTTTTAACTTCTAAAATAATTCCTTTGATTCAATGAAAATTATAATTTTATATTTTCAAAATCTACTCTTTTTCATATTAAAAATCTCGTCTTCTTCATGGATATTCATATATAATAAAAGTCAAAGCCCTTTTAATAAGTTATATATAAAAATTCTATTCTATATATAGGAATTAGAAAGGAATAAAAATAAAAAGGTAAAATAAAATAAAACTTACTGGTCCACGTTGAACGGAGAGGTGGGGGGAAGGATGTCGCGTCGGAGGTCGTAAGGGGGGCGCTGGGAAGCTGGGCGTGGTTTTGGGGGTACGGGCTTCAGGGGGTCGCGGTTTTGGGGGTTTCGTGGATCGTGGAGAGAGGAGGAGGTGAAGCAGAAGCGGAAGAGAGAAGTAGAGGAGAGGGGGGGAATTTCGACGGCCATCGGTGGCGAAGGGAGGCTGGGCGACGGCGGTCTGGTGATGGTGGAGGCGGATTGGATAGAGAAAAGGAGGAGCGGCGGGTTTTTATTTTTAATTTTGGGGAAAGAAAATGAACGGGGGGGTAAGGTAAAGGGAGGTATAAAGGTTTTAATATTATTTAATTAATTTATTTTATATTATTTAACTTCTGAAAGTTGACTTTTATTTTCGACTTCAAAACGAGGCCCACCGCCTGTCGTCCATAGCTAATTACCCCCATTCCGAACACAATGGGACATGTATCGCAAGCTGATTCGATCGTTTGAATCAGTTTCCGTTGAATTTACATTTAAATCACTATATTGAATTTTAAACGTACATTTCAAATTACCGGGGTCACATACTAACTAGAAAAATTCCAGAAAAATATTTTCTAGCTTCGTATTGACGATACGGTCCTAACAAAACTAGTTTCGTCGAATTCTGAGACTGTTGGAAAAATGACCAATTTCCAGTCGATTAAAATCAACTGAAACTGGTCAAACACGTTTTCCTTTTCCACGCTCACATATTGATTTGAAAAATTATGAAATTTGAAACCTAGCAATAACTTGACATCACGGACCCAACAAAACTGGTTTCGTCGAAATCCGAGGTCATTTGCAAAATGTCCATTTTTAAGGGCCTGAATTCCATAGCGACTATTCAGAATTTTCAACTGGACATATCTTTTGATTCCCGATATGAAATCTTGATTTTTCGGATTCGTTGTAAAGATATTCACAATTAGATCCCAATGTTTTTGGTTTCACTAAAATCCGGATTGTTCTGCACCCGGTACATTCAATTGAAGTTTGAAATCGAATTATCGAACTACCGCGCCATTTTCCATTCTATTTATAATTATTTATAAATATTTATATTCAAACGACGACGTATATAAATATATACGTCGAATTCTATTCAAAATAAATTTTCTCGTCGATATTATTTAAAATAATCTATTTTAAATAATCAAAATTCGCCAAAATTGCCAAAATAAAAATTTTAAACTGGCCCAGATTTTCTGGGTTATTACAAATTGAGACTCTGCACTCTAATACTTGTCTTGTATCTGATCCCGCTATAGTCTCAAACCCCATAAGGGTTATGACTCATCTGTTTGCGATAAGTTGGGGTTTGAGGGTATTTGTGTTAGGCGTTAAGTTGACTATGATGCATACATTCTGGGTTTTGTGGGATATGGTGGGGTTTTATCATGTTTAGTTTCCTAAGAATCATTTGATAATCTGATCTGTACCAGTAGTCTGTAAGTATCTGAATATTTCTGAAAATGATAGGGGTTTTTACTCGTAGTGTGAAGTAGATTTCCAGGTTTAACATTGTTTAATGGGAGTAATTCTCGGAGTGTCAATTTGATGTTGATTTCGATCTTCGGGGTTGATACTTAGGGATTTATTCTCTTAACCGATGTCTAATGGGAACTGAACTTTTGTTTTAATTGTACTTGCTTCTATTACTTGGTTGTATCCAATCGGTCGAGTCTTCGACCTTTAGGTAGAAACTAATGGGTGTAAACATGTGTTTGAGACATGTTATGTTTGTTGGTTGCAAGTGGATGCAAGTGGTTGCTAGTGGTTCCTCGTGGATGCATATACACACACTAGGCACTAGATCGGCTCAAGAACACTCTCATACTGCATATGGATGTGTGTGCATTTTTCAATTTTTTGGGGATGCAAAATGATTGACTCATCACATGGATGTTGCATTTGGATGAATGGTTATGCACTCATATAGAAATGATGTGTATCAAATAGGATTTCTCGCATACATAATTGGATTCATGGCACTAACATAATTCGCATTAAGGAGGTCAACTGAATCTGTAGATCGCCTGATCACTAGATCAGCTCAAGAACACTCTCATACTGCATATGGATGTGTGTGCATTTTTCAATTTTCTGGGGATGCAAAATGATTGACTCATCACATGGATGTTGCATTTGGATGAATGGTTATGCACTCATATAGAAATGATGTGTATCAAATAGGATTTCTTGCATACATAATTGGACTCACGACACTAACACAATTCGCATTAAGGAGGTCAACTGAATTTGTAGATCGCTTGATCTTTGCATTAGATAAGAGACATATACACACACTTTTGCATATGTTCATACAACATTAGAAATTTTCTGAGGAAAATGGATGCTTATGGATGATGGTTGAGTAGATGAGTGATTGGATGGTAGGACACATTCTTCTTAAGTTGAATATTTCGGGGATGAAATCCTCTAAGGAGAGGAGAATGTAACACCCTGTATTTTCTATGAACATAAAGTAACAAAACAAAGTATACTTAATTTTTAAAAGAAGAATTAAAGGAAACGGTTTACGCCATTGCATTCGTCTCGGAATTCTGCTTGAGATATAGTCTGAGTTTGCATAAATCGGGCTCTGTATGAAGAAGTTATGGCACATAGAAGTTTCAGGAATTTAAATAAAAACCAGCCTGAATTCAAAATTTAAAAGTTCGAAATTCAAAATACATACCCAGGCTGGGCGGGGAAATTTCCCACCCAGGACCCAGGTCGACCACGGGGTCGACCTGGGGGTCGACCAGGGTCACATAGGTCGACCAACGGGTCGACCTGGGGGTCGACCTCCCCCCTATTTCCAGATCCGAGGACAGGTTCGTTTTTCTGCATTTGGACGCTCGTTCTGTGCAGATTCGTTGATCCCTATGTTATATAAGTAACCCTAAGGCTACAGTTTTCTATACACAACTTCATTACGCCTATACTCTGCCCTAATTCATATTAAAATAAATCAATGACGTTGCTACTCTACTGAAACCTAAGCTAGAACTAGTGCTCCTTCTTCTTCCAATCTGAATAAGATTAAAAGAGAACAACTACAAACCCTTTTTCTTTTAGAATCCAACCAAGGTGAGTACAGTTATTTTCAGATATGAAATTTAATTATGATCTTGACATGGTTATAAATCTGAAACTGAGATTATGCATATTCTTATTTACCGGATCTGTTTTTCTGTGTAGATCTATCTTATTAATATTATTGTAACTATTCTGTATCTCTTCCTTCCTTCTGTTATATAGCCAGGCTACCACGAGCCTGAGCCAAATCTCATAAGAGATTGACGCACGAACGCTAAATTTGGGAAAAATAGTGAATGATGCATAATTGGACATGACTGATTCGTGACTGATTTGAGAAAATAATATGTGTTGTAATTTAAGATCTAGATCTGGGCATACTATATATGATAGTCTGTGATTTGGAAGAAGGAGAATTATTTTGTATATGACTTAGGCGTAAAGATCTATATTAAAATAGGATAACTATTAATTGTGAATACGCCTAAATGGGGATTTTGGATATTTGGCATATGTTGAAATCAAATGCTATAATTTGGCATAAATCGTATTGTATATCATAATTTGGGGGTTTTGGAGAACATTCTGTAGTGGTGTAAATTTAACTAAAATTTGGGGCATATGCTGTACTGTGAATTATGACCATAATTTGGGCATGTAAAATTAGACTTAATTTTATGATTAGGCGAGGTATCTCAATGGAATTTTAAGGGATGATTAAAACTGTTAAATTGCCTAATCTACTAAATCTGTTGAAATTGAATACGGTAATTTGGGGTATGAAAATCTATAGGCTCGATCTAAAATTGAGCAAACCATGTTAATAGAAATTTGGATAATCTGTTGTAACTTGTAAAGAAGTTAATTTGTTGAATTGGCATAATTAGATATTGGCATAATCTGTGAATGAATACTTTAGCTAAAAATAAGAATGCTGAGATACCAGGTTAGACTCTGTTTGCGGTAGAAGCCTACCCGGACCTAGCCGGCTTAACCAGCAATCGCAAACTGCCAGTCTAATGTGAGAGGTCGTAGGCATAAAGATGCTTAGACAAGAGGTTAGGTCTGGCTTATGGCAGAAGTCTGCCCGGAACCGCCCGGCACATCCAGCGGCCATAAGCTGCCGACCTAATGTGAGAGGTCTATGCATTAATATTTAATTAATGAAAATTGTAACAACCCGTATTTTCAATAATCTGTTATAACGTAAATCGAGGCAGAATTTAATTTATAAATCTGAATCAAGGGAAACGGGCTATGCCATTGCGTTCGTCTCGGAAAAATACGCGAAATAGAGTCTGAGTTTTCGAGAATCGGAGTCCGTATGACCCGACTAAGGCCCAACGAAGTTTTCAGAAAATTTCAAAGTAAAAACAGATTTCAAATTCAAGTTTGAATTTGGAAATTTGGGCCAGTTTGGGCCAGGCGGGAAAATTCCCGCCAGAGCACCCAAATCGACAGCCCTGTCGACTTGGGAGTCGACTTGGTTGGACCCACGTCGACAGCCCTGTCGACTTGGCTGTCGACTTGGTCCAGCCGGGCTGTTTAGCCTGGTGCACCATTTAGAGATTGTGTTGAGCTTGGGGGCCAGATTCGATTTTAAGGACTGAGATTGGAACTAGGGTTTAATCCTAAGGCTAGAACTAGTCCTAATCTCTATAAATAAGGCCCTAACCTAACCCTAAATCATCATTATTCATTCTAGTAACTAAACTATGGCAAAATCAATCCTCTCATGGCCTCCACTCTCTTCATAAAATTCCTAAACAAATTTCTAAGTGATTTTCCATGCATACAAGTGTTTTCAAACTTGTATGAGCATCATTAGCTTGCATTCAAGTCAAGTTTCTATATTTGCATCATAAAGAAAGAGTTTTGATCGTTTTGGCTCAAGGGTTTTTATGTTAGAGCTTGCATTTTGGGTCTAATTGGTTGCATAAGGGCTTTGTCATAGTTTTGTGTGTCTTCATAAGCATTGTAAGCCCTATTCTACTTTCATACTTAAACTCTAAAGTTAAATGTATGATATGCAAGTTTGCCATGATATGCAAGTTTACTAAGTCATGCTATGCAAGTTTGATATGTTATGCTATGCAAGTTTGCCATGTTGTGATATGCAAGTTTATCAAGTTATGATATGCAAGTTTATGTGCAAGTTTGATATGTTATGCTATGCAAGTTTGCCATGTTGTGATATGCAAGTTTATCAAGTTATGATATGCAAGTTTATGTGCAAGTTTGATATGTTATGATATGCAAGTTTATTATGTCATGCTATGCAAGTTTGATATGTTATGATATGCAAGTTTATCATGTTATGTTATGCAAGTTTGATATGCAAGTTCGTCACATGATATGCAAGTATGTTATGCAAGTTTGGGTTGATCATTTGGTTCATGTTATCATGTTATGCAAGCTTATCTTGAGTATATGAACATAAAGCTCCAAGCTTTATGCTAAAGGTTGCATTTTGGCAACATGTAAGTTATCATATCTCTTATGATAACTTGCATGTGAGGCTAAATGCGAACTTATGGCCATGTCTACATGTCATTTAGCACCATGTATCACCAATATGCCAAGTTCGGTTTTATGCATGCTTTTGAGGCCTAAAAATGTAATATGCAAGTATATGAACATATGTACATTTCTTATGCCACCATGTTGAACTTGTGGCTTCAACACCTTTATGTCACGATTATGCCAAGTTCCCTCTTTCTATCCTTTATGCGCTATTGCGATATGTAAGCGATGGGATTGCGTTTGGGGGTGGGTAAACTTAAAAGACATAAAAACATAAGATTGGGAATTTACCTATTAAGTTAGGTCTACCCATTGGGAATTTACCTATTAAGTTAGGTCTACCCAATTGCTTGAAAACTTGTAATGTGTTTTGGAAACATGATGGACATGACACTTAGAAAATATAAGTGTGACCAACTCGAGGTTGGGGTTGAGTTTGTAGCGTAAACCTACCCGGAACCGACCAGCTTAACTAGTTGCTACAAACAATAGGACCCAATGTGAGAAGTTGGTCATGTTGTACCTTGAACCCGAGGTTAGACCAAGTTGTGGTGTAAAGCTACCCGGAACCGAGCGGCTTAACTAGTAACTGCAACAAAGTCTAATGTGAGAGGTTATGGTGCATTAAATTAATTAATGCCTCATGATTAGGGTTAAGTCATGGACCGCTTGAATACTTAACCAATTAAACACGATGGGTTGGTAGGGTTAAGTCATGAACCTTGGGTACACTTAACCAACTTGGTACTTGAATGGGTTGGGTTAACCACGTTTAACCCATTAAGGAAACCCTAGTTACGTGGTCCTTTGCACCAGTAACCCTCTTAGTTGTATCATGATACCCTAGGGACTAGGCTAGGGAGGGGCACGATTACTGGATGCCATGTAAGCGACCAAAACGACGGCTGAGTAGGTGCACCGGTGTAGGTTCAGGCGGGTCATGGTCGTGCACATGGTCCGAAGTTGAAAAAGCAGGCACGGGCACCAGTAGGTTTAGACTGTGCGTGCATTGATTTGTGTTAGTGGTTGACACCCTAGGACTTGATACACCCTAGGGTGGACCTAGCACAGTTTAGCTACACTTCGTAGTTGGGCCGTATGACACCGACACTTGACGAGTTAGGCTTATAGGGAGCCGATCGACTAGACCGTGCTAGTTGGACCTTGGTTTAGGTCATTCATGATGTTTGGGCCAAACTTGGGCCTGGGGATCACTTCTTGTTTACACTTTGGACCTCGTATTGGGGTCACTACATGTTATTGGGCCAAAGCTTGGGCCAAGGGATCAACACTTGTTTATTCAAGTCATGTTAGTTTGCTAGTACACCTGTGGTGCAAAAACCTTAAACCTGATTATGCGATGACACCTTTATCTACCTTGTTAGTTAATCATCATGCTAGTATGTTGTTATCCTTATGTTCCTCCCTGCTGCTCATGCCAGTTAACTTTACCAGTTTACATTGATTGTAGTAGGGCTTACTCAGTCTTTTTGACTGACCTGTTTTCTTTTGCCTCTTTTCTTCCGTTCCCCCCCCCCCCCAGGTTCTCAGGGTGGGAACGTTGGAGCTTAGCTTGGATTCCTGATCGCTTGCTTGTGGGATTTAGCTCATGTACGGTCTTGACATGAAGCTAGCTATGGTTATCACTTATTTTGGGGATAGTACTTATGTATTTCAGTTTCATAGTAATGTTGTTTTATCTAGACTTGTGTATTTGGAAAATTGACATTATGTTGTACCAGACTTGTTTTGAAATGGTTTGAAATCTTCCGTTGTTTTATCTATGTTATTTACTCTGTTTACATATATACATATGTTCTTGTTCTGCCTTGATATATCATTATGCATGTTTACCTGATTCAAACGCCCCTCCAAAGTCAGAGTGCTTGCAAGAGCCACCCTGGCGGAGGTGGGGTGTTACATTTGGTATCGGAGCATATGGTTTACGAGAAGGAACAAAAAGGTTTTTAGAAAACTTTTGGAAAACTATTTTCAAAACCAAGTATAAAGTATTTTCCAAAGAAAAGTCTAGTTTATTTTAAAGGCTATTCCCCAAAAAGCCATTAGCAAAAATTCCTTCGTTTTTCTCCATTCTGAATCTATCTTTTTCTTCGTTTTCAGTATGGCCGATAACACTGCTATTCCGGAAGGAGTACACGTACCTGTTTGGTATAGGAGACTTTTGGAGGCTAGGGCGACCGAAGCCGGCCCCGCAGATGTTCCTCCTCCTCCGGTAGTTAATGTTCCTCCTCCTCCTGTCGCTGAGGTTCCTCTTCCTCCTCCCCCTCAGCATCCTCAGGCTGACTTCGCAAAGACTTGCAAGGATTTCAAAGCAATGGGTGGCAGGAACTTTCAAGGCACTGAGACTTTTGTAAAGGCCAGAAATTGGTTGAAAGAGACCGAGGATTTATTTGCTATCTTTGGGTTAGACGATCAGAGGAAGATCTTGTTGGCGGTTTGGCTTATGAAGGATGAGGCCGCTTATTGGTGGGAAGTCACCAATGGTACTAGGCCTGTTGAGACTTGGGCCGATTTCAGGGCAAGGTTCATGCTTAAGTTTCTATCTTCTGCTGAGGAGAATCTGCAAATGGAGAGGTTCATAACTTTGAAACAAGGAGATATGTCTGTCAAAGAATATGTGAACAAATTCAATCAGTTAGCTCGTTTTGGCTTGGATATGGTGAATACTCCTCAGAAGAAGGCTCTTCGTTTTGCTCGAGGATTGAATGAGCCGTTGCAGGGATTGGCTATGTCACATATTCCCCATGGGGCCACGTTTGAGAGCTTGGTTGATATGGCGTTACTTCAGGGAGATGTCAAGAAAAATGATACTCAAGCCAAGAAGACTGATTCCCAGGGAAAAGGAAATCAGGGTAATCCAAGTGGTCAGAGCAGTCAAGGCAATCAGAACAACAAGAACAACAAGGCCAACAAGAAAAAGGCAAAGGAAACAAGAAAGTGCAACTTCTGTGGGATTGTTGGGCACATAGTCAAGGACTGTAGGAAGAAGAGAAGGAAATTGGGTGGGTGCTTTCACTGTGGAGAGACGGGACATTTTAACAAGGATTGCCCTAGGAAGCAAGGGCAAGGCCAGGGTCAGCCTCAGCGTGCTAGACCTTCAGGAGGGCAAGTTCATGCTCTCAATGCCGCTCCAGTTCCCGATCGAGGTAGTATTTCTGTTGAGAGCCTTGTATATATTTCTTTCCTTGTTTGATTCTGGTGCATCGCATAGCTTTATCTCGTCTGATCTTGTTGATAGTTTGCACCGAAGTACTAGTCTAGTTAATGATCCCGTGTGTGTTTTAAA
This sequence comes from Allium sativum, assembly GCA_030737875.1. Taxonomy (NCBI): domain Eukaryota; kingdom Viridiplantae; phylum Streptophyta; class Magnoliopsida; order Asparagales; family Amaryllidaceae; genus Allium; species Allium sativum. Next base: position 521,322,406 of record CM060924.1, on the reverse strand, counting down.
TCCAATTGGGGGTTCCGCCCATTTGTCTGTTATCTACGTGGATCTGAAAATCTCTATCTTTAGTGTAGAGATCTCGTGTGATGCTTATATTCTCGGTTTCTTGGGGTATGGGTTGATTTTTGGGCATGGATTGGTTTTCCAGTTTTGGAGCCATTCTTGATTTTTGAGCATAGGGTTGAGAGGCTCATGACTCGCCTCGGTAATACCCTAAAAATTTCTAGTAACCCTATGAGTCCCGTCATGTTGCGTTATCTTGAATCCCTCAACTCGTCTACCGATAGTTTGTAATCGGTGAGGGTGGTCCAAGAATATCCTGATATCTTGGGGGAAGTGAAGGGGGTTACCCCTAAACGAGAGATAGATTTCCGCATTTATCTGGTTGATAATGCCAAGATAGTTTCGTGGCCGGTAAGGCACATGGCCCCGCAAGATGAGAGTTAAGAAAGCAAGTCAAGGAGTTGCTTGAGAAGAACTTCATTAGACGAAGTATATTTGAATGGGGAGCGCCTGTGGTATTTGCTACCAAGGCAGATGGTTCTCTCCGACTTTGTGTTGATTATCGTGAGTTAAACAAAGAGAATAGGCAACCATTGCCAAGGATCGATGATTTGTTTGATCAGCTTGTAGGAACATCTGTTTCCTCTTGATCTTGCTACTGGATTCCATCAGCTCAGAGTAGCTGAGGATAGTATAGACAAGACTGCGTTCAGAACTCCAAATGGATTCTTAGAATGGCTTGTCATGTCGTTCGGCTTGACTAATGCACCCGCCTACTTTGTGGACTTGATGAGTAGGGTGTTCAGGGAGTCCCTGAACGAGTTTGTGGTAGTCTTCGTAGATGATATTCTGATCTTCTCAAAGGATGAGGAAGAGCACGCAAGACATCTTAAAGAGGTGATGGATACGCTTAGAGCGCATCAGTTGAAAGCCAGGTCCACCAAATGTCATTTTGGAGAAAAAGGAGTTAGATTTCTTGGGCATATAGTTTCTAAGTAAGGCTTAGTGGTGGATCCTGCTAAAGTGGTCGCGGTTCAAGACCGGAAAGCTCCGACGAGGACAATTGAAAAAAAGAAGTTCTCTCAGTTTAATTAGTTAGTTAGCGTCCCTTGAGCTTAGACCTATCCTTCTGGATCAAGCAGGGACTTCGCAGAAAGAAGACCCGCAGTTAGTCGAGATCATGGACAAGTTGATTCGAGGTGAGATGTTAAGACACCTCGCTATAGATAACTAGGGATGGCTAAGACGCGATGAGAGAAAGAAGGTTCTTAAAGATGCACATCACCCGAGGAGGTGGCCGAGATTTTCCCAAGGTGCATGTTGTGCCAACAGGTTAAAGGCCGAGTCGTAGAAGCCCGGTGGGCCATTATATCCGTTGGAGGTCCCCGCAATGGAAGAGGGAAAAGCATCACGAAGGATTTAGTGGATGGATTGCCTAGATCAAGGAAAGGGAATATGAGCATGTGGGTCATAGTAGGTAGACTCACGAAGAGCGCTCATTTCACTCCGGTAAAGAGCGAAAGGACTGCATCATAGCTAGCAACAGTTTACTTTCAAGAAATAAAGCAGTTGCACGAGGTTCACTAAAGTATAGTTAGTAACCATGACTTAATCTTCACTAGCCAGTTTTGGGATAGTCTACGAGAAGTCATGGGAAAGCAACTGAATCTAAGCACGGCCTATCATTCGCAGGCGGATGGTTCATTGGCAACGTGGATTGGTATTTTCGAGAAAAGTTCTGTTGCGTGGAATACTTTATGGTAAGTAAACGAGATCCAGGATTCACTAGTGAATTTTGGAGAGCTTGCATGAAATCATGAGGTCATGGTTATGCTTAAGTCAAGAATGATAGTAGAGTAAGTGAAAGAGGAAGACGAGAGGCGACAATGAAATGGGTTCCAACTCATATTTGGAAATAAGAGTTAAGAAACTAAGAAATCATGAGGTAAAAGACGGTCAAAGCACTGTGGAGTTAAGCTCAAGGAAACGTGACTTAGAAGATTGAAGGCTAGATACGCGCATCATATCTCTTTCTAAGAGTATATCCTTGATCCTTGTTTTCCTGCGGAACTTACTCGCATGTTATCTTTTTATGTATATCCTCTCGGTCCCATTTTCGGTCCCATTTCTGTCGGGAGGTATGACTTATTGGCTAGTAATACATGTCAGGGTTTGAAGGGGGTCCGTTAGGTTGACTAAACCTTTTGGGCTTTTATAGAATATGGGTTGGGTTAGGAAGGGATTTCTTGTAATCCGAAAGAGGAGTATATCCTGCCTATCTTCCCGATCTCTTTGTAGCATATCTTTTGCTATCCATGTTTGTCTTGATTATCTAGTTTATCGTGTTAATCTTGTCATGAGAACCTTAGGTAGAAACCCTTTGGATGAAACATGTGTTTGAAACATGTTATGCTTGATGGTTGCAAGTGGTTGCAAGTGTTTGCAAGTGGTTACTCGTGGATGCATTATACACGTTAGGCACTAGATCGGCTCACACACTCCTCATATTGCATATGCATGAGTGTTTACGCTTATTCATGGATGAAAAAAATTTGTGTTATCACATGGATGTTGCATATGGATGTATGTTATGTGCACACATATAGATGTTATACATTATGTTAGGAATTGCATACATATGGATTCATTTCACTAACATAATTTGCATTGAGGATATTTGCATTAGATAAGGACATATACACACACCTTTGCATATGTTCATACAACATTTAGAATCTTGTAAGGACAATGATTGCTCGTGGATGATGTTTTGAGTAGATAGGTGTTGGATGGTAGGATATGTTCTTCCTAACTTGAGGATTTCGGGGACGAAATCCTGTAAGGAGGGGAGAATGTAACAACCCGTATTTTCAATAATCTGTTATAACGTAAATCGAGGCAGAATTTAATTTATAAATCTGAATCAAGGGAAACGGGCTATGCCATTGCGTTCGTCTCGGAAAAATACGCGAAATAGAGTCCGAGTTTTCGAGAATCGGAGTCCGTATGACCCGACTAAGGCCCAACGAAGTTTTCAGAAAATTTCAAAGTAAAAACAGATTTCAAATTCAAGTTTGAATTTGGAAATTTGGGCCAGTTTGGGCCAGGCGGGAAAATTCCCGCCAGAGCACCCAAATCGACAGCCCTGTCGACTTGGGAGTCGACTTGGTTGGACCCAAGTCGACAGCCCTGTCGACTTGGTCCAGCCGGGCTGTTTAGCCTGGTGCACCATTTAGAGATTGTGTTGAGCTTGGGGGCCAGATTCGATTTTAAGGGCTGAGATTGGAACTAGGGTTTAATCCTAAGGCTAGAACTAGTCCTAATCTCTATAAATAAGGCCCTAACCTAACCCTAAATCATCATTATTCATTCTAGTAACTAAACTATGGCAAAATCAATCCTCTCATGGCCTCCACTCTCTTCATAAGATTCCTAAACAAATTTCTAAGTGATTTTCCATGCATACAAGTGTTTTCAAACTTGTATGAGCATCATTAGCTTGCATTCAAGTCAAGTTTCTATATTTGCATCATAAAGAAAGAGTTTTGATCATTTTGGCTCAAGGGTTTTTATGTTAGAGCTTGCATTTTGGGTCTAATTGGTTGCATAAGGGCTTTGTCATAGTTTTGTGTGTCTTCATAAGCATTGTAAGCCCTATTCTACTTTCATACTTAAACTCTAAAGTTAAATGTATGATATGCAAGTTTGCCATGATATGCAAGTTTACTAAGTCATGCTATGCAAGTTTGATATGTTATGCTATGCAAGTTTGCCATGTTGTGATATGCAAGTTTATCAAGTTATGATATGCAAGTTTATGTGCAAGTTTGATATGTTATGCTATGCAAGTTTGCCATGTTGTGATATGCAAGTTTATCAAGTTATGATATGCAAGTTTATGTGCAAGTTTGATATGTTATGATATGCAAGTTTATTATGTCATGCTATGCAAGTTTGATATGTTATGATATGCAAGTTTATCATGTTATGTTATGCAAGTTTGATATGCAAGTTCGTCACATGATATGCAAGTATGTTATGCAAGTTTGGGTTGATCATTTGGTTCATGTTATCATGTTATGCAAGCTTATCTTGAGTATATGAACATAAAGCTCCAAGCTTTATGCTAAAGGTTGCATTTTGGCAACATGTAAGTTATCATATCTCTTATGATAACTTGCATGTGAGGCTAAATGCGAACTTATGGCCATGTCTACATGTCATTTAGCACCATGTATCACCAATATGCCAAGTTTGGTTTTATGCATGCTTTTGAGGCCTAAAAATGTAATATGCAAGTATATGAACATATGTACATTTCTTATGCCACCATGTTGAACTTGTGGCTTCAACACCTTTATGTCACGATTATGCCAAGTTCCCTCTTTCTATCCTTTATGCGCTATTGCGATATGTAAGCGATGGGATTGCGTTTGGGGATGGGTAAACTTAAAAGACATAAAAACATATGCTTGGGAATTTACCTATTAAGTTAGGTCTACCCATTGGGAATTTACCTATTAAGTTAGGTCTACCCAATTGCTTGAAAACTTGTAATGTGTTTTGGAAACATGATGGACATGACACTTAGAAAATATAAGTGTGACCAACTCGAGGTTGGGGTTGAGTTTGTAGCGTAAACCTACCCGGAACCGACCGGCTTAACTAGTTGCTACAAACAATAGGACCCAATGTGAGAAGTTGGTCATGTTGTACCTTGAACCCGAGGTTAGACCAAGTTGTGGTGTAAAGCTACCCGGAACCGACCGGCTTAACTAGTAACCGCAACAAAGTCTAATGTGAGAGGTTAAGGCGCATTAAATTAATTAATGCCTCATGATTAGGGTTAAGTCATGGACCGCTTGAATACTTAACCAATTAAACACGATGGGTTGGTAGGGTTAAGTCATGAACCTTGGGTACACTTAACCAACTTGGTACTGGAATGGGTTGGGTTAACCACGTTTAACCCATTAAGGAAACCCTAGTTACGTGGTCCTTTGCACCAGTAACCCTCTTAGTTGTATCATGATACCCTAGGGACTAGGCTAGGGAGGGGCACGATTACTGGATGCCATGTAAGCGACCAAAACGACGGCTGAGTAGGTGCGCCGGTGTAGGTTCAGGCGGGTCATGGTCGTGCACATGGTCCGAAGTTGAAAAAGCAGGCACGGGCACCAGTAGGTTAAGACTGTGCGTGCATTGATTTTTGTCAGTGGTTGACACCCTAGGACTTGATACACCCTAGGGTGGACCTAGCACAGTTTAGCTACACTTCGTAGTTGGGCCGTATGACACCGACACTTGACGAGTTAGGCTTATAGGGAGCCGATCGACTAGACCGTGCTAGTTGGACCTTGGTTTAGGTCATTCATGATGTTTGGGCCAAACTTGGGCCTGGGGATCACTTCTTGTTTACACTTTGGACCTCGTATTGGGGTCACTACATGTTATTGGGCCAAAGCTTGGGCCAAGGGATCAACACTTGTTTATTCAAGTCATGTTAGTTTGCTAGTACACCTGTGGTGCAAAAACCTTAAACCTGATTATGCGATGACACCTTTATCTACCTTGTTAGTTAATCATCATGCTAGTATGTTGTTATCCTTATGTTCCTCCCTGCTGCTCATGCCAGTTAACTTTACCAGTTTACATTGATTGTAGTAGGGCTTACTCAGTCTTTTTGACTGACCTGTTTTCTTTCGCCTCTTTTCTTCCGTTCCCCCCCCCCCCAGGTTCTCAGCGTGGGAACGTTGGAGCTTAGCTTGGATTCCTGGTCGCTTGCTTGTGGGATTTAGCTCATGTACGGTCTTGACATGAAGCTAGCTATGGTTATCACTTATTTTGGGGATAGTACTTATGTATTTCAGTTTCTTAGTAATGTTGTTTTATCTAGACTTGTGTATTTGGAAAATTGACATTATGTTGTACCAGACTTGTTTTGAAATGGTTTGAAATCTTCCGTTGTTTTATCTATGTTATTTACTCTGTTTACATATATACATATGTTCTTGTTCTGCGTTGATATATCATTATGCATGTTTACCTGATTCAAACGCCCCTCCAAAGTCAGAGTGCTTGCAAGAGCCACCCTGGCGGAGGTGGGGTGTTACAAAAATATAAGATAAATATGATGCCTAAAACATGCTGGGTGGATAAGGTCAAGTCAACTGGACAGATGAATCTAATAAACCCATTTTGTAAATCTGTAAGGCCCAATACAAGGTTAAGTGAAACAATCTGTAAGTCTGTTAATCTGTATATCTGATCCGTTAGTCTGAAAACTTGTTAACTTGTATGTCTGATCTGAGAACTAGTTAATTTGAACTTTGTACAACTGAAATCTGTAAGCAAGTTAATCTAAAATCTGTTAGTCTGGGTACACAAAGGTTAGGAGGGGTAATTACTTGTGTCATCTGTTGTCTGGGACCCATATTAGTCTGTAACCCTTTTCTGGTATCAAAACTATGACCGAACACTAGGAGGGATCTGGTTACGCTTACTGAACTAATTGTAAGAGGTTCACTATGATAACGACGAGGGGTGTTGATGGCGCATTCCAACCGGGACATGTGCGTGCATGGATCCGGTCTGCTCTGAGGTTGTAAGACGCCGTGACATATGTAAATAGGTCTGTGTCTATAAGTTGCCACTTTAGGGAATGATACACCCTTCTATGGGGCCGGCACGGGGTATTTATGTATTAGGGAGCCAATCGCTTGGGGTAGAATTTAGGATAGTTCTGCCTGTTTCTGCTGGGGTGCCGTCTGTTTCTGTTGGGGTGGTAACACCTGTCTATTTCTGCGTGGTAACGTCTGTTGGGGTGGTAAAGGCCCGTCACTAGTGTACACCTAATTCTAACATTCTGTTTCCGTAGGGAATATTCTGTTTCCGTCTCTGATTCCGTTTCTGCTTCTGTTTCTGTACATCTGTCTCTGTTAGGGTAGTACAGGCCCATTACTAGCATTCTATTTTTGTAGAGATCATTCTGTTTCCGTTTCTGTTTCATTTTAGACATTAGGGTAACACCTAATCCTGTTATACTAGTATTAGTGCAGAGAAGTGAAAACCAAGTAAGAAGCTTAGCTTAGCCTATATCATTCTATTTCTTCTGTTAACCTGCTACTCCTGTTACGGTTATCTCATTCAGTTTTATTTACATGTCATGATACTGATATCTTTTTATATGTTGAAAGTCACTAGACTCGCCAGACTTTATGTCTGACCTCGTTTTGTTTTCGCCCCTTTTCTTTCTTTTCCCCCCTCTAGATGCTCAGGGTGGAAACAAAGAAGCTTGATTCAGATTTTCTCTTCTTGAAGTGCTTGAAGTATTGGTTGGCTTCGACTCTATCTTTTAATGGCAGTTTATGTTGGGGATTATGACTTTAAAATTATGCATTGTGAAGGATTTTGTATAAGACTGATATTTGTGTACTTGGGTGTTGGTATTGTGATGTAACCAAACTTATTTCTATTTCTGCTGTAATAAAGTTATAAATTTTTCAAGTACTACTTTATGTATGCGTCTTGTAATATTCTGTTCTGTTTACCTATAACGTTCCACCGAATTTAAGGCATTCCCTTTATGAGTGACCTTAACGGAGGTGGGGAGTTACACCTCTCCCTCTCATTCCTCCTTCATTCATTTCCTCTTGCTCCAAAATTAGAAATGGAAAGGGGAATTAAAATTCCCTAAGCCCTAGCTTGGTTTCGGAATCTAATTCAAGTTGAATTCTTGTGAAAATTCAAAGAGAGGAAAGGTAATCTCCCTCTCTACCTTCTCCAGCTTATCTCCTCTTATAATTTTGAGAATTCCTAAGCTTAACATTTAGGGCTTTTGTTTGCATGTGCATTTTCATTGAGGATTCTTGTGTCTTGATCGAAGAGAGGTCAATCTAGTTTATTATTGGATCGATTCCTTGCTTCTTACAACCAAAGGTGAGTTCTTTGATGAACTCACATCTATGCCTCAAGCCTATGTGCTTGTAAACTGTAATTTAGAGCATTCATATCATGTATATGTTGTGCGTGCATCTTATGCTTTGAATTGTTTATGTGAACAATCCATTTCATGAATTTTTGTGAGTTTTAGTCCACATATGTGTAGTAACTTAGGTTGTGGATTTTGAGTTGTTGGGTAACTTTAGAAGCTTCATTGCCTCTATGACAATGTTCTAAGTCTTCGAAATGCGTCCGGAATCATTTGGAATCAACCATACATTCATTTCCTAGGCAAATATTTGCCCTGGCTTCAGCTCAGACGTCTGAGCATAAGGTGACAGACGTCTGACCTGTGTAGAAATGTAAAATTCATTTTATGCATTCTATTTTATGAGATTTATGGATTTAACTTCTTCCGAATTAGAGTTGGTGTTGTAAGTTGATTTGGCAACCATTTGGGGCCTCATTAGCACTTACGAATCATCATAATTCATCACCATTGATCCGGGCTCATCCGAGGCTGATTGCACATTCATTGGCAATCAGAATCCTTAATTGCTTTAGCATAGATGTATGTCCAAATAGGTCAGACGTTTGACCAACCTCTCGGAAAAAAAATAAAAAAACCACTTACTGTCAGGTCAAACGTCTGTCCTAAGTGCTCAAACGTCATAGCCTGTATTTATGCTGCTGACCGGTGGAAACCATGGTCAACAATTTAGGTCCATTCAGGTCAGGCTATTTCCCAACTGAGTTTTGGCCCATTACAACTCTTTTTTTGTGACTTTTCAGTTTTACTGGTTCGCAGATTTCTGTGTTTTGATTTCATGAATTTTCTATTTATCCGTGGCGAACAAAATTATGATTGATATTCATGAGATTTAATTTACATCATAAAAATATGAGTTCCTAGTTTGATCGTTATTTCGATCACTATTGTACGAGAATTGCCGCTTCAAAATTATACAAAAAGGTTTCATGTTATTAGTAGATATCAAATTCTTTTACCAAAATGGTTCCAATCTTACTTCATTATATGAAGCTATTTTACGAAATCGTTTTATAAATCATTTTCTAATCTAATAGTATATATTTTATAAACCTTTTTCTCGTTCGAATGAGAAATCTATTTAAACGCCTTAGTAAAAACAAGGACTATGAACCCTTGCTTTTGCTTCGATGGTTAACTTATGGACACATACGATTGAAACACCGTGGTAATGATCGTTTTTATGTTTTGAGTGGAAATCTGCGACTTGTTCGTAAATATTCGAGTAGAGCTAGTGGTTATGGGACATATAGCTAAACTCATGTAATTACTGGCTTGGACTAATTTACAATTTCCTTGATCAATTATGATCTTTTTGAGATTTTAGACTAGCTTTTTGTGATGTCTCCGAGTCATGGGATTTTTTCCATATTTTTAATGATCTTCTGGTCATTTTGAGGAATTTCGGTTCATTTAAGTATTTTAATGATCTCCGGATCATTTTGAGGAACTTCGGTTCAGTTTGTGGTATGACACTACTTTGCTTAATTATGATCTTTTTATGGATTTATGCTTTTGACGGCCTTCGGACCTTTTGCGGGGTCGCGACCCGCGGTCTTCGGACCATTCGAGGAGCTTCGGCCCAACATATTGGGCCAGCTACCTACAGATCACGTCTCATTCAATATACACGTGTTGGCTGAGTCTTCAGACTCCCATTATGAGAAGGCCCTACCCCCTCCCTTTGTGATTCTTTGGATTTCTAATTTATTGACTTCTGGAATTTGGAGTTTTATTGATACTATGTTATCACTTTGAGATTTATTGATATTGATTTATCAATTTTTGAGTTGATTAGGTATGAGTTATCATTTCGTATGAGTAGCTATATAATTTTGAATGAGATATTCTTTTGCAACTCTGATATAAATTTGAGATATACCATAGACAATTTTGTGCTTTACACTTATACATGACACTGTTATTATCGTATTTATGTCTACATTTATTTATATCTCTTATTATATCCTAGTTTGTGAGATAAGTACAGCGAGATTGATCCATTTATTGTTTATCTCTGTGTAAATAATACTCGGGTCAGACTGAGGTATTCTAGGTGATTCTTCTTGACTCCAGCATGGGATATCCTCCAATTTTGGGCAAACTACTTTAATACTGCACTTTTTGAACTATATGTATATGAGACTCTTTTGTATGCATATTGTTTTGAGTAGCCTTGTACCTATTCTTTTGTTGTATAGTGGATCGACTATGACCACTATCTTGTATTTACACTCATGTGTTATATTCATATATATTTCTGCCTTAGTTATGTGAATATCTGTGTCTGACTCTGATTATTTGTTATGTATTTTATATGGCTTTCCGAATTATATACAGCCGTTGTGTGGAAGTTTTGAACTTGAATTAGATGTGTCGGATTTCCTCATGAGATTTGAAAAGTGAGACCACATTATCCGATACATTTAACACTCGTTCAACGCTATTATACAAATGGTCGCTCCTCAACAGCCTTATTCTTCGGGTTAGTTAACATCATTGCTTGCAATGACCTTGTCTAACACGAGTATAGAGGTGAGGCATTACAACTTGGTATCAAAGCTGAGTTCGGAACAATATAAGATATTATGGCGAGGATTGTTGTCCTAAGTCTCTCTTAAGAATCCATGTTTAGGATTTAGCTCGAGTCTTAGGACGCATCATATCCTATCTTGTATCTTGATCCTTGTTTGAACAATGAAATTTGTTTGACTTCATCTTTGTGAAATCTTGGCCTAGATCAACTTAGAGTCCCGCCTCTTTGCTTTATACAAATTTAGAAATTGTTTTCTATTTTTGGGTTGAAATAACTTTTGGGACTTTGTTTTGATGATTTCTAAATTATTTTATAAAACGGTTCAATATAGTAATTTTTTTATTTATAAATTTGCACTCCTGTTTGGACGTAATTTGTTTTATCATGTTGAGTTTTGCCCATGGAGTATGTTAGGAATTCTAATTGAGAAGTGGGAAGCCACGATATCGATAAGAGTTTCTGAACACTTCAATGAGATAATTCTGGCACAACCCTTATATTAAATATCCACGATCTGCATCGCCACTGGATAAAAATAAATGGCGAGGCAAATCATTAGTATTAATTATTAATTTGCAACCTTAAGGATTTTAATAAGATAATAAATTTGGGAATATGATATATATGACCATCGTATATATCCTTTAGACTTTTCATAGTTTGAATTTTTAACTATGAATTTGAGATATCTTATTTTGGTAGGAACTAGTGCCTATAAGAGTACCATCCTCCTCGTCCTTTATGATGATGGTTACCATGATCATCTCATTTGAGTTCTTTTGAATTATAATCATTTACTTCCTTTGCGTCAAAGGAACTTAAGGACATCATGTCCTTAGGAATTTGAGGGCGCCTATTTTATAACTAAGCATGTGAATTTTCCAAACCTATGCTTTGTGAAAATTCTTACATGCCACCTTGAGTTTTCATTACCCATTTATTTTGCTATCGAGATGACTTTAGTTTTCCTTTGGGTAATGAATTAGTATTCTATTTTGCTTTTGAGTGTTACTTGTTTCTAACAAGTAATTTTTCCTTTTTGATTGAATAAGGAATTTAATTAAACATCTTGGTAAAAACGAGAGGGTCGACACATTTGCGTTAACTTTGCCGGTTAATTTTTGGACTCGCTCAGTTGAAATTTAATTTCATAATCGGATGTCGATCTCGATATGTTTAAAGAAAATAATGTTGGTGATAACAGCAGCATCGTCGAGATTTATTTTCATATTTCTAAATAGGACTTGTTTGAATTGGTTTCCATTCTTCTTATGCTCGGTTATAATCGCCATTTTGAACTTTGTTGAGTAACCTTTGGTTTATATCTTTTTGCAATTATAATATGATCATTTTTGCATTTTATAGTGGAGTTTGCAATTTGTTCATGAATATTTGAGTTAAGTCAGTGGTAATGAGACATTTGACTAAATTCGCTTGCTTACTAGCTTAATGTAAATTACATTTTCTTCGTTGATCGTTGATGATCACTTTGTGGTTTTGATCTTTTGACCATTTGTGGAGAATTTATGTTTTTGCAATCTCATGGCTGGCGAAACTGCTTTTGGGAGGTGTCAGCGACCTTGTCGGGGCCATTGTAGTCAATTCGGATCCACTTCATATGGTTTTTTGTGTTATTTATGATTTCACTATTTTCGTGATGACATCTATTATATATATATATATATATATATGTAACAACCAGGAATTATGCTCGATCTGAATCTGTCGCTAAAACGACCAAGACCGTTCGAAACCCCTGATTGTTTTGAGAATACGACAAACCAGAACACAAACAGAAGAACATTTCATTGTATATTACAACAATTTCATCAGAATACAAGAATATACAGAGTATAAAAAAATAAAATACATTCGATAAATACCAGAAATTACAATAAATTACTATAGCGGAAAAATAATACAATACACAACTGAAAGAGATATACGGATACAGAGCTTTCCGGATATCATTCCAGCTGTAAACCAGGTTCCTGTGAATATAAATTTGCAAAACCAAACTACTAGCTGCCCATGTCAAAATAAGGGCACCCAGAGTTTAGGTTAAAAAAATAAACTCCAAGTCAGTAATGTGACTGGTGTGAGAACTAAAACAATTATTAATCTTTATTTTAAAGATAGGTAAGTCAAGGGACCACGCCATATAACACGGAACGGGTTTCCTCCCAAGAATACCAGTGCATAAAACAACAACGCAATGCTAAATAAAGAAAAATGAAGCTATTATAAGACCCATGTCTCATCACACTATGCAACGCAAGCCGGAGGATATGGTTTTTACCTTATAATAGCCAAAGAATGCTTGAACGCTAAAAACAAATCATTTGAGACTATTATAAGTGCATAGTGTATTAAACAATTTCAATCATAAGTATTGATCCAAGGCGGCATAAGTGCCCCATACAACTATGTCGCCATATATAGGTATACAATCAAAACCGCAAAGTCACGTATTGGAAGTTGGATTTCCATCGGCGAACAGAGGCAAAAGACAGTCCTCATCGATTCGAGACTCTCTAGCCCAAGCCTCAGGACTAAGACTCAGGTGGGCCCTTGGATCGTCAGGGTCGGTCCACCGATGTGGATTAAAATACCTGAACACTACGTTTCCCCGCCCTTTGGGGCGTAAATGAACCAACGAATGACTCCCTCGGATCCGGATCGCCCGATCTAACCGAGGCGCCTCGCAACAGCAACAACCACACAGGTGAAAATAATATAAATGTCAGGGATGGTAGGTCCCTGACACCACCCTAGCTAGAAAGAAACGCATGACCACCCTGAGGTCCTCTCCCGTTTCTGGTTCACAACCGGGGTGTGCGGCTCGCGAATCAACATTACACAAAGCTATGCCACACAGGCAGTGCTTTGATCATCAACCACAAGACTTTGCTTTTCAACAAAAGCCTTGATCAATTGCCACTTAGGCATGCCACACAGGCAATTCACTCCATGCGATTGATATCCATCAATATAAAACCCCTGAGCTCGTACGACTCAAAGAAGGGCATTAAGAAAGAGAATAAATTCTCCACCGCCAAACAGATATATATTTAACAGAAATCAATCACATAGAATAAAATCTAATGTCAGACACATATTCCATTTACAAGTCCGTTCTGGGTCTGAACAAAACCGGAGGCACCTCATACCTCGCATATCCATCGATCTCCAAGTACGTCTGGACGATCACCAACTGATTCCCTCCTCTTGGGTGTACAGCCCAATCAATATCATCAGTAATCACCCAAACGATGTGAAGACCTCCGGTCTTCGACCACCGTCTTCATCCTCGACACAACGTCAAATCAGTTATTCAGAATGGGTTAAACCCGGTCTTTCTGAATAACTCGCGTATATAGTAAACAAGTGTTACACAAACACAACATAAGCCTCATTCCAATTTAGAATATTCTTTTATTCAAATATTCTTATACTTAGGGAAAGGTTCCCATTAATTTTATCAAAAATAAATTCTTTAAATTTATTCTTCAATCTTCTTTGAATATCAATTCAAACTGGTCGGGATTAGCGAACCACACCGAAGTAATCATTTATTTTATTTCCCAATCCCAACCTATTCATCTCATGAAGTAAAACTGGTAATACTTCCTATCTAACACCATGGTGTTATCGGTAGATTCAATTACCATTTCACGTTCAAATCTAATTAAAGATTTAACTATCGTCTGGAGCAAAACAGGTGATACTCCATTCTCGATTATTTCAATCTAATTAAAGATTCATTAAAACTCCACTTAGTTTTAGTCTTCCCAAAAATCAATATTAATGATTATTTAACTTGGGAAATCACATCCTTTACTTAACTGGGTTATAGAACCAATGTTATTTAAAACACGATTCACGATAAACACAAAATCACATTCCATTAATTATCGGGTTAAAGAACCAATGTTATTTGAAACACCGTTCACGATAAACCCAAAAATCGATTCCAATTCAATTCCAATTAAATACCATTTAATTGGTACACTTCACTAAATCTAAATAAAAAGATTTAATCTTTTTCTCAACTGGGTTTAAGAACAGTGTTAATGAAGACACCATTCATGACAAACTCAAATCACATTTGATATTAAACACAAGGCTCTGAATAGAAAATATATCGGCTTATATTCAACATCAAATTCTATGACCAACAAATATCATACTGGAAATAACGATATATGTGTATATCTTTCAAATTCCCATAATAATATCTGTATCATCACGAAATCCAACATCGAAATATTCCAAAGACAATTTCGATTCAAATCCATTCCAATTCAATTATTGGAATTTCTGGTTACTTTCAAAACCATTTCAAATCCACTTTATTTATTTTAAAAATAAATGGGGTTATAATTCTAGTTCAAAACTAGTTCATTTCGATAAAAATCTATTTTTATCCTTTCAAATATGGAATTTTTCATCCCAATTCTTCACAAATCATGTCTGATGATTTTACACAAATTATTACTATTTTTAATAATTTTATCAAGGCCCGTACGGTCGATTTCCATCAACGGCCATCGAACTGCACTTACAGCGACCTTTTCCAAATTTGATTTGGACATAATTCCAAATCCAACCGTTAGATTTCCAATTTCTAATGTTCGTTAGAATGCTCTTTTTGATACGAACCCAACGGTTCCGGTTTTAGAGAATCCGACACTAGCGACTCCCGTAACGTCCATTCGAAGTCAACGGTCGAAATTCGCGAACTGCTACAGCGCGGCGCGTTCTATTCAGGCCATTATATTATATATAATATATACTTCGTCGATTTCCTTTTAAATCATATTTTATAAATCGTTTTAAATTCGTTTTCAAAACGATTTCAACTTCATAGTCAATTTCGAATCAAAATTGAATATTCCACGTCATCGATCTACAAATGATAATATTTTCAAAACGTTAAATTTTGAAATCACTTTCTTTTCTATATTCGTTATAAAAATGAATAAAATCGATATAAATATCATTCACGTCAAAATGGCGTCCATATAATCAACACGGCTTTTATTCAACACATGAATATTTTTCAATTCAACACATGAATTTATTTTCAATTCAATACATGAATTTATTTTCTATTCAACACATGAATTTATTTTCTATTCAACACATGAATTTATTTTCTATATTGGAATGAGGTCTAATCAATTAACATATAATGTTAATTATATGGATTTTCTACAACACATGTATATAATAGCAACGATAAATAATCAACCATCATCCAGAGTGCACCACACAACTGGATAAGCATTAAATATAAATAATTAATGTTTACACAGTCTATCAACCCATCGATTGACATACAACTAAACAATCAGGATTAGTGTATGTCAAATATCATCCCAATACCCGTGTGGGGTTGCAAATCAACAAACACATTTTATTTGTGAGGTTGGGCGATGTATAAAATTTATCGTCCCAATGAATATCAATCAAATCAGTGCATATAAACAAATCTCCAATTTGTTTATAAATATTTATTTTATATACACGTTAAAAATCATATTTTTAACTATAAAATATTTTATTTCATTCCACATCACACAATCAAATTTCACAACACAGCAATCAAACAAACAAGTCATCCATGGTCTGTGGACGACGGGTGTCGGGTGCTACTAAGCACCGTCTGCATCCTAGTATATATTTCAAACTAGAAATAAATTAAAGATGAGGAGTTCTCATCGACTAGCTAATCCAATACAACGCAACTTTTCATATGTAGAACATCTCGCCGTGCTCTCCTTTTTTCACTTTCATCATCCGTGTTCGCTACATACATAAAAATCACATTTTTATATCGCTACTATATAGATAAAAATTCTACTTTTACAACGGTGTTCATATCATATAGATCATATTTTTATCACGCTATTCTCTATATAAAAAATCACATTTTTGCTTCTTCTACATAATAAAAATTATATTTTTATTTCTCCTACATAATAAATATCGAATTTTTTTTATATCATCGCTATAAAAAAATCACATTTTTATCTCAACATATATATAAAAATCGAATTTTTATCTTACTACACATATAAAAATTATATTTTTAACCTTTCTATAATATAAAAATCATATTTTTATCCTTTCTATAATATAAAAATCATATTTTTATTCTTTCTATAATATAAAATTCATATTTTTATTCTGTCTATAATATAAAAATCATAATTTTATTATGTCTATAATATAAAAATCATATTTTTATTCTCTTAAAAACCTAACTTTATTTCAATTAAAAATCTAAACTTTTCTATCTAAATTTCTAAACTTTTCTATGTAAAAAATATAAACCTCCATACAAATAAAATCGAATTTTATATAAAACAAAATAAAACAATAATCAGAAAACTCACTGCGTTCGATCAGAGGAAGGGATGGGTTCGCTGCGGGTGGTGCTCGCCGAGGTGTTGGAAATCAGCCCTGGTTCGGAGCAGTTGAAGTGAAGGTGGTGCGTCGGGGCCTCAGGGGAGGGCTGGCTTTGCGAAGGAAGAGGGAAGTAAGGAAGGGGAAGAAGTGGAGACGTCGGTCGTAGATGGGGGTAGGGGGTGCGACATCGGGTTTCAGGGGAGGGCTTGGGCGGTTTTGGTTTGAGGAAGGAGGAGAGAGGGAGGAGGCGGGGTAGCAGCACCGGCATTTAGGGGGGGCACGGCGGTGGTGGCTTGGCGGCAGCGGGTTGTCGCGATTGGGTTCCCCCGTTTTTCATTTTGACTGAAGAGAGAGAGGGAAAGGGAGTGAGGGTTATATTATAATATTTATTTATTTATTTTATGTACTAAAAAGAAACTTTTTATTTCAGCCCCTGAGACTCACCGCCTGCCGTCCATAGCTAATTACCCACATTCCAAACACAATGGGATATGTATCGTAAGCCAGTTCAGCTGTTTCGATCGGTTTTCGTCAATATAACTCTATATATTAAATTTGAACGCACATTTTACTTTACCGGGGCCACATATGAACACTAAAAATTCCCGAAAAATATTTTCTAGCTTCGTATTTATGATACGGTCCTAACAAAACTAGTTTCGTCAAATTCTGAGACCATATGAAAAATGGCCATTTTCCAGTCGATTAAAATCAGTTGAAACTGGTCAAATGCGTTTTCCTTTGCCACGCTCACATATTGATTCGAAAAATTACGAATTTTGAAACCCAGCAATAACTTGACATCACAGACCCAACAAAAGTGGTTTCGTCGAAAACCGAGGTCGTTTGCAAAATTTCCATTTTTAAGGTCCAGAATTCCATAGCGACTATTCTGAATTTTCAACTGGGCATATCTTTTTATTCCCGCAATGAAATTTCAATCTTTCGGATTCGTTGGAAAGATATTCTCAAATAGATTCTATAATTTTTGGTTTCGCTAAAATATTGTTTATTTTGAATCCTGTACACTCATTTGAACTTTGAAATTGAATTTTCAAACTACCGCGCCATTTTCAATTCCTTTTGTAATTAAAATAAAATATTTATATTCTAACGACGATCTATATAAATATATACTTCTAATTCTATTCAAAATAAATTTCTCGTCGATATTATTTAAAATAATTCATTTTAAATATTCAAAATTCACTAAAATTGCCAAAATAAAAATTTTAAATTGGCTCAGATTTCCGGGTTGTTACAATCTCCCCCACTTAAAACTTTTCGTCCCCGAAAAGGAACGAAACCAAAAGTTGTTTAACTAATCAACCCAACTTTCATTATTTTCATTATAGTTCTTCAACTTTTCAGTTTCTAAGGACTTTTCAAATTTTTCAAAAATTTGGCTAACACCCTAAATTTTCTAAAAATTTCGCCATAACCTCCGTTGCACCGGGGACTTCGGAGTATTTCATATAGCCTCCCATGGACTTCTTCAATCCAAAAGAAAATGAAAAAGCTAAGCGGCTAGCCAATCGGCTCATAAAATCATCCAAACCCAAAGAAATACAATAAATATATACTCTTCTGACTCATTCTAGGATACTACTGACGCCATCTCTAACGATTCATTCTCATTGGATATTACTAATCCAATTTCTGATGAATTCTTTCGTATGGTTCTATTGTGCCTTTTTCTCGAGCTCTGTAAACCAAAGCTATGATACCACGATGTAATGACCAGGAATTTTGATCGATCCGAATCAGTCGCTATACCGACCAAGACCGTTCGAAACCCCTGATTGTTTTGAGAATACGACAAACCAGAATGAAAACAGAAGAACATTTCATTGTATATTACAACAATTTCATCAGAATACAAGAATATACAGAGTATAAACAAATAAAATACATTCAATAAATATCCGAGATTACAATAAATTACTGCAGCGGAAAAATAATACAATACACAACTGAAAGAGATATACGGATACAGAGCTTTCCGGATATCATTCCAGCTGTAAACCGGGTTCCTATGAATATAAATCTGCAAAACCAAAACTACTAGCTGCACGTGTCAAAATAAGGGCACCTAGAGTTTAGGTTAAAACAATAAACTCCAGGTCAGTCATGTGATTGGTGTGAGAACTAAAACAGTTATTAATCTTTATTTTAAAGATAGGTAAGTCAAGGGACCACGCCGTATAACACGGAACTGGTTTCCTCCCAAGAATACCAGTGCATAAAACAACAGCGCAATGCTAAATAAAGAAAAATGAAGCTATTATAAGACCTAGGTCCCACCACACAATGCAACGCAAGCCGGAGGATAGGGTTTTTACCTTATAATAGCCGAAGAATGCTTGATACGCTAAAAACAAATCATTTGATACTATTATAAGTGCATAGTGTATAAAACAATTTCAATCATAAGTATCGATCCAAGGCGGCATAAATGCTCCATACCACTATGTCGCCATATATAGGTATACAATCAAAACAGCAAAGTCCCGTATTGGAAGTCGGATTTCCATCTGTGAACCGAGGCAAAAGATAGTCCTCACTAATTCGAGACTCTCTAGCCCGAGCCTCAGGACCCAGACTCAGGTGGGCCCTTGGATCGTCAGGGCCGGTCCAACGATGAGGATTAAAATGCCTGAACACTACGTTTCCCCGCCCTTTGGGGGCGTAAATGAGCCAACGAATTACTCCATCGGACCCGGATTGTCCGATCTAACCGAGGCGCCTCGCAATAGCAACAACCACACAGGTGAAAATAATATAAATGTCCGGGCTGGTAGGTCATTGACACCACACTAGCTAGAAAGAAACGCATGCCCTCCCTAAGGTCCTCTCCCGTTTCTGGTTCACAACCGGGGTGTGAGGCTAGCGAATCAATGTTACACAAAGCTATGCCACACAGGCGGTGCTTTGATCATCAACCACAAGACTTTGCTTTTCAACAGAAGCCTTGATCAATTTCCACTTAGGCATGCCACACAGGCAATTCATTCCATGCGATTGATATCCATCAATATATAACCCCTAAGCTCGTACTTCTCAGAGAAAGTCGTTAAGCAAGGGAATAAATTCTCTGCCGCCAAACAGATATATATTTAATAGAAATCAATCACACAGAATAAAATCCATTGTCAGACACACAGTCCATTTACAAGTCCGTTCGGGGTCTGAACGAAACCGGAGGCACCTTGTACCTCGCATATCCATCGATCTCCAAGTACGTATGGACGATCACAAACTGATTCCCTCCTCTTGGGTGTACAGCCCAATCAAGATCATCAGTAATCACCCAAACGATGTGAAGATCTCCGGACTTCGACCGCCGTCTTCATCCTCGACACCACGTCGAATCGGTTATTCAGAATGGGATAAACCCGGTCTTTCTGAATAACTCGCGTACATAATAAACAAGTGTTACACAAACACAACATACGCCTCATTCCAATTCAAAATATACTTTTATTCAAATATTCTTATACTTAGGGAAAGGTTCCCATTAATTTTATCAAAGATAAATTCTTTAAATTTATTCTTCAATCTTCTTTGAATATCAATTCAAACTAGTCGGGATTAGCGAACCACACCGAAGTAATCATTTATTTTATTTCCCAATCACAATCTATTCATCTCGTGAAGTAAAACTAGTAATACTTCATACCTAACACCACGGTGTTACCGGTAAATTAAATTACCATTTCATGTTCAAATCTAATTAAAGATTTAACTATCGTATGGAGCAAAATTGGTGATACTCCATTCTCGATTATTTCAATCTAATTAAAGATTCATTAAAACTCCACTTAGTTTTAATCTTCCCAAAAATCAATATTAATGATTATTTAACTTGGGAAATCACATCTTGTCCTTAACTGGGTTAAAGAACCAATGTTATTTAAAACACGATTCACGATAAACCCAAAATCACATTCCATTAATTATTGGGTTAAAGAACCAGTGTTATTTGAAACACCGTTCACGATAAACCTAAAAATCGATTCCAATTCAATTCCAATTAAATACCATTTAATTGGTACACTTCACTAAATCTAATTAAAAAGATTTAATATTTTTCTTAACCTGGTTTAAGAACAGTGATAATGAAGACACCATTCATGACAAACCCAAATCACATTTGATATTAAACACAAGGCTCTGAATAGAAAATATATCGGCTTATATTCAATATCAAATTCTATGACCAATAAATATCGTATTGTAAATAACGTTATATATATATATATCTTTCAAATTCCCATAGTAATATCTGTATCCTCATGAAATCCAACATCGAAATATTCCAAAGACAATTTCGGTTTAAATCCATTCCAATTCAATTATTGGAATTTCTATTTACATTCAAAACCATTTCAAATCCACTTTATTTATTTTAAAAATAAATGGGGTTATAATTCAAGTTCAGAACTAGTTTATTACGATAAAAATTTATTTTTATCCTTTCAAATATGGAATTTTTCATCCCAATTCTTCACAAATCATTTCTTCTGATTATACACAAATTAGTACTATTTTTAATAATTTTATCAAGGCCCGTACGGTCGATTTCTATCAACGGCCATCGAACTGCACTTACAACAACCCTTTCCAAATTTGATTTGGACATAATTCCAAATCCAACCGTTAAATTTATAATTTCTAATGTTCATTAGAAAGCTCTTTTCGATACGAACCCAACGGTTCCGGTTTCAGAAAATCCGACGGTCGGATCTCCCGTAACATCCATTCGAAGTCAATGGTCGAAATTCGTGGCATTCTATTCAGGCCATTATATTATATATAATATATATAATATATGCTTCCTCAATTTCCTTTTAAAACGTATTTTATAAATCTTTTTAAATTCATTTCAAAACGGTTTCAACTTCATATTCAATTTCGAATCAAAATTGAATATCCCACATAATCGATCTACAAATGATAATATTTTCAAAACGTTAAATTTTGAAATCACTTTCTTTTCTATATTCATTATAAAAATGAATAAAATCGATATAAATACCGTTCACGTCAAAATGGCGTCCATCTAATCAACACGGCTTTTATTCAACACATGAATATTTTTCAATTCAACACATGAATTTATTTTCAATTCAACACATGAATTTATTTTCTATTCAACACATGAATTTATTTTCTATTCAACACATGAATTTCTTTTCTATATTGGACTGAGGCCCAATCAATTATCATATAATGTTAATTATATGGATTTTCTACAACACATGTATATAATAACAACGATAAATAATCAACCATCATCCAGAGGCACCACACAACTACATAAGCATTAAATATAAATAATTAACGCTTACACAGTCTGTCAACCCATCGATTGACATACAACTAAACAATCGGGATTAGTGTACGTCAAATATCATCCTAATACCCGTGTGGGGTTTCAAATCAACAAACACATATTTTATTTGTGAGGTTGGGCGATGTGTAAAATTTATCGTCCCAATCAATATCAATCAGATCAGTGTATACAAACAAATCTCCGATTTTTTTATAAATATTTATTTCATATACACGTTAAAAATCATATTTTTAATTATAAAATATTTTATTTCATTCCACATCACACAATCAAATTTCACAACACAGCAATCAAACAAACATGTCATCCATGGTCTATGGACGACGGGTGTCGGGTGCTAGTAAGCACCATCTGCATCCTAGTATATATTTCAAACTAGAAATAAATTAAAGGTGAGAAGTTCTCACCGACTAGCTAATCCAATACATCGCGACTTTTCATATGTAGAACTTCTCGCCGTGCTCGCCTTTTGTCACTTTCGTCGTCCGTGTTCGCTACATATATAAAAATCACATTTTTATATCGCTACTATATAGATAAAAATTCTATTTTTACAACGGTGTTCATATCATATAGATCATATTTTTATCACGCTATTCTCTATATAAAAAATCACATTTTTGCTTCTTATACATAATAAAAATTATATTTTTATATCTCCTACATAATAAAGATCGAATTTTTTTTATATCATTGTTATAAAAAAAGTACATTTTTTATCTCAACATATATATAAAAATCGAATTTTTATCTTACTACACATGTGAAAATTATATTTTTAACCTTTCTATAATATAAAAATCATATTTTTATTCTTTTTATAATATAAAAATCATATTTTTATTCTTTCTATAATATAAAAATCATATTTTTATTCTGTCTATAATATAAAAATCATATTTTTATTCTTTTTATAATATAAAAATCATATTTTTATTCTTTCTATAATATAAAAATCATATTTTTATTCTTTCTATAATATAAAAATCATATTTTTATTCTGTTAAAAATCCTAACTTTATTTCAATTAAAAATCTAAACTTTTATATCTAAATTTCTAAACTTTTCTATATAAAAAATATAAACCTCCATACAAATAAAATCGGATTTTATATGAAACAAAATAAAACAATAATCAGAAAACTCACTGCGTTCGATCAGAGGAAGGGACGGGTTCGCTGCGGGTGGTGCTCGCCGAGATGTTAAAAATCGGCCTTGGTTCGGAGCAGTTGACGTGAAGGTGGCTAGTCGGGGCCTCAGGGGAAGGCTGGCTTTGCGAAGGGAGGAAGAGGGAAGAGTAGAAAGGGGAAGAAGAGGAGGCGCTGGTCGTAGATGGGGGTAGGGGTGCGACGTCGGGTTTCAGGGGAGGGCTTGAAGTGGCGGTTTTGGTTCGAGGAAGGAGGAGAGAGGGAGTAGACGGGGTAGCAGCGCCGACATTTGGGGGGAGGGCACGGCGGTGGTGGCTCGGCGGCAGGGGGTCGTCGCGGTTGGGTTCCCTTTTTTTTTCATTTTAACTGAAGAGAGAGAGAGGGAAAGGGAGTGAGGGTTATATTATAATATATATTTATTTAATTCAAATTCTAAAAAGCAACTTTTTATTTCAACCTCTAAACGAGACCCACCACCTGCCGTCCATAGCTAACTACCCCCATTCCAAACACAATGGGATATGTATCGTAAGCCAGTTCGGCAGTTTCGATCGGTTTTCTTCAAAATCAAAATATAACTCTATATATTGAATTTGAACGCGCATTTCACTTTACCGGAGCCACATATGAACTCTAAAAATTCCCGAAAAATATTTTCTAGCTTCGTATTTATGATACGGTCCTAACAAAACTAGTTTCGTAAAATTCTGAGACCGTATGAAAAATGGCCATTTTCCAGTTGATTAAAATCAACTAAAACTGGTCAAACGCTTTTTCCTTTGCCACGCTCACATATTGATTCGAAAAATTACTAATTTTGAAACCCAGCAATAACTTGACATCACAGACCCAACAAAAGTAGTTTCGTAGAAAACCGAGGTCGTTTGCAAAATTTCCATTTTTAAGGGCCAGAATTCCATAGCGACTATTCTGAATTTTCAACTGGGCATGTCTTTTTATTCTCGCTATGAAATTTCAATCTTTCGGATTCGTTGGAAAGATATTCTCTAATAGATTCTACTATTTTTGGTTTCTCTAAAATCCGGTTTATTTTGAATCCTGTACACTCATTTGAACTTTGAAATCGAATTTTCAAACTACCGCGCCATTTTCAATTCCTTTTATAATTAAAATAAAATATTAATATTCTAACGACGATCTATATAAATATATACTTATAATTCTATTCAAAATAAATTTCTCGTCAATATTATTTAAAATAATTCATTTTAAATATTCAAAATTCACTAAAATTGCCAAAATAAAATTTTTAAATTGGCTCAGATTTCCGAGTTATTACAATATATTTACATTGCTTCGATGACAATGAAGTATTTGTGATTATACAGTGATTTCAGTAATTTGGTTCTCTTTATTTATTTATGGCACGAATTACTTACGGTATCATTTATAGAGCTATGTCCTCATTTTTGTTTTTGTGGTCTCTTTGTGAATCCATTCTTGTGTTATGAGAACCATTTTTGAATAACATTTTGATTTATGGATTTGTATGCTTGCACTTGTTATGGTTTGAGCTATCCATTTTATTTTTCTAGATATCTTTGAGTGACTTCTAGAATTTGGGTGATTCGAGTTTTCATTGCAAATTATCTCGGATCTTCTTTTAAAAAGCAATAAGTTATATTTTCTTATTGAAGATATTCTCTTGTTTCTGGATTTCAATTTTCGATCTCCGCGCTTTTGTAATTGGGGATCTTGAATGAATTCCCACCTTTTGTCATACGTATACTAGATTGGGTTTAGTATTTTGATAGATCAACTTCGCAATAAGTTGATTCTTTTTGAGAAATTATTCTTGAGACTAACTTTGGTTGATTTTTTTTAAAAAAAAACATATTTTTATGGATTATTAACTCTCCTTTTTGCGGCTATTCTTTCAATGCTTATTTGCATGTCTAATTTGTTTTAGTTTCGTGGTGATTCTCGGGATGGATTGACCGTTCCATTCTGAGATCCACATATTATTTTATGAGAATATCATCCGTCTTCGACATCCCATATCTATAAGATAGATTTATGTTGTTCTTAACGATTGTAATATGGACTCATTTGCTTCCTTTTGTTTCAAAAATTCTCATAACAATGAGAATGGCCTTAAAGAAGACGTGTTTTTGTATTTCACCTTACTCATGAATTTTTGAGGTTGTAACTCGACTGGTTTGACCTCACCTTGTGAATTTGAAAACCAAAAGTTTTCGAATTTTGTGAAATTCTTCCAACCTCTACCATTTATCATGCTTACATTATTTAGAGGTTGTTCGCGAAATATTAGAGGATGTGCTAATATTTCAAATTTGAGATTTTTGTGGTTTTATTGGAAGCTTAAAGTTACAATTTATTTGTTTTTGGGAATGTTAGAGGACGTGCTAATATTTCCAATTTATAGTGTATAACCCAGATTTTTATTTCTTGATCTTGTTTCCCCAACAAGATCGCTTATCCTTGTAAATGGGATATATATGACCAAAATATACATCCAATTCAATGTAAGAAAATTTTGTAAGCTAGAGTACTTCTAAGAAATTTTATAAGGGATGAAATTTTCTAGCTAGAACATGATAGGGAATATTCAACGATTTTGGATAGTCAATATTTGTAAGTCGAATATGATTGATTAATTAGTTTGTGTTGAAAACATAAAAACATAGGTTTATAATTTATAAACTTATTGAACGTTAAACGAATTAATTAAATTTTATTGAAATGAGCTTGCCGCGTAATGGTAGTTCATAAAATTTTGATTTGGATTTTAAATGAGTATATAGAATCCAAAATAGGTCGGAATTCTTCAAAATGAGAATTATCCAGATCTATTGGATTACAGTTTTCTAGTGAAAGAAAAATGATTTAGTTTCTCGTATATATTCGTGACTTATATTTGAACATTATACATGTATAAACTTAAGTTATATAGTGTTTTATAACTCAAAGTTAAAATGTAATTAGAATACTCAAGAGTTATTCTATTTTCATATAGATCTAGTTGATGCGTGGTTGTTATTTCTATCGAGTTTTTCCTTATGTAATTGCGAGGACGCAATCTCTTTAAGGGGAGAAATCTGTAACAACCTGAATCAAATTTTCAATTTGATTTGGATAGAATTCTATATGAAGAAATGATAAATATTTGACGATAACATATTTACATATTTTATTTAAATATAACATCATTAATCCTTAATCGTGTCTGTGACCAGAAAGTCACATTGTGTATATGGATGAATTTGGACTCGAAACCACTTCCATTGAGTCCGGATCATCGTTTACGACCTTTTTGACTATAAGCTTCGATATATTTCGAGTATATCAAAATTTGGACTTTGTGCTTGGGTTTGGGTTAGCTAACCTACCCACCTTAAAACACCCCCAATAGCCCTCTCCCTCTCATTCCTCCTTCATTCATTTCCTCTTGCTCCAAAATTAGAAATGGAAAGGGGAAAGGGAGATTAAAATTCCCTAAGCCCTAGCTTGATTTAGGAATCCAATTCAAGTTGAATTCATGTGCAAATTCGAAGAGAGGAAAGGTAATCTCCCTCTCTACCTTCTCTAGCTTATCTCCTCTTTTAATTTTGAGAATTCCTAAGCTTAACATTTAGGGCTTTTGTTTTCATGTGCATTTTCATTGAGGATTCTTGTGTCTTGATCGAAGAGAGGTCATTCTAGTTTGCTATTGGATCGATTCCTTGCTTCTTACAACCAAAGGTGAGTTCTTTGATGAACTCACATCTATGCCTCAAGCCTATGTGCTTGTAAAGTGTAATTTAGTGCATTCATATCATGTATATGTTGTGCGTGCATCTTATGTTTTGAATTGCTTATGTGAACATTCCATTTCGTGAATTTTTGGGTTCGATTCTTGTGAATTTTAGTCCATATATGTGCAGTAATTTTGTTTGCGGATTTTGAGTTGTTTGGTAACCATTAGAAGCTACATTGACTCAATGACAATGTTCTAAGTCTTCGAAATCCATCCGGAATCAACCGTACATTCATTGCCTAGGCATGTATTTGCCCTCGCTTTAGCTCAGACGTCTTCCCATGATGGTCGAACGTCTGTCAAAGCTCTCAGGAAATCTTACAAGGTTTGATCAGACGTCTGAGCATAAGGTGACAGACGTCTAACCTGTGTAGAAATGTACAATTCATTTTATGCATTATATTTATTGAGATTTATGGATTTAACTTCTTCTGAATTAGAGTTGGTGTTGTAAGTTGATTTGGCCACCATTTGGGGCCTCATTGGCTATTAGGAATCATCATAAATCAGCCCCATTGATTCGGGCTCGTCCGAGGTGAATTGCACATTCATTCGCAATCAAAATCCTTAATTGCTTTAGCTCAAACGTCTATACAAATAGGTCAGACGTCTGACCAACCTCGCAGAAAAATTAAAAAACTGCTTACTGTCCGGTCAAACGTTTGTCTTGAGTGCCCAGACGTTTGTGCCTGTATTTCGGCTATTAACCGGTGGAAACCACGGTCAACAGTTTAGGCCCATTCCGGCTCTTTCCCGGTCGAGTTTGGAACCATTTAAACTTTTTTGTGACTTTTCAGTTTCACTGTTTCGTAGATTTCTGTGTTTTGATTTCATGAATTTTCTATTTATCCGTGGTGAACAAAATTATGATTGATATTCATGAGATTTAATTTATGTCATAAAAACGTGAATTCTTAGTTTGATCGTTATTTCGGTTACTATTATACGAGAATTGCCGCTTCGGAATTATTCAAAAAGGTTTCATGTTATTAGTAGATATCAAATTCTTTTACCAAAATGGTTTCCACTCTTACTTCATTATACGAAGCTATTCTACGAAATCGTTTTATTAATCGCTTTCAAATCTACTAATATATATTTTATAAACCTTTTTCTCGGTTGAATGAGAAATCTAATTAAACGCCTTATTAAAAACGAGGACTATGAACCCTTGCTTTTGCTTCGATGGTTAACTCTCGGACTCATTCGATTGAAACACCGTGGCAATGATCATTTTTGTGGTTTGAGTGGAAATCTGCGACTTATTTGTAAATATTCGAGTAGAGTTAACGGTTATGGGACATATAGCTAAACTCATGTAATTACTGGCATGGAGTAATTTACACGTTCCTTGATAAATTATAATCTTTTTTAGATTTTAGACTAGCTTTTGTGATGTCTATGAGTTATGGGATTTATTCCATATTTTTAATGATCTTCGGATCATATTGAGGAACTTTGGTTCATTTGAGTATTTTAATGATCTCCGGATCATTTTGAGGAACTTTGGTTCATTTTGTGGAATGGCACTACTTTGCTTGATTATGATCTTTTTATGGATTTATGCTTTTGACGGCCTTCAGACCGTTTTAGCGGGGTCGCGACCCGCGGTCTTCGGACCATTAGAGGAGCTTCGGCTTAACATATTAGGCTAGCTACCTAGATATCACGTCTCATTCGAGATACACGTGTTGGTTGAGTCTTCGGATTCCCGTTATGAGAAGATCTTACCCCCCTCCCTTTGTGATTCTCTGGATTTTTAATTTATTGATTTCTAGAATTTGGAGTTTTATTGGTACTTTGTTATCAATTTGAGATTTATTGATATTGAGTTATCAATTTTTGAGTTGATTTGATATGAGTTATCATTTCTTATGAGTAGCTATATAACTTTGAATGAGATATTCTTTTATAGCTCTGATATAAATTTGAGATATACCGTAGACATATTTGGGCTTCACACTTATAGATGACACTGTTATTATCGTATTTATGTCTATATTTATTTATATCTCTTATTATATCCCAGATTATGAGATAAGTACAGCTAGACTGATATGTTTATAGTTTATCTTTATGTAAATAATATTCAGGTCAGAACGAGGTATTTTAGGTGATTCTTCTTGACTTCAGCATGGACTATCCTCCACTTTTGGGCGAACTACTTTACTATTGCACTTTTTGAATTATATATATATGAGACTCTTTTGTATACATATTATTTTGAGTAGCCTTGTACCTATTCTTTGTTGAGACAAGATTTTGATCGATGCCAACATATAAAGGTGCAATGAAGATCATTTCATTGAGATAAGGTTTTTTTTACTTTGAGTCGTGTTAGAAATATGTTAAAATCTATCCTCAAAGTATAACACGAATGCACAAAACAATATCATATCTTCGTTGCTGAAATCTGTATATTTGAGGAATTGAAAAGTCACAGAAAAAGCCCAAACGGTCCAGGCTCCGACCGGGAAAGAGTACAGAGTGATATAGACTGTGGACCGAGGTTCTCCGGTCCACAGCCATAAAACGGTCGACCGCCCAAAATGGACCAGTCAACCGGTTCTGCTGTGTTTTTTGAAACATAAACTAAAACGGTCGACCGCCCAAAAAGGACCAGTCGACCGGTTTATGTGTTTTTGCACATAACGGCTATTTTTCTAGAATTTTTAATTTTACAGAAACTCAACCAGTGGACCGGTGATTTTCAACCAGTCGACTGTTTTCGAACAGCAAGCTTTTTTATGAAAGGTTGCTTCTATTTGTGAAGATATTTTTATTCAATAATCAAAGGAAATGGACATAACTTTTTATAGAAACTCTTCATGAAAAATTACTACCTTTCTACTATTATATAAACAACTTCAAACTTGTTTTACAATCACGAAATCATTCTATATTCTCTCTAATTTCTGAATTGCATTTTCATATTCTTTGCAAAAAAAAAAGCTCTCCAAATTTCAAATACTTGTTGAATCCTTGAATCAAATTAATATCATTTGATTCAACAAGCATTCTACTTCCTTAAATCTACGCATTCAAAGTATATACTCGAGGATAAGATTATAGGAAGGGTGTACTACAAGTGTCTAGTCCGTGTATTGAAGACACAATATATAGTCAATCATCAACTACTTTGTATTGAAATTCCGGTAAGCCTGTAACCGTTCAAATCAGGTGGGTAAGCTTGTGGCCCATGAAATCAAGTGGGTAAGGTTGTGGCCTATGAAATCAAGTGGGTAAGTTTGTAGCCCGTGAAATCAAGTGGTGTGTTGTGAACCTGTTCCTCCGGGTGAAGCAAGGTTGTTGATTAGTGAAAATCCAGAGAGAGGTTTAGGACTGGACGTAGGACGGTGCTTTGAACCAGTATAAAAAGCCCTGGTGTTATTACTTTACTTTATTGCTTTTTATTTGTGGTATATTTCACTATCTCATATTTATTTGCATAACTATTGTAAATATACAAGTTAGTTTATCACATACATTCCGCATATCCATATTACTGATCCTGCTTAAAGTCGTATACACACTTTCAATAAAATATTTTCTCTTATGATGATACATATTATTCATGTTACATATACTATCATTTAAAATTATGTGCTTAACATGATAATAGTATATGTTTGCTAACATTTGTTAATGCAGGAATCAAAAGGTAAGATTATTTATATTATGAACTAACAAATGTTGCAGAAATTCAGGCGGAGTTTTATATTTAGAGGGAGAAAATCCAAGGTGTTGTCATCAATCAAAAAAGGGGGAGAATGTTGAGACAAGATTTTGATCGATGCCAACATATAAAGGTGCAATGAAGATCATTTCATAGAGATAAGGTTTTTTACTTTGAGTCGTGTTAGAAGTATGTTAAAATCTATCCTCAAAGTATAACACGAATGCACAAAACAATATCATATCTTCATTGCTGAAATATGTATATTTGAGGAATTGAAAAGTCACAGAAAAAGCCCAAACGGTCCAGGCTCCGACCGGGAAAGAGTACATAGTGATATAGACTGTGGACCGAGGTCCTCCAGTCCACAGCCATAAAACGGTCGACCGCCCAAAAAGGACCAGTCGACCGGTTCTGCTGTGTTTTTTGAAACAGAAACTAAAACGGTCGACCGCCCAAAAAGGACCAGTCGACCGGTTTATGTGTTTTTGCACATAACGACTATTTTTCTGGAATTTTCAATTCAACCAATTGACCGGTGATTTTTGACATGTCGACCGTTTCCGAAACAGCTGGCTTTTTCCTGAAGGGTTGCTTCCATTCATCAATAGTTTTCTTTTCAATTTTCAATTGAAACGGATGCAATCTTTTGTAAAAACTCTTCATGAAGGAATGCGACTATTCTACACTATAAATAGACTTGAAATCATACTTTCAAATCACCGATTCTTGCTGTAAATTCTTATCTTACTTTCTAAATATTCTTGCATTCTAAAAGCTCTCAAATATTTCAATTGCTTATTGAATCATTGAAATTATTTCATATCTCTTGATTTAATAAGTAATATACTTCCTTAAATCTACGCATTCAAAGTATATACTTGAGGATCAGATTATAGGAAGATTGTACTCAAACTGTTGACTATCCATGTTGAAACAAGAACACAAAGCAGAAGCCAAAACCATTGTATCAGTTGAAGTCCTGTGTGTGATCAGGCAAGTGTTGAAGTCCTCGTGTTGTTAGAGGCATAAAATCCCGTTCGGCTGCTCGGGTATTGTGAACCTGTTCCTCCGGGTGAAGTGAGGTAGTTGTTTAGTGAAAATCCAGTGAGAAGTCTGGGACTAGACTTAGGACAGTGCTCCGAACCAGTATAAAATCCCTAATGTAATTTTATTTTTATTTTTTACTGCATTTACTATCATACAGTTCTGTGCTTGTTTATTACTTCATACTTGACTAATGTTTGTCATATTACACGATCCTTGTGAGTGTACTATTACTTGACAAGTACACGCACGCACTTTCATTCTTTTGTTGTATAGTGGATCGACTATGACCACTATCTTGTATTTACGCTCATGTGTTATATTCATATCTTAGTGATGTGAATATCTGTGTTTGACTCTGATTATTTGATATGTATTTTATATTTCTTCTGAATTATATATATCCGCTATGTAGTAGTTTTGAACTTGAATTAGATGTGTCAGATTTCCTCAAGAGATTTGAAAAGTAAGACCACATTATCTGATACATTTATCACTCGTTCAACGCTATTATACAGATGGTCGTTCCTCAACGGCCTTATTCTTTGGGTTAGTTGACATCATTGCTTTCAATGACCTTGGCTAATGCGAGTATAGAGGTGGGGCGTTACAGTCTTCCTCACCCACTCAGAAAATATGAGTATGACAGCTAGCTCTATAGGTTTATTTATAGATCTCCAAATAGATCACATTCGTATGATTTAAAATAAAATAATTTACACTGATCGAACACTATAGAACACGTCATCTTTAACAGGCCTTGGTCGACACATACTATGGGTGGGTCGACCCAACACATATGTGGGTCAACACTTGGTCGACCCAACCCATACATGTGTCGAACCAAACGCGTGTCAGTGTGTGGCCACGTTATTTTTGGCTTGTTTTTATTTACTTTGAAAGTTGGTTCCCAACGTTATTATGCTTTCCAAATTTACTTATTTTTCTTCCACTTTTATCATGTGTCTAATTTCAGATACCAACACATACAATTCAGGAATTAACGCATGAATATATGTTTAAAACGAATGTCTTTATGCACATTTACTGCTATAAATATTTTCTGACACAAGACTTCAAACGTAAATAATTTTTCCATCTGAACACCATTTTGAATATATTTTATATGTAATTTGGTTAGAAAATATCTACGAATGCAATGGTATATGTTTCATAACCAAATTCTGACAATTCTAAAAATATCTATTTTTAATTATTAATTATTTCTGCAATTAATTTGTGTGACGATTGCCCACAACTCCTGCACTTAACAAGAGGAATAATGCGCTGAAAGATATGCCAGATAGCTATGGACGATCATCAAGGTAGAAATAATACAAGTGGAACCTGTCGTATAACTCACATCGCAAGTATAAAATACAATAGAACATATACAACAGACAATAATAGTGAAGCAGAATTTTAACTTTCGTATCATCATGAATCATCTAAACATCAAACTGGATACAACATCAAATTCTTTACAATGTGCCTCACTACAAGTCACTCATATAATGCATTTAACAACGAGAAACAACAATAGTTGATAGTAGGAAATAATACACCAATCTCCTGCTCATCTTCGCTCAGCAACATCGTCCTCATCAAGATCCACTACCTATCACCTACTATTCAGTCGGCCCATCCCCAACAGGATGAACAACCCAAGGTAATAAGAAGGTGGCATAAAACCTTGAGTCAGACAATAGTCTTAATGAGCAATAAAATAACTATCTAACATTTTCAATCATGTATATGAGAATAGGCAGATTAATCAACTAATCTACCAACATCAACAGAGAAGAACCCAAACCTATCTTCCCTACATTCGACAATGATATCCTTTACAACAATCAAGTAGAAATAAATAGTACTTTCATGGCAACCAGTTATCAAGCGTAGACCATCCTAATCGATATCAACATTTCCCAAGCACAAGCCCCGAAGGCCTAAACCAACATTAGACAAGCACCCAAGAGATGTCTCCTTTGACGTCGAATAATCAACACAAGATGATACAAGCGAAACAATCATCCATGAATCCAGCTATCACTGCCAATCTTGCTTTGAAACCATTGTTCATCGTATAACCGGCTAAACATCATGTTGTCCGTCAATAGCTAATGGTAACCCCGATTCTAGCAAAAACTCCATACGCCTTTCATCGCTACATACCTAGCCTTTTCATTTCTACCCAGAGTACTAGATTAATCATCTGGTCTTTTAGGCGTCCCTACTGTACCACTTCTTTGAGTCCGCTAGAACCTATGACCACGATAATTCCTTAGGCTTCGATATTTCTAATTGTCGTCATAGGCGACCATTAGCAAGCTAAAATCATCTTGAGAAGCCATTATCCATGAGCTCAAATCATCTTGAGTCGTCTTCACAATCGTTGCATTTTATCGATTAACTAATGTTTTAAAACACTTTGATAATTACTACCTGAATTTACGTTAATGCCATGATCGTCGTCGATCCAAAAATATGCATCGTTTGGTCGATAATGCATTTCATAGCATTTTCAGCCTTTCTGCTATGAGAAACATACTACAGCGTTTAATTCATTCTTTTACAGCGTTTCAAAAATGCTACCATATCTCCTGGCTTGATCCAGGCCCTCTGAATCAATTTTCATACTACAACGTTTAAAACCGCTTTCCACAGCATTTTGAAATGCTATCATATTTGCCCGATCCATCCTTGATCGGCTAGCCCGATCCATCCTGGATCAGCTAGCCTGATCCACCAAAAACAACTCAAAAACACGTATGCAACACCATGTTTTTACTGCCCGATCCATGCTCCAGAACTTCCCCGTTCCATCCCTTTTCCATAGCGTTTCTGGAAAGGCTATAAAAAGTCCGCCCGATCCAGCCAAGAAAATACTTGCTTGATCCATGTTTTTAAGCCCCATCCATGCTCCTGAACTTGCCCGATGCTCCCTTTTTCATAGCATTTCCGGAAATGCTATAAAATGTCCGCCTGATCCAGCCAAGAAAATACTTGCTTTATCCATGTTTTTGACCTGATTCATCGATTTTTCTCATGCGCAATACTACCCAATCCATGCCAGATCAGCTCTGCCCGATCCATACTTTTCGCAGCGTTTAACAAACGTTGTCATACCCAGAAGATTCAGCCTTTGCCAGATCCATCGAAACACGCCCAATCCATCATTTTTTCATGCCAATCCACTGATTTTTGGTGACCAATACACCCTAGAATATGTGCCATATCCATGACTTTCTACAGTGTTTGTAAAACGATGTTAAACATGAAAATTCATCATTTGCCAAATCTCGACGATCCAAGCCCAAAACTTTCCCAAACACCACCGATCCAGTCCATGCATGCGCACCAAATCTCCAACTAAAACACATTTGAATTCGATTTGATTTCGTACATGAAAACCAATTCGATTTCAACATTTACAACAATGATTCAACAACAAAATCAACCAATTATCAATCCAACACAAGTACATTAAACAACATATGAAATTACCGTTTATAAGTTGCTAAATTAAATCCTATGGTGATTCAAATTGAAGTCACACATACCGTGGTGTAGGTCTAAGTGAAAACAATTTGAAATGACGAAAATAAGATTGTACATCCCATATACTCGATTGAATCAGTGTGAGAGATGCTTATCACTCACCAAATCAATAGCTTGAAAACTACTAATCTCTAACTTGGACAGCGAAGAACGATGAAGAACGGCCTTTGAATCAATCACTTTGATGCGATCTACCTTTCATCGATGTTGATCTTCGATCTTCTAATCTAGATCTATGTTTTTAACGGAGGAGAGAGATATTTTATTGAGTAAGGAGGATCACGAGCTCAACCAAACGAGAGAAATGAAGAAA
Organism: Allium sativum; assembly: GCA_030737875.1. Classification (NCBI taxonomy): domain Eukaryota; kingdom Viridiplantae; phylum Streptophyta; class Magnoliopsida; order Asparagales; family Amaryllidaceae; genus Allium; species Allium sativum. The sequence continues at coordinate 521,286,590 of CM060924.1, read as the reverse complement.
CTAAGCTATTCTCCACGCCTCTAATCCTATTTATAGCCAAGAGCCCAAGCCTTTGTGGGCCCCACAAATCAGCCTACTAATTACCAATTAGCCTGGACATAAATTTGTAGCACTAAAACAATGATTTCTCCCAAACCGCTGAACCAAATCTTTTATGTGACCACTCTACGGGATTGGAAACACCATTTCCTTTCCAATGAAATCAACCTCGGCACTTGATTCGATCCCAGTCAAAAGTTATACCCTATAAAAAACTGATAGGGAAAAACGTACGAAATGGATTTTTCACTTCACTTTTATGCACCTTTTTCCTTGTACTTGGAACCTTTCATCACTATTCTATAGAAATTCCTATTTTATTTTCCAAGCACAGTTTGCATAAGAAGAATTTCTTTTTCAATTCCTCAAACTTATTTTGGAAGAATTTATTTTCTCTTGTTGTTCTCATTTACTAGAGTTACTGTCTTGTTAGTTTTCTAAAAAAATTGTTTGTTCTTCCTTTTAGTTAATCCTCTTTTGCTTTCACTTCCATTTTATTTACAATATTTAATGTCTTTATTTCTTTTTAATGATCAACACAAGAACCTAGAAAGAGAATATCATACTAAACTATTATATTTTTCAATAATAAAATAGAATACTACATAGGAGTGCAAATTTGTACTATAAAAACATGCTCTACTACAATCACTACTAGGTGAAAGATACAACGACTAAATATGGGTACCTACAAGGACTAAGAGGCCTAGGACCATGTCCCACTAACATAAAAAGGTCAACATCACCGAATCTAGACAACCATAGTGTTCTTCCTTTCCATCAATCACTCTCTACCAACTTATGTCGCATACCCCTAGTTCTTGTTTCACTATAGATTATGGAAACATGACAAACCTTCTCATTTCCTCAAGAAATTAATGCTGAAAAATGATTTCCATTAATTATAAACCATATCATAATTTCACTTATAGAAAAATCCTAAACTTGCTCTTTCCAATGTATTTCCTCTTTATCCTTTTCACAAAAACCATGCAAGTTTAAAATTACCTCAAACTTCTCTCAATTAAAAAATAACCACATAAGAAACGTGTTTCAAAATTTCTGTTATCTCAATTCACTTACATTGTTGTATAACCTCTGAGTGTTTACCATTTCTCGTTCTTACAACTTAATTTCTCCCTTAAGACTTTTTATGATCACCACTCAAATTTTAAAGTTTACTCATGTACAAATATAATTCCTCATACCTTTACTAATTTTTTTATGCATATTACTAGAATCGTTACTAAGCCATCTTTATTTTTTTTATCTTCTCAAAACTTTTCTCAAAATTAAAAAAGGGGTATGCACTTTAACTCAATTTGAGCTCTTATTTATTTTAATACACGTTTCTTTTTAAAGAAGAATTAATAAGATTAAATTTCTATGAATCAAGTTACAAAAAAAGCTTCACAAAAAACTAAAAAAAATTGGCACACCTTTGTACTTTTGAAGTTTTTACCGTTGTGTATAATATCTTCACACGTTCTCTTTCTTCCCTTGTTCTACTCTGGCTGTGCTTCTCACCTTGCCTCTCGCCGCTCCTTCCTCTCCACCGTCCTACGTTTTCTCACTCCTCTCCATCAAGCCCTGTTCACCTTTCCATCCTACCTACACCATGAGATGCGCTCCGCCCATTTAACCTCTGGCCAACCTCGGCTCCACCAACCCCCTGGCATTCTCCCATTTGTCTTATAAGGACTGCCATTTGGTTGGATAGCACAGCCAACAATGGCATCCACTGTTGATCTCAACTTCTGTCCTTTTCCCATCCCGTCCTTCCCCTCTTATGTTTCATCTACCACTGCTGATCCATTTGGCTCCCAAGCACTTGCTCCTATAGCATCTGCTCCGCTCCCTTTACGTGCTGCGCTGAAAAGCTTCTCAAATGTAGTCACTAGCCAACCCAAAAGTTGTAGGCCTAAATCCTATTTCAAGCAGGAACCAACGTTCTTTTTCTCGGTTGAGCAAATCTCTAGATTTAGTAGTCCGCTTTAACATTCGCTTATTGGTAGATTTACTACTACATGTCCTCCGGTCGAATAAATCCATAAAGTTTTCATGAAATTCTCTTTGATTTATCAAGCAAAGATTGATGTTATAAATGATCGACATATACTTACTTAGTTATTTAATGAAGAGGATTACCTCCAGTTGACACGCTTTTTGGTCAAAGTTGTCACACACCAAGATTTTGGTTAGCGATGCGCTCAAGTTTCGAGAACGTCGTCATATAACACAAAGCGATTTGGTTGAAGCCGCGACATGTTCAGAAAAGGTTTGGAAATAGTGTCGACTCGTAAAATCATCGTTGATGGACTTGGAAAAACTGGCATGGTAAAGATACGTAATTGACTCGGTCCGATTAGCTTAAAATGCTTAAACGTGTCGTTCCGATTGCTTGGGAAAAACTCATCACGGAAAAATATATGGATTTTGGTACAAATTGGTGTCGCACACTCAAAAACAGCTCATCAGCATAGCAAAATCACGAAAAATGTCTTGTGCAACTCATAACATCAAAATCTGGCACTTGGAAAAATTCTAGTTTGGTACGTTCAAAATAGGTGATCGACACCTGAAAATCATCAAAAACCGCATGTTTGTGGTTGAATGATCACATCTAGTAAAGTGGTCGATCATTTGCCTTAGCACGAACAGAGGGGTGATTGGTATAGGAAGATGGATATTTTCTACGATCACGCATCGGGTTGATCAGCATTCGAATTTTGGCAAATTTGGCAAGTTCGGCATGCTAGAATTCAGTGATCAACAACTGTGGATCATCTCCAATTCATGTGTGCAACTCTACCCCGGCAATTCTAGAAATATGTCATGGCTCCTAGGAAATTCGTATACTTTATTTTAGCATCACAAAGGGATGCAAAAAATCCTTGATCACATTGGCATTTCGTACCTGATCCTTGTGTTCGCATAAGGAGAAGCTGCTTGGCAATTTGATGGGATGTGAAGATCTAGCAAGCAAAGGGATATGCTTTTTGGGTCATACGATGGATGCGATTTTCCTTGGATTGCATCAGTTAGGATGAAAAAATTCCCTTGTGCAATATGAAGAAATGGGATGCAATTTCTGAACTGGCATGGGATGCGAAATCTAGTAGAAAATGCCAAAAACTTTGGCACAAGGTGCAAACACATGCGGATCATGGTTTTTATGCTAAGCAACACATTTTTGACAAGGATTTTTGGGATGTGTATTTTGGCAAATCTCCGAGATGCGAAATTTCCTATCCCGCTGGCCTGGGATATGAAATTTCCTGCTGTGGTCCCCAAAATTCAACTATAAATACCCCTAAGCTTGGCATTCAAAGGGGTTGCCTCATTTACTCTCTTCCTACACTTTGGCATACATGATTGAAGCTCTCTCACACCATTAATGGCTTCCATCATCTTCCCCATGGATTTTGGAATTCTTTTGGAATTTTAAACGTTGCACAAACGTTTCCATACAACATTTGGACATTTACACTACTTCTGGACTGTTTTGGACATCTTTGGATTTTCTAGGACATTGAAGCTACTTGTTGGACATTGCTCCATATTTTTTCTCAACAAAAAAGAAAAGCATTATGGTCAAAGTTCAGAATAAACAAATATTTTGTTGTTTTATTGTAACATTTTGCATGCAAATATTGTCCGAACTTTTACAACAGTTGCGATCAGCTATTATATAATGAATATTTACTATAAAGTGGACGTAGGCATTAGTGCTAAACCACTATAAAAAGTTGTGCTCTCCCTGTGTTTTATTACTTTGGATTTGCATTATTGCTTTTTGCAAAACTTACACTCGGGCGTTGGTGTGCGCGAATAGCGACAATTCCCTACGTCAACACTTTAGCACGCCAGGAAGGAGGCACACAAATTTGACTTCTTCTTTGGATTGGATTCTTGGATTTTTCTTTGGATTTCAACTTTTGTTTCGGTTTTTGACTTCGACTTTGTTTTCAGTTTTTAGCTTCGACTATTTTACTAGCTTTTCATCATAGTTAAGTGCAAGAAGCTCGACGCTATTGCTGAAGCTCAAGGTGCAGGAGGTGAGGGAAGTCAAGAACTTTCTTTGACTGGAGTTACCTCGAATCATGTCACCCATGACGATGTCGACGGGATGATTAAGAATTTGGCTACAGATTTGAACGCTTAACTCGTGCGCCATGAAGAAGCTTTTACTACCATTCTCGCTTGGATTGAAGACAAGATACGAAGCTTTGGAAGACCAACTTGCCAAGCAGATATTAGTGGAACAAGGACTTGGCAGCATCCCCACAAACTAATCAACCAGACAACGCTGATCCTCAGAGCGGTGGAGGTCACGCTACATTTGGGGGCACCCCTAATCCTGACATATCTCTAACCCATGATGCTTTGGTTAGTCAAGTTGTGGGCTTCGCTGTTGGTAATGTTGTTCAAGTGCCGGTGCGTGCAACTTTGGGTGGTAGTGCTTCCACGGTTCTGGGAGTCAGGATTTTTCTCGATGTGGCTCCTCGGGTTGGAATTCAACCAGATATTCTTTATGCTAATCACCTGATTCCTAATTTGGAATTATACATTGGGGGCACTAGTGTCTCTTTGGATTATCTAAATCGGTTGCTTTCTTTTGGTAATGGGTCTCAAATCACAGATGTCATTCGTCGATTCACTCGAAGCGGTGCCTCTTCTTCAGACTTATATTGTGTAATTAGCATTCCATTCTCTTTGGATATAAAGAATTCTCACAACCCACCTGATTTCAAACTACTAGTGTTGGAAGCTTATGATGATTGAAAGGATCCGACTGCTCGATGGGTTATGTTCGTCATATGGAAGTCCTCTCTGCTTCAGAAAGTGTCATAGCAAAGTGTTTTCTGCTTTACTTGATAAATATTGTTGCTATGTGGTTCAGGCAGCTAGAGATGGACTCTATCAATTCTTGGAATACTTTGATTAGAAGGTTTTTGGAACAATTCAGAATCAATATTACTCTCCCGAAAAGTGACATGACTCTAAATTGCATTAAGAAGAAGTCCGACGAGACTCTGCGTAAAACTTGAAACTTATTAATGCTGCAATGGCTTCAATCGACTGATCCGACCCGTCTATGGTTTTGATGGTCATAGTTTCTGATGTTTTGGACAAATCTAACATCAAGACTTCTTTGCATTGGGACCCACCGAGGGATCTTAGCGAGTTCTATTTTGAAGCTGAAAGATTCCTTCGGGAAGAGGATGTGAAAACTAATAAAAAGGTTCTCAAACCTAATATGGTTAATGGCGGGAAATCGTCTGATTCAAGAGAAGCAAAGGTTTATGGTGCTAGTAAACCTTCGTCTAGAAATGAACGCAACAAAGCTTGGAAACAACCTAAGTCCCCATCTTATTCGGAGCTTACTCTCACCCTCAAGGAGATTTACTTGGAAGTTCATCCCGTTGCTCATTTCAGAAAGCCTCTCGCAAGGGGTCAACTAAAAGAGAGAAAGAAACTGGTCGGCATTGCTTGTTTCACGATCTCGATGGTCATGATACGAACAATTGTTGATGTCTCAAGGATATGATCAAAGAGCATGACAGACGGCAGATCTACCATGGTTTGTTCGGAATCGGTTGTGGTACGAGGACAGGCACAACCCCGTTATGGAACTTAGGATAGGCATGGCACCAGCACTCTTTCTGGTGACATTGTTATCAGTTGAACCCCTTATTGGATCTAATGTCTTAGACGCAAGTCTCCTCGGCATCAATATCTTTCAGCTTGCGGCTTCTGATCTTCTGGCTTTGGGGATATTTTGGTTTCTTGGTCTTGGTTTTGCTTGATCGTCTATATAATAGCCTTGGATTTTTGGTATCTTGGATTTGGTTCTTATGGATTCTCTAGTTTCTTAGATTTTTGTTTTCCAAGCCTTCGGTGCTTTGGCTTTAAATTTTGGCTTTATTTGGTTTCTCAGATTCTGGATTCATGGCACTTAGATGATGGGCTTCTCACTTATGGCTCTCTTACTTTTGGTTTTTCGGCTTTTGGATCTTTTGAGTTTCTTGAGCCTATGGCATTTGCTCCCTTGGCTTTCTCTGTATTTGGTAATTTGGGTCTTGGCATATGGTTTTGGTTTTAAGGACTAAGGTCCTCTAGATGTATCTTTCCTTTCCTATTATTTTGGTTATTTAGGTTGAAAGATGGTTAAGTCAGCATCCCCATGTACGGTAACAAGCATCCCTAGGCATGCTTTTTGTTTGATAGTATACCATCACCCCTATGGTTACTAATGAAAAGTTTTCTTTTCCAAGCTTTGGAATTTTGAATGGCTAAGTTTTCTTACCCATGTGACGGGACAGGTAAGTTACTAGGCATGCTCTTTGTGAATGATAAACCATTCTCTTTCCCTCACGAATGAATTTAAAGACAAAAAAAATCCAAGTCTGCCTACCCATGCATGGGGGCAGGCCAGCCCCCTAGGTATGCTCTTAACGGACGACGAAACGTTGTGTTTTCTTCCCGGCTTTACTAAAAAAAATTAACTTTCATAACTTTAATAAGATTACTTTGCAAAGTAAGGATGCTTGCTTGTGAGATATGAAACCGGAACCTAGATTGCAAACTTCAATATGCACTGGCTATCTTGGCCTCGTGTCCTACTTGGACAAGATTGCCTTGATCTATGGTGAGATAGGATCTTGAGCGTCTGGTCGGCCGATCATACTCGTTGGTTTCTGGATCGTCTTGTCAACACGATTCATATGGTTATATCGGGTGGGCGTTTCAGTGATGCGACAAGATTATTCACTCATGGCTATCTTGGCCTCTTGTCCTACTTCGACAAAATTGCCTCGAGCTGTGGCAAGCCACGGGTCTCAAGCATCTAGTCGGTGGATCTTGCTCGTTTGGTTATTGGATCATCTCAACAAGGCGATTCATTTAGTTATTCTGGTTATTCTAGTTACTCTAGCTATTGTGCTTATTCTGCCTATTCTAGCTATTCCGGCTATTTTGCTTATTTTGCCTATTCTCGTTATCTCTAAAAATGTTCAAGGCTAATTGTTAGCTTTCATCATATTTCAAGCTATCTAGTTCTATGGTTTATTGGCATTGTATTTTTGGTTAATATGATTCGGCGTAATCGTGGTTCTTTAGTTTTTTGTTTATAGAAGTTCGCTCTGGACATCATTTGGCTTTGTTGTCTAGATTTCTAATTTTCTCGCAAAGCACATCTTCCTTCGATCAAGCAAGACATGGTTTGGGGGCTAAAGTTTTGACACACTTTTTGGTCAAAGCTGTCATATGCCAAGATTTTCGTTAGCGATGTCCTCAAGTTTCGAGAATCTCATCTGAAAACACAAAGTGATTTGATTGAATTTGCGACGTGTTCGGAAAAGGTTTGGAAATAGCGTCGATTCGTAAAATCGTCGTCGATGGAATTGCAAAAACTGGCATGGTAAAGATACGTGATCGACTCGATCTGATCAGGTAAAAATGCTTGAGCGTGTTGGTCCGATCACGTGGCAAAACTCATGGTGGAAAAATATATGGATTTTGATAAAAAGTAGTGTCGCGCACTCTAAAAAAATTGATCGACATGGAACGATCACGAAAAGTGGCTTACGCGACTCACGACATCAAAATCTGGCACTTGGCAAAATTCTTGTTTGCTACGTTCAAAATTAGGTGATAGACACATGAAAATCATCAAAAACCGCGTGTTTGTGCTTGACTGATCACGTTTGGTAAAGTGGTCAATCATTTGGCTTGGCACAAAAAATGGGGTGATCGGCATGGGAAAATGGTTATTTTCCAGGATTACACATCTAGTAGATTACCATTGTAATTTTTGCTAATTTGGAAAGTTCACCATACCAGAATTCGGTGACAACTTCTTACTTTAAGGCCCCAAGCCTCTCCAAGCACAGCATAAGTCTATTCTGTTTGATGGGGAGACTCTCTGGATTGATATTTAGCGAATGGCACAAAAAAGATGGAGAAATCCCACACTTGTCAGCATTGGTCACAAATACGTCCAAATTAGCTCATAGGAAATCCGTCCGTTCCCTCGTCCAAATGGAGATCCGACCTTCAAGACCTTGGTCGGGTCATCATCGTCAATCGGAATATCCACAGTTGTTTCGCTATGGTTCGCCTTTCTACATCCTGGTTCCTCATCCTCTCTGGGATCAATATCCTCGAACTGGTAATCTGGCAACTCTGGCCGGGATGGATACTTTATGTTCTACACTGAAGCCTCCCTAGCGGGTGAGGAGGTGTTCTTGGGATTTACATCATCTCCTAGGTGGATTGCCTTCCATTCTGCTAAGTAGCAGGCTCTTCTCATCACCTGGTCCCCCCGGACCATTCCTATTTCTGATTTAGTTGGGAACTTTAGCAGTATGCACCAAGGCACGATGCAGGTTCTAAATTCTGCGAGAGCTAGTCATCCCAAAAATGCATTATAAGGGGATTTAATGTTCATCACAAGAAACGGAAGAATCTGTACCCTCCTGGAATCTCCCTCACCAAATTCCACCGGCTGTTCAACTACTCCTAGCGGTGTAGTCGTCTAACTATTAAAGCCACGTAACCAGCATGTGCATGGATTTACATCTCTGGTTTCTAACTTCATCTGGTCAAAATCTTTCTTGAAAGGGATTTTAACAAAACTTCCACAGTCTACCAAAATCTTCTGTACCGTTGTTGGGCCAATCACAATTGATATTACCAAAGTATCTATGCTTGGTGTTTCTACTCCTACTCTCCCCCGATTGCATAATACAATGTCTTCTGTCATTGTTCTCTATTGTTTAATTGGTGTAGCATCCTCGGGAATACTGCACTACTCTACATCAAGATGCTTTACTATGTTGACATATTGTTCCATAGTTCTGGTACTAAAATCCGTCGGGTGAGGTTAGACGGCGACGGTGTTGATGAATATTCCCTTTCCTTTCTACTAGGTTGTAACTCTAGGAGCTACCTGTCTTTGATTCGGAGCAGATCCTCCTTGCCCCCTGTCCCTTAAGGCAACCTTATATTCATCTAGCTTTCCTTCTCGCAATAATCTTTCTATCACATCTCTCAGATGTCGACACTCGTTTGTTGAATGGTCGTAAATCCCATGAAATAAGCAGTACTTTCCAGTTTCTCGCACTTATTCTATTGAATCTCTAGGCGGGGGTTTCTTGTATTGCATTATAAGTATCCAGATGAATGTTTTCTAGGGTATCGTTCAATGGCGTGTAAGTATTGAAAAATTGGAACTAGGGACTTTTCTTGAAATCACCCCTTCTATTCATGTTCCTTTTGTTGTTGTTCTTGCCCTGGGAAGCATACCCTTCATTTTGATTGCCAACACTGACTTCAACCTTATCGGAACTATCACCGAACTACTTATGGCGACATTGCTCTGGATTTCTTCCCTCACAACTTCCCTAGTTCTTATCTAGCAATTTAATTATACTAGTTCTTTCCACAAGCATATTTTTGATTTTTCATGAAACAATACAATGGTCTGAGGATGTTTTCTGACCAGATATCTCTCAAACTCAGTATATTTGTCTACCCCGTTTATCATCGCCATCAGAATAGTCTCGAGGTTAGGATTTCTTACCTTGGTGACAACATTATGAAAACGGTCCAAGTACCCCATATGTGTTTCTCCAGGGGCTTGTTTAACCATCGAGAGCTCTACGACACTCTTGAATTTTTTAGCTTGCAGTCGGAACTAGTTAAGAAGCTTTTCGCTCAAATCCTAGAAGTTTGGAACTGATTGAGGTGGAAGTCGGGTGAACCACATCACAACAGCATCTTCCAGATATATCAGAAAAGCCTTACACATTATAGCATTAAGAGCCACTGCGGCATTCATATACCATGAACAACGCATCAGATGCTATTATGGATCAGTTCTTCCTAAATAATAGTTCATCGTGGGTAAGTTGAATCGCCTTGATATCATCCGTGAAAGGTGTATAGATTCGATCTATACCCCAGTCTTCATTGGTATAGCCCCGACTGGCACTCATTATTTGGTGGACCATCGCTGCCACCTCTGCATTGGTCAAGGCATGTTCAGGTTCAGCACTTCCAGCTCTTCAAGAAGCTCCTGCTCATGTCTAAGGAAACATCACCTAAGTCACCGTCTGAGCAGAGTTTCCATTCACCTACAGTCCCGATCAGTCACAGGACGAGTGGGTTAGAGAAATTGAGTTTGAGTTGTTGGGGTAATGTTTAGATCCTTAGAAAGGATATAAGATCCACACATCGGTAGTATCATAATATTTGATGGGCTAGGACCATTACGTCCAACACAAACTGTTGCATCATCTCGAGAACCCAGTGAGCCAAACCGGACATACTCGAGATTCTCAGGCCTTTCTGGAGGTCTCCTTTGGAATGGATGGCGTTCAATTTCCTCAGAAAAAGACGAGTCTCATGCTTCTAAGCGATGAGTAGGTGACGGTGTTCTTTGTCTTTGAAGTTCTTCCATCTTCCTAACCATTGTATTCATATCATTAGGGATCGCAGTGTTGTCCCGTCTCTAGGCTTCTAGCTCAACATTTGTCTCTTCCAAACCGGCGAGTAAGCGTGAAAATTCATTTTACGAAACAGGTATTGAAGAAGCATGTTGTTTGACAACGGGAACAACAGCTCCATATGTTCCCTCATCGGGTTGGGTCGAATTTGACACGGGCATGTTCGACCCGGGTTAATTTGACCCGCAGGCCTGGTCTGCAACCACGACCTGTTATCTATGTTGACTCCCTTCGCTCAGTTCATTCCTTTGGGGAGTTTGTTGATTCTTATCTTTTCTCGGAGCCATGGTAACCAAACTTGTTGAAATCGTTGAAAACATCGAAAATGATGGAATACAGATTATTTGTTCAGACTTGGTGATCTGAACGGTAGAAAAACAATCCAAAAGGCTTAGAACCCGAACTTATCAGTGAAAGCACCAAATTATTTGACCAAAGGTTGGCTCGAACACCCAGTTGACTAGATTTTGTAGAGAATAATGAAGAAATAAAGACTAAAAACAAGAAAAAACAAGCAAACACACAAAAATTTATAGTGGTTTAGCTTTATAGATCCTATATCCACTTTATAATTCTTCAATTCAGTATAGAATTATAAATATAATGCTTTAATTCACTCAAACACTCGAAATACAATCGATTTCTCTCTATATTGATTTCCACTCAAAAATCACTCATATGCGATCGGGTAGAATGGCAATGGTGGCCGAGTACAGAGTGTTTAAATTTCTGAGTGGTAAAAGATCCTTATTTCTGGCTCAAGTTAGGTGTATATAGGAATCAAATAGGGTTGTTGAAGGGAACGATTACTAAAGTGTAAGAACTCCGGTTTAATAGGTGTACAGTTAGTGATGTTCGTGGGTCAGAGTTCATGGCCACGTGGCATCAGGTCCATGTTATTAGGAAGAAATGGTGATAGTGGGTTGTTTACTTGTGCGGTATCTAGGACAACAGCGGTCGAGTCGAATCCATTCGACCTGATGAGTTCTTTCGATATGAAAAGGCCTTAACATCATTCGAGTAGTAGGCTTGTTCTCCCATTCAACCCGACATTCCATCCTCGAATTCGATACGAAGCTCCCCCATTAAACCGACTTGGTTCTTACCCTTTACACATATAATCGTAGTTATCTGAACTTTCGGGTGGCCTAGTCACAAAGTAGGCCGACACTTAACTTGTTGGTCACGTTATAAACTTGTTAAATTCAATAATGGATGCTTGAATTGGTGTTACTAGTTTTTGAAAATTATTAGTTTAATTGAATATTTTCTTCTATCATAATGAATAACAATAGATATACTGATGTATTAAATTGAATGATTTTATTTCAGGTAACCTATTTGGATGCATGGATTAATAGGTTAGAGGGATCAAAATGGATTCCTCACCAGTAGTTGCTAAATTTTATATATATTATAGTCTATGTTCAAATATGAATTTGTGATGCATGAAATGACGGGTTGGAGGAATCCGACAGGATTCCTCACTAATATTGATAACATTTATCAGTATGATTGGATGTTTGCGATTTAGCGTGAAATTGGGTAATATTTCACGTTTTGGTACTTTAGTAAACATTTGCCTCTTTAGTACCGTCGATAAAATAAAAGATTTTTGGAATCAATGTTAAATCGAATCTAAACATTTTTAAAATAATTATATACATATATATGGATTTGAAACGCAACGTTTGTTTTAAAAGTAATTGCCGAAGTTTTATTTATGTTTTTAAAATCATTTAAATAATAAATAATGAAAATTCTAAGATATTATTAAATAAATGGTTACGTGTTATATAACTAGTCGTACTAATGAATTTAAGTATAATGATCGTGTTAATAGCATTAAAATGTCGTAAATGGAACTTATAAGATTTCAAAGTGTTTAAACAGGTTAAAGGAATCGTCAAGAATATGAGGATTGATTAAAAGAGTTGAAAAGTGATTTTTTGTAAGTAATGAACATTTTTGCAAATATTGTTTATAAATACTCAAAATGTGATTACAAAGTGTTTCGTGAATGAAATTAGCGAATATATGGAATTAAAAATGGAATGTGAATATAGACTTGTAAGTTTAATATGAAACCAATATTTAGTATTGGTTTCGGAGCCTAATATTTGAAATGATTTAGTAAATGGATATCGATTGGAGTTGAAAATTTATAACATTGGTTCGTAAGACTTAGAGAATTTTTTGAAAAAGCAAGTTGGAAATTATTGCACTAGTTTTGAGAATGAACAGTCGTTTGTTCAATGATATTGTAAAGGAAGTTAAATGAGTTTTGAAAAGTAAACCTAAATGCCAAGTTATTGATAAACATAAATTTTAATAATAAAGATCATTGTTTCGTTTATAATAAGGAATTCATAAACCGTACCACTATTGTCATGAGAATATTCTAAAGGAATATGATGTGGTTTTTTAGAAATTGGAACCTGTTTCATGTTGGTTGAGTAGATTAACTTTCAAGGTGTCAATCTGATGTTGGTTCCGGCCTTCGGGGTTGTATACTTAGAGATTTATTCACTTACCAATTTACAATGAGAAATTAGTAAAGTAGAAGTAAATTATATTGAATATTCTTATATTAAAGAAGAAAAAGTGAAATGTTTTCCAAATATTGGAAGATCTAGAAATTTTAGTTAATGATTGGTTAATTAAAGAGGCAAAATGATGTTGGGTATTGAATCAGTGAATTTGTTTTCTTTTTATGAATGAATGGTTGTTTATTCGATAGTTAAATAATTGATTATTAAATCTGACCTATACGATTGTTGGTATGGAAAGACCGAGATTGAATTTATATTTGAAAACCATTCTGGACCAATAAATACGTGGAAGATCCTAATTGGAGATGGAGCACTTGAAGATTGTTAATCTTCATAAGTGAAAGGATTAATTGTCAAATCTCTCCGACTTTCTCCCAGAGATATTTCAACTGTGATTCTGTTTTTGTAATAACCCGGAAATCCGAGCCAATTTAATAATTTTATTTTGGCAAATTTGGTGAATTTTGAATATTTAAAATGAATTATTTTAAATAATAACGACGAGAAATTTATTTTGAATAGAATTAGAATGTATATATTTATATACATCGTCGTTAGAATATAAATATTTATTTATATATATAAAAGGAATTGAAAATGGCGCGGTAGTTCGATAATTCGATTTCAAATTTCAAATGAATGTACCGGGTGCAAAATAAACCGGATTATAGTGAAACCAAAAATATTTGAATCTATTTGAGAATGTCTTTCCAATGAATCCGAAAAATTGAAATTTCATAGTGGGAATAAAAAGTTACGTCCAGTTGAAATTTCAGAATAGTCGCTATGGAATTCTAGCCCTTAAAAATGGAAATTTTGCAAACGACCTCAGTTTTCGATGAAACCACTTTTGTTGGATCCGTGATGTCAAGTTATTGCTAGGTTTCAAAATTCATAATTTTTTGAATCAATATGTGAGCGTGGCAAAGGAAAACGCATTTGACCAGTTTTAGTTGATTTTAATCGACTGGAAAATGGCCATTTTTCAAACGATCTCAGAATTCGATGAAATTTGTTTTGTTAGGACCGTATCGTCAATACGAAGCTATAAAATATTTTTCGTGAATTTTTAGAGTCAATATGTGGCCCCGGTAAAATGAAATGTGCGTTCAAATTCAATATATAGAGTTATATGTTGATTTTGACGGAAACTGATCGAAACGAGATACATATCCCATTATGTTCGGAATGGGAGTAATTAGCTATGGACGACAGTCGGTGGGTTCGATTTCTAACTCAAAATAAAAAGTTGCTTTTTAAAATTAAATAATTAAATAAATAAAAATATTATAAAACCCCCTCCTTCACCTTTCTCTCCCTCACTCCCTCCCCGTTTAGAAAATCAATAAAAAGAAAAAGAAAAAAAAAACCCGCGCCGCCCTTACAGCATCCACCACCGCCTTGCCATCGACGACCCCCCCCCCCAGAACCTCGCCCCCGATCCACCAAACCGCTACCCCCCCTCCCTTCTCTATCGTCCCTACACTCTCTCCCTTCAATCGACGCCCCCTTGCGCCTAAAAACACCCTAGACTGAAACCCTAGCTAACGCTGCCGCCTTCCATCGATGCCCTCCCCCTGCGTGCCACCTCCCTTGCCGCCTACCGACGCTTTTGCTTTAATCCGAAACCAAGATCCAAAACACTGTAAGTCTTTGTTTATTTTAGTTATATATATATTTTTTCTTCTTTTCTTTTTCTGGTTTTATTTTTCTATAATGAAGAAGTTATATTTTTTATAACTATAAAAAAAGATTGATTTTAATGAACAAAAATATTGATTTTAATGAACAAAAAGATTGATTTTTAATGAATACAAAAGGTTTGACTTTTAATGAACGAAAGGTTGGATTTTTTATAAAGACAAAAGGTTGGATATTTATAAAAACAAAAGGTTGGATTGTTGGATTTTTATAAAGACGAAAGGTTGGATTTTTATAAAGAAAAAGGTTAGATCTTTGAAAGTAAAGATTAGATTTTTGACAATATAAAGAAGTGATTTTTAACATTCAAAAGATTCTATTTTTATTATATATGACGCGAAATAAAAATTCGATCCTTATATAAGAAGTAGAGATATAAAAATATAATTTTTATATAGAAAGAAGCATTGTAAAAATATATGATTTTTATATATGAAGTGCCATTATGAAAATATGATTTTTAATATAGGAACGTCATATTAAAAATGTGATTTTTCCCATGAACATCGGGAAAAGATCGCATTGAAATATTGGCTAAATTCGAACCGTTCAGAATTAAAGAATGACGGAGTGGAAACCCAAGGTGAGAACTCCTCACCTTTAATTTATTTCTAGTTTGAAATATTACTAGGATGCAGACGGTGTTTAGAAGCACCCGACACCCGTCGTCCACAGACCATGGATGACTTGTTTGTTTGATTGTTGTGTAGTGAAATTTGATTGTGAGATGGTGAATGAAATAAAATATTTTATAGTGGAAAATATTTTATAGTTAAAACTATGATTTTTAACGTATATATAAAAGAAATAAAAATAAAAAAATCGACGATTTGTTTATATACACTGATTTGACTAAAATTGATTAGGACGATAAATTTTACACATTGCCCAACTGCACAAATAAAAATTTGTGTTTGCTGATATGAAAACCCCACACGTGTATTGGGATGATATTTGACGTACACTAATCCCAATTGTTTAGTTGTATGTCAATCGGTGGGTTGACAGACTGTGTAAGCGTTAATTATTTATATTTAATGCTTATGAAATTGTGTGGTGCACTCTGGATGATGGTTGATTATTTATCGTTGCTATTATATATATATGTGTTGTAGAAAATCCATATAATTAACATTATATGGTAATTGATTGGGCCTCATTCCAATTTAGAAAATAAATTCATGTGTTGAACAGAAAATAAATTCATGTGTTGAATAGAATAAATATTCATGTGTTGAATAAAAGCCGTGTTGATTAGATTGACGCCATTTTGACGTGAACAATATTTATATCGATTTTATTCATTTTTCAATGAATATTGAAAGTGATTTCTAAATTGAAATGAATTGAAATTCGAATTAAATTGAAATGAATTGAAATTCGAATCAAAATTGAAATGAATTGAAATTCGGATCAAAATTGAAATGAATTGAAATTCGAATTAAATTGAAATTAATTGAAATTCGAATCAAAATTGAATTGAATTGAAATTCAATTTAAATTGAAATGAATTGAAATTTGAATTAAATTGAAATTCGAATTAAATTGAAATTGAATTGAAATTGATTTCAAATGAAATTAAAACGAATTTATATTGAAAAATTCAATCTTGATTTGAATTTGAAAAAGAAGTTGAAATCGTTTTGAAAACGAATTTAAACAATTTATAAAGTACATTTTGAAAGGAAATCGACGAAATATATATAATATATATATATTATATATAATGGATTGAATAGAACGCGCCGCGCCGCGGCAGTTCGCGAATTTCGACCATTGACTTCGAATGGATATTACGGGAGATCTGACCGTCGGATTCTCCTAAAACTGGAACTGTTGGGTTCATATCGAAAAGAGATTTCTAACGAATATTAGAAATTAGAAATCTAATGGTTGGATTTGGAATTATGTCCAAATCAAATTTGGAAAAGGTCGCTGTAAGTGCAGTTCGATGGTCGTTGATGGAAATCGACTGTACGGACCTTGATAAAATTATTAAAAATAGTAATAATTCGTGTAAAATCATAAGAAATGATTTGTGAAGAATTGGGATGGAAAATTCCATATTTGAAAAGATAAAAATAGATTTTTATCGAAATGAACTAGTTTTGAACTAGAATTATAATTCTATTTATTTTTAAAATAAATAAAGTGGATTTGAAATGGTTTTAAAAGTAACCAGAATTTCCAATAATTGAATTGGAATGGATTTGAATCGAAATTGTCTTCGGAATATTTAGATGTTGGATTTCGTGATGATACAGATATTGTTATGGGAATTTGAAAGATATATTAATATCGTTATTTCCAATACGATATTTGTTGGTCGTAGAATTTGATATTGAATATAAGCTGGTATATTTTCTATTCAGAGCCTTGTATTTAATATCAAATGGGATTTGGGTTTGTCGTGAATGGTGTCTTCATTAACACCGTTCTTAAACCCAGTTGAGAAAAAGATTAAATCTTTTTATTTAGATTTAATGAAGTGTACCAATTAAATGGTATTTAATTGGAATTGAATTTGAATTGATTTTTGGGTTTATCATGAACGGTGTTTTAAATAACACTTGTTCTCTAACCCGATAATTAATAGAATGTGATTTTGTGTTGTTGTGAACGGTATCTTCAATAAACCTGTTCTTAGACCTAACGGAGTTAAGGAAATCAGAAACTAACTGGAGATTAGTTAAGTTGATTGAAGGAAACTTAGGATCGAATTGCAGTGGAATCAATTAAAATCAGAAATCCTAATTCTGTAAATCGAACAAAATTAAATCAAAATAGGTACCTTTCTTCTTTGAATAGCAAGATCGAATGAAGCCCTAACTTTAATCGTTGAATCAAATTCCAGATCTGATCGAATCGAGTACTTGAATTCAAGCACCTCTATTGGAGATCCACAAGTGATGTATCCAAGAACGACGATCAAAACTCGAAGATGGAGATACGGTACTAGCCAATGATCTGATTTGGATCTAGGGTTTACCACTGTAGGTTTTTTTCGATCTAATCGACATCCATATTAAACAATTTAACGATTAAAATAAGTATCTATGCAGGAACAATATGTTAAACTCAATTTCAATTTCGATTTCATACCTGATTAATCCATGAAAAATTTGTCGAACTTCGATCTGGAAGGAGGTTTGGAAGCATCGAATCTTAGCATGTCAATCGCCATGCCTCCATAGATTAGTCCACATGAACGTTTTCCTTCTGATCGAATCAAAGAGGAGAAGGAATCATGGTGCTAGCTGCCATGATTAGGGTTTCACATTGAATTCTTGGGTATTGGTCTGATGTTGGTTTCGGCCTTCGGGGTTAATACTTAGGGAATTGCTCACTTGCTAATTTACGGTTAGGGACTGATTGAAATGTGATGTGATTTTGGGGTTTATCGTGAACCGTGTTTTTAATGACATCCATTTTTTAACCTAGTTAAAGATTAAAACTAAGTGGAGTTTTACTGAATCTTTAATTAGATTGAATGATCGAGAATGGAGTATCACCAGTTCGGCTCCAAGCGATAGTTAAATCTTTAATTAGATTTGAACGTGAAATGGTAATTTAATTTACCGATAACACCGTGGTGTTAGATATGAAGTATGACCAGTTTTACTTCATGGGATGAATAGGTGGGGATTGGGAAATAAAATAAATGATTACTTCAGTATGGTTCGCTAATCCCGACTAGTTTGAATTGATATTCAATGGAAGATTAAAGAATAAATTTAAAAGAATCTATCTTTGATAAAATTAATGGGAACCTTTCCCTAAGAATGTGAAATTTAGAAACTAACTGTAGGTTAGCCAAGTTGAATGGTTTCTAGGGTATTGATCTGATGTTGGTTTCGGCCTTCGGGGTTAATATTTGGGGAATTATTCTCTTGCTAATTTACGGTTAGTGACTGATGAATTGGAATGAGGCGTATGTTGTGTTTGTGTAACACTTATTTATTATATACACGAGTTACTCAGAAAGACCGGGTTTATCCCATTCTGAATAACTGATTCGACATGGTGTCAAAGAGGAAAACTGTGGTTGAAGACCGGAGGTCTTCACGTCGTTTGGATAATTACTGATGATGTTGATTGGGTCGTACACCCAAGAGGAGGGAATCAGTTGGTGATCGTCCAGACGTACTTGGAGATCGATGGATATGTGAGGTACAAGGTGACTCGGGTTTCGTTCAGACCCAGAACGAACTTGTAAATGGACTGTGTGTCTGACATTGGATTTCATTCTGTGTGACTGATATCGGTTGCATATAGTGGTTTGCCTGTGTGGCATGCTAAGATGCAAATGATCAAGGCTTCTGTTGATAAGCAGAGTCTTGTGGTTAACGATCAAAGCACGGCCTGTGTGGCATAACTTTGTGTAACGTGAATTCGCGAGCCTCACACCCCGGTTGTGAACCAGAAATGGAAGAGGACCTCAGGGAGGACATGCGTTTCCTTCTAGTTAGAAGTTGCGTCAGTAGTTTTACACGCCCTGACGAGTTTGACTTATGTGGTTGTTGCTGTTGAGAGGTGCCTCGGATATATCGGTGACTATGTGAAGCCGATGGAGTCATTCGTTGGCTCATTTATGCCCCAAAGGGCGGGGAAACGCAGTGTTCAGGCATTTTAATCCACATCGGTGGACCGACCCAGACGATCCAAGGGTCACTCGAGCTCTGATCCTGAGACTCGTACTAGACAGTCTCGAACGGTAGAGGACTATCTTTTGCCTCAGTTCACTGATGGAATTCCAATTTCAAAATCCGTGACTTTGCGGTTTTGATTATAGAGCCTAGTATGGCGACATAGTAGCATGGGATACTATGTCGTCTATGATTGATACGTAAGATTTGAAGTTGTTTTATACACTATGCATTTATTATAGTATCAAATGATTTCTTTTAAACGTACTAAGCATGTTTGGCTATTATAAGGGAAAACCCTATCCTCCGGCTTGCGTTGCATTGTGTGATAGGACCTGGGTCTTATAATAGTTTCATTTTTTTTATTTAGCATTGCGCTGTTTGTTTTATGCACTGGTATTCTTAGGAGGAAACCCGTTCCGTGTTATACGGTGTGGTCCCTTGATTTACCTAACTTGAAAATAAAGATTAATAATTGTTTTAGTTCTCACACCAGTCCCATGACTGACCTGGAGTTTATTGTTTTAGCCTAAACTCTGGGTGCCCTTATTTTGACACGGGCAGCTAGTAGTTTTGGTTTTGCAGATTTATATTCACATGATCCTGGTTTACAGCTGGAATGATATCCGAAAAGCTTTGTATCCGTATATCTCCTTCAGTTGTGTATTGTATTGTTTTTCCACTACGTTGTAACGTATTGTAATCTCTGATATTTTATAATATGTAATATTGATTCATACTCTGTATATTGTTGTGTTCTGATGAATTGTTGTAATAAGCAATGAAATGTTCTTCTGTCTGCGTTCTTTTGTGTGTTGTTCTCAAAGTATCCGCTCTTTCCTTACCGGGGAAGTTACGGGTACTTACAGTTGGTATCAGAGCTTTGGTTTACAGGGCTCGGAGAACAAGACACGTTAGAACCAAATGAAAGAATTCATTAGAAATTGGATTAGTAATATCCAATGAGAATGACTCGTTAGAGATGGGGTCAGTAGTATCCTAGAACGAGTGTGAAGAGTATATTTTTTAAAATGAAAACAATTTTTGTTTTGAAAATTTAAATCAATTATTCGTATTTGATTATTTATTTGTATTGATTTGGACAGTCCAGTATATAAAGATTTTGCGTATACGTCTGATCCATGTGTATTCGAAATTTTAATATGCTGGATAGATATAGAATCGCACTGTAGACGCCCGGGAATGATTCTGATGATGGGTACCCATCATCAGCGTTGTGTTCGAGTTTCGAAGTGGGATTTCTATATATTTCCTATTGATTGGTGTGAGAACCAAAATAAGATGGGGCCTATTATTGTGATTTGGCAACAAAAATGTGATTTTTGACTATATATCAAGATTATGAATTTGAAATGTTAATCAACTAATTGATTGCTGATTGTGTTGTTTGATTATTGGTTGATTAATTAAAAGTTGAGCCATTTAGCCAAATTGTATCAAATAGTGAGTGTATTGAAAATTTGTCGCATTTGCATGGATATACATGTACTTACATTGAACAGGTCATAGCAAGGAGGCTAGAGCAGAAGAATAAAATTGTTTGCCCGACAAATAGGTACATGTTTATTGTATTTCTTGGGTTTTGGATGATTTTGTGAGCGATTGGCTAGCCGCTTGGCTTTTTCTTTTTCTTTTGGATTGAAGAAGGCCAGGGGAGGCTATATGAAATATCCCGAAGTCCCCGGTGCAGAGGAGGTTATGGCAAAAAAATTCGGAAATTTAGGGTGTTAGCCAAATATTTGAAAATTTTGAAAAGTTCTTAGAGACTAAAAGGTTGAAGAACTTAAGCCATAAAGAAAATAATGAAAGTTGAGTTGATAAGTTAAACAACTTTCGGCTTCGTTCCTTTTCGGGGACGAAAATTTTTAAGTAGGGGAGATTGTAGTAACCTGGAAATCCAATCCAATTTAAAAATATTATTTTGGCAAATTTGGTGAATCTTGAATATTCTAAATGAATTATTTAAATAAAAACGACGAGAAATTTATTTTGAATAGAATTAGAACGTATATATTTATATACGTCATCGTTAGAATATAAATATTTATTTATATATACAAAAGGAATTGAAAATGGCGCGGTAGTTCGATAATTCGATTTCAAATTTCAAATGAACGTACCTGGTGCAAAATAAACCGGATTATAGTGAAACCAAAAATATTTGAATCTATTTGAGAATGTCTTTCCAACGAATCCAAAAAATTGAAATTTCATAGCGGGGATAAAAAGTTACGACCAGTTGAAATTTCAAAATAGTCGCTATGGAATTCTAGCCCTTAAAATGGAAATTTTGCAAACGACCTCGGTTTTCGACGAAACCATTTTTGTTGGATCCGTGATGTCAAGTTATTGCTAAGTTTCAAAATTCGTAATTTTTCGAATCAATATGTGAGCGTGGCAAAGGAAAACGCGTTTCACCCGTTTGAGTTGATTTTAATCGACTGGAAAATGGCCATTTTCCAGTCGGTCTCAGAATTCAATGAAATTAGTTTTGTTAGGACCGTAATACGAAGCTAGAAAATATTTTTTGGGAATTTTCAGAGTCAGTTTGTGGCCCCGGTGAATTGAAATGTGCGTTCAAATTCAATATATAGAGTTATATGTTGATTTTGATAGAAACTGATCGAAACGATCGAATCAGCTCACGATACATATCCCATTGTGTTCGGAATGGGAGTAATTTGCTATGGACGACAGTCGGTGGGTTCGATTTCGAACTCAAAATAAAAAGTTACTTTTTAAAATTAAATAATTAAATAAATAAAAATATTATAAAACCCCCCCTCCTTCACCTTTCTCTCCCTCACTCCCTCCCCGTTCAGAAAATCAAGAAAAAGAAAAAGAAAGAAAAAAAAACCGCGCCGCCCTCACAACATCCACCGCCACCCTACCGTCGACGCACCCCCCCAGAACCTTACCGTCGATCCTCCAAACTGCTACCCCTTCCCCTCTTTCTCGTCCCTACTCTCTCTCCCTTCCATCGATGCCCCCCACGCCCAAAAACACCCTAGACCGAAACCCTAGCTGACGTCGCCGCCTTCCGTCAATGCCCTCCCCTGCGCAACACCTTCCTTGCCGCCTGCCGACGCTTTTGCCTCAGCCCGAAACCAAGATCCAAACACTGTAAGTCTTTGTTTATTTTAATTATATATTTTTTCTTCTTCTTTTCTTTTTCTGGTTTTATTTTTTTGTAATGAAGAAGTTATAATTTTTATAAATATAAAAAAAGATTGATTTTAATGAACAAAAAGATTGATTTTAATGAAGAAAAATATTGATTTTAATGAACAAAAAGATTGATTTTTAATGAATACAAAAGGTTTGACTTTTAATGAACGAAAGGTTGGATTTTTTATAAAGACAAAAGGTTGGATTTTTATAAAAACAAAAGGCTGGATTGTTGGATTTTTATAAAGACGAAAGGTTGGATTTTTATAAAGAAAAAGGTTAGATCTTTGAAAATAAAGATTAGATTTTTGACAATATAGAGAAGTGATTTTTAACATTCAAAAGATTCTATTTTTATTATATATGATGCGAAATAAAAATTCGATCCTTATATAAGAAGTAGAGATATAAAAATATAATTTTTATATAGAAAGAAGCATTGTAAAAATATATGATTTTTATATATGAAGTGCCATTATAAAAATATGATTTTTAATATAGGAACATCATATTAAAAATGTGATTTTTCCTATGAACAATGGGAAAAGATCGCATTGAAATGTTGGCCAAATTGGAACCGTTCAGAATTAAAGAATGACGGAGTGGAACCCCAAGGTGAGAACTCCTCACCTTTAATTTATTTCTAGTTTGAAATATTACTAGTATGCAGACGGTGTTTAGTAGCACCCGACACCCGTCGTCCACAGACCATGGATGACTTGTTTGTTTGATTGTTGTGTAGTGAAATTTGATTGTGAGATGGTGAATGACATAAAATATTTTATAGTTAAAACTATGATTTTTAACGTATATATAAAAGAAATAATAATAAACAAATCGACGATTTGTTTATATACACTGATTTGACTGAAATTGATTGGGACAATAAATTTTACACATCGCCTAACTGCACAAATAAAAATCTGTGTTTGTTGATTTGAAACCCCACACGGGTATTGGAATGATATTTGAGGTACACTAATCCCGATTGTTTACTTGTATGTCAATCGATGGGTTGACAGACTGTGTAAGCGTTAATTATTTATATTTAATGCTCATGTAGTTGTGTTGTGCACTCTGGATGATGGTTGATTGAAAAGTGAAATATCATAGCGGGGATAAAAAGTTACGTCCAGTTGAAATTTCAGAATAGTTGCTATGGAATTCTGGCCCTTAAAAATGGAAACTTTGCAAACGACCTCGGTTGTCGACGAAACCACTTTTGTTGGATCCGTGATGTTAAGTTATTGCTAGGTTTCAAAATTCGTAATTTTTCGAATCAATATGTGAGCGTTGCAAAGGAAAACGCGTTTGACCCGTTTTAGTTGATTTTAATCGACTGGAAAATGGCCATTTTTCAAACGGTCTCAGAACTCGATGAAATTTGTTTTGTTAGGAACGTATCGTCAATACGAAGCTAGAAAATATTTTTCGGGAATTTTTAGAGTCAGTTTGTGGCCCCGGTAAATTGAAATGTGCGTTCAAATTCAATATATAGAGTTATATGTTGATTTTGATGGAAACTTATCGAAACGATCGAATCAGCTCACGATACATATCCCATTGTATTCGGAATGGGGGTAATTTGCTCTGGACGGTAGTCGATGGGTTCGATTTCAAACTCAAAATAAAAAGTTGCTTTTTAAAATTAAATAACTAAATAAATAAAAATATTATAAAACCCCCCTCCTTGACCTTTCTCTCCCTCACTCCCACCCCGTTCAGAAAATAAAGAAAAAGAAAAAGAAAGAAAAAAAACCGCGTCGCCCTACCGTCGACGCCCCCCCCCCCCTTAGAACCTCACCGTCGATCCTCCAAACCGCTACCTTCCCTCCCCTCTCTCTCGTCCCTACTCTCTCTCCCTTCCATCGATGCCCCCTCGTGCCCAAAAACACACTAGACCGAAACCCTAGCTAACGCCGTCGCCTTCCATCGATGCCCTCCCCCTGCGCACCACCTCCCTTGCCGCCTACCGACGCTTTTGCCTCAGTCCGAAACCAAGATCCAAAACACTGTAAGTCTTTGTTTATTTTATATATATATATATATATATATATTTCTTCTTTTCTTTTTCTGGTTTTATTTTTCTATAATGAAGAAGTTATAATTTTATAACTATAAAAAAAGATTGATTTTAATGAACAAAAAGATTGATTTTAATGAACAAAAAGATTGATTTTTAATGAATACAAAAGGTTTGACTTTTAATGAATGAAATGTTGGATTTTTTATAAAAACAAAAGGTGGGATTTTTATAAAAACAAAAGGTTGGATTGTTGGATTTTTATAAATACGAAAGGTTGGATTTTTATAAAGAAAAAGGTTAGATCTTTGAAAATAAAGATTGGATTTTTGACAACATAAAGAAGTGATTTTTAATATTCAAAAGATTCTATTTTTATTTTATATGACGCGAAATAAAAATTCGATCCTTATATAAGAAGTAGAGATATAAAAATATAATTTTTATATAGAAAGAAGCATTGTAAAAATATATGATTTTTATATATGAAGTGCCATTATAAAAATATGATTTTAAATATAGGAACATCATATTAAAAATTCCTATGAACAGCGGGAAAAGATCACATTGAAATGTTGGCCAAATTCGAACCGTTCAAAATTAAAGAATGACGGAGTGGAACCCCAACATGAGAACTCCTCACCTTTAATTTATTTCTAGTTTGAAATATATACTAGGATGCAGACGGTGTTTAGTAGCACCCGACACCCGTCGTCCACAGAGCATGGATGACTTGTTTGTTTGATTGTTGTGTAGTGAAATTTGATTGTGAGATGGTGAATGAAATAAAATATTTTATAGTTAAAACTATGATTTTTAACGTATATATAAAAGAAATAATAATAAACAAATCGACGATTTGTTTATATACACTGATTTGACTGAAATTGATTGGGACGATAAATTTTGCACATCGCCCAACTGCACAAATAAAAATCTGTGTTTGTTGATTTGAAACCCCACACGGGTATTGGGATGATATTTGACGTATATTAATCCCGATTGTTTAGTTGTATGTCAATCGATGGGTTGACAGACTGTGTAAGCGTTAATTATTTATATTTAATGCTTATGCAGTTGTGTGGTGCACTCTGGATGATGGTTGATTATTTATCGTTGCTATTATATACATGTGTTGTAGAAAATCCATATAATTAACATTATATGGTAATTGATTGGGCCTCATTCCAATTTAGAAAATAAATTCATGTGTTCAATAGAATAAATAATCATGTGTTGAATAAAAGCCGTGTGGATTAGATTGACGCCATTTTGACGTGAACGATATTTATATCGATTTTATTCATTTTTCAATGAATATTGAAAGTGATTTCTAAATTGAAATGAATTGAAATTCGAATTAAATTAAAATGAATTGAAATTCAAATCAAAATTGAAATGAATTGAAATTCGAATCAAAATTGAAATGAATTGAAATTTGAATTAAATTGAAATGAATTGAAATTCGAATCAAAATTGAAATGAATTGAAATTCGAATTAAATTGAAATGAATTGAAATTCGAATTAAATTTAAATGAATTGAAATTCGAGTTAAATTGAAATGAATTGAAATTCAAATTAAATTGAAATGAATTGAAATTCAAATTAAATTGAAATTGAAATTGAATTGAAATCGATTTGAAATGAAATTAAAACAAATTTATATTGAAAAATTCAATCTTGATTTGAGTTTGAAAAGGAAGTTGAAATCATTTTGAAAACGAATTTAAACGATTTATAAAATACGTTTTGAAAGGAAATCGACTAAATATATAAAATATATATATATTATATATATATATATATATATATAATGGCCTGAATTGAAAGCGCCGCGGCAGTTCGTGAATTTCGACCATTGACTTCGAATGGATATTACGGGAGATCCGACCGTCGGATTCTCCTAAAACTGGAACCCTTGGGTTCGTATCGAAAAGAGATTTCTAACGAATATTGGAAATTAGAAATCTAACGGTTGGATTTGGAATTATGTTCAAATCAAATTTGGAAAAGGTCGATGTAAGTGCAGTTCGATGGCCGTTAATGGAAATCGACTGTACGGACCTTGATAAAATTATTAAAAATAGTAATAATTCGTGTAAAATCATAAGAAATTATTTGTGAAGAATTGGGATGGAAAATTCCATATTTGAAAAGATAAAAATAGATTTTTATCGAAATGAACTAGTTTTGAACTAGAATTATAATTCTATTTATTTTTAAAATAAATAAAGTGGATTTGAAATGGTTTTAAAAGTAACCAGAATTTCCAATAATTGAATTGGAATGGATTTGAATCGAAATTGTCTTTGGAATATTTCAATGTTGGATTTCGTGATGATACAGATATTGTTATGGGAATTTGAAAGATATATTAATATCGTTATTTCCAATACGATATTTGTTGGTCATAGAATTTGATATTGAATATAAGCCGGTATATTTTCTATTTAGAGCCTTGTATTTAATATCAAATGGGATTTGGGTTTGTCGTGAATGATGTCTACATTAACACAGATCTTAAACCCAGTTGTGAAAAAGATTAATTCTTTTTATTTAGATTTAATGAAGTGTAGCAATTAAATAGTATTTAATTGGAATTGAATTTCAATTGATTTTTGGGTCTAGCGTGAACGGTGTTTTAAATAACACTTGTTCTCTAACCCGATAATTAATAGAATGTGATTTTGGGTTGTCATGAACGGTATCTTCAATAATATTGTTCTTAGACCCAACGGAGTTAAGAAAATCAGAAACTGACTTGAGATTAGTTAAGTTGAATGGTTTCTTGGGTATTGATCTGATGTTGGTTTCGGCCTTCGGGGTTAATACTTAGGGAATTGCTCACTTGCTAATTTATGGTTAGGGATTGATTGAAATGTGATGTGATTTTGGGGTTTATCGTGAATCGTGTTTTAAATGACATCGGTTCTTTAACCCAGTTAAAGATTAAAACCAAGTGGAGTTTTAATGAATCTTTAATTAGATTGAATGATCGAGAATGGAGTATCACCAGTTCTGCTCCAAGCGATAGTTAAATTTTTAATTAGATTTGAACGTGAAATGGTAATTTAATTTACCGATAACACAGTGGTGTTAGATATGAAGTATGACCAGTTTTACTTCATGGGATGAATAGGTGGGGATTGGGAAATAAAATAAATGATTACTTCGGTATGGTTCGCTAATCCTGACTAGTTCGAATTGATATTCAAAGGAAGATTAAAGAATAAATTTAAAAGAATTTATCTTTGATAAAATTAATGGGAACCTTTCCATAAGTGTAAAGACCCGGGCTTTGCCCGACCCGATCGATCGCAAAATCGACCAAGACCGTTCAAATCCCGAATACTTTAACTTTGGGAATACAACAATCATCAGAACAAAACAGCAGACTTTTATAAACAGTACAAAATGTTTACATCAAAGTACAGAATATCAGAGTACATCGAATAAAAATAATTGCAGCGGAAGATAAATTTTACATTTAATTTATAATACATTGCAGCTGAACAAAACTAATACAGCGGAAGTCTTTTCTATATTCTGGACACAGCTTTATGCTTCAATCCAGTATCCTGCTAAAGAGATAAATATCTGCAAAAAAAAAACTACTCGACTGCCCGTGTGGAAAAGAGGGCACCCGAGTTTGCAAAAGTGGAAACAAACAACGGGTCAGTCGTGGGACTGGTGTGAGAATTCTTAACTAACATAACTACTAATAAGGCAAATCCAAGGACCACGCCGCTAACGCGGAACGGGTTTACTCCAATGGATTGCTGTGCATAACAGTAAAGTAAATCGTCAAATAACGCAATGCTTTTTAGAAAAATGAAACCACCATAAGACTCAGGTCCCATCACACAATGCAACGCACACCAGAGGATAGAGTTTTACCTTATGGTGATTAAAAGATGATAAATACGTAAAAACGATATTATTATTAGTGTGTATATGTTTTAATAAAACATTTCAATCATAATATCAAGCCTAGGAAGCATAGGTACCATATATTATGCCTCCGTACTAGTAATACAATCAAAACCGCATGGGGCGTATTGGAGATTTGGATTTCCATCATGAGTCAAGGCTAGAGCGGAGCTCCTTACCGATTCGAGACACTCTAGCTAATGTCCCAGGATTACCCGCAGTTAACCCTTGGAAATGGCAGGGCCGGTCCTCAAATACAGCTTAGAGGATTGGCAATTCCTAAGCACACGTTTCCCGGTCCTATAGGACCTATCTGAGGCGCGCCTCATTCCATCATCCACATAAGTAAAATGTCAGGCCGTGATAAAACCCCAAACACCACTTCTAGCTAGAAAGAAACGTGCTGCTCTCCCTGCGTTCCCTTCGCCCGTTTTAGACTCTACCGGTTTGTGAGGCTCGCGAAGTTACGTCATAAGCACAAGGTCTGCTTTTCAACAAAGCCTTGATCATCTTCATCTTAGCGTGCCACATTGTCAATCCATACCGTGCCATTGATCGTCCATCAATATATAAACGGGTGTTAATTAAAGAATAAATTCTTCACCACCAATCATTTATATATAGACAGAAAATCAATAACATGATATTAACGGAGTACAACGTCAGACACACAATCCATTTAAAACTTATGCTCTGGGTCTGAGCGAAAGTCAAATCCGTACAAATCAACACTACGTCCGGACGGCAATCACTGTAGCCCCTTCAAGGTAGCTACTCCAATCATGGGCATCAGCAGTCGTCGTCCATTCGATGTGAAGACCGTCGGTCTTCTATGGTCGTCTTTAAATCTTCAATTTTTAAACGTCGTTTAAATTGTTTGGAATGAGATAAACTCGGACTTCCCAAACAATTCTCGTGTATATATAAGTTGGAAATCATTTCATATCGTTTGATTTTAAATTTTTATATATATAATTATATATATAATTCCTCCATCCATTTCATCTTACCATATTTTCCTAACAACCAATCTTCTTATTTATATGCAATAACTCATCACACCAAACAATGGTTTCTTTTATTAATGTTCTTCAATTTCCATACATATCCTACACACAAAAATCTATTTTGTGTATCATTCCAATTACAACCAAAAATGAATATTTTTGTACGTCCTTCATAATTTAACAAAAAATGAGTATTTTTTTGTGTCATTTCAATTCCTAGCCAAAACGAAATATATTTTGGTGTTAACTTCATTTCTATACGAACGAATATATTTCTTATCTCTTTCAATGCAAACCAAAAAAATGATTTTTGCTATTTTATATTGGCAATGCAAATTTCCTTCTTAGGTGACGTCATGCAAATATAATTTTTAATATAAAATATAATATCATACCTTAATTACATAATAAGAATGTAATTCTAATTTACAGTGCAAATCCTCATTTATAGTTACATATATAAAAGTGTAAATTTTATTCGCTTACCACATTTCATATCATAGTTTCAAATAAAAGTGTAATTTTAATTAATAAAATGTCCTTCTTATCCTAAATAACCTCTTTTAAACAAAGGGACATGTTTATCTAGTTTAACACTTCTAATATAAGTGACATTCCAATCATATAATTACATATAAAAAAAATGTAATTCTCATTTCTTTTTATTTTGATCACATGAAATGTAATTTCCTTTAACAAAACTTGTCAGTACAAAACAATGTCAACTTAATTTCTAACAAATGAATATTTTGTCATTCTTTTTCGTTTGATCAAAATGCATATTTCTTACTCTTGACAAATGAGTATCTTGTCATCCTTATATTTTCTATCTTTCTTTTATATTTGACAAAATGAATGTTTTGCCATTCTTTTTATCTATTTTTATAAAAATGAATCTTTCTTTTATTCTATCCATATAAAAATAATCTCTCTTTTTCCAATGACATATACAACTATGAATGTACATGTTAACAAACCTTCCATTACAATTGACATATAAACTGAATGTATATGTAAACAAATTTTACTTCATTTCTCTCATTACATATAAAAGTGAATTAATATATACGCAAGCTTATTTCATCTCTCTCTTTACATATAAAAAGGAATTTGTCGCTATTCTTTACCTTAACAAAAATTGAAGTTGTCATACTCTTTACATTAACCAAAATAAATATATTTCATTTCATATGCAATGCTATGCAACGTTAACAAAATAAATATATATCATTCATATGCAATGCTATGCAACGTTAACAAAATAAATATATATCATTCATATGCAATGCTATGTCATTAACAAAATAAATATATATCATTCATATGCAATGTATGACATTAACAAAATAAACATATATCATTCATATGCAATGCTATGTCATTAACAAAATAAATATATATCATTCATATGCAATGCTATGTCATTAACAAAACAAAAGTATTTTCTTTCATATGCAATGCTATGTCATTAACAAAACAAAAGTATTTTCTTTCATATGCAATGCTATGCAGCGTTAACAAAATAAATATATATATATCATTCATATGCAATGCTATGTCAATAACAAAATAAAAGTATTTTCTTTCATATGCAATGCTATGTCATTAACAAAATAAATATATATCATTCATATGCAATGCTATGGCATTAACAAAACAAATATATATCATTCATATGCAATGCTATGTCATTAACAAAATAAATATATATCATTCATATGCAATGCTATGGCATTAACAAAATAAATATATATCATTCATATGCAATGTATGGCATTAACAAAATAAAAGTATTTTCTTTTATTACATTAAATAAAAATGAAATTTCTATTGTCATTCTTCTTCAATTGTCAAAATGAATCTTTTGTTATTTTAATCTTTCTTCTACATTTACAAAAATATGATTTTTGTCGCTACTTCAATATAGTGACAAAAGTGATTTCATTGCTACTTCAATTATATTGACAAAAGTGAATTCATCGCTACTTAATTATATTGACAAAAGTGATTTTTGTCGCTACTTAATTATATTGACAAAAGTGATTTTTGTCGCTACTTAATTATATTGACAAAAGTGAATTCATCGCTACTTCAATTATATTGACAAAAGTGTCTGTTTTAATCTAATATTAACATTCCTTATGAAAATGGCATGTGTAATTTACTAAATAAATGACATGTTTATTCTGTCAATTTTATATACAACATAAATGACACATCCATTTTGTTCATTTTAATACAATGACAGTTTTTATATTAACATAACATTATTAACACAAGCGATGTTCTTATGTTAGCATAACGTTATTAACCAAATGAACTTACTTATGTTGACGGTTCTAATTCAACATAACATAAAAATGAATATTTTATGTGGGTAATTCATAAAATGAAAATTCCAACATGATAAACAAAGAATACTTTTTTTTTCTTTCACAATATATAAATTCCCTTTCTAACATGTAACATCTCCGTTATATATATACACAATATAAATATATGATTTTTATGGTTTGCACAAATTTTTCTTTTACAAACATGAATATTATACATTTTCTATATTAACTAAAATGTTTGTCTTCGTCGTGCACACAAAATCATGTCAACATAAATACGCACAATCATCACAAACAATCAACATGGAAATAGTCATACATGCAGCAACAACATGAATTTCATATGATATGAATATAGATTTTGCAGTGAATTAAATAAATAAATAATTTTATTTTAAAAATAGAATTCTCACTTTGATATTTGCTGAAAATTTGACTGTCTCGGATTCAGCTCTGATCTGCACCATCGCGAAGAGCTCGGAAAGACGAGTCCAACGCAATTTACGGTTCGTCAATCGGACCTCGTACGAGAGAGTTATGATTTATTAAAGTTGGACATAATTAAATAATTAATTAATATTCGTGAAAATACCTAAAAATTTCACTGTCTCAGAATTGGACAAAATTAGTGTCCACGCGTCCATCTCGTCGCCACGATCCCAACGCACCAGAAATCATCGAATTTCGACTTCGTATGAGTGAGTTATGCAATTTTAAAGTTCTGGAAATTAATTAAATAATTTAAAAATAAAATAGAAAATACCCTCAGCCCGTTGACCGCGAAACACTATTCACCGCAGAACTTTGACCGCCATTTGCCGCTGCTTCAGGCCACCTGACGCCACGGGACCACCGCCAACGTCTTCGTCTTGGCGAGACGCACCACCACCAGAAAGAGCCGCCCCTAAAGCTTCTCCGATCAACGGGAAATCGCCTACGACCGATTTCGCCTCGCGGGCCCCACAGGCCGCCTCACACCTCCAAACTGCCTGAAATTTGGCGAGCACCTCCACCTCACGTAGACGAAGAACTTCCGTGTTCGTGACTTCGTCTAATTCTTCCTCGATTCACGGGAATTTCTTGATTTACGTTTTGAGCTTCTGAATTTCGAAAACAGCGAGCTTTAAGACGAGATTCCGGCGAATCCGAGCGCTGTTTGACGAAACCGACGACACCATTAGCTTCGTATCGTCGAGACCTTCGAGTGGACATATAATTTGCTATGGTTTGAAGAGATTTTATTTTCGACAAATTTTAGAGGAAGAGAGAGCCGCCATGGAAATTGAGAAAAATGATGGAAAAGAGAAGTGGCTGCGTATTTCGAATTTCAGCCCTAAATTCTGAGGAAAAAGATAATATATACTATGGGTCTAATTTTGGTTTGGGCCCAAATATCATTACGTGTCCAATTACTAAATTTTCAACTGTTTTCTTCAATTCAAAAATTCTTATAAATACATGCTGATTTTAAAATTAATAAAATTTTAAACATAATTATTTCAGGTCATTACGAATCCAACGAACCTGATTTTGTAATTTTCCGAGTCCGTATGAATTTATTATGAATTTCCGAAGTCTGAAAATATGCTATTTTTCACTGTAAAAATTATACCGGCCACAAAATAATTCCAAAAATTATAAATTTTAGAATTTAACCTTATTTTAATATTCCGAATCCATAGAAACTGGTCTCGTCGAATTCTGAGTTCGTTTGCAAAAATTCCATTTTTCAGGCGTATATTTTTAATATTTAAAAATACCAAAAATAGTGGAATTTTTCCGAAACTCAAAAATATAAGTTCTTATAGTCATTTTTATATGTAAACAACATTCTGAAACCAATGGAGATGGTTTCGGGTCCTAATTCCTTATTCTGCAAAAGTTTACGTTTCGGGTCTTATACATAATATATACGAATTCTATAGCGTTTTTCTGAAAATTTAATTTTCTCATAACTTACAATTTATAAACTGGAATCTTAATTTCTGAAACTCTTTGGAAAGATATTTTCAATACGGTCCTAGCGTTTCTTGTTTCGTCCAATTCCGATTTATATTTTATTTAATTTTTCAAAGTTGGAATTTCAAATCTGAAATTACCGCGCCGTTTTCAGGCTCGGAATGGATTTAATATAAATTTCAAGTTCGCGCTCGAAATAAAATAAGTTTTTCATCGTTATTATTTAAAATAAATAATTTTAAATATATTCATTCATTAAAATTTCTTAAAATAAAATTTTAAAATTAACCCCAAAAATCAGGGCTGTTACAATAAGAATGTGAAATTTAGAAACAAGCTAACTTGAATGGTTTCTTGGGTATTGATGCGATGTTGGTTTTGGCCTTCGGGGTTAATATTTGGGGAATTATTCTCTTGCTAATTTACGGTTAGTGACCGATGAATTGGAATGAGGCGTATGTCGTGTTTGTGTAACACTTGTTTATTATATATGCGAGTTATTCAGAAAGACCGGGTTTATCCCATTCTGAATAACTGATTCGATGTTGTGTCGAATAGGAAGACGGTGGTTGAAGACCGAAGGTCTTCATGTCGTTTGGATAATTAATGTTGATCTTGAATGGGCCGTACACCCAAGAGGAGGGAATCAGTTGGTGATCGTCGAGATGGACTTGGAGATCGATGGATATGTGAGGTACAAGGTGCCTCTGGTTTCGTTCAAACCCAGAACGAACTTGTAAATAGACTGTGTGTCTGACATTGGATTTCATTCTGTGTGACTGATATCGGTTGCATATAGTGGTTTGCCTATGTGGCATGCTAAGACGCAAATGATCAATGCTTCTGTTGAAAGCAGAGTCTTGTTGTTGATGATCAAAGCACGGCCTGTGTGGCATAGCTTTGTGTAACGTGAATTCGCGAGCCTCACACCCCGGTTGTGAACCAGAAATGGGAGAGGACCTCAGGGAGGACATGCGTTTCCTTCTAGTTAGAAGTGGCGTCAGTGGTTTTACACGCCCTGACGAGTTTGACTTATGTGGTTGTTGTTATTGAGAGGCGCCTCGGATATATCGGTGACTATGTGAAGCCGATGGAGTCATTCGTTGGCTCATTTACGCCCCAAAGGCGGGGAAACGCAGTATTCAGGCATTTTAATCCACATCGGTGGACCGGCCCTGACGATCCAAGGGTCACTCGAGCTCTGATCCTGAGATTCGGACTAGACAGTCTCGAATCGGTAGAGGACTATCTTTTGCCTCGGTTCACATATGGTATTCCAATTTCCAAATACGCGACTTTGCGGTTTTGATTGTAGAGGCTAGTATGGCGACATAATAGCATGGGATACTATGTCGTCTATCATTGATACTTATGATTTGAAGTTGTTTTATACAGTATGCATTTATTATAGTATCAAATGATTTCTTTTAAACGTACTAAGCATGTTTGGCTATTATAAGGGAAAACCCTATCCCCCGGCTTGCGTTGCATTGTGTGATAGGACCTAGGTCTTATAATAGCTTCATTTTTCGTTATTTAGCATTGCTCTGTTTGTTTTATGCATTGGTATTCTTAGGAGGAAACCCGTTCCGTGTTATACGGCGTGGTCCCTTGATTTACCTAACTTGAAAATAAAGATTAATAACTATTTTAGTTCTCACACCAGTCCCATGACTGACCTGGAGTTTATTGTTTTAACCTAAACTCTGGGTGCCCTTATTTTGACATGGGCAGCTAGTAGTTTTGGTTTTGTGGATTTATATTCACGGGACCCTGGTTTACAGTTGGAATGATATCTGGAAAGCTTTGTATCCGTATATCTCCTTCAGTTGTGTATTGTATTGTTTTTCCGCTACGTTGTAATGTATTGTAATCTCTGATATTTTATATTGTGTAATATTGATTCATACTCTGTATATTCTTGTGTTCTGATGAATTGTTGTAATAAGCAATGAAATATTCTTCTGTCTGCGTTCTTTTGTGTGTTGTTCTCAAAGTATCCGCTCTTTCCTTACCGGGGAAGTTACGGGTCCTTACAATTGTAATTGAAATATGTGAATTGCAAGGACTATTCGATACTGATCCTTGGGGTGATTCCGATTAAGGATGTGGTAGGAGGGTACCTATTAGAGAATGGAATTTTGATGACAACAACCTTG
This sequence comes from Allium sativum, assembly GCA_030737875.1. Classification (NCBI taxonomy): domain Eukaryota; kingdom Viridiplantae; phylum Streptophyta; class Magnoliopsida; order Asparagales; family Amaryllidaceae; genus Allium; species Allium sativum. Next base: position 521,250,537 of record CM060924.1, on the reverse strand, counting down.
TTTTAATTGATAACATTATTAATTATATAATATATATACTAACATCTTCGTCCAGAATATATATATATATATATATATATGTATATGCAGGATATAACATTGAAGACTGTACAATATTAATGACTCGGGATACCAAGGAATTCAAGCTTCATGAGTATCAAGATAATCAAGATTTCAAGAGCTCAAGATCATCAAGAAATAGAGTCTAGTTTATTTGTAAAACTCCGGTTAGCACTTTCAAATTTTGTTTTCAAATTGATTTTAAAATTATTTCAAACTCCTGTTCTAAAATGATTTCAAATTATTAAGATTTTACTTATGATTTCAAATATATATATATAAGTTTATAGTTTATAAGGTTTTATAAAATATATGTTTATAATATATATGTTCTATAATTTTATATAATTTTATAAATATGTTTATATTATATATCACTATGTTTTTATATGTTATTACACTATAGAAAATTCATTTTGAAACATTAGTTTTGATTTAAGAATTTGCAGAATATATGTTAATTTAAACATTTGAAATGGCTTTAAAAATTAAAATAATAAGCTTATGTCGACATTCATATTTCAACATATCGACATATAACGGTCACTTTTTCAAATTTCAAAGGAAGTGTCTTTTCATATTTTGAAACGGTTCGTAAACATTGCAACCTTTCAAACACTATAAATAGGGGTTAAATTCGAATTTTTTATCACTTCTTCTTCTCCATCTTCATCCTATCTCTAACCACCATTATCATACATTAATTTCTTGATTTCTACACTTATACTCTACCGGTTTCTACTCGAATTGTATCAAACTTCTTTTTTCTCAACCTCTATCAAGTACTCTCTGATTGGAAGTGCTATTCAAGAGTTCTAGGTTTGTTGTAATCATTTGGGAATTGTTTGGGAAAGTGTGTGTTCCTTGTAGCCCGTAAATCAAGGAAAGGAGGCATTGTGAACCTTGCAGCCGTGAAATCAAGGGCAGTGGAATTGGTGTTAACCTTGTAGCCGTGAAATTAAGGGTGTTGAAAGATTGATACTAGTATTGAAACACCCCACCTCCGTTAGGGTCACTCTCAAAGGGAATGCCCTAATTTTGGTGGAGGTTTATAAGTATAAGTCACAGATATACAAGACAGATATAAGAACACATATTTTTGAACAGCGGAAAACAACAACTTTTATTCCAACAAAATTCGTGTTACACAAACCATGTCATAATTTGTCTTACAATACTTCCAAAAACATAACATCTTCATAACTGTCTTGATTACATTATTTAAAGAAGCATAAAAAAACATAAGTAAACTGCATAAGTCCCATAATTGCTGTCCAAAGCCATAGTCCAAAACGAAAAAGATCCAAGCAATACATTCTTTATCTTCAAGCTGGATGTGAAAATTGGTCAAGCTGTGGTATTCCCACCCTGTGGACCTAGGGGGAAACGAAAGAAAAGTAGAGTCAGACATAAAGCCTAAGTAAGTCTAGGACTATTCAGTCTATGAATAAAGAACTGGGTATGATAAGTATAAACTGGAAATGGGAAAGCACCATAAACTAAGTTAAGTTGTCTAGAGTCGAATATACTTATCGTACCCCATATTAATCTCTGTACCCATATAAACTAGTTCCCAACAGGCACACCATAATCAGGGTGAAGTGATCCATTTCTGATGATCGGCTCCTACTCGCATAGTTACATGTGTCTTACGGCCCTAGTTGTTGTAGTTACCTATGTTGGTCCCACCATGGGGTGTATCAAGTCCCATGGTGGCGGCCCGACACAATCCTAGGATGCACAGGTATGCTATTGGTGCCCAGTGCCTAATTTTTCCGCGTCGGAGTGTGTGCACGCCCGCACCCCGTTAGAACCTACACTGCTGCACAACCGCCGTCGATATGACCTCTAACAGTCAGCCTAGTAATCGTGCCCCACCCTTCCTAGTTCAGGGTATCCTGATACACCTTGTAGGGTTACTGCTAAAAAGGGTCCCCCGCTACTAGGTTTTCTATTTCTAGCCAACATGCTAAGTTGGTTAAGTGTTTTGTGAACCTAACCCCCAATCAATCTGTATACTTTAGCATGTTCCATTTTGATTAAGTATTAATTTAATTTACTTAATCCTATTAATCCTGACTCAGCTTTAATTGTCTTATTAAAGCCTCGACCTCTCACATTAAACAGGTATTGTTGTGGCTGCCTGTTGCCGGTTGGGTCCGAGCAGTCTTACGCCACAACTCAGTCTAACCTCGGGTCCTTATTGGGCTCTGTGTTTAACCACTCACATTGGATAGGTATTGTTGTGACTACTGGACAGCCGGGCGGTTCCGGGCAGGTTTACATCACAACTCAATCCAACCTCGGGTTAAACACATCGTATTTTCTACATTTACATATTTTGTCTCTTTTCTTTTTATATGTAAATATTTGCGGCCCATTATTCGAATTCATCTTTATTGGGTGAAATTAATTTACACCACTTAATTGTTTTTCAAAGTCGTTGGCATGCGTCAAACATGCCAACACATATGTTTTACATTTTAACCCAAATGTCATTACCCACGTTTTATACGTTCGCTACAATATAACATATGTTGGGTTTAACATTTAAACCCAACTTAGCCACATGAAAAAGGGGAGGCTTAGAACATGGTTTTATATATTCTAAGTAACATAAAAAGGGGAGTGTGAACGCATGAACTTGCAACATAGCGAACTAATTAACATAAATTAGGCACTTGTGAACTTGCATTGTAATAGCATATAATTATGGCATAAACATACCCCAACATGAATCATGGTTTTTATTCTATTCATAGAATTATGGCATAAACATACCTAAACTTGAACCATGGTTCTTAATCTATTCCTATAATCATGGCATAAATATACCTAAACATGAAATCATGGTTTTTAATCTACTCATATAATATAAACATAACTAAACATGAAATCATGGTTTTTAATTTATTCATGCAAACTTGCAATTGGAATGTAAACCTAACTTAGCTATGTGTTACATATATTATCATATGATTTTTGATAACAATATAGGCCTAAACATGGTTTCCACTAGGCATAACACCAAACATAGTTTAGTCATGTTCATAAAAATGCTTACTTTTGTTTCTAATACAAAAGTATGATTTTCCAATTCCAACATAGATTCATATAAACCATAGTACTTAGTCGAATCCAATTACACACTGAAAGTGATCGTAAAAATATGTACATCATATTGGCATAATAGTGAGTCATATACTTGCATGAATCTCAAATAAAATACTACAACATATGGTTGTTAACATGAATCATATACTTGTATGAATCCCAAATAAAATACTACAACATATGGTTGTTAACTTCCAACATAAATCACATACTTGCAAATATCCAATCGTATACCACAACATTTCCAAATCGTTTAGAATCAAAGCAACATACAAATATAGATTATTATCGCCACAATTCCATTTCTCACTTTACACAAATCAAAACACAATTATTTATTCACATCGGAATAGCACTCTACTTACAACGTATGACGAATCTTCAATTCAGGAATCTGAATTCTGAATTTGGAGATGCTATCCTTTGTTGTAGGCGTTGTTTTGATTTAGTTGTCGTTGCTTTAAGCTTTTGAATTATCTCCTAATTGTCTCTCAATTTCTGACGGCTATTCCTAGTCTCTCCTCAGCAACATGACGGTCTCATCTCCATTTTTGTTTGTGTGAATTAGGGTGAGTCTTAGGTCCTTTTTATAGAGTTTGTGAGTTGATTTGGACCGTCGATGAAGCTTGGTGTAATAATAGTCGTTCGTTTGAAGGAGAGACCAACCAGGAGCGGACACCTAGCCCTAGTGACAAGGCAAGGCTCAGAAAATCGACCAAACACAGACCAGGCCAGCCAGGGGGGCTGGGTTCGACCTGGCTCAGGGGCCAGGTTGACACGCCAGTCGACACCGTGTCGACTTGGCAGTCGACACGGGTGACCCAGTTCGACTACCCAGTCGACCTGGGTAGCCCCAGGTCGACTACCCAGTCGACCTGGGTGCCTTGGGCGGGAAAATTCCTGCCCTGGCCAATCCGACCCGATTTTGAATTTTGAATTTTGAATTAGTTTTTTCTGAGCTATTATGGTCTGTTTGAATTTTAAACTGAATTCTGAAACTTCCGGAGGCCATATCTTCTTCATACGGAGTCCGTTTTACGCAAACTCGGACTCCATCTCAAGCAGAATTCCGAGACGAACGCAATGGAGTATCCCGTTTCCCTTAATTCTTTAATTTGAAATTAGTTATACTTTAATTTTTGAATTTCACTGTTATAGAATTCACGGGGTGTTACATTCTCCCCCACTTAAAAGGATTTCGTCCCCGAAATCTTCAAGTTCAGGAAGAATGTACATCCTAACATCCAAACATCCATCTACTCATTCATCAAACACGAGCATCCATTGTCCTTAAAAGACTTCTAATGCTTCATGATCATATGCGAAGTGTGTGTGTACATGTACTTATCTAATGCAAAATCAGTCGGTCTACTGATTCAGTTGACCTCCTTAATGCAAGGTATGTAAGTGTCATGAATCCATTATGTATGCAAATTTTCCTATTCATGATTCTACATGAGTGCACAATCATTCATACAAATGCAACATCCATATGACAACACATTAAACTTCAACCATATATGATTGCAAACATATATATATATATGCATATGCAATATGAAGTGACTGAGCCGATCTAAAACCTAAATTGTGTGTGTATATGCAACCACGAGCAACCACTAGCAATCACTTGCAACCACTTGCAACCATCATCCATAACATGTTTCAATTACATGTTTTCATCCAAAGAGTTTCTACCTAAAAGATAAGGTCGAGGAGATATACCTAAAAAGATAGATAAAAGCGCAACTTACGGAAAAAGAAAGATCAAAGATGTACCCTCGAAAAGAAAAGGGTAGGCTGTGCGTATTCTAGCTTCAGTTTCCCAAGTTGCGTCTCCCTCGGCGTCGCTCCACTGAACTTTGACGAGCTTGACTTCGCGGTTGCGTAGCTTCTTCACTTCCGTTCCTAATATGCGGGTTGGAACTTTCCTCACGGTTGCTTCGCGTTCCACTTCAGCTTCTTCTAGGATATTTGGCTCTACTACCTAAGCAGATTCATGTAGACATTTTCGGAGGTGCGAAACGTGAAAAACGTTGTGAACTCCGGCCAGCTTTTCGGGTAACTCTAATCTATAGGCCATTTTCCCAATTTTCTCGATGATAGGGAATAGCCCTACGAACCTTGGTGCTAGCTTCCCTGTGGTTCCAAAACGAACAATGTTCCTTAGCGAAGATACCTTAAGAAAAACTCTGTCCCCAATCTCAAATTCAAGGTCGGTCCTCCTCTTGTCGGCGTAGGATTTTTGTCTATCTTGGGCTGTCTTCATTCTTCTCCGTATTAAGTCTACTTTTTCTGAAGTCTCTCGGATCATATCTGGTCCAAGTATGAGCTTGTCAGTAGACTCCCACCAACAAGTGGGCGATCGGCACGATCTTCCATATAAAGCTTCAAAGGGCGCCATTCCGATGGTTGCTTGGTAGCTGTTGTTGTAGGCAAATTCCACCAAAGGAAGATGGTCTTCCCACGTCCCCCCGAAGTCAAGAACGCACATTCTTAAAAGGTCCTCCAAAACTCTGTTCACTCTTTCCGTCTGGCCGTCGGTTTGGGGGTGATAGGCTGTGCTCAAGCATAACTGTGTGCCTACCGCTTCTTGCAGACTCCGCCAAAACTCACTTGTGAAGATAGGGTCCCGGTCACTAACAATGCTGGATGGTATTCCATGGAGCCGAACAATTTCCTTGAGGTAAAGAGATGCAAGTGATGAGGCAGTTCTTTTACTCTTGACAGGTAAAAAGTGGGCGCTTTTAGTAAGCCTATCCACTATTACCCCAATGCTAGTGTTGCCTCTTCTAGACCTAGGCAGCCCATCAATGAAGTCCATTGAGATATTATCCCACTTCCACTGCGGGACCTCTAGAGGATGGAGCAGACCGCCAGGCTTCTTCTGCTCCGCCTTAACCTGTTGGCAAATCATACACTTAGAAACGAAATCTGCCATGTCCTTCTTCATGCCGCTCCAAAAGAAAGTCCTCTTTATGTCCTTGTACATTTTATCCCCGCCTGGGTGTATCGTCATCCTGGAGTGATGTGCTTCGTCGAGAACGTTCTTTACTAAATCTCTTATCTGTGGGACGCATAGTCTTCCGTCTCGCCTTAGCCAACCCTTATCGTCGATGGAGTATCTGCTAAGGTGTCTTGAAGTATCACCCCTAATTAGCCTATCAATCGTCTCCACAAGCTGAGGGTCTTCGCGTTGTGCTGTCCCTATTGAGTCCACTAAAGTCGGGCATACTTCGAGAGATGCTAGCAAGCCCGGTACAAAATCGGAGGAGGGCCTAAAGTCAAAGCTGGCTATAAACTCTAGGCTTTGTCTTTCAACAAACAGTGGGCTTAGGGTTAGTTTCTTTCGGCTCAACGCGTCTGCCACTACGTTGCCTTTGCTTGGAGTGTAGGAGATCTCGAAATCGTACGAGGCAAGAAACTCCATCCATCTCTATTGCCTCAAGTTAAGATCTTTCTGCGAGAAAAGATATTTCAACGATTTATGGTCAGTGTAAAGTTCGAACTTCTCACCTAGGAGATAGTGTCGCCAAGAATTGAGTGCAAAGACGATGGCGGCTAACTCAAGATCGTGAGTCGGGTAGTTCTTTTCATGAACTTTCAATTGTCTTCCGCCATAAGCTACTACCCTTACTTCTTTCATTAAGACAACGCCTAGCCCTGTCCCACATGCATCTGTATAAACTGTGAACATCTTGCTTCCATCTGGTAACGTCAAAACTGGGGCTATTGTAAGAGCCCTTTTTAGCCGTTGGAAAGCAAACTCGCAATCCAAGTCCCAATTGAACACTAGATTCTTCTTGGTCAGCCTTGTGAGCGGAGCTGAGATTTTCGCAAAATCCCTTATGAACTTTCGATAGAAACCTGCTAGTCCTAGAAAACTTCGGACCTCAGTTGCATTCCTTGGTGTCTTCCAATCCTGTACCGCTACTACCTTAGCAGGGTCCGCAGCTAACCCTTCTTTGGATACTATGTGTCCAAGAAGCCTTACTTCTTCTCTCCAAAAGTGGCATTTGGAGAATTTGGCTTTTAGCTGATGGACTCGCAGAGTTTCCATGATTGCCCTTAGGTGCTGGGCATGCTCCTCTTCACTCTTTGAGAAGATCAAGATATCGTCTACGAAAACCACTACGAACTTGTTGAGGAAATCTCTGAACACCCTACTCATTAGGTCCACGAAGTAAGCGGGTGCGTTTTTCAAGCCAAAAGGCATGACAAGCCATTCAAAGAAGCCATCTGGGGTTCTGAATGCTGTCTTATCGATGCTATCTTCAGCCACTCTTAGCTGATGAAATCCGGTCGCTAAATCGAGTTGGGAGAAAACAGACGCTCCTACAAGCTGATCAAACAGATCGTCAATTCTGGAGAGAGGATGCCTATTCTTTCTCGTTAGCTTGTTGAGCTCCCTATAATCAACACACAGACGGAGTGAACCATCCGCCTTTGTAGCGAACACCACCGGAGCGCCCCATTCTGAAATGCTCCTTCTAATGAACCCCTTCTGTAAAAGTTCTTTAATCTGTTTACTGAGCTCCTTCCTTTCCCGTGGAGCCATGTGTCTAACGGGCAACGCAACGGGCTTTGCATTATCTACAAGATTTATGCGGAAGTCTATCTCCCGCTTCGGAGGCAAGCCCTTCACCTCTTTGAAGACATCCGGATATTCCCGGACCACTCTAACCGATTGCAAATTGTCGACAGAGGCATCTAGCGATTCAAGATAACTAAGCATAACTGCATACGAGGGATTACAAGTAATTTCCAAAGTGTTACCGAGCTAGGTTAGGAGCCTAACAACCCTTTTCTCACAATCAAGGATGGCCCCATTACTGGATAGCCAATCCATGCCCAAAATCAAACCATATCCCAAAAGCCCAAAACAAAGGAACCACATCTAAATTCTACTCTTAGAATATAAATTTTCAATCCTACACAGATCATAGACAGATGAGCTGGGCCCCCAATTGGATTTGAAACAATTAAGGGGTCCTCTACCATACTAGTTTCTAGGTGCAGAGATTCTACTAAAGCAGACGAGATAAAGGAGTGTGATGCGCCAGAATCAAATAAAGTGCGAACTGGGTGATCATAAAGATAAACTACACTTTCTACAGAAGTATTTATACCTCGTTGTTGCATAGGTGGCGCCTCTAGCACATGAACCTGTGCCCCTGAGGTGGATCCAGCCGTCTGCCCCTGCCCTCGTTTCTTTGGGCAATCCTTAGCCATGTGGCCTGTCTCACTGCAAGAAAAGCACCCACCATTCATTTTGGCCTTCTTTTTCCGGCAATCTTTCACTAAGTGCCCCACTTTGCCACAGAAATTACACTTCCACTTCTCTTTGTTGTATTTCCCGCCTTTCTTAAAGTCTGTCTTCTTAGGCTGTAAACCCTCTTTCTTCCCTTGAGAGCTTTCTGCCTTTGTCTCCTTCTTGCCCTTATCCTCTTCGTTCAGCAATGCCATCTGCACCAACCTTTCATACGTAGCTCCCATGGGTATATGGGTCATGGCCAAACTGTGTAATGGCTCATTCAACCCCTTGACAAAGCGAAGAGCCTTCTCGTGCGGAGTGTTGACTAGGTCCAGTCCGAACCTAGCCAGCTGATCGAACTGATTAACATACTCTTTGTCTGTCATGTTCCCTTGCTTAAGAAATAAGAATTTTTCCAACTGAAGACTCCTTTCACCTTCTGAGAGAAATTTAGCCTCAAACCTTGCCCTAAAGTCCTCCCTTGTTTCCACTAGTCTTTCTGCATTAGTGACTTCCCACCAGTAGGAAGCCTCACCTTTTAGTAGCCACACTGCCAGTTGTACCTTCTGCCTATCTTCTACCTCAAAGATGACGAATAAGTCCTCGGTTTCTTTCAGCCAATTCCTGGCTACTACGAAGGACTCGGTTCCATGAAAGTCCTTTCCTCCCATAGCTTTAAAATCTTTACATATCTTAGCAAAAGTATTTCCCCGCGAAGGAGGTGGAGGAAGAGGTGTTGCTACAGCTGGATGATTTCCTGCAGCTGGGGGAGGAGGAACGGTAGGACCTGGCTGAGTGGCCCTTGCTTCTAAGAATCGTCTAAACCAACCAGGTATTGGTATACCCTCTGGCAAGTTAAGTTCTTCGGACATGCTGAAACAAAAAGGATAGATTCAAAACGAAGGATAAAAGATAGTACCTATGGCTTTGGGGGGACTATGCCTTTTTAAAATAAAATAATATTTTATCTTTAAAAATGCTTCTTTAAATCTTCTTTCTTTTTGGAAATGAGTTTTTCAAAACTTTTTATCTTATCTGGTAAACCTATGCTCTGATACCAAGTGAAACACCCCACCTCCGTTAGTGTCACTCTCAAAGGGAATGCCCTAATTTTGGTGGAGGTTTATAAGTATAAGTCACAGATATACAAGACAGATATAAAAACACATATTTTTGAACAGCGGAAAACAACAACTTTTATTCCAACAAAATTCGTGTTACACAAACCATGTCATAATTTGTCTTACAATACTTCCAAAAACATAACATCTTCATAACTGTCTTGATTACATTATTTAAAGAAGCATAAAAAACATAAGTAAACTGCATAAGTCCCATAATTGTTGTCCAAAGCCATAGTCCAAAACGAAAAAGATCCAAGCAATACATTCTTTCTCTTCAAGCTGGATGTGAAAACTGGTCAAGCTGCGGTATTCCCACACTGTGGACCTGGGGGGGGGGGGGACGAAAGAAAAGAAGACGAAAGAAAAGTAGAGTCAGACATAAAGCCTGAGTAAGTCTAGGACTATTCAGTCTATGAATAAAGAACTGGGTATGATAAGTATAAACTGGAAATGGGAAAGCACCATAAACTAAGTTAAGTTGTCTAGAGTCGAATATACTTATCGTACCCCATATTAATCTCTGTACCCATATAAACTAGTTCCCAACAAGCACCCCATAATCAGGGTGAAGTGATCCATTTCTGATGATCGGCTCCTACTCGCATATTTACATGTGTCTTATGGCCCCCGTTGTTGTAGTTACCTATGCTGGTCCCACCATGGGGTGTATCAAGTCCCATGGTGGCGGCCCGACACAATCCTAGGATGCACAGGTATGCTACTGGTGCCCAGTGCCTTATTTTTCTACGTCGGAGTGTGTGCACGCCCGCACCCCGTTAGAACCTACACTGCTGCACCATCGTCGTCGATTTGACCTCTCACAGTCAGCCCAGTAATCGTGCCCCACCCTGCCTAGTTCAGGGTATCCTGATACACCTTGTAGGGTTACTGCTGAAAAGAGTCCCCCGCTACTAGGTTTTCTATTTCTAGCCAACATGCTAAGTTGGTTAAGTGTTTTGTGAACCAAACCCCCAATCAGTTTGTATACTTTAGCATGTTCCATTTTGATTAAGTATTAATTTAATTTACTTAATCCTATTAATCCTGACTCAGCTTTAATTGTCTTATTAAAGCCATGACCACTCACATTAGACAGGTATTGTTGTGGATGCCTGTTGCCGGTTGGGTCCGGGCAGTCTTACACCACAACTCAGTCTAATCTTGGGTCCTTATTGGGCTCTGTGTTTAACCACCCACATTTGATAGGTATTTTTGTGACTACTGGACAGCCGGGCGGTTCCGGGCAGGTTTACATCACAACTCAATCCAACCTCGGGTTAAACACATCGTATTTTCTACATTTACATATTTTGTCTCTTTTCTTTTTAAATGTAAATATTTGCGGCCCATTATTCGAATTCATCTTTATTGGGTGAAATTAATTTACACCACTTAATTGTTTTTCAAAGTCGTTGGCATGCGTCAAACATGCCAACACATATGTTTTACATTTTAACCCAAACGTCATTACCCCCGTTTTATACGTTCGCTACAATATAACATATGTTGGGTTTAACATTTAAACCCAACTTAGCCACATGAAAAAGGGGAGGCTTAGAACATGGTTTTATATGTTCTAAGTAACATAAAAAGGGGAGAGTGAACGCATGAACTTGCAACATAGCGAACTAATTAACATAAATTAGGCACTTGTGAACTTGCATTGTAATAGCATATAATTATGGCATAAACATACCCCAACATGAATCATGGTTTTTATTCTATTCATAGAATTATGGCATAAACATACCTAAACTTGAACCATGGTTCTTAATCTATTCCTATAATCATGGCATAAATATACCTAAACATGAAATCATGGTTTTTAATCTACTCATATAATATAAACATACCTAAACATGAAATCATGGTTTTTAATTTATTCATGCAAACTTGCAATTGGAATGTAAACCTAACTTAGCTATGTGTTACATATATTATCATATGATTTTTGATAACAATATAGGCCTAAACATGGTTTCAACTAGACATAACACCAAACATAGTTTAGTCATGTTCATAAAAATGCTTACTTTTGTTTCTAATACAAAAGTATGATATGCCAATTCCATCATAGATTCATATAAACCCTAGTACTTAGTCGAATCCAATTACACACTGAAAGTGATCGTAAAAGTATGTACATCATATTGGGATAATAGTGAGTCATATACTTGCATGAATCCCAAATAAAATACTACAACATATGGTTGTTAACATGAATCATATACTTGTATGAATCCCAAATAAAATACTACAACATATGGTTGTTAACTTCCAACATAAATGACATACTTGCAAATATCCAATCGTATACCACAACATTTCCAAATCGTTTAGAATCAAAGCAACATACAAATATAGATTATTATCGCCACAATTCCATTTCTCACTTTACACAAATCAAAACACAATTATTTATTCACATCGGAATAGCACTCTACTTACAACGTATGACGAATCTTCAATTCAGGAATCTGAATTCTGAATTTGGAGATGCTATCCTTTGTTGTAGGCATTGTTTTGATTTTGTTGTCGTTGCTTTAAGCTTTTGAATTATCTCCTAATTGTCTCTCAATTTCTGATGGCTATTCCTAGTCTCTCCTCAGCAGCATGACGGTCTCACCTCCATTTTTGTATGTGTGAATTAGGGTGAGTCTTAGGTCCTTTTTATAGAGTTTGTGAGTTGATTTGGACTATCGATGGAGCTTGGTGTAATAATAGCCGTTCGTTTGAAGGAGAGACCAACCAGGAGCTGACACCTAGCCCTAGTGACAAGACAAGGCTCAGAAAATTGACTAAACACAGACCAGGCCAGCCAGGGGGGCTGGGTTCGACCTGGCTCAGGGGCCAGGTCGACACGCCAGTCGACACCGTATCGACTTGGCAGTCGACACGGGTGACCCAGGTCGACTACCCAGTCGACCTGGGTAGCCCCAGGTCGACAACCCAGTCGACCTGGGTGCCTTGGGCGGGAAAATTCCCTCCCTGGCCAATCCGGCCTGATTTTGAATTTTGAATTGGTTTTTTCTGAGCTGTTTTGGTCTGTTTGAATTTTAAACTGAATTCTGAAACTTCCGGAGGCCATATCTTCTTCATACGGAGTCCGTTTTACGCAAACTCAGACTCTATCTGAAGAAGAATTCCGAGACGAACGCAATGGCGTATCCCGTTTCCCTTAATTATTTAATTTGAAATTAGTTATACTTTAATTTTTGAATTTCACTATTATAGAATTCATGGGGTGTTACAAGTATTTATAAAACTTTATGCAGTCCAGCGTTGCGTGAGACTGGACGTAGGAGTAATCCGAACCTGTAACAACCGGAGGATTTTCGACTCCGAAAATCGACACAAATACCAATATTGACTATTCAAACATCGGACATACCGGATAGTTAATAGAAAGAAGTTAGAGGGTGAGAATAGATAAGGTAGAACTATTAGAATAGAAGAAGAAGAAGAACACAACAACATCAGTGTAACAAGTATCTCACAGCGGAACGAATAAAATATAGTATACAAAATAACATTGATACACAAATCTATATTTGTATATTAGAGTACAACACTTACATCATAGCGAAAATAAACAATTGCTATATAATACTGTTGAAGCCTCCTGCTCCAAGCTCCATCTAGTGTATCTGTAAATCCCAAGTACTTGACTGCCCATACAAATTTGGGCACCCAAGAGTTTAGGGAAAACAAATCAAATCAAACTCTGGGTTAGTCATGGGACTGGTGTGAGTAAACTCCAAATATTTGTTTAACTTGTTAAAATCCTTTTCAAAAGAAAAGATAATCGTAAGACCGATCCACACATAAACACAGATGGTTTTTACCTTAAAACAAACCAAAACATTTTCAAAATTTATACTTTTCTGGTATTATGATAATGTCTAATTACAAATAATTAACAATCTAGCAGAACGCTTGTATCTCACGCTCCACACACACACACACACACATATATATATATACATATATATATACATACATATATATATATATATATATATAGTATACAATCAAAACCGCAGGCGCTTATTGGAGACTGGATTCCGACTATGACAAGGTATGGGACCACCGGACGATAGTGTATCTCTAGAGAGAATACACAGGGTTCAACAAGAACGTCTTGCAACCCGGCCCACACATGACCGACCACTCATTTCTCTTGAGTATATCGAATATATTGTCACCTACGGTTGCTAGCAACATAACCGTTCCCGCGAGATACAAAAGAGAAAAGAAGTAACAAATATGAATATTATCTAGATGGTGACAATACACCCTAATGGGGGTGACCCACTTAGCCATGCTACCTGCCCGATTTTTTTCATTTCTCAGTTGACGAGGCTTGAGGTCATAACGTATCTTTTGACAGATCATACATTCATTTACTTTGAATGCCACATCGTCATACCCACCAAATCACAAATTGATTTCCATAAAAATACCACAGGTATACAGCTAAGAGAAAAGAATTCCTCCACCACTAAACGTGGATACATTTGAAGCGATCAATTTACGTGATCCATTAGATATACTCTGTCAGACATTCGTCCATACACATTGTCCTGGGTCTGGATAAACCGAAGGAATTATTCTGTAAATCCATCTTATTCAATTTCTATCTAGGATCGCCAGAATAACCCTTGCATAACTCTGTCTTCAATTGTCTTCGATATATTTGATTCGCAACGCTAATGCTCAAACGGTGTGGATTTCAGATAATAAATTTGATCCCGGTCTCTCCGTATTGACAACAGAAAAATGGTCAGAAATTTTGGTAGTCGGTGATTTAACTATCAAAGGAAATCATGTGTACATACAAGGGTCGTATTTCCAAATGGAAATCTTACCGAGCAAATCATCAACCAACACTGATCCCCTTTAATTTAATTTGCCATTCAGTTATTCTTTCCCTATTCTTGTTCCCATATATTCGTAAATTCCTATTTTCTTGATATAGAAAATATACGTTTTTAATCATTGGAAAACATTTCCATATTTACTCCTATTTATTATTTCCTATACTAAAGACATTTCTAATTTTTAGTTGGAAAATATTTCCAAAACTCCTTCATTGGATTTTAACAGATTTTTAAATAAAATGTCACTATGCCAACTCAAATCATTAATACTTATTATCTAAATTCAATTAAGTAACCTTCATTATCGAACCTTAACCATTCCTTAGTTAAAAATGAAGTCAATCAAGTTGGGGTATATTCGCCTCTCAGACCTTAACTGAACAACATTTCTAACTCGAAATAGACAAAGCTCACATTTTAAATCTTTAACAACCTTCCTTACGTAACTCTTGGATTCTATTTACGAATCCATTTCCTTCACCGAAATCATTGATTATAACAATAATGTTATAATCCCATGCTTCCGAAACATAATAACTTGAGTATAACTTTTATTTCTTAATTTAAATAAATAAATGTTTTATTAAATAAACAAATCTTAATTTAAAACCTGGAAAGTAAATAATACTTTCCTACGTTCGATATAGTCAAATCTTAATGTATAATTCTCTCTTGAATAATCTCTATTTGATAATTCTCTTTTGAATACTATATACGATGTCTCTCTTTTTCAAATAAACTATATTCGATTATCTCTCCTTTGAATAAACTATATTCGATTATCTCTCCTTCGAATAAACTATATTCGATAATATCTCCTTTCTTCGAATAACTATATTCGATAACTCTATTCCAATAACCAGTAATCGATTAACTCTAATTCGAATAACTAATATTCGATTAACTCTAATTCGATCAACTCTAATCGATTACCTCTAATTTGAATAACTAATATTCAATTAACTCTCATTCGAATGACTTACATTTGATTAACTCTAATTCCTTTCCCATTCAAATTCCCATTTTAATTCCTATTCAAAACCCAATTTCTTTATAAATATTATAAAATATAAAATATAAAATATTTATTTTAATCCATTGTTCACATCGAATGTGAATAATATTCCTTATATATATATACCAATTCAGTTTGATTTCATATTTAAAAATAATATTCCATTTCCAAATTCTATTTATACTTTTATTTGTATAATTATTTCTACAAGTCCTCCTTTTAACTTCTAACAGTTAAAATCTCATTTAAATTCCCTTTTTTAAATGATGAATTCAAATTCTATTAACCTATCGGTGTTAAAACCGATTTCTACTTCTTTATATAAATTCATATTTATATATTCAAATTATCCAATGATAAATATTTTTCTTAATTTATAAACATTGTTTATAAATTAATCTTCTCAATTTATCTGTTAAAAACAGATTTCCATTTAAATATACTTTGAATAAATCTTTTCCACTTATTCTCTTTTATAAAATTTTATTCATTTTATAAAATACTTCCTTTTATAATACAATAATTATTTCCCAAATATTTACTTTTCTAATTATCCTATTTATTTTCCAATATTTCCTTTTCAATTCTATTGTAAATGTTTTACAAATATTTTCCATTTCAATCCTATTTTTAAATGTTTTACAAATATTTCCCTTTCAATTTTACTTGTTTTACAAATAATTCTTTTTTTAATAAAATCCGTTGATTTTATAAAATCCTAAGATTCAATATCCACTTTGAAAATCCTTTGTATAATTCTACTTATTTTCTCAATAAATATTCCTTTTTAAATATTCCTTTCATAACTCTATTTATTTTTTAAATAAATATTTCTTTTATAAAATTCTTCGATTTTATAGATATTTCCTTTTATAAAATCCTTTGATTTTATAAATATTCTCTTTTCAATATACACTTTGAAAATTTCCTTTCTACATTCCAGTATCACTTTTGGTATTAAAATACCAAATCAAAGGATCAATCATCATCCAACACACAAAAACAATAACATATTATATACCACATCATATATCACAATATATGCAAACAGTGAAATAAATGTTGAGGAATCCAGTTGGATCCCTTAGACCTGTTTCCCTACATCCACATATGTTAAACAATATAATTAACATCAGCTTCATTTCAACATGAAATATTCTGATCAACAGAATCAATATTTAATTAACAATAGACATATAACTATATCGATATTTTTAACTAATCAATTAGCAGTTCAACCAACCAATCAACACACAGCAATCAACCAATATTTACAATATTCTAAAAATACGTTATGAAAATATAAACTGAGTAGAGTTAAGTGAGATTTACTCACATTGGACGATCATCATTAAATAACGATAACTGTCGGTTGATTCTGACAGGCAATTTATTTTGCTATAAAATGTAACGAGCCCCAATTCACTCCCAGTCAGTTCCACTGTGTAGCCCTCGTCCATATGATCCCAACGGATCTTGTTTCGCTGAATTTCGATCAGGTATGAATAAGTTATAACATTTAAAAGTTTATATACTAATTAAACAAAAAAATAACTTAATTTATTTTAATATACGTTGGGCCTTACCCTTTCAAATAACATCGGCCCACCAACCAATTAAAGCCCATATCTACATCAATACTTCTTCCCCGATGAACTGTCGCTCTAGGAAATGTACACAGCCATTTTCGCACCTTCCAAGCTCCACCACAACTCCATCTCTCAACCGAATTCAAAACGGGAAACACCATCGGCCTCCTCATCGATTTCCGCACCTCACCATACCTTGGACTTCAAACTCACACACACCAAGGGAGGTACGACTTCTAGTCTCCACGGTGAAAACCTGCAATAGACTCTATCATCGAAATCACCAAAAAAAATCCCAAACTCTTCGATTTTACATCCTGAATCCCAATATAACAACCACACTTTGAATTGGTGCTTGTATTCCTAGATTACTTGAACCCTAGGTTTTACTATGTATAAATTCGAACTCGAGAAATGGTGTTTGCACCCAACAAGGATAGCATCAGCGTGAAGATCCTGGTCTCAGGAATTCAAAGAAAGGAGCGCTGTGATTGTAGGATTTTTGTTTGATTTTATCTTGACTTTTGAAAGAGGAATTTTTACTATTTATTTTTGTTAGAATTTGCGGCGCATTTGTTTGACCTTAGAAAAATAAAAATAGGGTTAGAAGGAGTTAAGGTGTATTTATAGAAGATTTATATATATATATATATTCGATTTTTATATTAATTTCTATTGAATTGTTAATTGTATTTGCATTCTAAAAATCTGTATGATCACAATGACATCCCAAAATCAAGAAAATTGACTTACAACTAAAGTTTCACATTACGGACCCAACGAAACTTATTTCGAAGAATTCCGACTTCGTTTGCTCACATAGCATATTTTTAACCATCAAAATACAGATTATTTTTCACATTAAAAATCCATACGACCACACACTGACTCCACAAAAATCACGAAACTTGAAATCTAACAATAATTAAATATTACGGATCCAACAAAATTGGTTTCGTCGAAAACGGAAGTCATTTGCAAAACTGGCTATTTTTAAAGCTCTAAATAACCCATTTAAATAAATATATATATATTTAAAAATAATTAAATTAAATATAATTAAATTTATATTCTCCTATATACTCATAATAGAATATCATACAGCTCCAGAATATTCCTATATGAATTTCTAACTCGATATTTCAAATCCCGATTAAATCGATATTCAATTTATAATGAAATTCCTTATATATACATATATATATATATATATATATATCATTATAAATTATAAAGGAATTCCATAGCGACTATTTTAAAATTTTATTTGTACATAACTCAAAATCTACACGATGAAATCCCGATTTTTCTCTTCCACTAGAAAAATATACTTTACCAGTTCTGATCGTTTCTTGTTTCATAGAAATCCGGCTTAAAACGGATTCTATATATTAGTTTAAAGTTCGAATCGCCAAATTGCGAACTGCCGTGCCATTTCGAGCTTGATTTTAATTATAATATAAATTATACGTTCAACTGGAATTTACAAATAAATTCGTTAATATAATTCAATTCTAAACTGAATATATATATATTTTAAATTGTCAAATTCACATAATATTGTCAATTCCCTATTTCCAACTATTTCAGAATTAAATATATTATTTAAATTATTTAAATTAAGTAAATATTCAATATTATTTAATTAAAAGACCATTTAAATCTCTAGATCATTATTTAATTAATTAAATTAATTAATTATTATACCGTAAAAATACGGGTTGTTACATTCTACCCCCTTAAAATAATTTTATCCTCGAAATTGCTAAGGTAGAAAACAAACCCTATTTATTGGGTTAAAAATTATTTGTTTATTTTTTTAACTTCAGTTTCAACTGAACCAATTTATTTCAATTAAATTATTAATTAATTCTTATCAACGAAAATTTTCAAAAATCTTAAAAAAATTCCGACACCCGAAATTTTTGAAAAATTTCGTCAGCACCTCCTTTGTATGACTTAATTGGTACAACTCACCTCTATAGGCCTTCTCCAACCCAAAAGAAAATCAAATGGCCAAGCGATTTGCCAAACAGGCTCATAAATCCCAAACTTGTATATAATATAAACTAGTACCTTTTTGTCGGGCATATCAATATATCCTTTCCAAGTGTTACCAATTCTGCATATACGAATGTCATGCCAATCATTCGGTTATACCCAAGCCAAATTCTATTCTTAACTCAGATTCCACTTTTAATTTCAACTCTTAAATTGCCAGTCAAATTCCATTTCGGATTATCTCTAATCCAGTCCAATTCGATACTTTCTATCTCAATTCATTTTCCACTTAACTGGTTTCAGTTCAATTTCTATTTCTATTTGCTTTTACAAATCTAGTTTAATTTGTTTTAATTCAAATAATCTGTTTCTTGGAATTTTTAAACAGCTTAACCTTTTCCAAAAATCAAAATATTCATTTTGGAATATCAAACCAACTTGTTTTCTCAAAACAATTCAAAAAAATTTGGTAGTAATCCGTCACTTACAACTTGAAAATGAACACCGGTGATGTCATGATCATCGTCGGAATCTATTTTCCAGCTATCGAAGTGAGTTCAATACTATATCACTTTCAAAACCATTTCTAAACACTTTCATTTTGAATTCCATTTCAAAATATCCTTTTCAATGCTTGTAACAAATTTAAAATCACCCAATATTTTAAAATTCACATATATTTAACCCAGATTCATTTACAAACACTTTTATAACCTTCCAGGGTTTAAATTCCAATTCTGATTAAAATTTAGATTTAATTCATCTAATTTCACATATTTCACTTATATGAATTCT
The DNA here is from genome assembly GCA_030737875.1 of Allium sativum. Taxonomy (NCBI): domain Eukaryota; kingdom Viridiplantae; phylum Streptophyta; class Magnoliopsida; order Asparagales; family Amaryllidaceae; genus Allium; species Allium sativum. Next base: position 521,230,705 of record CM060924.1, on the reverse strand, counting down.
AATTGGCTATTTACATAACCATTTCACATTTTATAATCTTATTCGATTAATATAACAACCAACACATCCAATATACTATAATATATCAAATATCTATACTTTTTTATATCAAAATATAATTTGGATAAAATTATTTCATTTACCCTCTTTTCAAATCATACTATGTCGGTCCATCGTATTCAAGTGTTTATAAACCCCTGTCGATATAGTGGATCAAACTGATCGACCAGAACTCATAAACAACTCAACCAATAAATCTCCACAATATAAAACAAATTTTTATATAACAAATACGCGCTTATATACATACACTCAAACTCAATCTAGGGTATTACTAACCCTATCTCTACTGAGTCACGCCACAGAGCCAAGGTAATCACTTAACCTTCAGCTCTGATACCACTGTAACGACCCGAGGATTTTTGACTCCGAAAATCGACACAAATACCAATGTTGACTATTCAGACATCGGAAATACCGGATAGTTACTAGAAAGAAGTTAGAGGGTGAGAATAGATAAGGTAGAACTATTAGAATAGAAGAAGAAGAAGAAGAAGAAGAACACAACAACATCAGAGTAACAGAATCTCACAGTGGAACGAATAAAATATAGTATACAAAATAACATTGATACACAAATCTGTATTTGTATATTAGAGTACAACACTTACATCACAGCGGAAATAAACAATAGCTATATAATACTGCTGAAGCCTCCTGCTCCAAGCTCCATCTAGTGTATCTGTAAATCCCAACTACTTGATCCCAACTACTTGACTGCCCGTACAAATTTGGGCACCCAAGAGTTTAGGGAAAACAAAACAAAATAAACTCTGGGTTAGTCATGGGACTGGTGTGAGTAAACTCCAAACTTTTGTTTAACTTGTCAAAATCCTTTTCAAAAGAAAAGATAATCGTAAGATCGATCCACACATAAACACGGATGGTTTTTACCTTACGATAACCCAAAACATTATCAAAGTCAATACTTTTCTGATATTATGATAATGTCTAATCACAAATAATTAACAATCTAGCAGAATGCTTGCATCTCACGCTCCACATACATATATATATATATATAGTGTACAGTCAAAACCGCAAGTGCTTATTGGAGATTGGATTCCGACTATGACAAGGTATGGGACCATCGGTCGATAGTGTATCTCTAGAGAGAATACACTGGGTTCAACAAGAACGTCTTGCACCCGGCCCACACATGACCAACCACTCATTACTCTTGAGTGTATCGAATATGTTGTCACCTACGGTTGCTAGAAACCTAACCATTCCCGGGAGATACAGAAGCGAAAAGAAGTAACAAATATGAATATTCTCTAGATGGTGACAATACACCCTAATGGGGGTGACCAACTTAGCCATGTTGCCTGCCCGATTTTTGTCATATCCTGGTTGATGAGGCTTGAGGTCATAACGTATCTTTTGACAGATCATACATTCATTTACTTTGAATGCCACACTGTCATACCCGCCAAATCACAAATTGATTTCCACAAAAATACCACGGGTATACAGCTATGAGAAACAAATTCCTCCACCACCAAACGTGGATACGTTTGAAGCGATCAACTTACGTGACACATTAGATATACTTTGTCAGACATTCGTCCATACACGTTGTCCTGGGTCTGGACAAACCAAAGGAATTATTCTGTAAATCCACCTTAGGCAATTTCTACCTAGGATCGCCAGAATAACCCTTGCATAACTTCGCCTTCAATTGTCTTCGACATATTTGATTCGCAATGCTAATGCCCATACGGAGTGGTTTTTAGATAATAAATCTGATCCCAGGCTCTCCTTATTGACAACGGAAAAAATGGTCAGAAATTTTGATAGTCGGTGATTAAACTACCAAAGGAAAACATGTGTACAAACAAGGGTCGTATTTCCAAATGGAGATCTTACCGAGCAAATCATCAATCAACACTGATCCCCTTTAATTTAATTTGCCATTCACTTATTCTTTCCCTATTCCTGTTTCCATATATTCGTAAATTCCTATTTTCTAAATTTAGAAAATATACGTTATTAATCATTGGAAAACATTTCCATATTTACTCCTATTTCTTATTTCCTATACTAAAGTAATTTCATATTTTTATTTGGAAAATATTCCCAAAACTCCTTCATTGGATTTAAATAGATGTTTAAATAAAATGTCACTATGCCAACTCAAATCATTAACACTTATTATCTAAATTCAATTTACTAACCTTCACTATCGAACCTTAACCATTCCTTAGTTGAAAATGAAGTCAATCAAGTTGGGGTATAATTACCTCTCAGACCTTGACTGAACAACATTTCTAACTCGAAGTAGACAAAGTTCACATTTTAAATCTTTAACAACCTTCCTTACGTAACTCTCGGATTCTATTTACGAATCCACTTCTTTCACAGAAATCATTGATTATAACAATAGTGTTATAATCCCATGCTTCCGAAACATAATAACTTGAATATAACTTTTATTTCTTAATTTAAATGAATAAATGTTTTATTAAATAAACAAATCTTAATTTAAAACCCAGAAAATAAATAATACTTTCCTACATTTGATATAGTCGAATCCCAACGTATTATCCTCTCTCTAATGATCTCTATTCGATAATTCGATATCTCTCTTTTTCAAATAAACTATATTCGATTATCTCTCCTTCAAATAAACTATATTCGATTATCTCTCCTTCGAACAAACTATATTCGATAATATCTCCGTTCTTTGAATAACTATACTCTATAACTCTATTCCAATAACCAGTATTCGATTAACTCTAATTCGAATAACTAATATTCGATTAACTCTAATTCGATTAACTCTAATCGATTAACTCTATTTCGAATAACTAATACTCAATTAACTCTTATTCGAATGACTAAACTTTGATTAACTCTAATTCCTTTCCCATTCAAATTCCCAATTGAATTCCTATTCAAAACCCAATTTCCTTATAAATGTTTTAAATTATAAAATATTTATTTTGATCCATTGTTCACATCAAATGTGAATAATATTTCTTATATATATACCAATTCAGTTTGATTTCATATTTAAAAATAATATTCCATTTCCAAATTCTATTTATAATTTTATTTGTATAATTATTTCTACAAGTTCTCCTTTTAACTTCCAACAGTTAAAATCTCTTTTAAATTCCCTTCTATAAATGTTGAATTCAAATTCTATTAACCTATCAGTGTTAAAACCGATTTCTACTTCTTTATATAAATTCATATTTATATATTCAAATTATCCAATGATAAATATTTTTCTTAATTTATAAACATCGTTTATAAATTAATATTCTCAATTTATCTGTTAAAAACACATTTCCTTTTAATTATAATTTAAATAATTCTTTTCCACTTATTCTCTTTTATAAAAATTTATTCATTTTATAAAATACATCCTTTTACAATACACTAATTATTTCCCAAATATTTACTTTTCTAATTATCTATTTATTTTCTAATATTTCCTTTTCAATTCTATTGTAAATGTTTTACAAATATTTTCCCTTTCAATCCTATTTGTAAATGTTTTACAAGTATTCCCTTTCAATTCTATTTGTTTTACAAATAATTCTTTTTTTATATAAAATCCATTGATTTTATAAAATCCTAAAATTCAATATCCACTTTGAAATTCCTTTATATAATTCTACTTATTTTCTCAATAAATATTCCTTTTATAACTCTATTTATTTTCTAAATAAATATTTTTTTATAAAATTCTTCGATTTTATAGATATTTCCTTGTAACAACCTGCAAATTCTGAACCAATTTAAAAAAATTTACTTTAGAAAATTTTAATGAATTTTGAGGATATAATATAATTTATTATTAATAATAATGGCTAGAATTTATTTTTATTGAAGTTAGAACAAATAAATTTAATTTAAATATAAAAGGAGTTAGAAATGGCGCGGTAGTTTTAAAATTTGATTTTAAACTTTAATTGGATGTACAAGATTCCAAATAAATCAGAATTGAGTGAAACAAGAAATATTTAAATTTGTTTAACCATATCTTTCTAACGAATCTGAAAAATTGAAATTTCATAGCGTAAATCAAAAGTTATGGCCAATTCAATTTTTAGAAAGGTCGTTGTAGAATTTATATATATAATATATATGCCCTGAAAGGCTACTTTTCACATATAAAGGAGTTTCGACTTGAAACCACTTCCATTGAGTCTGGAATGATGTTTCTGCATTTAAAAAATATAAACACTTATATATTTTGAGTTTCAGAAATTATTTGTTTAAAAATGTATTTTTAGTATTAAATATATTAGCCTTGAAAATAGTCATTTTTCAAACGACCTCTGTTTTCGACGAAACCACTTTTGTTGGAATCGGAATGTCAAATTATTGCTATGTTTCAATTTTCAGAATTTTTTGAATTAATATGTGAGCGTGGCGAAAGGAAATGTGTTTTGACTATTTAAGTTAAATTTAAACGACTTGAAACTAGCCATTTTTCAAACAGTCTCAGAATTCGATAAAATTAGTCTTGTTAGAACCGTATCGTCATAAGAAAGCTAAAAATATTTTTTTTAGAAGAGGTTGAATGTGGCCCCGGCATATTTAAATGTACGGTCAATAATTAATTAATTAATTAATTATTAATGGGATTTTAAATAAAATTTCTATAGATTTCGGAATTGGACACCGAGACCCATCCCATTGCGTTCAGAAGGCCTCAAAACGTTAAGATCGACGGTAAGCAAGCCCAATTCGGAGACAGTCCGCATTTTCACCTTTATAACACGTTTTACTAGATTTAATAATAAAAAAATCCGTATATAAAACCCTAATCCTAAAAAAATGCAGCCGCCGCCTATTGATTTCGAAGGCCAGAAATTTCCCAAATTCAAACGTCAATTTCTCTCATTCCGTTCAACAAAAATCTACAAACTATATACCAAATCCAAGAGAATTCAGAGAGCTTCGAATCTATACGGTTAAGATCGGGTTTTGGTGCACGGATTTCGCGAATTCTGGCGAGGAAGGGGCCGCGTTCGGGTTCAGATTTCGAGGCGAGGAGGGGGCCGAGTTGACTGGGTTTCTAGGCAGTGGTGGCTCGCGAGCGGAGCTTCGGAGTGGCGGTGTCCGATCGACAGAGGGGGGCTCGAATTGGCGCAAGCGCAGGAGGTTGAACGGTGGAGTTGGGTTCAGCCAAATCAATGTACGTGCGATAGAGGAAGAAGAAGTAATATTATATTATTATTTTATTTATTTAATTATTTAATTTATGGAATCTTTAAAAATCAGTATCTCTTTCATACGAGGGCTGATTGACGAACCGTAAGTTGCGTTGGACTCGTCTTTCCGAGCTCTTCGCGATGGCGTAGACCAGAGCTGAATCTGAGACAGTTGAATTTTTAGCCATATCAATGTGAGAATTCTGAATTTTATTATTTAATTAATTATAAATTATTTTTCTTGCGTTACAAATAATTGTATTGTGATGTAATTCAGATTTGAAATGTTCTGTGATTGATGAATGGTTGATTGTTGTTGGTGGTTTGTTTTATTGCTCATGTTATGCTAGATCCACATTGAAATCTCATACATGGTTGAATTTTATTTGCGATTAGAAAATAAATCTAAATTTAGATTTAAATCATATTTTATTCAGATCTAGTTATTCTAATTTATTTTAAAAATATTATCTTTATTATTCTGAGATGAACAATGGAAGTTGATCGACAAATAAAAACTTATTTTTAGTTGCTTATATTACATTAGAAGTTGATCGAAAAATAAAAAAACTTTATTTTTGTTTATTTGTTTACTTTGCAACAGAAAATGAACAACAAATAAAACCTTACTTTTATTTGTTTACTTTGCAAAAAGATTTGAACGACAAATAAAATATTATTTTATTTGTTTATTTACAATAGAATATGAACAACAAATATAATATATTTTTATTTGTTTACATTACAACAGAATTTGGCTAACTAATAAAAATCCTATTTTTGTTTGTTACATTAAGAACACGGTTTATGAATTACAATAAAAACATTTTCTTTTTACTGTTACCTTAAACATTAGAGGTTATAGAATAAGAATAATAATAAAATATTAAATTTTATTGTTGATATTACAAACATATTGGAAAATAAAACTTTGTTTACATTATATTTATAAATCAAAGGTCGTATTTGAAACCCACTTTTTGTTTACATTTTTATGTAAATTAAAATCATGTTTTGGAAATCATAATTTGGTTTACATATTTTTATATGTAAATAATAAATTATTTTCAGTAGTTACGTTTTGTTCGCAAATTTATATTAGAGACGAAATTTATCCTTTTATTTGCAATCACCAACATAGATATATAATATATCACATTTTATACATTGAATCAAATAATAACATTTTTATGATTAATGAATTAAAAATAACATTTTTGTTAAAACATAAGTATTGAAATAAAAGTAACATTTTTATTAAGACCTGATTTGTGAAATAAAAATCACACTTTTATCAAAACCTGGTTATTGAATTGAAAATATCATTTTTGTCTAAACTTGATTACTGAAATGAAAGTAACAATTTTGTTTACATTTTATATGTAAATAAGAAATTATTTTCAGAAGTTACATAGAAATTGGGTAGATATTTTATTCATGTTTTTCAACGCAAATAAACATAGAAATTAAAAGGTTACTTTTCATTTGCACATTTCAATGCAAATATAGCATGAAATAAAATTCATTTTTCTCATTTGCATCTCACAATGCAAACATAACTTGAAAATAAGAAGTACATTTTTATTTGTGTTCGACAACATCAATAAAACTAGTAAATAAAACATATTTTGGAAATAAAGTTTGTACTTCTATTTACATTCAGCCATGCAAATATATATAGTAAATAGAAATTGTTCTTTTATTTGCATTTACTAATGCAAATATATAATGAAACAAATCATGCATTTTCACTCACTAATGTAAATACATAAATATAATGAAAATAAAGTTTATTTCTTTGTTTGCATTTATCAATACATATATGCATTGAAATTAAGGTTTATTCTTTTATTTGCATTTATCAATGCAAATATTCGATGAAACTATAGTCTATTTTCTTTATCTACATTTACCAACATAAATGTACACACTTTTATACATTTAATAGAATTAGTTTAAAATATACTTTGAAAATAAATTTTATTCTCTTATTTACATTCACTAATGTAAATATAAATTTGTAAACAAAATTATTCTCTGTTTGCATTCATAAATGCAAATACTCATTTAAATAAAATTTGTTTCTTTATGTAAATACACTTTGGAAATGAGGTTCTTTTTACATTCACCCAAACATACTTTTAAATAAAAATAAATTTTACATTTGTTATTTACATTCCTTGTTGCAAATAAAACCTTAAAATAAAGTTCATCTATGTTTGCAATTCATTAATGCAAACAAATCATCAGATTGAAAATTATATTCTTGATTTATAATTTTGATATGAATAAAGATTGTTTGAAATAAAGGATAGAATTTAAAAGTTACATTTTAATAACTAAACATTCACATTTTTATCATTAACGTAAAATAGACAAAAACACTCATTTTGTCTAAATTAAAAGAATGAAACAAAATATAGCATTGGCATATTTTATTAGAATTGAAACACAAACTATTCATTTCTGTAAATTTATATTAGTTTAAAACAATTATTCATTTTTATTAATTTACGTTAGTTAAAAATAATTATTCATTTTAGTCAATTTATACTAGTTAAACCAAATTATACATTTTGTTAGAAATATCCATTTTTGTCAAAATGAATTAGTTGAAGCAATATATATATATATATATATATATATATATATATATATATATATATATATATATGTATGTATGTTTGGTAAGATATATACTTGTCAAGATAGGTTAGTTAAATCAAAATATTTATCATTTTGTCTCATTAGAATTGCCAAAACAAAATAACCATTTTTGTTTAGAGTTTAAACTAGCAAAATAGAAATTGTCAATAGAGACAAAGTTATTATGCTTATTCATTCATTGCAATAGAGATATTTTCTTGTCATCATTATATGTATTGTGTATCACACTTCCATTCACAAGTAACCTGACTTGTGTATGTGATTGGGACGATAATTTTTCACACATCGCGCAAGTATACAAATTAGCTTATTATTTGTTTGTTGGTTGAAACCCCACACGGGTGTTGGGATGAAAATTTATATACACTAATCCCAATATTTAGTTGTATGTTGATCGTTGGATCGACAGGCTGCGATGAACATTATTATTTAATTTTAACGCTTACGCAGTGGAATTTACACTTTGGAAGAAGATGGATGATTTGATGATTATATTGTTATTATCATATACATGATGTGTGTGAAATCCATGTAATCCAAATTATATGGTAAATGTTTGGGTCGCATTTCGATTCAGGTGTTCTTTTAAATAAGAATATTTTTACATTTGAAATTTTCTTTTTATATAAAGGATATTCTTTCATAAAAGAGAAAATATATTTTTAATCAAGTATATGTTAAAACAAAGAATATTTGTAAAAGATAAAGATTTGTAATATAAAGAAAACTTCTCATTTAGAAGCTTTTATATAAAGAATATTTTTTATGATTATTTTTAAAATATGTTTTTTAAAAGATTACTAGCATTTGCAATTATATTTTGTGATATGAAATAAATTGAGATGTGAAGTGGATTTATCGTGGACGATGTTTTAAACGACATTTGTCCTTTAATCCAATTTACATTGAAATTATTATTTGGAATTTATACGTCTATTTTATAGATTTAAAAAGGGCATTTTCTAAAAATCAAGTTTTCAATTTAATATATTAAATTGGAATTAAGCGAAAATTCGATTGGTAATAATCGAAATGGGCTTCTGTAAAAGAAGACCGAAATTATATATGGAATTTAAGAGGCTTTGCCGTTATTCCATTTATATTATTAGTCCAATATAGAAATCTATATCGATTATGTATTGATTTTATTTCTGTGGAATTCCATATTTTGGAAATTGATTTATAGATTTTATTTTCAGAGTTTATCTTTGATAAAATTAATGAGAATTTTCTAATACGAATATCTTATTAAAAGAATATTCTGAGTTGGAATGTGACGTAATGTGTGATTTTCCAATATTTGTTTTTAATCCCAAAATACGCGAGTTATTCAGAAAGGCCGGGTTTAACCCATTCTGAATAATCATCACGACGATCAAGAGTCGAAGATGAAGACTATGATTGAAGACCAAAGGTTTTCACATCATTGGGATGATGATGACTGGTATCTTGAATTGGGATTGGCCTTCCAAGGCAAGGTATTTAGTAATGATCATCCAAACGCATTTGGAGATCGACGGACACGTTGTTTCGCTCAGACCCAGAGCGGACTTGTAAATGGATTGCGTGTCTGACATTGTATTCCTTTCTACTCTATTTGTTGAACGCTAGTGATTATATATTTCTGTTTGGTGGTGAAGAATTTATTCTTTAATTATCACCCTTCTCTAAGACGTATGAGCTTAGAGGTTATATATATATTGGCAGATGATCAATAATATGGTAGGGTCTGACATTGTGACATGCTAAGATGCAAATGATCAAGGCTTTGTTGAAAAGCAGGCCTTGTGGTTGAGGATCAAAGCATAGCCTGTTTAGGCATAGCTTTGTGTATAGCGTGACTTCGCGAGCCTCACACCCCGGTATGAGTCAAAAAGGGGATATGGACCGTAGGGAGTGCATACGTTTCTTTCTAGCTAGAAGTGGTGTTTGGGCTTTAACACGGCCTGGCATTTTACTTATGTGGATTATGGATTAAGGTACCTCGTTTTTTTTATAGGCCGAAAGTGGTCATATTATAGGTCCATAAGGGTCGGGAAACGTATGTTTAGGAAATGCAAATCCACTACCATTAGGTGGGGACCGACCCTACCGTTATAGGGGTTTCCCATAGGTGTGATCCTGAGGCATTTGCTAGAGTGTCTCGAATCGGAAGAGGACGATCCCTAGCCTCGATTTCATGACAGAAAACCAATTTCCAATACCACATCACGGTCTTGATTGTAAACTTATATACGGCGACATAGTATACGGTACCTATGCCATCTAGGATTGATATTATATTTGAATGTTTGAAATATATATATATACACACACACACTAATAATAATATCGTATTTTACGTATCAAGCATCTTTTGACCATTATAAGGTAAAACCCTATCCTCTGGTGTGCGTTGCATTGTGTGATGGGACCTGGGTCTTATAATGGTTTCATTTTTCTAAAAAAAAGCATTACGTTATTTGACGATTTACTTTATTTATGCACTGGCAATCCAATGGAGTAAACCCGTTCCGCGTTAGCGGCATGGTCCTGTGATTAGCCTACTTATTAGATATGTTAAGTTAAGATTTCTCACACCAGTCCCACGACTGGCCTGTAGTTTGTTTCACTTTGCAAACTCGGGTGCCCTTTTTTCACACGGGCAGTCGAGTAGATTTTTGCAGATATAGTTAAGCAGGATCCTGGATTGAAGCCTGAAGCTGGGTCCAGATTATTAATGGCCTTCCGCTGAGATTAGTTCCGCTGCAATGTATTTAATTTATTGTAAATGTATCTTCCGCTGTATTATTTATCGATGTACTCTGATATATACTGTACTATGAAGTAACATTTATTATTGATGTTATAAAAGTCTGTGTTGTTGTCCTGATGTGTTGTATGCCTAAAGTTAACGTAAGCGGGTTTTGAACGGTCTTGATCGATCTTGCGATCGGTTGGAGTCGGGCGAAATCCTGGTCGTTACATTCCTTTTATAAAATCCTTTGATTTTATAAATATTCCATTTTCAATATACACTTTGAAATTTTCCTTTCTACATTCTAGTATCACTAATGGTATTAAAGTACCAAATCAAAGGATCAATCATCATCCAACACAAAAATCAGTAACAGATTATATACCACATCATATATCACAATATATGCAAATAGTAAAATGAATGTTGAGGAATCCAGTTGGATCCCTCCGACCTGTTTCCCTGCATCCACAGATGTTAAACAATATAATTAACATTAATTTCAATTCAACATGAAATATTCTGATCAACAGAATCAATATTTAATTAACAATATATATATATATATAACTAGATATTTTTAACTAATCAATTAGCAGTTCAACCGACCAATCAACACACAATAATCAACCAATATTTATCAGTTCTAAAAATACGTTACGAAAATATAAACTGAGTAGAGTTAAGTGAGATTTACTCACATTGGACGATCATCGTCAAATAACGATAAATGTCGGTTGATTCTGACAGACAATTTATTTTGCTATAAATTATAACGAGCTCCAATTCACTCTCAGTCAGTTCCATTGTGTAGCCCCCGTCCATAAGATCCCAAAGGATCTTGTTTTGCTGAATTTCGATCTCGTATGAATAAGTTATAACATTTACAAGTTTATATACTAATTAAATAAAAATACCTTAATTTATTTTAATATCCAATGGGCCTTACCCTTTCAAATAACATCGGCCCACCAACCAATTAAAGCCCATACCCACATCAATACTTCTTCACCGATGAACTGTCGCTCTAGGAAATGTACACAGCCATTTTCGCACCTTCCAAGCTCCACCACCACTCCATCTCTCAACCGAATTCAAAACGGGAAACACCATCGGCCTCCTCATCGATTTCCGCACCTCACCATACCTTGGACTTCGAACTCGCACGCACCAAGGGAGGTGTGACTTCTAGTCTCCACGGTGAAAACCTGTGATAGACTCTATCACCGAAATCACCAAAAAAATTCCCAAACTCTTTGATTTTTCATCCTAAATCCCAATATAACAACCACACTTTGAATTGGTGCTTGTATTCTGTAACACCCCACCTCCGCTAGGGTCACTAACAAAGGGAATGCACTAGTTTTGGTGGATTATTATCTAGGTAAACATGCACAGAGATATCATAAGGCAGAACATAAAAAAAGGCAGCGGTAACCAACTTCTTATTATTTTCAAGAAAAGAGTCAAAAGCTCATATATCCAAGATACAAATTATTCCATTACATTAAGTTCCAAATAAAGAAGCATAAACTTAAGATAACAAAAGTAGATTATTCCCCATAAATAGCAGAAGCAGCCATAGCATAGCCCAAGACCAAACCGTACATGAGCTGTCAGAAAGCAAGCTAAATGCAAGCTAAGAGCTAGTGTTTCCTCCCTGAGAACCTGGGGGGCAAAACGAAAGAAAAAGAGGCGAAAGAAAAAGGGTCAGTCATAAAGACTGGTAAGCCCTAGTGACTTTCAGTATGAAAACTAGTAAAGGTAACATGATATGTGAAAACTGGAATTAAACATAAGGATGATAACAGAACTGGTAGGATAATTAAGATAACAAGATAAGTCAAGTCTAGCATCGCATATTCAAGGTTCGTTGCACCAACTGTACTAGTGTTCTAACCCATGTCAAGTATTAATCATGAAATGATACCTTGGCCCAGTATCATGAAGTGACCCATTACGGGGTCCTACGGTATGATCTACTAATCGATCGGCTCCCTACAGGTCCTAGCTCGTCATGTGTCTGTGTCATACGGCCCTATCCTGAAATGTAGTTACCTATGCTAGGTCCACCATAGGGTGTATCAAGTCCAATGGTGCCAACCACCGACGCGAACCAAGCACGCACAGTGTAAATCTACGGGTTCCCAATGCCTGCTTTTTCAACTCCAGACTACGTGCACGACCATAGTCCGCCTGAACCTACAATGGCGCACCTACTCAGCCGTCGTTCTGGTCGCTTACAATCAGCTCAGTAATCGTGCCCTACCCTGCCTAGTCCCAGGGTATCGTGATACATCTAAGTGGGTTACTGCTGAAAAGGACCGCGTAACTAGGGTTTCTAATGGGTTTAGTGTTGTCATTCGAATTCGTGACTTAACCCTGTCCAAATCATGTATCAAGTTGGTTAAGTGTGTTCAAGTGGTTCATGACTTAACCCTATCAAATCATCGTGTCAAGTTGGTTAAGTATATTCAAGTGGTTCATGACTTAACCCTATCATGTGGCATTAATTCATTAATGCACCTCAACCTCTCACATTAGACTAACTGTTGTGGTTACTGGATTTGCCGGGCGGTTCCGGGCAGATTTACACCGCAACATAGTCTAACCTCGAGTTTTACGTGCGATATGACCAACTACCCACATTGGATCCTATTATTTGCAGCCACTGGATTTGTCGGGCGGTTCCGGGCAGATTTACACTGCAAACTCAACCCAACCTCGAGTTGGCCATTTTTAAGTTTATCTAATTGTCATGCCCACATTCAAGTTTTCATGTCAAAATTCATGTCGAGTTTTCATGTCATGTTTCATGTCAAATCGTGTCAAGTTCATGTCCATATCCAGGTTCAAGTTATAACAACGTTCATGTTCAAGTTCAAAGTCAATTCATGTTTTTACCTAGTCTACCCAAATCGTATTCCCATCGCACGTAAGCTCGAATCGATACAAATAAATCTAATTAGGGAATAACATAAAAAGGGACGGGTATAAGGTGGCAAAAGTGATTACTAGCATAGCATGGTATGACTTGATAAAAGATTATAACATTACTGGCATATGGAATATTGGCCTCAAACATAAAGATTCCAAATCTTGCAAAATAAGGTACTAGTCAAGATAACAGTTGTCATAATGTGATAGTATAGTCATAGTAACGATTGACATAAGGTTATAGTATAGTCATGGTAGCGATTGACATAAGGTGATAGTCATAAACTTGTGACTAATAGCAGATTCAACACGATAATATGAGGGGTTTTTCTTTTTGATTTACAACATGAATAGGCCCTAAATCAATGTCATAGTAATATCCAAGAGTCAAGATCCAAGATGAACAAGAATGGATGTAAAACAGTCATCATACATAGGTCCAATTTCAATTTACATCATATTCGCATTTACAGTTTAAATCTAAAAATAACTGGGGCTTACAGATCGTGGTTCGAGAATTAGAAAAAGAGAGTCGATGTTGAATCTTTATGTGCTTAGTCAAGTCCTAATAGAAATCCCCAAATTAGCAACGTAGTTTCGACGTAGAAAAAGTAGCCCCTTTCTCCAACTTTTCAACCAGAATTAGAGCAGCATAAGGTCAGAAAGAATTTTGTGTAGAGAGACTAGTGTCAGGGGCTGTATATATAGGGTCAGGTCAACGAATGCAGACAGAAATGAGGCCAGGAACATCAAAGTGAATCCAGCTTCAAAATTGGGCTCGGGCACCAGGTCGACCCACAGGTCGACACTATGGTCGACCTGTTCCTGGGTAGGTCGACTACATAGTCAACCCCCAGGTCGACCTGGTCCTGGGCGGGAAATTTCCCGCCCAGTCCATTTTGAGGTTTGAATTTTGAATTTTGAATATGAATTGAACTGTTTTGAACTTGAAAACTTCTGAAAATTTCGAAAGGTCATAACTTGGTCATACGGACTCCGATTTTCGAAAACTCGGACTCGTTTCCAAGCAGAATTTCGAGAAGAACGCAATGGCGTAACCCATTTCCCTTGATTCTTATTTTAAAAATTAATTCTGCCTTGATTTATGGTTATTACACGTTATAAAAACTCGGGTTGTTACATATTCCTAGATTACTTGAACCCTAGGTTTTACTGTGTATAAATTCAAACTCAAGAAATGGTGTTCACACCCAACGAGGATAACATCAGCGTGAAGATCCTGGTCTCAGGAATTCGAAGAAAGGAGCGTTGTGATTTAAGGATTTTTGTTTGATTTTATCTTGATTTTTAGAAGAGGAATTTTTACTGTTTATTTTTGTTAGAGGTTGCGGCGCATTTGTTTGATCGTGAAAAAATAAGAATAAGGTTAGAAGGAGTTAAGGTGTATTTATAGAAGATTTATATATTTTTTATTCTATTTTCATATTAATTTCCGCTGAACTATTACTTGTATTTGTATTCTAAAAATATGTATGATCACATACGACATCCAAAAATCACGAAAATGGACTTACAACTAGAGTTTGACATTACGGACCCAACGAAACTTATTTTGTCGAATTCCAACTCCGTTTGCTCACACAGCATATTTTAACCATCAAAATATAGACTGTTTTTTGCATTAAAAATCCGTACGGCCACATATTGTCTCCAAAAATCACGAAACTTGAAATCTAACAATAATTTAATACTATGGATCCAACAAAATTGATTTCGTCGAAAACAGAGGTTATTTGCAAAACTGGCTATTTTTAAAGCTCTAAATAACCCATTTAAATATATATATATATATATTTATTTAAAAATAATTAAATTAAATATAAATAAATTTATATTATCGTATGTATTCACAATAGAATATCATACAGCTCCAGAATATTCCTATATGAATTTCGAACATGATATTTCAAATCCCTTATAAATCGATATTCGATTTATAATGAAATTCCTTATATATATATATATATCGTTATAAATTATAAAGGAATTCCATAGCGACTATTTTAAAATTTGATTTGGACAAAACTCAAAATCTACACTACGAAATCCCGATTTTTCTCTTCCACCAGAAAAATATACTTTACTAGCTCTGAACATTTCTTGTTTCACAGAAATCCGGCTTAAAACGGATTCTTTATATTCTTTTAAAGTTTGAATCGTCAAATTGCGAACTTCCACGCCATTTCGAGCTCGGTTTTAATTATAACATAACTTATACGTTTAGCTGGCATTTATAAATAAATCCCATAATATAATTCAATCCTAAACTAAGTATGTATATTTTAAATTGTCCAAATCACACAATATTGTCAATTCCCTATTTCCAACTAGTTTAGAATTAAATATATTATTCTATTATTTAATATAATTAAATATTCAATATTATTTAATTAAACGACCATTTAAATCTATAGATCATTAGTTAATTAATTAAATAAATTAATTATTATACTGTAAAAATACTGGTTGTTACAGAACCAGTATAAAATTCGGTATTTTCTTTCCTTTTCATTACTTATATCTGTGTCTGTGATAGTTTCTGTGTTTGTGATCATTTCTGGTGTGATAATCATCGTGTGATTCGGATAGTAATTCAAGTAAGTTAAACATTTCTATAAATTTCTTATAAACCTTATACACCCCCTCCCCTTTAGTGTTAATTCTGCCTTAAGATCCTTAATCTGCATCCTTAACAATTGGTATCAAAGCATATATTTTCAAAATATTTCATCATATGAATTTTGGAAATGTAAAATGGCAACCAACACTGGAATTGCCTATAACAATAGTTCATTTGTAGAGGGTCAGTCCACCGTTTTACCACCATTATTGAATGGCAGTAATTGTTCATATTGGGCATTTAGGATGATTTTTTTTTACAATCCGTAGGATTAGACACTTGAAATAGTACATGAACTACATACGGTGAACCCACTACTAATTATGCACAATGTACTAATGAATATTTGCTTTACAGTAATTCAAAATTCAAAAAATATTGAAGAAATAGATCTAAAAACCAGGTACGCAATGATTAATTTTGATTGAACTGGTTGAATGGATGTTTTTGACTGCTTGCCTTGTTTGAATATAAAAATTCAAACTTGAACTTTAAAATTCAAATTTGAAATTTGAAATCCAAATTTGAATTTTGAATTTTGAAATTCAAAATAATAATAATAAAATAATAAATAAAAATTAATTTTAAATGTTTGTTAGGATTAATATTATTTCAGGAAATAATAAACCTAAAAATATAAAATGTTAAAATAATAAAACAAAGTCAAAAGGCAACATGTCTTTTGAAAACATACATATATGTCGACATACCAGAATCGACATGTCGACGTATGTGCTAGTAACTGAAATTTAAATTTTGAATTTCAAGAGTTTGAACTTTCTAACTTCCCTTCATCTTTTCACCAACTCCCAAGGTCTGAAAAGGCATCCTTATTTTCAAAAAAGTAATGTCCATTCACTCTCTATTTATTTATCTATTTAGTTCTATTCTCTCTACCTCTCATTCAAAATTCAAAACAACTTTCTTCATTCTATTATCTCCAAACCTGATCTCCTATGGCTTCCTCAAGTACACCAAAAACAATGAGATTGACCAAAACTCTCAAAGATCATCTCTTAAATGACCCGCAAGCTATTCATGCTTATATTGTCTATATGGCAAATGGAAAATCAATACGGGAGCCTTCGCTATCTTTAATGATTTCCCTTCTTATGGTCCACATTCTCATTTTCATCAAAATGAAGTTCTAAGTTTGATTGTCTCTCGGGATAATGATGAAATATGTTACCCGAATCTAGTTAAAATGTTTCATGCGAATTTGAATCGTGACTTTTACGAAGGAAACGAAAATCAAGTTTGGAGTAGCGTAAAAGGCATTCAAATCATTTTGGATTGTGAAATTTTGGGTACCATTTTAAATTGTAAGAGTACGGGCTCAGATTTTTCGGAACTTGAAATGGATGAAACGGATTTGGAAACTTTTCATCACATCTTTGAAAGCGGTAAACACTTAGAATTTAAAAATTGTTTTTCCGCTCAAAAGCACGTATCGTCAACCTCCTTATTCAACATACTCTCACTCCCTACTCCAAAAATTTCAATAACCCTACACTCAAAACCCAAAAAGCTTTTTTTTGCCATCTTTGGCACTTACGATATTAACTGGGCCGATGTAATTTTCAAAGAGTTTAAGCCCAAAGAAATGTCCACCAAAGAAAAAACTCGCTATCATGGAATTTGTCTTACTTGGATTTTTAAGTATTTTGGAATGGATCTCAAAGGAGAGAAATATGTTCCAAGAAAGGTTTTATAACACGGGAAATATAAATTTTATGCAAATTCCAATCATTTTTAAACCCTATGAAACATTTGAGGATAAACAAGCTCGAATGCAATAAGAAAAAAATCCACTGGATATCGATGAAGAAGAAGAATCCTCTTTGGAAAATATAGAGTGTACAACAAATAATAGGGACATAACCAAAGAAACACTAGTCAAAAACCAAGCCAAGTTAGCCATGAACCAAAAGAAGATCAAGAAGACTCTTACCCAAATGTCTTCTAAAATGAAAAAGTTCTTTGGAAAGGTCGGAAGAAAACTTGCATTATCATCTTCATCCGCTGAAATTTAAGTTTGTTAGTTTAAGATTATCCCTTAGTATTTGCTTGTATTTCCATTTCAAATCTGGTATTTAGTATCCTGTAGTGTTTAAATGTACTCACTTTTAAGTAGTAATATATAGTCTTGTGCTGCCAAAATTGATATTAAATATCTGTATTTATAATATAATACAATAAGAAACAATTCAAAAACTAAGCAAAAATTCAAATACCCAAAAATTGACATGGGTATGTCAACATGTATAAATGGACATGTCGATATATAACTGTCAGGAAATTCAAATTGTTTCAAATTTGAATTTTTAAATAAATACCTTATGTTTCTTCATTCTAAAAGAATCCTAGCCTCTATAATTACCCTTTTCTTCTAGAAAAATTTATTTTAAACTCTCTCCATCTTCTCTAATCATTCCTTGTCCTTATAATCAAATAATGGCCAATCTTATTCACAATTTGACTGAAAATCTTGAAGAAACACTAAACTCATTTAAGAATATCCTTTCTATAATATTTCGCAATCAGCATCACCTATAATTGATTCAAATAAAGATGGTTGAACGTCAAGAGAAACACTTTGATGTAATTCGTTGGTTAATCCATTTCAGAGATAAAGACAATAATCTCACTAAAGAACCACTCACCAAAGAAGATGAAGACTGGGAAGTCATCGAGAAGGATTCAATCTTTGGAGGAGATGGATGGGTGGAAGTCCCAAGAGACATTTGAATTTGTTTGAATTGATTGGTATGCTTTATTTGAATATGGTTGAATTTTTTGAATTTATTTGACAAACTTGTGTTGGAGAATGGAGTTTTGATGACAACAACCTACTCTCAATTATCATTTATTACAAAATATATATACTAACATCTCTATCTAGACTAAATAGACATATATATGCAGGATTTGTATACATGACTTAAATATTGAAGACTGCACAGTTTTAGAGTTCGAAGAAATTCAGAATTCAAGATAGATTCAAGACTCATGAGTTGTAAGATTATCAAGAGTTCAAGACAAATATAGTAATAGATTCTAGTTTATATGTAAGACTCTGAACAAAACTCCAGGTTCAAATTCTCTTTTTCAAATTTCCAAATTCTGATTTTCAGATTTCAAATTCTAATTTCAAATTATTATGCTTATAATTTCAAACAATTATGTTTGAAATTTTAATATATATATATAAGGTTATATCTAGTTTTATAGTTTTAAACCTTATAGCTTTATAAATATGTATATGATTTCATATGATTTTACACTTTAGAATATTTATTTATATTATTAAGTTTTGATTAAAGAATTTCAAACTTATGATTTCAAATATATTTCCTAATTTATAAGTATTCTTATTTTTATAGTTTTTTTAAATATATTTTATTAAGTTTATACTTGATTCTTTATATAGCCTTTTGTTTATATAGTTTAAAAATATTTATTATATATGTTTATAATTATATTATATATAGTTATTATATCACATATACATTAAGTTTTTAATCATACGTTTAAATAGTTTTTCTTATGTTTTATACTTGAAAAATAATATTTAAACAACTAGTTTTGTTTTAGGAATTTCTAGAATATATATATATATATATATATATATATATATTGGTTTAAATACTTAAAAATGATTTAAAAATAAAAAATAAGGTTGGTATGTCAATACATATGTTGATATGTCGACATATAACCGTCCTATTTTCAAAATTGAAAGGAAGTGTCTTTCACCATTTGTAACATTCTAGAAGCATTGCAAACTTCCAAATGTTATAAATAGGGGTTGATTTCGAATTTTTTTATTTATTCTTCTTCTCCATCTTCATCCGCTTTCTTTACACCATTAATATTTCATATTTTTATGATTTCTACACTTATGCTCTGCCGAATTCAATTCTATTTATATAATACTTCTTCGCTTCTCACTCTCTACTCATTACTCTCGGAATTGAAGAGTTATAGGGTTGTTGTAATCTTTTGGAAAGTGTTTAGGAAAGAGCGTGTACCTTTGTAACGACCCGGAAACCCGTACCTTTTGAATCGACAATAATCCACACATGTCTAACTCAAAACTGTACGTATTTACAGATTGTTAAATGACGATCCACATCTTCAACCATTATAGTCAAAAATATAGATAATCAAGGGGATTAATTTAGAATTAGAAAGAAAGAAGAAAACAAACACAGAATCTCGCAACGGAATGAACAAAATATAATAATCAAATAACAGTTCATGAAGCTGTTTAAAATAAACGTTTGATCATTTTACAACATTTATCAGAGTTATACATTTATATACATAACTGATAATACAGAGTAATGCAACAGAATAGTAGTGGGATACAATAGTAATAATAGTATACCGTCTTCGTCTTCATCCTTCAGAAGATAATCTTTGAAACTGGAATGCTCAAGTCTGACCCGAGCGTAATAGCGTGAAAATAAAACAAGCTCGGATCAGGCAAAAATATTCTCATCTAAGTCAAATCGATATCATATGAACATGCACACACATAACTCAAGAGATGTTACGGGAAATTCCATCTCCTAAGGATCCGTCAAACTAGATACTATATAATATAATTTCGCTATTATACTAGTGTCTATTCACAAATACTTGTCAGAAAAATAGCGTAAGCGGGGTTACATTGATTACCCTTACACAGTTTATAAGCACATGGTCTATGCAGGTCCTGTAACACAACCAGTAACGTCGGTAGCCAGTGAGTCCCCTATAGACCTATGCCAAAAATCAAAATCGTAGTTGTCTCACATAAGGATAAACGTATGACAAGGCACATGAGGCTATACCCAAAGTAGTATGCTACTAGTTTGCCTGATCCAGACTGGTGGTTACCCCTAACGGCCCACCGTAGACATCCGCCCCATATCGAATCAAAGGGAAATACCTCCCATCAAGGGTGCGCACCAACAAAACAACAACAACTGAATAGTAATAGTATGGACCAGGAAAATCGAAGAGCAGATGTCCACTAAGAGGTAGTCAAGCCTCATTTGGTCTGGCACGGCTCCTGTTTTAGTCATTTCAAATCGACACAAGTGTCGGGGTCATCCATTATCGTTCACTTTCTTCAAATCCAGTAATCGCCTCCAAATTCATCCTACTTCATTTCTGGAACTCCAACACGTACACAGTTGTTAAAGTGGTTCCAACATTGACAGAGAGTATGTCAATAAGAGGCCCCGGTCTCTTTAACAACAAAACGTCATGTTACACACCGATTGGTATTTTATATTTCAAAAGTGAATCGTTATGATATCAAAGCATCATATTCAACTAAACAAATTTCACTTTAAAATATCATATTATTTTAATCTCTATAATATTTACTTCCAAAATTCATATTTGCTTTGAGATAAATTTCAAATTAAATAATTGGTTATAACTTCAATTAACCACATTTCATTCGAATCATTCAGTTTACTTCAGAAATAGTTTTGAATTCATTTTTGATTTTAACATCAAAATAATCATATTTACTTTTAAATCAGAGATTTAAATGTAAATAATTTCACTTCTAAAACAGTCTATAAGTTTGAAATAGTTTTGGGGTTTAAATAAATTTTTGAATAATTTTTAAATAGTTAAAAGATTTGGAATAGTTTGGAAATCAAAACGGCTTGAGTATTGGAAATGGTTTTTTTTTTATATATATTAAAATATTTTATAAAATAAACTACTTATATATATATAGAAAAATAGGTTTTGAAAAACAATTTATATAAAGTACTCCATATATCAAAGGAATAAATTTCATAAAATAGTTTATATATAAGTTTGTTTATATAGAAATAATTTTCAAAACAACTGTTTCTTCCCATTTCAAATAAATATGAACCAAAGTTCAAATCTCAAAACAAACCAAATCGATTTCCAAAATCCAATCCAAATCGATTCCACAATCAAATTCATTTGAGAACAATCCATTTTTAAAGGATAACTTCCCATTTAAAAATATTATTTGAATCTATTCGATTCAAATCAAATTCAAGTTCAAGTTCAAGTTCATAATATTTATTTAAGCCATTTAATTCGAATTTAATTTCAAATTTTCAAATTCAATTCAAATTAAATTTCAAATAACCAATTTTAGATCAATTCAATTTGAATTTTATTTCAAAGTTTAAATAAAGATTTAAACCTTTGAAATAATTCAATTCCAGTTCAAATTTCAAATAACAAATTTTAGATCATTTCAATTTGAATTTTATTTCAAAGTTTAAATAAAGATTTAAACCTTTGAAATAATTCAATTTCAATTTCAATCTTCAATATAATTCAATTTCAATTTCAATATAATTCAATTTCAACATTTCAATATATTTCACTTTTGACATTTCGATAAAATTTACTTTCGACATTTCAATATATTTTACTTTCGACATTTCAAAATAATTTACTTTCGACATTTCAATATAATTGATTTCGACATTTCAATATATTTTACTTTTGACATTTCAATATATTTTACTTTCGACATTTCAATATATTTCACTTTCGACATTTCAATATAATTGATCGACATTTCAATATATTTGACTTTCGACATTTCAATATATTTGACTTTCGACATTTCAATATAATTTACTTTCGACATTTCAATATATTTCACTTTCGACATTTCAATATAATTGACTTTCGACATTTCAATATATTTTACTTTCGACATTTCAATATATTTTACTTTCGACATTTCAATATATTTATTTTCGACATTTCAATATATTTTACTTTCGACATTTCAATATAATTTACTTTCGACATTTCAATATATTTCACTTTCGACATTTCAATATAATTGACTTTCGACATTTCAATATATTTTACTTTCGACATTTCAATATATTTTACTTTCGACATTTCAATATATTTATTTTCGACATTTCAATATATTTTACTTCAGGGAATGGATATATATCATTTCAATCCAAGGTGATAACAGTGATATAAAAATATAGACAATATCCGTACAGTTCAAAACATCCACAAATAAACACACATCACAACCATCATCCAAAAAGTTCAATTTGCAATAATTTACTGATTATATGTGTCAGGGTTTAACTAGCAATTCAATTCAAAATAAACTAACTGGCAATTTAATTTCTAACAGTTTAAATTAGATGTCCATTTAAAATAGAAATCAACAAACAACAATCAGATGAATCACAGAAATTCAATTTCACAAAAATGTGAATATTTTTGCAGTGTGAGAAAACTCACTTTGATTGGTTTCTGAAAATTTAACGAACTCAAATTTTCATTTGCTCCTTTTCCGTTCTGGTCAGCTCTGATATGTAGAGCTCGCTTCCACGATCGCAACGCAAGTTGTTTCGTCAAATTCTGATTTAATTTGCAAGAGATATCACCATTTAAACATTCGAAAACATTGACTTGTCTTAAATAAATAATTAATTATTAACCATCCCTTAATTACCTCTTCTAAACCTTAATTACCACCCTAAGCCTTCTCCCCCCCAACGCCCGTGTACGCTCCAGGCCATTTGCCGATCTTCCTCCTAACCCAAACTCGCACCATACATCACGAAAATGAAAATCGAGACCACCATCATTTTTCTCATTACAATCTCCTTCTCGCCAATACCTTCAGTTAGAACTCGCAACCCCCCCTTAATTTCCAACGTCGAGCTCACACCAGTAGCCATCGAAGAAGTTGCGACACCAACAGGTGCCAAATCTCACAAAGAAATGCCTATATGTGCCAAATCGGTTCCCGAACCCAAAACCGATGACCAAGACCCGAATTGATGCTTAAATTGCTCCATATCTCGAACCCTAAAACCCATAGTCCACTGTCAATTTTTCGAGCTACTGAAATCGCATGCGCACCATATAAAATTAGTATAGAAACAAAGAGCATCCCTCCACGAGTCCAAAAATATACATAACATGATTTATGGATTTTTATCCGATTTGATTTTGATTTTTCTAGTTTCCATTTCTCACGTTTTTAGTGTTGAGGATTTTTGTCAGTGGCGGCTAGGAGAGGGTTGACCGCATTGAAGAGTTGTGAGGGTTTGACCTTTCTTTGAGGTGTATTTATATAGAAATTTTGTTATTTTAATTCGAAATAAATCTCCGAACTTCAAACCAAACCCAACGACTGTCGCCCCTAGCCAAATACCCTCATTCCGAACATAATGGGATATGTTTCATAAGCCAATTCAATCATTTCGATTAGTTTTCATTAAAATTAAATTATAAATCAGTATATATTGAATTTAAATGCACATTTTAAATTACCGGGGCCACATACTGACTTTAAAAATTCCCGAAAAATTAATCTAGCTATGTTTTGACGATACGGTCCCAACAAAACTAATTTCATTGAATTCTGAGACCGTTTGAAAAATGACCAATTTCTGGTCGACCCAATTTCAAAGTAAATCTACCAAACACATTTATATTCACTACGCTGACATATTAACACCAAAAATTACAGAAAAATAAATCTAGCTATGTTTGGACGATACGGTCCTAACAAAAGTGGTTTCGTCGAAAACAGAGGTCGTTTGCAAAATGGCTATTTTTAAGGGCTATATATTAAATTAAAATATATATAAATTCTACAGCGACTTTTCTAAATTTTAAACTGGACATAACTTTCAGTTTGTAAAGTGAAATCTCAGTTTCTTACATTCGTTAGAAAGATATGATTAAACAGATTCAATTATTTCTTGTTTCGCTGAAATCCAATTTATTTTGAATTCTGTATATTCATTTGAAAATTAAAATCGAATTTTCAAACTACCGCTCCATTTCAGGCTCGTTATATAATTTAAATAAATTTATACGTTCTAACTTCGATTAAACTAAATTTTTAATCGTTATTATTTAAAATAAACATTTTAAATATTAAAAATTCATTAAAATAACTAAAATAAAAATTTTAAACTGGTTCTGTAAATCAGGGTCGTCACAGTCTCAATCACTTAAAACTTTTCGTCCTCGAAAAGGAACGAAGCCGAAAGTCGTCTAACCAACCAATCAACTTCATTCTGGTTTTCATTCTTCAACTTTCCAATTTCTAAGGAATTTTCAAATTTCTCAAAAATTTGGCTAACACCCTAAATTTTCGAAAAATTTCGCCATAACCTCCTTTGTACGGGGAGCATCGGGAAAATCCCCAAACCGCCACACAGGCCCTCTCATCCCAAAAAAGAAAAGAAAAAGCCAAGCGGCTAGCCAATCGGCTCATAAAATCATCAAATCCCAATCAATATAGTAAACATGTACCTATTGGTCGGGCACACAATTTTATTCCTCTTCTTAGCTTTCATGCTATGACCTGCTCAATATATATACATGTACATATATGCAAATTTCAATAAATTTCAATTCAGTTCAAATTTGATTCTATTTGGCTAAATTTTTACCTTTTGTTCTCTTATTGGTTTTATCGTTCCAATACTTTAATTAGTTGAACTAATTATCAAACATCATAACCATCAATCAATTTATGAATTAAATTTCCAAAACATATAACTTCTGTATACTAAAAAATCATATTTTCGATGCCAAATCACAACCATTAACCTCTAACTAAGTTTTGGTTCTCGAGCTTTGTAAACCAAAGCTTTTCCATTAAATCTTAGTTAAAAGACTAATAAATTCCAAATCATAATTTCATTGTTAATCGGGTTTTAAGAACTAACAAAAGAGCCGAACCTCGTGTCTTAGACGATTAATTACTCCTAGTTAATCATTTCCCAATTTGAATTACTTTCCCTATTCAAATTATCAATCAATTCCAAATTTAATGATGTCCATAATTGACTCAATTATGTCCATCCATTTATTGTATGTAAAATCATACCAATTTTCATCACAAATTTATTTTATGCCATTTAAGGCATTTAGGCCAATTTTTAATATTAAATCTTTTAATATTATCCCCTTTTACCCCACGTTGTACGTTCGTTCGTTTAACGTAAAATATACGTTAGACTCGAATAGTCTAACCCATGGAATAAAGATAAAACATCACAACATACATATAATTAAAACTAGATCTAAACATAAGGGGTGAACTTGCATGTGTGAATGATGTTCTACATCTAAAACTTGCATAGGCTAAAGTTACAACTTGCATAAAACTACATATGTCATAAATCCAAATCTAAAGGTGTGAACTTGTTTAGATAATGGTCACAAACTTGCATAAATCATGTATGTCATAGATCTACATCTAAAGGTGTAAACTTGCATAAGCAGTAACCACAAACTTGCATAACATGATTCATATTCCAAACTCATATTTTTATATAAACTTGTATATGTGATATATGCAACATAACAATGGTGTAAACTTACATTTAAACATGTAAACTAGCATGTAGAATTTGGCATATGACTCACACATGTCATAGCCTAACCTTTGATCGAATTTTCACATAAACTAGATGTCATAAACATGTAAGGTCACATATAATTTTACCTAACTTGCATATGATTCATTTCTAAATCAAAATCTAAACTTGCATACGTATGATTTATCATATGAATCGACATAGCCAAACTAGCATATGAACAACATGATAATTTGATTATACATAAGCCAATCATAGAATTACAACATAGATGGTAGCATCATAAATTTACCATATATATGTTAACATCGCGACATAATATCATAGAACATGTATGATAACATCACGACATAATTATAACATGCGGTTAACAATTCACATCATAACCAAATCTTCCACATCATAACTCAATCCAATTAATTTGCTAATTATTTTATTAAAATTATCGAACTCACAATTCAGAGAAGGTCTTGAATTCTGAATTCTGAGTTCTGAAGTTATAATGGCTTTCCCTTGAAGAAGATTCGTTGTTAAAGTTGAAAAGAATTGAATTAGATTAGCTTTCTTCCTCTCTAATTGGTGGCGGCTATGCTGAGTTGCTAGGTGACGACATAGAGGCCATGAATCTAGTTTCGTTTTGATTTTAGGGTTTGAGTCTAGAGGTGTTCTTATAGAGTTTAGATTAGTTTGAGCCGTCCGATCAACCCAGAATTAATCCCAGCCAACTAGAGCATATCAGAAACCCTAATGAATCGGCGTCTAGTCATTAACAGGTCATAATTCAAATCTGCCCCGTGAGGGGGAGGGGGCAGGTCGAACCCCAGGTCGACCTTATGGTCGACCTGGTCGGGGTAGGTCGACCCTATGGTCGACCTGGCCCTGGAGATAAAATTCCCACCTACCCCATTTGACTCTGAATTTTCAAATTTTGAAATCTGTTTTGAATTTTCTAAAACTTCTGATGGCCATAACTCTATACGAAGTCCAATTCATGCAAACTCGGAATCTATCTCAACCAGAATTCCGAGACGGACACAATGGCGCAACCCGTTTCCCTTAATTCTTACGTCTGAAATTAGTTATTCTTTAATTTGTGAACATTAGTGTTAACAGAAATACGGGGTGTTACATTCTCCCCTCCTTAATGGATTTCGCCCACGAAATCTCCAAGTTAAGGAGAATGCATATCCTACCATCCAAACAACCATCTACTCAACCATCAAACACAGGCATCTATTGTCCTTATAAAATTCCTAATGCTATATGAACATATGCAAGAAGTGTGTGTATATGTTCCTCATAATGCAAAATCAGGCGGTCTACTGATTCGGTTAACCTCCTTAATGCAAACCATGATATTGCCATGCATCCATTATGTATGCGAAAGCACCCTATCGATACATATTATTTCTATATGCGTGCACAACCATTCACCAAAATGCCGCATCCATATGATAGCGCAACCATTATACAACCATTAACTTAAATATGCACACACATTTATATGAAATATGCAATATGAAGTGACTAAGCAAATCTAGTGCCTAAAGTGTGTGTATATGCATCCACGTGCAACCACTAGCAAACACTTGCATCCACATGTATCCATCATACGTAACATGCCTCGAACACATGTTTCAACCATAGTACTACCCTATATAAAGATCAAAGATACTAGCGGGAGGACATACTAAAGATAAGAT
Organism: Allium sativum; assembly: GCA_030737875.1. Taxonomy (NCBI): domain Eukaryota; kingdom Viridiplantae; phylum Streptophyta; class Magnoliopsida; order Asparagales; family Amaryllidaceae; genus Allium; species Allium sativum. The sequence continues at coordinate 521,202,410 of CM060924.1, read as the reverse complement.
AAGCACAAGCAAAGCGATAAAGGAGAAATTAAAAGACATACCCTCGAAAAGAAAAGGGTATAATGAACAAATCTTCTCTTCCGTCTCCCAAGTAGCGTTGCTTCCATCATCTCCCCATTGCACTTTGACTAGCTTGACCTCTTGATTCCTCAACTTCTTAACCTCCGACCCAAGAATGCACATAGGAGCTCATCGAATCGTTGCATCACGCTCTATCTCCACCTCTCTAAGCAAGCTCGGCTCTACCACTTCCGCGGTATCGTGCAAGCACTTCCTCAAATGTGATACATGGAATACGTCGTGTATACCACTGAGTCTCTCGGGCAACTCCACTCTATACGCCATCTGCCCAATCCTCTCCTTAATAGGAAACGACCCTACGAACCTTGGTGCTAACTTCCTAACGGACCCAAAGCGAACGACGTTCCATAATGGAGACACCTTGACAAAGACCATGTCCCCAATATCAAACTCAAGATCTGACCTTCTCTTGTCCGCATAAGATTTCTGCCTATCTTACGCCGTCTTCAACCTCCTTCGAATCAAATCGATCTTCTCCAAAGTCTCTCTAATCATATCGGTCCCACGTAAAATCTTATCTATAGACTCCCACCAACATGTAGGCGAACGACACGGTCGTCCATAAAGATCCTCGAACGGTGCCATGCCAATGCTAGACTGAAAGCTGTTATTATATGCGAACTCCACCAATGGAAGATGTTCCTCCCATGTACCTCCAAAGTCTAAGGAACACAACCTCAATAGGTCCTCTAGAATACGATTCACCCTCTCGGTCTGGTCATCTGTCTGAGGATGATATGCGGTGCTCAAACATAACTGAGTCCCTACCGCCTCTTGCAAGCTCTTCCAAAATTTGCTAGTAAAGACAGGATCGTTGTCTCTCACTATGCTAGAAGGAACACCGTGCAAACGAACTATCTCTCGAATATATACGGAGGCTAACCATGGAGCGGTCCTCTTACTCTTCACAGGAATGAAATGGGCGCTCTTGGTTATTCTGTCTACCACGACCCAAATCCCTGTATTACCCTTCCTCGATCTCGGTAACCCATTAACAAAATCCATCAAGACGCTTTCCCACTTCCATTGTGGAACCTCTAATGGATAAAGCAATCCACCGGGCTTCTTTTTCTCTTCTTTTACTTGTTGGCACACTAAGCATCTAGCGACAAATTCGGCCACGTCCTTCTTCATGCCGGCCCAAAAGTAAACTCGTCTCATGTCCATGTACATCTTGTCCCCGCCGGGATGGATGGTCATCATCGAACGATGTGCATCATCAAGAATGGTCTTCCTTTGGTCCTCGTCTTTTGGTACACAAAGTCTACCGTCCCTACGTAACCAACCCTTATCATCTAGAGTATACCTACGGAGATGGCTCGATGACTCCCCTCCTTTGAGCTTCTATACTAACTCAACCAACTGTTGGTCGTCTCGCTGTGCCTCGCCAATCCGTCCCAAAGGCATAGGTCTGACCTCTAAAGATGCTAGAAAACCGGGTACGAAGTCAACGGAAGGTTTAAAGTCAAACGTAGAGATGAACTCTAAGCTTCGCCGCTCAACAAACAATGGACTCAAGGATAACCTCTTCCTACTTAAGGCATCTGCCACCAGGATACCCTTGCCTGGGGTATATGTTATCTAGAAATCGTAGGATGCTAAGAATTCCATCCACCTTTGCTGCCTTAAGTTCAAGTCCTTCTGAGAGAACAAGTATTTTAGCGATTTGTGGTCAGTGAACAATTTGAATTTCTCGCCAAGAAGATAATGACGCCAAGACTTAAGCACAAAGACAATAGCGTCCAACTCTAGGTCATGTGTAGGGTAATTTCTCTTATGCACTCTCAACTGACTTCCACCATAGGCCATTACCCTTCCCTCTTGCATTAAGACCGCGCCTAGTCCTGTCCCACAAGCATCGGTATAAACGGTAAATGGCTTACTCCCATCTGGCAGCACTAAGTCTGGGGTTGTGGTCAAAGCTCTCTTTAAACGTTGAAATGCATCATCACAATCTACGTCCCATGTGAAAACTAGGTTCTTCTTCGTCAAGTGTGTTAATGGAGCAGATATTTTTGCGAAGTCTTTGATAAACTTCCTATAGTAGCCAACCAACCCTAAGAAACTCCTCACCTCGGTAGCATTTTTAGGGACCTTCCAATCTTGGATGGCCACTACCTTTGCGGGATCCACGGCTATCCCTTCTTTGGAAACCACGTGCCCTAAGAATCACACTTTCTTCCTCCAAAAGTGACATTTAGAAAATTTAGCTTTAAGGCTATGCGCTCGAAGAGTCTCCAACACTTCCCTAAGATGTAGGCATGCTCTTCCTCGTTCTTAGAAAAGATCAAGATGTCGTCCACAAAGACTACCACGAATTTATTAAGGTACTCCCTAAACACCCTACTCATCAAGTCAACAAAGTATGCGGAGGCATTTGTCAAACCAAAGGGCATCACAAGCCACTCGAAAAATCCATCTGGAGTCCTAAAGGCAGTCTTGTCTATGCTATCCTCAGCCACTCTCAACTAATGGAAACCCGTGGCTAAGTCCAACTGCGAAAACACTGAGGCGCCAACTAACTGATCGAAGAGATCGTCAATCCTCGGCAGTGGGTGTCTATTCTTCTTAGTAAGCTTATTAATTTCTCGATAGTCCACACAAAGTCTAAGGGACCCACCTGCCTTCATGGCAAATATTACTGGAGCACCCCACTCCAATATACTACGTCTGATGAACCCCTTCTCAAGAAATTCCTTCACTTGCTTACTGGGTTCTCTTCTCTCTCTTGGAGCCATGTGGCGCACTGGCAATGCAACTGGCTTTGCATTACCTACTAGATATATTCGAAAGTCTATCTCGCGTTTTGGGGGTAAACCCCTCACCTCATCAAAGACATCAACATATTCATGGACTATGGGAACAGAATGTAAATCATCATCGGGTGCGTCAAGGGATTCTAGGTAGCTAAGCATTACTGGACCTCTAGGGTCACAAGAAATATCTAGGTTCTTTCCAAAGTGAGTCAACAATCTAACTACCCTTTTTTCACAATCTAGGATGGCCCCATATCTAGTTAGCCAATCCATACCTAGAATTAAACCATAGCCCATGAAGCCAAGAACAAAGGCATTGCATTCAAACTCAACGCCCAAGATAAACACCCTCAAATCCCGACAAATCATAGAAAGATGTGCCGAACTACCAATATGATTTGAGACTACTAAGGGATCCGTAACTAAACTAGTATCTAGGTGCAGTGTTTCAACTAATGATGTAGAGATAAACGAAATCGAATAAAGTACGGACAGGATGATCAAATAGAAAAACTAAACTTTCAACGGAAATTTCTCTACCTCGTTCTTGCAGCGGTGGGACCACGAGAGCCTGAACTTGTCCCCTTGACTACCCTGGTGCCATAAGAGCCTGCACCTGTCCTCCCAAGGTAGACCCTGTCCTCTTCCCTTTCCTTGGGCAGTCCTTAATCAGATGTCTCACTTCGCCATAGTTGAAACAACCAGTCTTCTTTTTCTTCCTACAATCTTTGCTTAGATGGCCGGGTGTCCCACAGTTAAAGCATCTTTTCTTTCCCTTACCATTGTTCCTTTGCCATCTTTCTTGTTCTGTTGTTGCTGTTGCGGCTTCTTTTGATCCCCTTTCTTCTCGGGTTCCTTATTAGCATTGGCGCCCTTCTCTTCTTCATGCATAAGCGCCATGTCAACTAGTCTCTCAAAGGTAGCTCCCATGGGGATGTGGGTGATAGCTAACCCATGAAGCGGCTCGTTCAAACCCTTAACAAATCTCAGGGCCTTATTTTCAATAGTATTCACCAAGTCCAAGCCAAATCTTGCCAATTGATTGAATTTGTTGACGTACTCTTTCACCGATAGATTCCCTTGCTTCAATGCTTGAAACCTTTCCATGTATAGATTCTCATCAGCCCGTGAGAGAAACTTCGCCTCAAACCTCTGCCTAAAATCTGGCCATGTATCGACTGGACGTCCTCCATTATTGACCTCCCACCAAAACGAGGCCTCATCCTTCATTAGCCAGGCAGCTAACTGGACCTTCCTTCCATCATCCAATTCAAAGATTCCAAACAATTCTTCCACCTCCTTTAGCCAGTTTCGAGCTTCAACAAATGTCTCCGTTCCGTGAAAAGGTCTTCCGCCCATTGCCCTAAAGTCCTTACATATCTTTGCGAAAGTATCGACGCGAGGAGGAGGAGGAGCATTTGCTGGACCTGCGGTGGCGTCCCTTGCCTCGAGTTATTGACGAAACCAACCGAGTACATGAACACCCTCTGGTATCTCAGATGCTTCAGACATGCTGAAACGAAAAAGGAAAGATTCAATACAAAAGAACCGAAGGAAAGATATATGGCCATTGGGGTAATGCTTTCTAAAATAAGCTCTTCTCTTGAAAATACTTCCCTTAAAACATACTTTCGAAGGTACTTCTTTATAAAAATTGTTTTTGAAAAACAGCTTTTCAAAATTCATATTTGTTCTGGTAATCTTCAGCTCTGATACCACGTGTAACACCCCACGTCCATTAATGTCACTCACAAAGGGAATGCATTAACTTCCATGGAGCATTTTGAGTGTGTATAGAACAGAAACTTAACAACAAGACAGATATAAATAGTACTTGAAAAACTAAAAACTTTATTTCATTGCAGCGGAAAATACATATGTTTGATTACATCATCAAAATCAGAGCCAAGTACATAATATCCATCTTGACAAAATCAAAGTACATAAATTGAAAGACATAATCCCTAATACAAAATAGCCATAAATAAAAGAGAGGCTGAACTTTACTTCAACGATCCAAGCAATCTTCTAAAAGCAAGAAGCACAGTTGTCCAAAATCAAGCTCCACTGGTGCTAGTTCTAACCTGAGCACCTGGGGGGGAAAGGAAGAAAAGAGGAGGAAACAAAGGGGGTCAGACATAAAGTCTAGCGAGTGCGATAACTTTAACAATATAATCACCAAAATAACTAGGCTAAGGCATAAGTTGGAAAATCAGGAAATGACCATGAACCATTGAGTATGGCAGAGTAAACAAGGAAACAAGATAAACAACGATATCGTTAAAGCGCACCTAAACCACTATAAGATAATTACTAAACTACACCAACACTATGAGATAATTGCTATACTGCACCACCACTAGTCACCGTAAGGTTGATCCCGCCTACAGACTTAATAATGATATTGGTAGTTTCGTGCACCACTAACTACCGTCATAGATTCCGCCTGCCCCTATCTCCACTAGGTGTACCCACTACCCCCAAGCGATCGGCTCCCTAACTCGTAGATACCCGTGATGGCCCCATAGTGGGGTGTATCACTCCCCAAAGTGGCAACCCGATACCACAAATAATGCACGGCTTATACCTACACGATGCAACAACGTCTTAGCTACCATCCCGGGTCCACACACGCATATGAACCCGTTGGACTTGCGTTACCACCGCTAACCCGTTTTGGCCTCTAACAGTCAAGCCCGGTATGCGTGTCCCGTCCTCGACTTGGGTCGATCCCACAAAGATACGTATGGGTTACTGGTTGAAATGAGCCCCCATTCCTTGACACAAGTTATCCACCAAAGCTTGGCTCCCTCTAGTATATCCCACTTAACCCACTTCTTATTCATGTTTACTTACATATTTCAATTTTGGTTAAGTATTTCTAATCGTATTTCAAATGCCACCTAAGGCACCCACTAGATTCCACATGCCACCCAAGGCACCCTCTTAACCCCCTCATGTCCCACTACATGTTTATCTGGTTACGTGTTTCTTAATTCATTAAGACCATAACCTCATAAAGACCTCTCTCATTAGACTGGCATTTGTGGTAGCTGGATTTCCCGGGCGGGTCCGGCAGTCCTACACCGCAAACGAGCCTAATCACGTGTCTTTACAATTGTTACGTATTTAATTTGTGCCTAAGACCTCCCACATTAGATTGGCATTTGCGGCAGTTGGATTTGCCGGGCGGGTCCGGGCAGTCTTATACCACAAAAGAGCCGAACCTCGTGTCTTAGACGATTAATTACTCCTAGTTAATCATTCCCCAATTTGAATTACTTTCCCTATTCAAATTATCAATCAATTCCAAATTTAACGATGTCCATAATTGACTCAATTATGTCCATCCATTTATGGTATGTAAAATCATACCAATTTTCATCACAAATTTATTTTATGCCATTTAAGGCATTTAGGCCAATTTTTAGTATTAAATCTTTTAATATTATCCCCTTTTACCCCCACGTTGTATGTTCGTTCGTTTAACGTAAAATATACGTTAGGCTCGAATAGTCTAACCCATGGAATAAAGAGAAAACATCACAACATACATATAATTAAAACTAGATCTAAACATAAGGGGTGAACTTGCATGTGTGAATGATGTTCTACATCTAAAACTTGCATAGGCCAAAGTTACAACTTGCATAAAACTACATATGTCATAAATCCAAATCTAAAGGTGTGAACTTGTTTAGATAATGGTCACAAACTTGCATAAATCATGTATGTCATAGATCTACATCTAAAGGTGTAAACTTGCATAGGCAGTAACCACAAACTTGCATAACATGATTCATATTCCAAACTCATATTTTTATATAAACTTGTATATGTGATATATGCAACATAACAATGGTGTAAACTTACATTTAAACATGTAAACTAGCATGTAGAATTTGGCATATAACTCACAAATGTCATAGCCTAACCTTTGATCGAATTTTCACATAAACTAGATGTCATAAACATGTAAGGTCACATATAATTTTACCCAACTTGCATATGATTCATGTCTAAATCAAAATCTAAACTTGCATATGTATGATTTATCATATGAATCGACATAGCCAAACTAGCATATGAACAACATGATAATTTGATTATACATAAGCCAATCATAGAATTACAACATAGATGGTAGCATCATAAATTTACCATATATATGATAACATCGCAACATAATATCATAGAACATGTATGATAACATCACAACATAATTATAACATGCGGTCAATAATTCACACCATATCCAAATAATCCACATCATAACTCAATCCAATTAATTTGCTAATTATTTTATTAAAATTATCGAACTCACAATTCAGAGAAGGTCTTGAATTCTGAATTCTGAGTTCTGAAGTTGTAATAGCTTTCCCTTGAAGAAGATTTGTTGTTAAAGTTGAAAATAATTGAATTAGTTTAGCTTTCTTCCTCTCTAATTGGTGGCGGCTATGCAGAATTGCTAGGTGACGGCATGGAGGCCATGAATCTAATTTTGTTTTGATTTTAGGTTTTGAGTCTAGAGGTGTTTTTATAGAGTTTAGGATTAGTTTAAGCCATCCGATCAACCCAAAATTAATCACAGCCAACCAGAGCATATCAGAAACCCTAATGAGTCAGCGTCTAGTCATTAATAGGTCGTAATTGAAATCTGCCAAGGGGGGGGGGGGTAGGTCGACCCTGTGGTCGACCTGGTCAGGGTAGGTCGACCCCTGGATCGACCTTGCCTTGACGGGAAAATTCCCGCCTAGCCCATCTAACTCTGAATTTTCAAATTTTGAAATCTGTTTTGAATTTTCTGAAACTTCCGATGGCCATAACTCCTTCATACGAAGTCCAATTCACACAAAATCGAACTCAAATCTTAACCAGAATTCCGAGATGAACACAATGGCGCAACCTGTTTCCCTTAATTCTCACATCTGAGATTAGTTATTCTTTAATATGTGAACATTAGTGTTAACAGAAATACGGGGTGTTACACAGGCCATATAAAAAGGATGTGTCCTTATCCAGATGATTCAGATTCATCATGCGATGAAGAGCCAAAAACTAGAAATTCAAATATGTGTTTCACAACAATTCAGAATTTAGAAAATATCGAAAAAATGGATCTAAAAACAAGGTACGCTTTAATAAAATTTTAAATTATAACTTCAAAACATTATTTCGAACTTAATTATACAGCAAAAAATATTTTCTTCTTATTTTCCCCTTTGTTACAACAATTTATTAAAATTTGACTGCATTTCGTTTTGAAATGAAGAAGATATGATTTTTCAAAGATGACCATTTTCAGCTATAAAATGAACTCAGCTGAAAATCAAAAATTTTCCGACTTTATTGACTGATTTGGAGCATCTAATCATCTCAAAATCAAATAAAATTTGGCCGCATCAAACTTTGATATAATATCAAGATCATACTAAATTTTGGAAATAATTTTCTACAAAATGAATAAGATATGAATTTTCAAAGATGATCATTTTCATCCCGCCTTGCTCGCAACCTATGATGCCAGCGCTATCGAACCATGCAAATGACAACATAATCTTATTCAAATGAATCTCATTCAGGAGTTATAACGCATTATAAAATCGCCAAAATCTCGCAATCACATGATGGAGTAATGAAGCACAAAATTATAAATGTCAAGATAACATTATAGCTCTAAGGCTATATATAAAATCAACGCCAACAAATAAAGTGAAAACATTTTAAATTCAACATCTCTAGGAAACAAATAATGAAACCCAAAAATATTATCACAAATTAGATCCAAAGCGTCGAATGCCAACAAAAGCCACAAATTCGCAATAGCATCATAAAATGGATCCAAAACAACAAGCTCATCAAAGCGATAATTCGAATCCGAAACAACATAGTTTTGCACGTGCTAATAAGCTCCCCCCGAGCTTAGCCAAGTACTATATACGTATTTAGACACCTAACACTATCACCCTCCCGGTCGAGTATAACTTACCCCTCCCCCCCCCCAAGTGAATACATATATGAGACTCCCCCCCCCCGAGTCTAGCTTCCCCCCGAAGCGAGTACTGGCTCAACAACAACAATATGTGTTACAGACTCACACTCAGCAACCCAAGTGGCGGTAACTGTGCGTCCTATACCACACATTTCCACCACCGCACTACAACAAAATATATTATTTATAACGCTTTTTTATAACATACTATTCTAAACTGTTATTGATTAGACTTGATTATTTTTTTCAACCTGAATTTGCTTTGTAATTAGAAAGTAACGCTGGCTTTTTTTCACGTAACTAGAGTGTAACGCTGGCCTCTTTTCAAGGCCGCCACTTCACAAATATTTTTTCAGTCTTCACCCCGATAATCCATTCTTCTTCCCCCAAAACTAACACCGTACCTCACAAATCATCAACTCCAATCTCCAATCTCGTCAACTCTTATACACGGTGTCCCTTCAAAACTTTTTCCATCTCCAATCTCTGTCGAATCTAGGGCGCGGCGCGATTTGGATCTAATATTCGATTGGATTTTGGTAAGCGATCCCGATTCTTTGTTTGTGTGTTCTGTAGATCTGAATTTACGATTATGCATTTACGATTTTGGATTTACGATACTGTTTTAGGGTAAACATCTTGAATAATTTTAGGGTAAGCTAGGTTTAAATTTTAGGGTTGCTGTTTGGTAAGCTAGGGTTGTTGTTTGGTAAGCTAGGGTTTCATCTACCATATTCTTGAGTTCATCCACACCTAATTTGTATATTTACACGGTTTCTCGTCCTATCGCAAAAAAGATGTTAATAGGAACTGTTAAATTAATGATTAAATTGTTATTCAAAATGCTTGTTTGAGGATAGTATGTTTGATGTATTGCTTTATTGTATGCTGCGTGTAAAAGTCAGTTTAATTAGCTATTAAATTTGGAGTGATGTTATGTAATGCTTGTAAAAATGGTGGTGCTTAACCTACGAATTTCTAAACTAAATTGGAGGTTTAATGAAGTTTGAGAGAGACCATTGATTAGTTTTTAACGTATTGTATAGACACTCAGTTTTATAACTGATATATATAATATCTTAGGTATGTATTTCAAGAAGCTTGAGAATTAGATATAAACTGAGCCTGGAAGTTTATGTATTTATAGGAGCAACACCTGAATTTCAGTAGTAAATATATAAAATAATTTGTATGAATCTGTTTGTAAGTGTTCATATATATAGAAAAAACAGATTATTGAATGACATGAAGTAATATGTAGATAAGATATAACTTTTTATTTGAGATTAGGGATAAATAATGCTTGTAAGTTTATTTGAACTTAAGTAGAATCTTTAACCTCATGATCATTGGAATTATATGTGGCATATTAACGAAATAGCCTGAGTATAAAAAGTAAGAAAACATGAGTCTTTTGGTTTTATATATATATGTGTGTATATATATATATATATGTATGTATGTATGTGTGTGTGTATGCATGTATTCGTAGTATGTGTACATCTTCATGCCAATGTACACTTTGGACCACCTGCCCCTACAAAGGGTACTGGCCATTCTTTGAAATGCAAGATAATAAGGAGTAGTATAGAGAGAAGCAAGTGCAAATATTTTTGAGTATGTGTTCCTTTATATAAATTCCAGATGTTTAAATCTTAGAAATGTAAGTTGTAAAATGTATACCCCCTTACAAGGTAATGATGTTTGTGAGCTTGTTTTGATATAAAAGGGATATCCTGTCATAGAAAAAGCTTTGCTCGATCTGTCTTCGCATAAGATGTAATGTATGTTTTATATAAAGCTATTTGTGACACTGCCTTTATAATGCAAATATGATTTGGTGAAGCTCCTTGCACCATTTCAAAAGATAAGATTTCTGCTCATATATTTGAATTATATTCATGGTCACTAGGCAATGGATATAAGACATTTGTTTTAAACTGTTAAAATAATATGTTTGTTGCCTTGCTATAACTGATAGATTATAACATAAATTTTATTTACATTTGATAACATGCTATGTGTTTAATTCAAATGGTAAGCCAGTGGTGTTCATAATAATAAATGTTCTAATATTTACTATTATTTAAAAACAAGTGTGACTTACTTTATTATTTTCATGAACACACTGAATCTGGGTATTGAACATTATTATAAAAACTGAATTTGGGTATTGGACATACATATATGCACCAAGACAAGAATTGGATTTAAAAGACCAATTTTCATCTTATATCTTGCATCATATACTTGACAGATCATGTTTAGTAGATTAGGATATCAATGAGCTGTTTGTATATTTTTGTTGATAAATATACATGATCCAAATTAGATTGAAAAGTTCTGCGAATGTAACATGATATTTGCCTTTATACTGCATGTATAAACAATTATATCAAAATTGAATTGGTTTTAGATCAATTCATAAACTTCTAATTTGGTCCATATATGAACATTACTGAATGATTTTCATGTTTATATATATGCATCTCCATTACCATATATTTTAATACATATTTCATTAACATAGCAATTATTCCTGTACTTGTATATTTACAAGAATCAGTTTTGAACTAATTTTTTTTTTGTCTGTAACATCATACTATGTAGATAATAAATTCTGATCAGCCATCATAATTAATGACATGCATATATATATATATATATTTGTGTGTGTATATATATATATATATATATATATATACACAAGTGCGAAGCCGTGCTTCGCACACGGGTTGCTGTGAACCCTCCATATATGGATTTCATCGCATCATGCTTTATTACAAACCATGTGTTTATTTTGTGATATGACAACTCAATGTTATAGCCAAGCTATGTTATATAATAATTTCAAAATTTGTAAAATGTTTTACGCGTCGATTTGAATACTTTCAAGTATTCAAATATGACTTAAACGTATCTTGATATCGTAAGTTGTATGTATTCATATTTTATTATGTTCTTGTATGTATGCTAAACAAAGATGTATGGAAATAGTATTGCACTGCACCTTTGAATTAATACACCTCTTTCCCAATATGCCACTATACTGCATATTTTGTATTAATGATACAGATTTTTTCAAACAATTTTCTGATAATAAGCGGGCACAGTCAATTTGTTTGAATTATCCTATAAAGATACAATGTAAGCTAGAAATAAAAATAGATCGCTTTTAATCTACTTGGCAATACCTATGTAAGATAACACCAAAATTAGAGCTTTATTCAACTATTGAATGTAACGCTTTAGGAAATTATATTTCAACTTCTAAATCTATTTGCTAGCATTGCACCCTTTCATTCAATGACGATAGTATAGACAACTCAAAGTAACCAAAGTGTATAGAGGCTACACATATGGTTGAACCAATGCAAAAGCTAAAAATCATGAGCTTAGAATTAATTGACGTTCAAATCAGTTTCACTGAGGAACACAAATTCATAGTATTAATTCATAGCTAAAAACCATGCAAATCAATCATTGAGGAACACAAACATGAATCTAATAAACGACAAAATTTGTTTAACCAACGTTGTTGGTTTTTATCAGTAGATAAAAGTCAAACTTTTGCAAACACATATCTCTCGAGTGTCCACAAATTCATAGCTTTACCCGTTGAATATGTATCCATTATTTCTTATCTATGTGCCTTTAGTGCATATGCAGCATTGTGTAACCTCAAAAGCATCCTCTTCTATTTTTTCATACAGGTTGAATTTATTTAGAATATGAAAACAAATCAAGTGTTATTTAGTTGGTTGACTCTTGTGCAGTGTTTTGGACTAAAAATTAAGTACATACATCAAGTAACAAATATATCGCAAACAGTATTTTCAGATGGTGACTTATCAACTATTTTTCAAATGAAGCAAGAACTTTCGTTGTGCAAATGCAATACAATAATAAAGCATTTAGTTAAATAGAAGCAACCAACATATTTTCTGGTCCAATTAAAGAAATGATATATTACATTGTTTACGTAAACCGACTTGCTTCAGTTTATTGTTTATATAATCCGATCTTTTATCTTCTGAGAAAATCAGATCATATCATTCTAATGTTGATCTAAAACCGGATATATATATATAAACAATAAACAATAAACTGATTATAAATTGCAAGAGTCAACAGTGTAATATATACAAAACACTGTCATTTAACATATTCTTATATTAATGTGATTCTTACTGCTAAAACATTATGTTAATATATTCTAAAAGGAATTATAGAAAATAATATATTTCCAAATATGTGATAAGAAGAGGCGGTTGATAACGTTTTGACTCTTTATGTTAATACATTCTGAAAGGAATTATAGAAAATAATATATTCCCAAATACATGATAAGAAGAGGCGTTTGATAACGTTATGACTTTTATGTTGATACATTCTGAAAGGAATTAAAGAAAATAATATATTCCCAAATATGTGGTAAGAAGAGGCGTTCGATGACGTTATGACTCTTCTTCATCCTTTAATATATGTAATGGATATACGATGATAATATACTTATTACATTATATTAAGTAAGAATACATTCTTTAAACATAATGGCTTTTGGGGGAAAAAAAGAACTTTTGGGAAGTGAATTGCGGTTTCACTCTTTTAGTTGAGCTCTTCGGCCCCCTTATTTTCAACATTAAACCATCGATTTTGTTTCAATACATGAATTTGGTGGGTTCAACCCCAAAAAATTATTAATATTATCGCATCTTTAGAATAGCTTAAAACAAATGGAAAGGAAAAAAAAAATTTCACTTGTGCTCCTTCTCATCTCATGAATCAAGAATTTCAACTTTCAAAACTTTATATATTTTGATTTTGAGTTTACATTTCTACCAACGACAACTTAATGTTTTCCTAGGATTTAAGTTCCAAGCCGCTGTTACAGCATGGTTTTAATTAGTTTCATTCTTGAAGTGAAGATGAAGGGACAATAAACGATATATCCGGCTAAACCGCTGCTTCAATTCATTAATGCCAAGGATCTCTATGCAACCTGATGCAATAAAAGGTAGAAAATAAGGAAAAATAAAGCAAAAGTCAAATCAATTCATTTAAAAAATCATCATATGATTAATAGAATAAACATCGAAATTGAGAATAAATCTAAAAAATGACCCAATTTGTGGACCGAGACATTATCAAATTATTGTGACATGATCTAACTCTTGCTTTAATACTTTGTTATAAGGCCTTATAACCATTTATTTGAGACTTTCAGATGAGATCTTTAGGCAGTAACAAATGGTATCAAACGCCTGAAACATTATTTAACCCCTCTTCTTCATCCTCTTCACAAAATATTGAGAGTCATTTAACATGTTCTTAAAGTGAATGTAATTCTTATTCTAAATGAGGCACTTAACTGAATATATTTTGAATATTCCACTATTTGTCATCTAGAATATAAAAAAGTACTGCTAATAGGCTATTGCTTTTTTTGAACGCACCAATAATGTGTGATAGAGAGGCGTACTTCAGTTTGCACTTTGTATATGCTTGCTTGTCGTAGGTTGTCACTTTTTATGACAACTTATGTTGGAAAATCATTCGTTCTAAGAAAGAAGATAAAATAGCAGTCAAATCTTAAAAAAAAAAAAAAAATCAAAATACACTTTGATCTATGCATCATTCCCCACTCTGCATTCGTATGTTTCAGTACAATCTGACAAAGTTAAAATAAATGGAACACTATGTTGTGAATAGAGATGCATATACGTGAGGGAGTTACTAAAGAAACTCTTAAACACTCAAAGTATTGCCAATGTTCCTTTTGCTTGCAAATACGGGTTCAAGAGTTCAGGCACTACTTTGATCAACCTGCCAAAAAGGGCCAAATGTTATCATACTTTTAAATGGCTTAATAGACTTAGAACCAACATTATATAAAGACATAATTTGAGTTTTAATTAAAAATATAAGGATTAGTAGAGAATTAAACAACATATAAAGATTATGATGTATAAATCCACGCATGCAAAGATTATTGGTAGCATTTGTTCGGCCACATAAGAAATAGATGCTCGAGCAGTTAAATCGGCTATATCTAGTTAAGATAACCAAAGTGCACTAATAATTTTTAATTTATTCCCTACATTTCAAAAAAAATGCATCTTTCAGTGTTAATATTGCTTCATTTACATATGATTAAATACAAAATGTTGATGCTCATATATCTAAAAATTATGGGAATCAAAGCTTACTTAAAAAATATCAAATTATTCCATAAATTTAAAAAAACAACTGCCATACATATATTTAATTTGCTAAACAAAACATGTAGTTAACCGATTAACTAACAACATATCAAAAGATTGGAAAATATATTGCTGCTGAAATACGTCAAATTAACTAACCTAAAGTATGACGATGTCTCAAAGATTTACCGAGCTTATGGCTAAACTGCAAATATGACATTCCTCTTTTATACATAGAGTCGTCAGCATTCAATATATATGCTATACCCCAAATCAATGACAAAATATAAGAAAAAAATAATACTAAAAAGTATATGTGATCGTAAATGGAGAAAACAACAGATCAAATACACATGATACTTGCAGTCTTCAATAAATTTAATTTGTCCTTTGTTACTTAAAAATGAGGAAAAGAGTTTGCTATTATTACAACCCAAATGCATATGTTGAGGCAATTGGTTTGTACATCAAGAATTGATTAACACCAAACCTATCCAATGGATTTGATTAAGTTTGCATGTTGTTGACACACTAAATAATTTAGAAGCAGAAATCTTATTCTATTAAACAATCACTTTTTTGTAAAACATTTAATATTTATTACTTCAATGACGCAAACAGTTGGATAAATTTAACGTCTATTCTTAAGCAAATTGAAGGGTACTAAGGTTAAACATGAGTCCACCTATTATTTTTGCTTTGTAAGCAGGAAAAGTTTCCATTATAAGGAAATTGAGCTTTCAAGGAATGAAACCAAACAAACTTTGAAAACTTAACATAACGATTTAATTAATTGCAAAAGTAAAGCAGCTTGCTGGTTTTCAGATACATGAAGCTTTCCGTGGCAAGAAAGGCTGAGGAGTAACATAAAAACCATGTTGTAGAATAGTCTTAACTTTAAATCCTAAACTTACTGCACTCTTTTAATGGATCTTGCCTTATTTTACTACTGGATATGATGGTTTTACTCTAATTCAGTCTTTTATTATATATGCCATGTACGTTCAGCTTCAGTTTCATTTACTTTACACACACACACACCCACACACACGCACGCACACACACACACGCACACGCACACACACATACATACATACATATATACATACATGTGTATGTATGTATGTATGTATGTATGTATGTATGTATGTATAAATGTGTGTTTATATACACATACACACATGCACGTGCGCACACAATCACACACACACTCAATGTCGTATATGGCATATGGCAATGGATTTGTTGTTTAAGAATATTACCATGTTGTTGTAGAGTACTTTGCTGCAACCTATTTGACCATTTCAAAATGCTGCAACTTGTTTGACCACTTAGAAGAAAAATCTGTATTTTATGCAGTAGAATCAGTTTGGTTACAAATTTTTTTGGAAAATATAATGGAATATATTCTTTGTTGTTAACAAATATACAACCTACAGCATGGAGCCCGGCCGAAGCCCAGTAGCGAGTAGCACCAAGAAGCACTTCTGGTTACCATAATTGAGATTTAAAGCAAAATTGTTTTTTTCATCTAATTTGAATCTGTTCAATAAATAATAGATTGATAAAAGAACTTAAATGTTCAAAACGATAATGCTTTATACCGATTCAGTGTTTCTGCTCTATGCAGTGTCTTTTTTTTTCTATAGCAGCAACATTTATGCCAACCAGACATTTTTGTTGCATGTTCAAGTGCAATTCTAGCTTTGGTAACGATCCCAAATTGTCCAAGAACACCATAAAAGTGGTCAGCATTCTGCTTTTCTGAGCACTTAATGTATCACTTACTTTCCTGGACTAAAATTGCAGTATAAGATAACATGAAATGTTATCAAATTTGCTCAAATATCATGTTGTTTACTTTTTTTTAACGCTGCCAAATTAACAGTACCTTATTCTTTATGACATTGATCTTATTATTATTATTACTTAACATGGTTGATTCATGATTGTTAAATCCTAAAATCTTAAGATAGACAATATATACCACTATACGATCAAAGGTATCTCATGACATGAATGTTAAATTTACCTAAACTTATTGTTGTTTTACTACATTAAAGATACAGATAATTGACTTGCATTAGTACCTTTATAGACAATCCAAAGTGAAATTCCTTGTTTCACATGTTGATAATTTAAATAAACATACCTTCATAAATCATAACAAAGCTTCATACTATGTGAATTTATTGTTTATCGTATAAATACAATATCGACTATCTCCTTGGTTTCATACTCATTATTTTGTCAATATTTCATTTTACTCCACATCATCTTCTTGTTGTGCAAAATAATTTTTTGTATAATAGGAGAAGCAGGCCAATATATTTGATAAAATTCTGTATTGGTTAAATGTTGATTGATGCAATAAAATGCCCAAGATTGAGCAATCTGCATGCAAAATTAGTTCATATAGATTTGTAAGTTATATATATAATAATTAAGGAAAGCATTACATATAATCTGCATCTACATGCGTGTCATAAGTAGTTGCATTGTTCATTAAGCATATTAACAGGAAAGCATCAACAAATATTAGATTATAGGAAAAATGTGCATCGTACCAGATCTTGAACTTTATATAGCTTTGATGTACTGGATGCTACAAATGCAAAAAAATTCTTCTTTCTTATATAATGCACGATTACAAAACTCTTACAAATCTAATCTTCAAGCAGGCAATAGTTTACGATTAGTCCTATAATAATCTTCTTCAAGCCTGTAACTGGATACTGATTCCTGAAATATGGAAATTCAAATATCAATTCTAGAAATTAAAATAACTCTCATTCTTCTCCATCAGTGTCAATAAACCTGTAGTAGTAAAGAAAAGATCATCAAGCATGTTATTACCTCCAAACTTATTAATCAAAAACCAACAATAGTTGGCCTTATGTTACTTGAATAGTGGTCACAAAACACCAAAATGGAGTAACTATAGGAAATTTATCTTCATTTATCTTGGATGTTATAAGATCCCGAACATTGTAGTATTTGTTTTGTGGGTTTCCACTCTCAAATCTATAAATTAGTTGGGTGGAGAAGCACAAAACAATATGAAATGTGTACTGCAATGCATGCAAAAAATGTTTAAACTTTTATTACGTTCTTCTTTTAGTTGTATTTTTAGTTTCTCTCAACATGACTAAAAAACTTTCATGCCATTTATATAATCTTAGGCTCATGGAGGAAAGCTGCAACAAACAAAATTTGAAAATATAGGCAATCCAATGCAAATTACGACAAAACAAATAACGATCAAGTAACAGTATATATAATATGCCAAAATATTTACAATAGCATTTAATGATTCACTATATCTTAAAATAAGTGGATAAATAAACATTGTGAACTGATTTCAAGAAAAAAAAATTCGTTCTTCCCTTCAAAATTCACAAATTCAGCCAATAAAATGTCCTTCATGGCTCCAAATACTTAAGCTTGCTCTCATATTGATCTAAATCCATAGAGCTGAAATTTAGTGTACAGCAAACAAAAAATGATCAGTATTGCAATATTGCTATTTTTTGTTCAGCAAATGTAATCTCCCTGAAGAAACAAAGAAACTGAACACATGCTCCACTGATTACAGAACTGAAATAGACACAAAAATACTTTTGTTCAACGTTTGTTCATGCTATAATCATACAAAAAATTGACTTATCACTAAAGTAAAATCTTAACATGCATAAAAAATAATGAATGGTTATTAACATAACAACTCGGAATAAAGAAAATAAAAGAATTTCTTCTACCAGCAATCAACAAATAGTGCAAGCGAGCGATATTTTAATGAAGCACGCTACAGAAGCAATAAAAAAACATATTCGGAAACACTGTTGTGTGCCGTTGTCTTTACCGTGTAAAATTTTAAGTTAAATATTAATGAATTGCTTGAAGAAGTTGGGTTTTTCATCCAAAATCAGATCCAATCAAGACTGGTCAAGACCAGTTCCCCGTAAACTAAATCATTGAACAGATGTGATAACCACTTAGCTTTTGCAAGCTAATATAAAAAGAGTAAATTTCAAAGTGAGCGGCAACTCTTAGCCTCTTATTGACTTGCTAATTTACAGAAAAGGAATTATGAGCCTACACCAAATGTGTATACTACAATATGAGCTGGCAATCAATTAGACCAAAACTCAACTGTTTTAATATTTGGTTCAGCCCACACCTAGTAAGTATATTAAAACATCAACCACTAACCAATGATTTTTAGGACTGACGAAAAAAAAAGAGCAAATGTTAACCGTTGGTCGTTGCTAAACAACTATATATTCAAATGTGAGAACGAAAAGCAGATAACCTGCTAAACAAACCGCACAAAAGCACTATAGTTTGAATTTCTCAATCTCTAGCAGACAATGCAAGTTAGTGTGTTCATCAGGTACCCTACATGTTGGGATGATCTTTTTCAACAATAAACAATGGCATGAGTTCTTTATAGATCCATCTAGGTACTAATCACCAATAAAATATAATCATGAAAATATATGAAAATCAAATAGGAAATCTAAACTTGTGCATAGCAGCGATTGTCTCAACTACAATCTTTATCCCAAGACTTAAAATTTGGTAGAATTACAATATAAACCAAATATTAGACACGTAGAAATGGCTTATGCATCCTATCATGAAACATCAAATAGTCCAAACAACACTAAAAGATTTTTTTATAGAGCAACATCAACATAAACACAATCCTATTTCCCATTGCAAATAACAACATAACAACGATGCTTCTTAGAATAAAAAAATATGTTAAATATCTTGGGGTCGCGGTTTTCTACCCAAAAAAAGGAATCATAAAAGAGAAGAGAAAAAACTATCATTGAAGATTACCTGATTGTCGAAGTGGAAGTTTTTGAAGCCCAGCAAACAACATAGCTACAGACAAAAAATCACTATAGTGGTCATCGATGGAGCGTAGTCAGGTACTTGTATAAGATCGAAACATCGATTATCAAATGAAATTCTAATTAGGGTTAGGGAATAAAGGAAATTACAACTGGTAAATTGATCAACGGTTCGCGTTTTCCCACCAAAATAATCGGATTTAGGGTGAAACGTGGAAGGAACGAAGGAGGAAAAAATACAGTACGAAGTAAAGGAGATGTCACAGTTTGCGAATAAAGTGAGAGCGAAAGATTAGAAAAGGGCCACACAAATCTGAAATCCAGATCTGTCAGAATCCGAAGATGAGGCAACAGCTGGAAATGAAATTGAGAAGAAGCTTTTGCGATTCAACGAATGAATTAAAAACTCTAAAGTTTGATATAGAAGAAAATGAGAAATAATCGGACGGGTAAGATAACAGAAGAAACAACGAATGGATTAAAAAGACGGAAAAAGGCGAGAAAGGAAAAAAGACGTTTCGGCTTTACATAAAAAGCTAGAACGAAGGAGATTGCAGCATTTGATACTCATCTTTTATAATATAGTATAGATATATGTGTGTGTATATGGTTATGTTTGCACACTGATGCAACAAAATTCACTGTACTTTTATAACATGGGAAAGGGCTCTTGCACACTGATGCACCAATTTTTTATAACATGCTGGCATTTTTACAACAAAATAAAATATATGTGTACTTTTTATAACATGCAACAAAATCCTCTGTCATTGCACATATATAATTAGAAATATGCTGGCATTTTGCTATTTTTTTTAACCTAATTCTTAATTTTATTTTGGTGGTAGGTCTACCCATTGTTTGCTACTGTTGGCTCAGCTATGGGTACCTGCGTGTATTCTCTTTATAGTAACATTACCGTCAATCCTGAAGTCAGGTAATTTTATGTTGTCATTATTTTTGCTTTATTGGTTAGATTAATGTTTTGGTTAGTTGGTTATGAATATTTTGTGAGTAGAACGATATTTTTTTTCCAACTAATGACCTGTAGAACCCTGTTTTTAGAACATTATACCACTTGTATTTTCACTTTTATATTTTAGTGCAAATAATTTCTTTTTTGAAAAGAAATCCATACCCTGTTTTTAGAACTAGTGATTGCATGTGGATTTGTTTTTAATCTTGTCAGACTCTAACAGTCAACCTTATCATATGCATACATACTAAAGTGGATATGTTACTCAATTTTTTGCAAACCTATGTGAATATTGAAAATTATGACTAGTTATAATATTTATAAACTAAACAATTACTACACACATACACATAAACATACATACATATATATATATATATATATATATTACTGCGATTATATTCTTTAACAAAACTTCTGGTTGTATCAAACTCATGTCCATTTGACTTTACAAGGAAGTCATTTTCCAATCTAACCAACTAGGTTGACCGATATTCTTTAAGAAAACTTCTGGTTGTATTCAAATTTCATCCATTCAAAGGAAAAAAAAGGTGGTCAAATTATATTTATCCTTATACCACATTCGGATTTAAGCAAATAATCAAATATCAAGTAAAGAAGACAGGACACTGATTAGTCTGTGTTCTAACCATCCTACTAGATCACCGAAGTTAGTTAGCTCGAATCATTGTGTTTAGCTCGTGCCATGTCAGTGCATTAGGATAGGCCAATGCATACTTACTGAAAATAGCGTCAAAATTGGTTGCATCAAATCTGTGAAAGCAAAAACCGATTCAAGTAGTTACAATTTATAACCAGTGTAACTATTCGTCTGTTCGTAGTCCATTTCAAGCTAACAAAGGGACACTGACCTTCCTTCTGTATCATAACTCTCCGTATCACTACCATGCTTAGTTTTGTGGATGTTCTCGATATGAATCGATAACAGAGGCGAAGGCAGCCACCCCTGCAAACAGTTGTATTTGTCAAAACAATGTGTTCCACAGTATAGAAGTAGGCATAATTTGATATCAATATTTTTAACCTTTCGGGTTGGGTAAGTGAAGAAAATGCCAAGTCCAATAACAATAATAAACGACGCAATGACACCAATCCCTATTGCTCTATAGCCTGCAAAAAGAAATGGAAATTTCATTAAATGGTTAACCAACGAAATCTTTTTATTTGAAAAATATAATTATTTGCGTTGGAAAGTTTCCCAAGGATAAATCTTTCCATCGTTATTCCTATCAAAGAAGGCGACGTGCTGCTGCAGAACGCTCATGTTTTTGCTGTCTCTTCCTTCTGTTCCATTTGGATGTGCACAATCCACTGCCACCAGCGCCCGCGCTAAATCTGCATTGAAATAAAATAATAACTGTTTTAGTAATAAATACATGTTTACATAAGCATTATAAATTGTACAGAACTTTCTTCAGAATGTTTTTTCAAACAATTTCAGAATTCAGCACTTAAAACTACCATATTTGCATTTCACGCTGCAAATATTTAAGGTAACCTGCAAATATTCACACTGCAAAAAATTGAAAACTAAAAATAAGCATAAAAGGGTAAAACTAAACCGTCAGTACAGAACCTAACAGTGCAGATTGATAGACTCGACTTTGTTGTGCTCTAGGTATTGCTTGATTCCAACAAATCTCATCACATTTTGATAAATTCATAACATGCATTAGACTCTAATGACATCTTAGGTAAATAAAAAAAAGTTGTAACTAATGTTTTTTGTTCGCTCGATTAGTACCAGCAAGAAAAACTTGAATGACAATCATCATTGAATTAACATTTAAACATGGAAATTATATTAAACAAAATCACTTCAATAGCAAAAGCATTTTCTACTGCCTAGGAATGAGATCTCATCAGGGTTGAATTAACGAGGTTTATTACCAACATATCATTCGCTTAAAGTAATGATAATATATATAGTAAAAAAATAAGCGTACACAAGAGAGTATGTAGACTTTTCTATTGCCTAGGAATGAGATCTCACCACGGTTGTTACCATTTGGTCTGAGATTAATAACAATAATTAAGGAGTGCAGGAATAGCAAATGAGCAGCTGAGGTTGATGACGTTGATATGAGTTTAATGTACTTTATGTTGTAGCAATCTTTTTTCTATGTAGTTTTGGAGCTTGAGCACTCTTTCTTCCCGTGTGTATCCTATTTTGGTGGTAGGTCTACCCATTGTTTGCTGCTGTTGGCTCAGCTGTGGGTACCTGCGTGTATTCTCTTTATAGTAACATTACCGTCAATCCTGAAGTCAGGTAATTTTATGTTGTCATTATTTTTGCTTTATTGGTTAGATTAATGTTTTGGTTAGTTGGTTATGAATATTTTGTGAGTAGAACGATATTTTTTTTCCAACTAATGACCTGTAGAACCCTGTTTTTAGAACATTATACCACTTGTATTTTCACTTTTATATTTTAGTGCAAATAATTTCTTTTTTGAAAAGAAATCCATACCTTTTTTGAAAAGAAATCCATACCCTGTTTTTAGAACTAGTGACTGCATGTGGATTTGTTTTTAATCTTGTCAGACTCTAACAGTCAACCTTATCATATGCATACATACTAAAGTGGATATGTTACTCAATTTTTTGCAAACCTATGTGAATATTGAAAATTATGACTAGTTATAATATTTATAAACTAAACAATTACTACACACACACACATAAACATATATATATATATATATATATATTACTGCGATTATATTCTTTAACAAAACTTCTGGTTGTATCAAACTCACGTCCATTTGACTTTACAAGGAAGTCATTTTCCAATCTAACCAACTAGGTTGACCGATATTCTTTAAGAAAACTTCTGGTTGTATTCAAATTTCATCCATTCAAAGGAAAAAAAAGGTGGTCAAATTATATTTATCCTTATACCACATTCGGATTTAAGCAAATATTCAAATATCAAGTAAAGAAGACAGGACACTGATTAGTCTGTGTTCTAACCATCCTACTAGATCACCGAAGTTAGTTAGCTCGAATCATTGTGTTTAACTCATGCCATGTCAGTGCATTAGGATAGGCCAATGCATACTTACTGAAAATAGCGTCAAAATTGGTTGCATCAAATCTGCGAAAGCAAAAACAGATTCAAGTAGTTACAATTTATAACCACTGTAACTGTTTGTCTGTTCGTAGTCCATTTCAAGCTAACAAAGGGACACTGACCTTCCTTCTGTATCATAACTCTCCGTATCACTACCATGCTTAGTTTTGTGGATGTTCTCGATATGAATCGATAACAGAGGCAAAGGCAGCCACCCCTGCAAACAGTTGTATTTGTCAAAACAATGTGTTCCACAGTATAGAAGTAGGCATAATTTGATATCAATATTTTTAACCTTTCGGGTTGGGTAAGTGAAGAAAATGCCAAGTCCAATAACAATAATAAACGACGCAATGACACCAATCCCTATTGCTCTAGAGCCTGCAAAAAGAAATGGAAATTTCATTAAATTGTTAACCAACGAAATCTTTTTATTTGAAAAATATAATTATTTGCGTTGGAAAGTTTCCCAGGGATAAATCTTTCCATCGTTATTCCTATCAAAGAAGGCGACGTGCTGCTGCAGAACGCGCATGTTTTTGCTGTCTCTTCCATCTGTTCCATTTGGATGTTCACAATCCTCTGCCACCAGCGCCCGCGCTAAATCTGCATTGAAATAAAATAATAACTGTTTTAGTAATAAATACATGTTTACATAAGCATTATAAATTGTATAGAACTTTCTTCAGAATGTTTTTTCAAACAATTTCAGAATTCAGCACTTAAAACTACCATATTTGCATTTCACGCTGCAAATATTTAAGGTAACCTGCAAATATTCACACTGCAAAAAATTGAAAACTAAAAATAAGCATAAAAGGGTAAAACTAAACCGTCGGTACAGAACCTAACAGCGCAGATTGATAGACTCGACTTTGTTGTGCTCTAGGTATTGCTTGATTCCAACAAATCTCATCACATTTTGATAAATTCATAACATGCATTAGACTCTAATGACATCTTAGGTAAATAAAAAAAAGTTGTAACTAATGTTTCTTGTTCGCTCGATTAGTACCAGCAAGAAAAACTTGAATGACAATCATCATTGAATTAACATTTAAACGTGGAAATTATATTAAACAAAATCACTTCAATAGCAAAAGCATTTTCTACTGCCTAGGAATGAGATCTCACCAGGGTTGAATTAACGAGGTTTATTACCAACATATCATTCGCTTAAAGTAATGATAATATATATAGTAAAAAAATAAGCGTACACAAGAGAGTATGTAGACTTTTCTATTGCCTAGGAATGAGATCTCACCACGGTTGTTACCATTTGGTCTGAGATTAATAACAATAATTGAGGAGTGCAGGAATAGCAAATGAGCAGCTGAGGTTGATGACGTTGATATGAGTTTAATGTACTTTATGCTGTAGCAATCTTTTTTCTATGTAGTTTTGGAGCTTGAGCACTCTTTCTTCCCGTGTGTATCCTAAATTGTATGTCGATGGAAAAAGATTGGGTTTATTTACATAGGTAAATAGATAATTCAATATTCTCAACTGTGTTTAATTTCAGAAAATAAAAATATTTGACGTTAAAACTCAACTATTTTGTTGATTTTTTTTTTCATTATAGAACTTCCAAAGAGTACTCGCAAGGGGCAAGAAGCTTCGTAGATGCTGCAAAGAGAAATATAAGAAATGTAGAGAAACTTTTATGCCCTTGTTTAGATTGCCGAAATCTTAGTCGACAAGATGATGACGTTTTGTTGAGCATTTAATTATAAGGGGTATGGATCCTACGTACAAGAGCAGTACTAAGTGGTATCATCATGGCGAACAATTAAATGTGGGCGTAGACGTGAAGTTGGACAATACATTTGATCTACTTAAAGCTATTCATTTTGAAGATGAAGATTTTATGAATCATGCTTTTTTTACTGATGTTAATGAAGACGAGGATGTTCAAAAACGTGAGGATGAATTACTTAAGAATTTGGAGGATGCAGAAACCCCCTTATATCCTGATTGTGTAGATCAAACTAAACTATCCGCCATCATTGCTTTGTATAATCTTAAATGTGAGGTTGGGTTATCCGATAATGGTTTTGATAAGCTTTTGAAGGTACTACAATTGTTGTTGCCGGTGAATAATGTACTTCCTAAGACTTTGTATGATGTAAAAAAATTTCTCAAAGTATTTGACATGGGGTTTGAAAAGATTCATGCTTGTAAGAAGGATTGTTGTCTTTTTAGAAAAGAGTTTCAACATTTAGAAAGTTGTCCAAAATGTAACTCTTCGAGGTGGAAGATAAATGAGGACACTAAGGAGATTATACGTGGTGTTCCAGCTAAAGTGTTGAGGTATTTTCCAATCATTCCAATATTTAGGAGAATGTATAGATCGCAACAAATGGCAGAAGACCCAAGGTGGCATTTCAACAATAAAAGCAATGATGGAAAAATGCGACATCCTGTAGATTATGTAACATGGAATGCAGTGGACGAGAGGTGGAAATCATTTTCATCCGATCCACGCAATATTAGACTTGGTCTTGCTTCAGATGGTGTCAATCCATTTGCCTCGATGAGCTCCAAATATAGTTATTGGCCAGTAATGCTTGTGACATACAATCTCTCGCCTATGTTATGTATGAAACAAGAAAATATGATGCTAACATTAATAATTCCTGGACCAAAGCAACCTGGAAATGATATTGATGTGTACTTGGCGCCATTGGTAGAAGACTTAAATTATTTATGGAATAATGGAATTGATATATATGATGCATTCAGTAAATCAGTTTTTAATTTAAGAGAAATTTTACTATGGACAATAAACGACTTTCCAGCCTATGGAAATCTTGCAGGAAGTTGTGTAAAAGGCGAAAAAGCTTGTCCATTATGCGGTGTTAACACTCATCATCGATGGTTGAAGCATTGTCGGAAAAGTGTTTATATGGGACATAGAAGGTTTCTAGACCCTTCACATCCATGGAGAGAAAAAAAACTTGGTTTGATAACACTGTAGAGGAGGTTTATAGACCTAGAATTCTAATGGGACGAAACATTTCTGCTATTTTGGATGATTTTCCAAATGTTTTTGGAAAAGATAAGAATGAAGCAATAAAAAGGAGGATGAGTAAGAAGAAGCTAAAGACAGAGTTGAGTAAGAAGTTAACAAGTAAAAAGAGGAAGGGGAAGAGTACTCACAGTAAAGAAGGCGAAGATGATGGGAAAAAAGAGCTATTAAGGTGGAAAAAAAGATCAATCTTTTTTGATTTGCCGTATTGGAAGGTTAGTATTAAAATTATAGTTTTTTATTAGACCTAACAATATAAAAGTTAATAAATTGTTGTATTATCGATATTTGTAGGAACTTCCTTTGCGACATAATTTAGATGTGATGCATGTTGAGAAAAATGTCGCTGAAAGCCTAATAAGCACGATGTTGCATGACAGTAAATCGAAAGATGGAATTAATTCAAGGAAGGATTTGGAGGAATGGGGGATTCGACAAAGTCTTTATGCACAACCTCGTGGGAATAGAACATATCTACCACCGGCTCCATATATGTTGTCATTGTCCGGAAAAAAAATATTTTGTAAAAGGTTACATGATTTTAAAGGTCCTGATGGTTATTGCTCAAATTTCAAAAGTTTTGTATCATTAGAAGAGTGCAAACTTAGTGGGTTGAAGTCGCATGATTATCATGTCCTAATGCAACAATTGTTACCTGTTGCGGTTAGAGATTTGTTACCGAAAAAAGTTAGAACACTAATAATTCGTTTGTGTTCGTTTTTCAATCAAATATGTCAACGTGTTCTTGAAAGAGAGACATTGAGGTGACTTAATGATGAGATTGTTGAAATTTTGTGTGGACTCGAAAGATATTTTCCACCTTCCTTTTTCGATATAATGGTACATTTGACAATTCATCTTGGAAGAGAAGCGCAATTATGTGGTCCGGTTCATTTTCGTTAGATGTATCCTTTTGAAAGATATATGAAAACGATTAAAGATTATGTAAGGAATTATGCACGACCTAAAGGGTGTATTGCAGAATCTTATCTTGCAGAAGAATCAATGAGATTTTTTAGTGAATTTCTACAAAAGAAAGTACAAATGGAGGGGAAAGAAGTCCGAAATGAAGATTATGAAAACAAAGCGATACTTGAAGGACGTCCAATTTTAAAACCGAAGACAATTACATTGTTATCGAATGAAAAAGATATTGCTCATTTGTCTGTGCTAATGAATGTAGCTGTGGTGGAACCGTACTTAGAGTAAGTACATAATATATTTTGTTTATACCTTTTTATAAAAAAAATTATGTGGAATATAACTTGGGTAAAATTATTTAAACACCAGTATGCATTTGGAGGAGTTACAAAATTCTGATAAGCGTTTGGAAAAAAGTGCGACGTTGCTGTGGAAAAAACATACAGATAATTTTTCAGATTGGATTAAACAGAAGGTTAGTTTAATTTTCATTATCCTTCCATGGACAAAAAAATTTCCTTTTTACTTCAAATTTTATGTAAAACGATTTGATTCCAAGTACGTTTCCAATCAACAAGTGATGAATTACTAAGATGGATTGCTTTTGGCCCAAGTAGTAATGCATTGTCCTATAAAGGTTATATAATTAACGGACAACGTTTTCATACAAAGGACGTTGAAAGAGAAACCCAAAACTACGGAGTCACTTACGATGCGACTACCATGTGTAGGGCAAGTGCAAAAGATATTTCTCAAAGAGTTGATGTGGTCACCTATTATGGGGTAGTGACAGACATAATCTTGCTAGACTATCATGTTTTTTATAGGGGAAATATTTTTTAAGGACAAATTAGTGTAATATTTTATCCATAAGGACACCACTATTATATTTTATCCTAAAGGACAACATTTAGCCCAGCCCAAAGAAACCACCGTCCGCTGCTTTCTTCTTCTCCCTCTCTCACGTCTTTGTCGATTTTATCATTTATCACGAAATCACCAAATTCACGAAATCATAAATCGCTTAAATCACAAATATGATAATACATTAGAATCGAAATTCGAATTCAAAGACAAAATTCACGAATCAAAATCACCACCATAAATCAGCCGAAATAAAAACCCTAAAAAAAAAAAAAATCGAACATCAAAAATCCGTTCGAAATGACGATTGAATGGAATAAAAATATTTTTCAAACGATGGAAAACACAATTGAAGAAGTTGAAATTGTTGAAACAATTTTTTCGTGATTAGAAATGTTTTTTTTTTTATCGTTAATAGTATAGCAGTTCGTAGGTATCATTTTTGTATTTTTGTAGTTATCATTTTTTTTTTAACTTGAAAGCATAGCAGCAGTTTTTAGTTATCATTTTTCTATTTTTTAGTTATCATTTTTCATGTTTTAACTTTAAGGACATAGCAGGAGTTTTTAGTTATCATTTTTCTATTTTTGTAGTTATCATTTTTACCGTTTTAACTGTGTTATATGTTTTTTTCATGAAATTTTGTTGTTGTGTTAATTTTGAAGTTATATTGTCGTATCAGCTAAGAAACTAAGTCGAACTTATTTCAATTTAATCAATCAAACTATGATATTATTTTTTTCATTATTTTATCTTCAAAAGCATTGCATCAGTATTTAGTTATCATTTTCCTACTATTTTAGGTATCATTTTTACTGTTTTAGCTATGTTATGTGTTGTTTTCATGTGTTTTTATTGCTGTGTTAATTTTGAAATTGTTTTTTTGCATCAACTTCGTCACTCAGTCGAACATATTCTATTTTATTCAATCAAACTGTGATGTAAACAATTTTTGCATCAATTATAATTAATGTTGTGTATCAAAAAAAATCAACTACCAAAGCAAACAATACAAATCTACCTAAAAGCTGCTATGATGTAAATTCAACTAGAAATATATAAAACTGATAACTAAAAAAATATAAAAATGATACATAAAAACTGCTACGATGTAAATTCAACTAGTAAATATAAAAATGATAACTAAAAAAATAAAAAAATGATACCTTAAAACTGCTTTACTATTTTAACAACAAAATGTAATACAGAAAATGTTCGAATCACAATTTAATTGTTTAAAATGAAATAAATTTGTTTGAGTAGCAAAACTGATGCATCAGTACAAGAATAAAAGTAAAATAGCACCAAAATTTGATGTAAACATTTTTTCCATTACTTTTACTTCAAAACATTGAATCAGGTTTTAGGTATAAGTTTCCTATTTTCTTACGTATCAGTTTTACTATTTTAACTATGTTAATTGTTTTTTCATGTGATTTTTTATTTTGTTATCAGTTTTATAAGTTGGTAGGGCTAAGCTAAAGTTTTTCTCATATTCACAGTTCATGGATATCAGTTTTTTAATATTGTAGGTAAAAAAAAGAAGCATATAAACATAACACAGAAATTACACTAAAAATGGTACCTTAAAAAATATAAAAAGCATACCTTAAAACTGCTATGATGTTTAACATAACACATAAAATAGAGTAAAAATGATACCTTAAAAAATATAAAAATGATACCTTAAAACTGCAGTAATGTTTAACATAACAGAGCAGTTCCACTAAAAATGATAACCAGAAAAATAGAAAAATGATAACTAAAAACTACTGCTATGTTTTTAAAGTTAAAACAGGAAAAATGATAACTAAAAAAATAGAAAAATGATAACTAAAAACTGCTGCTACGTTGTAAAGTTAAAAACAAGAAAAATGATAACTAAAAAAATACAAAAATGATAACCACGCCCTGAAAGGTTAAACATCAAAATTGCCGAACGAGAAAAAAATCACGAATCACCTTTCGAAATAACCTTAAAACTAATCGGTAGAAATCATCATTAAAGTATAATGATTATAGCAACAAATAAAAATCCATTCGAGGTTGATTTTTGAAATCGATTTCGTGCCCCAATTTTTGTTGTTTCGATTTTGATTTGATTGATATTAAAAATGATTTCAGCAAAAATGATTTCGTGATAGAAAATCGTTCGGGATGATGAACGACGAGGTGATGAACGGGATAATTAGCGACGAAATGATGGATGACGATGCTGTTGATTTTTTCCACGAGAGAGAATGGAGGAAGAAGATGGAATTCACGGTCGCGAGAGAGAATTGAGGAAGATGACGGATTTCACGGCCGAAATACTTCTGAGTAAAAAATATACAGTATATTGTCCTTTAGGATAAAATTTTGATGGGCTGTCCTTATGGTTAAAAAAGCCCTAAGTTTTGTCCTTGTCAGTAGTTTCCTGTTTTTTATATTCCTGTATTCAAGTGTCACTGGGCAAATATAGGAAATGGAGTGAAGGTCGAAGACGGATTCACTCTTGTCAATTTACAACAAAATCAAGCTTCATTTGTAAAAGATCCATATATCCTTGCATCTCAAGCAAAACAAGTTTTTTATTCTAGAGAGAATGACCATTCTAATTGGTATGTTGTAATGAAAGCACCACCAAGAGGCTATCATGAGTTAGAGACAGATGATCCTATTACGGAAGTTAGCTTTGTTAGGAAAGATTGTGAAGAAACCGATATGGATATTGATTCGGATGAGAATGTTAGTTATGTTAGAGAAGATTGTGAAGGCATATTTGAGTAGATTTCCGTACTTTCATGAATGGTATGCATATTCTTTCAAACATGTCTACAACCAATTTTTTTTCTTTTTTTCCTCCTATTTTGCTATGGTAGTATAGATTACTTCTTCATTGAATGTAAGAGGTATTTTCCTTCTACCTTCTGTCCATGATTGAAATCCTGGAACCATAATATTGTGTTAAATAGCTTTGTCCTATTATAAAAAAATCAAAAGAAAAAATATATAAAAGTAGGAAAGTAAGTGCTTAAGCATAGTTAGTAGGATTAAATTTATCCAATCAACTGTCTAGCCTTTAGTAATATTTTAGAAATATAACTTTCCAATTCCCTTTGATATGTTGAACAAAATAATCAGAATAAGCTCTAATTTTACATATATTTCAAGCGTTAAGGAAAATTCAATAAAATAATTTAGAAAATCGAAAAAGGAATGGGTTTATGCAACTTTCAAAGAGTCAACATGAATGTGGTCATGATGTGGAATTTTCTAACAAAGAACACAATTCGGTCTAAATGGATGAGAAGCAAATACTTACAACAAAACGTCTACAAGCGCTTGTAGGCATGTATTATAGGACTGCATTCTCTTTTCTCGTTTAACCATTATTTTCATTTTTCCACCAAATGTTATTTGATAAAAAATAACATCATGTTGACAATCCAATGCAGGCATAGAAACGCTTGAGCTTAACATAGTACAGTTTACATCAAACAATATTGCTTCATGTGCGACATTAGGCTTTGAGAACTTTTCTTATCAAGCTAAAATAGCGTAGTTCTGAAATGCAGTGCTGAAAAGCATGAACCGATACAAGATAAATTTGAATCAAAAAGAAACAAGGAAACCAAGGGCGGCTTACCCTTTTAGGTTTACCAAATATAATACAGCATAATTATTTGAACAATTTTAGATTTACCAAATTCTAAAAAGAAAATTGGTATATAAATAGATCATATCTTTTATAGAGGGGAATACAACAAGATTGTAAGACAATTATATAAGCACTTTTGAAAACAACTGCATGCTACGCATACATAAACATAATTCATAATTAATGTGAAATTTGCTAAGACCACTCAGACGTCTGCTCCTGGTGGTGGAATGTTGCGCTGCGGTGATGGCGGAGCGGGTAGCCCCCCTCTAGTGACGTTTCTTCCATCTGACATCACCACCTCTTTATCTGAATTTATCATAAAACCAAGTTATATAATATTAATTCAACATCAGCTCAAAGTGAAAGTAGGTCTTACAGATCACATAAACACTAAAATATTTATTGAAATAAATCAATACAAGAGAATTGAGAATGAAAAGAAGTCTAACCTGTTGCAAATTTAACTTCTCTTGCTTCAGTGGGTGAGATGGACATGGTTGAGAACAGGAAAATAAGCATGAAAACAGCAAAGATTAATCAGCGGAGACAAATCACTCTATCGTTATACAACTACAAAAATTAGGAAATAATGAGGCACACCAATTTTTTTTCATTCTTGATATTGGAAATAATTAGGAAATAATTAGCAAATCATCTAATTACAGTATTTAATACATGCACCAATTTTTTTTATTCTTGATGATATGTTTTCAAATAAAGTTATATTGCGTTTATTGCTCTCATTTTTGATGATATGTTGTCATACAGTGCTTTATATGATATTGTTAATTTTTTATTCTTGATGATACTCTGCAAATAATTTGTATGCCTTGTTTGAACTTGCAAATAATTAGTTCATTGCTTGTGGTACAGAAAATGAGCAACTGTGGGAATGTAGGAACTCGGCACATGCAAAAAGAATTCAATGAGCATAAAAAGAAAAGGACAACAAATAAGCAGCTTGGAGACAATCATGCTGACGATGAGATTACGCTGTCTAAATTGGTAGGCTCATTCATTTTTCTTTCTGTTATTATTTTTGCCTATGTAATATCATTTGATAATAGCATTTGATAATTAAACAGGTAGCGTTTACGTAACAATGTTATCTTTTTTTTCTTCGCATTCAGTTAATCCAGCGGCCACCATGTACTAAATATATATAGTTTAAGACTTTAAGTACAGAAGGCAGAGGCATAAAGACAAATTTAACTTAGTTAATAATATATATAGCTTCAGTTCAAATGACATAAGACGTTTGATATATATCTGATTAAAGCAACACTACTTGTTCCACATTGAATATCAAATCTGCCCAACCCATTCTTTTTCAGAATATTTTTTATTTTAATTTGTCAAAATTTTGTTATATTTACTTCTAGTGGATGCAGTATTCAAATAACGTTGATACATTCATACCTTTAGAGCTAGATTAAACTTTAATTCAATAGTTTCCTGCCCTAAGTTTGCGCGGCTGCTTTTCTCCAGATCCAATCGCTAGCCCTAACTTTCAATTTAAGCTTTTGACAAGCAAATAAAATACTGAGGTAGAAGCTATCGTTCTGTATGCTCGCTTAATTCCATTTCTGCGTTTTGGTTTTTCTAATTTTTTTTCATTCCCTTAAACCGACGGTGACTATCTAATTTCGTAATTTGTTTAAATTAATTTCTATTTGCTGATGTCAATTTGCTTCATTATCTGGTCATTGTGGATATTTGATTCCCTGTGAACTCGTTCCCTTGAAGCCAAATTAATTTGTTGTAATTTTCGATATTTTGTTTCTCCGGCAGTTGACTTTTGGAGAAAAAAACTGAAAGTTACATACAGATTATATTCTAAAATTTGTCTTCCAAGTTAATAATATAATTCAGAGGCGGCGATGATGAACAATGATTACAGACCTGTAATGATTTGCGGAAATGATCGCATTCATTGAACATCTAAGGGGCTGAGTTGTCTCATATTTTAATTATTTTTATTTCGGTCATTGATTTTACTTAACTGCTTTGCTTATACAATTAATAGTCGGCCAAACTGCTAATTCTGTTCGGTCATGTAATATGCGAAGCAAAAGTACATGCTTCCCTCGCTATCCATTGCAATTCTTATTGCATTTGGACGTTGGGTAGCTACATTGCTCGTGCAATTTGCTAGAATATTGGGTTCTGATAGTTCAAACGGGTTGCCTGCTCTCTGTTTTAACAGCCCAATGTAACATACGGCCCAATGATACCGGATTTGATCCAATATAAACGTAGTATCTAGACATGGATTTGTCATTCCTCACATTTATTCTGTTATTATTTATGTATTAATAGCCTCGTTCATGACAGTTGTCCATTTATTTTTTATAAACAGAAAATAGCGAAGAAGAATAAGGCCATTAAAAGGAAAAGTCAAAAGCAAAACGAACTAGACGAACAGAGGAAGAAACCTACGAGAGAAGAGTTGTTTGAAGACCATCAAGTAGTAGACGAGGCTGATATTGAACCAGAAAATACTGATGTAATACATGACAACCCACATGCATTAGAAAACAATCAAGCTCAAATCGTATTAGAAAACAATGATGAAGTACAAGACAATCCACAAACAATTGACAACGGAGTTCAGGCTGAAGGACAATCGAGAAGAAAGCCTAAAGGGCCAACCAAAGTCAGAAGACTTCCATTCAACTCTTTGGAGCTGATAGAAGTTGAATTTAATAGTACCGGCGAACCAATAGGACCGGGGTCAGTCAAATTATCCTCTTATTTAGGACCAATTGTACGAGAAGTTGTTCCGGTTACACTAAGTGGATGGAAGCAAGTTAGTTCCGAGTTGAAAGATGTTTTATGGGAAAGCATCCAGGTTAGTATTAAAATTATAGTTTTTTATTAGACCTAACAATATAAAAGTTAATAAATTGTTAGTATTAAAATTTCGCCATATTTCTGGAACCTGCTATATGGTGGAGGAAACATGCAATGATAGGACCTCTTTTGGTGCCAGTATTCGCAAGCAAACTATAACAACTTGTATTATTGTCGTAGGCAAGGCTTAAATTGGATTCAGGTTGGCACAAAACACAAGTTTTTCATCAAATGGGCGGTATTTGGCGTGCATCAAAATGTAGATTGGTTCGGCAGGTGTTACAAGCCAAGTCCATGGAGGAAAGACTTCAATTAAAGCCAGCTAACATAAGATGTATAAATGAATGGAAGAAATTTATCAAGTTGAAAACAAGCTCGGAATTCAAGGTGCGAGAAATTTCCTTATGTACTACTAATGCAAAAAAAACTAAATTAAATAGAACTGCATTGGAATTTGTATGTGCATGTCAATAATGTATGATGCTAGTAAAACATACATCCAGCCCGTTATGAATTTGCATGTATTAATCATTCAAGGTGTGTGTGTGTGGGGGGGGGTGTAGTCTTCAGTTTCTTCTTTGATTATCTGTAATGAATAAAAATTGCAACTTTAAAGAACTGAAACCATATGACAGTAAATGCAATGCACTTATCATTTGAACATTTTATATCGTTATAAAAGTAGCTGGCTTTTGTTATGCAAGACTGCGTCGTTAGATCTGTATGGGTTTCAGTCAGAAAAATTATACTCCATATTATTTTTTTCGCATTCAGAAAAATTAGACTCCATATTATTTTTTTTCGCATTAATTTATTGTATACAGTGATGAGGTATAACCGGCTTCATTGGCACTTAGAGTAGAGTTCTTAAAAGTGCTTCTATACATACATACATACGTATATGTGTGTGTGTATATATATACCTTTTGAGTTATATCTGTAATTGAATAAAAACTGAATATTTCTTTTGAGTTATATCGGTAATGTTTCTCTGAAATGTTAAAATTGAATAAAATTGTCAAATGTACCATTGTATCAAATTGTCAAATGTTAAAATTATATCGAATTGTCAAATGTCTCTGAAATGTTAAAATTAAAATTGTCAAATGTACCATTGTTAAAATTGAATAAAATTTTGAGTTATATCTATAATGTTTCTCTGAAATATTCAAGCTGACAATTTTATTCAATTACAGATATACTAAAAACTGAATATGCAATTAAAACTTTTGAGTTATGTCTGTAAAGGAATATTTGTATACGAAAATTTCTTTCATTGCTACCCTGACGCGCTTTGCATATAAACATTATTATTGGCTCATGAATATATTTTAATTTTATTTATCTGTAATGACTAACTTGAATACTACCATACCATTCTTATTTTAGGCTGTAAGCGAGAAGAACAGAGCGATTAGACAGAGGCAGTTGCCACACACGTCCAGCCGTAAAGGAATGGCGCGACTGGCTGAAGATTTGGTAACAAAATTGTAGTTATAATTTACTGCAATATTTACGAAACTTTTAATTTAATTGCTTTTGTTATTTGCTGATTTTGAATGTAGAAAAGCGAAAGTAGCGATCGCTCTGCTGTCCCTAGAAGTGCAGTCTGGATCAAATCTCGCACTAAGAAAAATGGTGAACCGGTGAATATGATTGCTGCAGATGCTATAGTAAGTTCATATTTTTCAAATACGTATGATAGACATATAAATACTATGTTTTAATGAGTTCTGAAAAAATATAAGATGTCATATCTGTGGTATTTAAATTTGCAAGCTTCTGAGTGTGTTGCCTATTTTAATTTAAATACCATGTTTTAGTACTGCATAATGGTTTAGTGCTGTGAAGATTGGGAAGCAATAAATGCCCTTTTTCTGAAAATTTTCATTTGGCTGTACCTTCTGAGTTCCCTACAGTGAAAGTCGGTCACACTGTTAAACAAATATCAACTTTTACTAATCGGCAGTGACTACAGCTAAATCTTTTGTCTACTCGTTTCTGTTTCAGAGTGTCACATTTATTTTAATCTTTTTTTCTTTTTCTTTGGTATTTTTTTACTGGTTGATGATCACTATGAATGTATAATGCCGGCTAAATATTTTTGATAGAACTGCAATTCAAATGCTGGATATTACGGTGATTGCTAGGGTCACCAAAGCGATGTTGACGGGCAATAATGATTTATTTATTTAGCTTTTTGGTGATGGATTCAAACGAGCACCATGTTTTTTTATTTGCATTGTGGTATTTAAACTGCAATAATATGAAATTAATCATGTTTTGTAGGAAAAGATTAAACAAATTGAAAGTGTTTCACCATCGACCTCGCCAATTAATTATAGAGAAGATGCACTTGCACAAGTGTTAGGGCAAGAAAGACCGGGTCGACGTAGAGCGATGGGAAGAGGAATGAGTCTTAGTAGAGCGGCTTCAGCGCAAGTTAAGGATAAGCATACACAACAACTTGAAAGCAAAGTGTCGGACTTAGAGAAGAGATTTCTACGACTAGAGAAAAATCAGGTGCAAACTATCACTACATATTGCATTGTTAAAATAATAAAGGCATCAGTTTCTCTGAAATGTTTCTTTCACGCAAACTATCTCAAATAATTGAACGATCGGTTTTTCATCGTTATACGGTTATACCAATAAATCCAGGTTACAGTTTCAAAATTAATTCAAAGAACCGAGCAAATACTATGATAAAACCACTATGTTTCGTTAAGCAGACCAAGTTACTATTATTTGCTGATACCATTTGTACTACTGTCCGCCATGCTCGGCCATTAAAGTCCATCAAAAAAAAATCTGAAAATCATAACAGTTGACAAAAAAATTATATATTGCTGAGAGCACCACCATTTGATTAACAAAACTACTCAAACTAATCTCATACTGTCCAAATATAACTGAATCTTATAAAAGGTATAAAAGGGAAATTATAAATTTTATCTTGGTTTTTCTTTTCTATTTTGTTTTCTCTTGACACGTAAGCATACAGATCAGAATGTAGTACAAAGGTGTTTGAAACTATAACTGAATCTGGCTTTGTTATATGGAATTTAATTCAGTTTGTGACATTGCCAATTTTTTTTTTTAATATGTAAAATGTTTACATATTGACTAGCGGCAGTCCAATTTTTTTTATTTGGCCAGCTGATCTATCTATGATTTTATTTTGTGATATTTGGATTCACAAAATTTAAATTTCATAGAGAATTGAACTTAAAACATTCTTATTACACTGATATTGATCAAATAGGACGACCTTAAGTTATTACAGAATTCTTGATTGACAAACTGGAATATGTTAAGCATATTTCAACATATTTTATGCTCTTGTTTTGATGTTTTTCAAAATTGTTAAAAGGTCATGAATCTGTTTAATATTTATGGACTAACACGATTAGAATTTTGGTGGATGACCACTGTTGCATGAATGATATTGTATCTTAGCATTTTCTACATATGTATATATTATATATATATCAATGTGATTGATCAGTTAATTATGTTTGTAATGCAGAGTTATTAGGTTATGGAAACAGTTTCTAATCATTTTGAACCTGAATAGTTAATTTTGTTAATTACGCCGAGTTTAAAAGGTTATACAAATACATGTATAATCCTTAGCTTACAATCATATTCATATCTGTATATGTGATACATATGTATAGTATGGTTTTAAATTTTAAATCATATATTTATATATGTACATATATACTACACAAGATATTGTATCTTATGTAAATCTGCATATATTTGTAATTGTACAAATTTTAAAAGGTTAACGAGCATGATGTGTGAAACAGACGTATATACCATATGTATATCTAAAATTGATATGATCAAAAAAATTATTTGAACCTATGCATCCTTTTAAAACTCTGATATTGTATATTTTGGAACATCATGGTTTTAAAATGTTCTAGGAAACCATAAATGAGATTTGTTGATTCACCTTTTAAATCATTATGTGTTAAAATGTCTTATGAAGACATGAATTAGCACATAATAGTTGTATGCATGGATTTCAATGATGAAATGTCGTCTTTTTTATATCTATGTATGACTGCATATGATCTGATAACCTGTAGTTGCACCATAATAATTTGATAAAACATCAAGCAGGATCATTGTCCTTAATTTTAGTATAAAACACTTGAATGTTCACTTGATATTAATACATTCTTGAATCTGTGTAAACAAACTGCTATTGCTATGATTTTAAACTTGAAGTATTACCTGCTTGTATATCTTAAATATTACATTTGTATATAATTCTAACTAAAATTATATTATCTAAGATTTTGCAGAGTAGACACAGTGGGACAGAAGTAAACAAACCTCAAGTAATTTTTTTAAATTGGTTTCGCATCGTTCTTATTTTAACTTTTTATTCAATTAGTATCATTATTTTCCTATGTTTAAATGTAGTGCAACTTTGACGAAAATATGAAGAAGTGTGATTTATTGGATTGGCGAGGGAATGAAGAGATCATTGCTGAAGGAAGATTCGTGTCAGATGATCCAAACCAGCTTGTCAATGATGTTCCTTTAGGGCCGGATGCGATGATTATTTTTGTTGAAAATCCAACCAAGCTAGATGCTTTTGTATGGAGGCCTACAACTTCTTTCTCACTTATTGGGGAGGCAAAGGATTATTTAGTGGCATGGTCGAAGAATAGTGTTGTTCTACATTCAACCGATCACAATGGAGGAGGAGAAGATAAGGTAAATATTTTTATTCACAATGAACATGCAATTTTATTATATACATTTTTTACTAAATAAATATTTTTACATCTAATAGAGTCGAAGTAGCAGCTTGGAATGCAAATGCAAGATTTTTGATTGGGGAGGGAGCAAGGATTTAGTGGCTGTAGGACGATTACATTCGAGCATCTCGAAGGAAATTGTTAACGATGTTCCGCTTGGACCATCAGCTATGATTGTTTGGATAGATGAACCCCTAAATCCACTAGCTTTTTTGGGAGGCCATCCCCTGGTTTGTTCCGAATTGGAGATGATGCTGGTAAGAAGGTTGCATGGCCTGAATCGCAAGTAGTTGTTGAGACAAGTGATAATACAGTTACTACTACGACTAAGGATGTCGTGAAAACATTTACGGTACTTGATTTTTATGTTGTCTTTTATTTTTTCAAGGATTAGCAACTTGATTTTTTTTTCTTTTTTCAACTTGCGGACTGCAAGTTCAAAAACAAACAATAAATGCAAGATAATGAGTTTATCGGGAAATGGGAAAGTAGTAGCTTTAGGACGGGTGGAGTCAACCGATCCAAATGCACGCGTACATTTCAAACCTCTAGGAAACAATGCAGTTAAAGTTTGGATAGAAACCGTAAAAGAGCCGGAAGTAGAGCTATGGAGGCAGACATCCGAATTTCAGTACATGGAAGATGCGCTCTCTTCTACTATAGCTTGGCCTGCTGAGCACGTCGTAATGGAATGAATTTTAAGTAAGTCTTTACCGTTTAATTTTTATGTTAATCTTAGCCAGCTACATTAAACAGAAACTGCATATGAATTCATCTGTTTGTCATGCATCTAGCCAGCAACTTGAAAATGTCACTTGTTTCCGTGTCAGTAATGTTACACAAGAGAATAATGCATACGAAAACTGCACACAAACATGACATATTAGTTGATGTACACAATACTTTTTAGCTGCACACAATCATGCCTGTTCAAAAAAAGAACAAACAATTTTTATTTTTATGATTATTTTAAGTTAAAAGGCTCAAACGTAGTATACGATATTTTGTGCATTTCACCATGACGGCATCGTACTTTCAGGCCGACGTTGGTTATGTTGACCTTCAAAAACCACAGATTCATTGGCATAAAAAACCAGTTTTCAAAAGTTAATTTTTGAACAGAATATTTAATTTTGAACGGCGAATAAAGTTTTAAATAATAACAATATTACCAGTCTTAGTAATAATTACAAAAATCAATGGATTACCTCGGATCTTAATTTATAAGATGATAGCTTGACTGCAGTATATCTGATGAACCTAAGGGTGTGATGCAAATTTGAGATCGGTAACAGATTAGGTTTCGTGAGAGGAGAAGAACGCTAACTTTGTGAATTAGATGGTGGGGTAGTTGTGAGCATGGACGTACGCAGATATTTCACCGAGTGGGGGCGGGAATTTTGTTATTTCAGTTTTTGAATTTCAGACAAATAATATGTTATGTTAGTACTAAATATACCTATAATTCAAAAATATGTATACTATCATTTGATATAACCATGAAAGATATCATCACGTAATATATAATTTTTCAGATATCACATCAATTTTACTTTATTTTTTGAAATGTCACCCCTAACTAAGATTCTATACAAGAAAATCCTTTCATCTGCATATTATGAAAGTGTTAAATCTTTATTGGTTTCAATGTTGAGGATGATATATAGAAACATAACCATCAGGTTTATCATGTTAAAAAGGTTAATTTTGCTTATGTAAAGTATATAAATATAAACTAGAATAATCTTACTTAATTGTAACAATATCACGAGAAAATTAAATGGAAATGCAATTTAAAACAAAAAACAGTTAGCTTCTGGTGTTGGACATAGTTAGATATCTTAGCGTATGATGTTCATGTAGAAAGTAAACAGAGGAAGATATGATTATGAGCAACAATAAAACTATAAAAAGTAAAGCAGCATATAAAGTTTTACACAGATTTGATTTTGTGTGGAGAATGGAGATATTCTTCATTGATGATGGTTTTGTACATAATGTACAGATCACTTGCAGTGTGTATATAATACTGGTAAAATGAGACCTAATATTGGTTTGATAAAGATAACGGTAGCTTATCATGTTGTGTCCATTTCTTTCGATAAAGCAGTAGCAGGGTACCGGTAAAAGATAAAAAAAATATTCTCAGTGGGGTCGACGGCCCCCACTAGGCCTTAGCTGCGTACGTCATTGGTTGTGGGTTTGGATATTAGTTGCGAGAGAGGAGAAGCCATGAAAAAAAATTAACGGAGAGAACGCGGAGAAAACATCTGGTCCGCGAATATGATCCCGAATTTCAATGGCACGGACAAATTTCATCCCGTATTTCAGTGGCACGGTCAGTTTGATGAAAAGCTTCCGCTAACTTTGTCTATATGTTACTGGCTTTGTTTATATGAAAGCCACTAGTAAAATAATAATACTATGGAAGAATTGCATTTGAATTTTTCACGAGTTTCAGTTGAAATTGATTCTTTGTTCGCTTACCTGACTAAGGACTTAAATCTGATGGATCTATACATTAAACAGAAACTGGATATGAATATAAGCCTAAGGCGTGTACATCTTGTAAATTGTGCGTGATACAGTAGGCTTTCATTTCCTGTTGCTCATTTTTTGTATACATATTACTAAACGAATGAACCAAGAGTAGTTTTCTGAATGGTAATCTTTTAATAGTTTAAATAATAGTTTACAAATGGAAATGTTCGGGCTAACATGATTTTAACTTATAAGTAAAAATGTTCGGTCTAATTTGTCAGTGAAATTGCTTCCACTCGCAAATTCTGTTTTCTTCCCCAATTAGTCTGTATTTTAGTTTCTAAGTTGCATTTTTTTTAATGTGTTTGTGCATGTGCGTGTGGCACATACTTCTAAAATAGTTAATATATATGGTCTGTGCATTTTGTGAGCTTATATTTAAACGTGGATGATGTGTTTTATATACAAAGAAAGGTTGAATTCCTGAAAATGACATTGGTTAGAGCATGACAAAACCTTGTACTAATTTTTACCCGCTGAAAACAAATACGAATCTAGCGTGTATTCTGTATCTTGTCGGTAACCACATATTCAAAACATTGAATTCAATTTTGTTTAAAAATTTAGTTTCATTTTTTATGTAACTTGATGTAGATTTTCGTGGGCGCAGAAACGCCAACATGCTTCATCTCTTCCAGGTAAATAGTCTCAACTCAGCATAGCTGGATAACATTATGACAGTCATGATAAATATTTATTTAAGTCATACAAATATTACTCATCAAAACTACATTCATATATTGATTTGTTAAGCTAGTGGAACTTTTATTATCAACTTAGGTGGCGGAATTGTTAGATTATCACATAATTAGAGCAAGTTAATTATGTAAAGATATTAAAATTAAATAGATTCTTTCTAATCTGAATATTCTGTCCCTTGAACTTTGAACCCTTAACTATTGGCACACAGTCGCGTAAATGTTCTGGGAGACTCTTTGTGAACTGAATGTGCAATGCAGTTTGAAAATTTTCACCTAATGTGATGCAGAATCGGTGTTCTTTATAATGACAAAATTATTTTAAAATAGCTAACCATAAGTTTCTATATATACAGCTGATCATGTGGTTTTCTTCATCTTGAATTTGGTAGAGTTAATGGGCCTCCTCCTCACATTGAAGCCATTCTTTTATATCACACAGTGAAGGTGGTAAGCCACAAGTACTAAATAAGTTTTCTCTTTTTTTGCACGGAAATAGAACAAAATTCTATTTATATCACACAGTGAAGGTGGTAAGCCACAAATACAGGTTTGTGGATTGATTT
Organism: Allium sativum; assembly: GCA_030737875.1. NCBI lineage: Eukaryota > Viridiplantae > Streptophyta > Magnoliopsida > Asparagales > Amaryllidaceae > Allium > Allium sativum. The sequence continues at coordinate 521,158,551 of CM060924.1, read as the reverse complement.
ACTGCGCATTATTCATCTTTCTGTACAGTCGTACTGGCCATGCCCATAACATTTATTTTTATTAAATGAATATAATGAAACTGAAACGTACGGCGGATGCCACGGGTCCTGTTTAATTACTGTAGTATAGTATAGGAGAACCTTGAGTGATATGAATGAAGGTATGAAAACTTATATCTTCTTTTGATGTACATATTGAACTGCACGTCTGCACCAAATCAATGTTAGCTTTGAAATAGTGCATCGTTTGAGCTGCATTTCATATGAATCAAATTAGGTAGGTACATATACGCATGTACGTATGTGGTGGCGATTAATTATGTGGTCCAAGACTTCTTTTCATCCACTTCATTCATGAGTCATGACGGCCTCGAGTCTACTTGGCATTTTCTTCGGATGATTGCTAGTTCCAGAAGCATGAATGCCACTGTTATAATTTTCTTCCGTTTTATTATTATATACTATTTATTTTGATGAAAAGAAAGAATGGCTATAAGGTATATTCCTGAGATACAGCAGATAAGTCATAGCAAATTTATTCCTATATTCAAAGCAGCGACTTCAGATTATTCATTCTAAAACAATCAGCATGCATGACTTCTTTTGTTTCTCCTGTACTTTGGTTCAATTTCTAAAATATTCTGCTTACCTAAACAGTCAACCATGCATTGATCAACCATATATTACAAAGATACTAATGGACCGAAATGATACAGCCGAAATAAGAAATGATACAGCCGAAACTTACTGGCAATTTTTGCAACTTTTTAACATGTCGTGCACTTACTGCAGTGAACTTACTGCCAATTTCTATATTTGCAGGTGAGGAAAGAAGAAATGACTTTGGTGATGGTGCTGCGATTACCAATGGAAGGGTGTCTTTTGTGTGTTAACTGAACTGTAAACTATGTTATGTATTTTGTGTACTCAAGTTGACATTAGTACTGAATTAGGTGTTAACTCATGTATTGAATTTCTTTTGTTAGTTGATACTTTATTTGCTATTAGTATATTTTCCGTGTTTATCTTTTAACTTGTTAAGAATATTCATTTTGATTATTATTATTAAAATGCATGAGCTATTATAACAGTAAACCTGCGCTATGAATAATCTCATATTTATTGAGATTTAGATGTATAATAACGGTAAATCTGAGCTATTGTACTGATGTGGCATAGCGGCTAAAATGTGTTATTGTATTGATCAAGCATAGCGGCAATATTGAGCTGTCAAAGGGGTTAGTAACACTATAACACGTTTATTAATAACGCTGAATATCTGTTTTACATATTTTATAACGGCAACATTGTGTTATAAATATTTTCTCTTTGAATGAGATTTCGATGTATTATAGCGGTCAGTAGGCGCTACTGTAATAATATAACATAACGGCCAAATACCGCTATCAAGGAGTATCATTAATAACGACATTGAAAGCGTTATAAAAGTTTAGCAGTTTTTAATAACATGTTCATATACAGCAGTTATGAAATCGCTATCTTTCTTATTAATAGCGGTTTTAGGCCGCTATAAAACAACAGTTTTGTTGTAGTGCCGGTTTAATACCCTCTAGTCAGCTCCACACTGGAAAACTCAAAATATCAAATCACAAAATCTCACGAATCACAAAATCACAAGTCTTGTGAATAACCAAAAAGGTGATACCAAAAGTTCTATACGAGCCGGTTTCACCAAACTGTTTATTCAAATTTCTCATCACTTAGAATGTAAATATCATAAAATCACATAAAAGGTGTCATCACTATATCATTTTCAAATCATCAATCAAACTAAACCAACAATAAATCATTCATAACAAAAAATGCATATAAGAGAAAATGAAATAATGAAACAAACATGAAAACTAAGATAAATGGATAAGCATAGAAATAAAAGCCAAAACCAGCTTAAAGGCAAAATAACTCCAATATGTTTCGCAATGAATAAAAAAACCAATTCTTAAAGAGCACTTCAAATACTTGAAAAACATAAATGTTCATCACAAATTTAAATAAAACAGTAAAATATGTTGTATAATAAAATCAACGCAATAATATGTCAATTATGGTTAAAATAATTTCATAGTAAGAAAATGAAAACTTCAAAAGTAATTTATTATAAGTGATTGTAAAATATTTAAGGTGGTCAAACGAACCAAATAGAATTTATACTACAAGAAAATATTAAATTAAAAGCTTGAGCGCATACATATAATCAAATTAAATTTCATACTTATATATTTGTCGATAATATTAACTAAATGCTAACATTTACATAAATAACATATATACATATACACACACACACGCATGTGATTAAATCTAAAATTATAATTTAAAATACAATTCGATATTTGAAATTTTGTTATACACTATACTTATTATTCATAGTCCAAATCGTCGTGTTTTTGTTATTGTCTACAAGGAAATATATATATGCAGGCTTCCCGATTTGTTTAAAATTACACAATAGATCAACCGTCATAACAAATAATTTATATAAAACAGATTTTTAAATCCATGAAATCATCCATTTCAATTAGATCAGCGTAAACCAATAATGGAAAACAAATTGAACTTAAATTAATCTTAAATCAAAATTTTCAACCAAACTTGACTAATCTATTGTTAGACATCATGGTCAAGCTTTGTCTTCAATCTCCAAAAAAAAGAATGCAAATTGAAATCGTCGAACTTGGATATATATATATATATATATATATATATATATATATATATATATATTTGGTGGCTATCAGTGACAGGCCAGCGGTAAAAATCAATTTTTTTTCTCCATCTAAACATCAAAATATCAAGATGAAATCTGAAGAGAACTTGTTCCTTACTGAGTCTAGATTTCACACGAAAAATTTGAGCCAAATCGGATTAAAAACGTGAAAGTTATGCCCGTTTTACTAACAAAACCATACTCAGCCCTAATTATTAATGACAGAATCGAACTTCTGTCTTCAACCCTATTTCAGGTCATTCAAATAGCATAATTCAGAGATATAATCGGAAGCAAACTCGTTCCGTTCATTAGCGAGAGTATTTCAATCATGATAGCCTGCCATCATATACATGTAATTCGAATCTAAAATCTCGGACTACATTCCCATATTAGTTGAATGAACTAATCTGAGAAAAATACCCAAGGTAAATCTCGACATACCATAAAATGGTATACAACAATCTACAAGGAACAAAATATTCATCAAAATCAAATCGATCAAAAAAGTCAGCGATTAACCAATAAAGCGAATACACGAGTCCCAAGCTGTGACGCCCCACCCCGAGACCTTCATTAGTAAAGAGAATTACTAAGTAATCCTATCTACTAATACAGAGAATAGGGATGGTTAAGGGCGACCATCATAGTAATATCTTAGTTAAGAGCTAAGTGTGTCAATTATGTCTCGATTTTTTTTCTTCTTATTACCTCATAAGTGGTATACACGCTTAGTCCCTAACTAATGCACTCTATGGTAGTTTCGGACCATTTCAGGATAAGGTAACATACATCAGATAGAAGACATTAGTCAAGAACAGCAACCAGATCAGAGTATATATACAAGTGCATACATCACCATACATCTCTATAATAATACATCATACATGAGTAACAAGGATTGCTAAATCTCATGTATACACATCCCACAGAAAAATACATCTTGATTACATAAGAGTTGACTATTCATAAGGTACACTATCCGAGCAATAAAGATAAAGCACAACAAAAGCTAGTACAAAGATCCAAAAGAAGCTGCAATCCAAACCTAACCTGCAACTCGGTCATACCCGAGTGAAAAGTATGTCCCATATCATACGTTTGCACCTAATTGTTTACGAGCCGTTAGTCGTTGCCACATTAGAAAACATCATCAAATATACACTGCCTCATCTCATCGGCGAGTGTAAAGATACCAAACTCGTTTCATCATTCTCTCTTTCCGACGAGTACTAAGTGACAATCTAACTTGTCTCATCTCATCGACAAGTAAAAATTCACCATAAACATCAAAACATCGTGAATTCACCATAAACAACTTGCCTCGTCACATCGGCAAGTAAAATAACAAAGTGATGATTAATTCTAATAATAATTTCAAATTCAAAATATTTAACATCAAAATCGCCTCATTTCATCAGCAATTATATAAATACATCTCGATCGGCTCATCATCGAACATACCCCAAGTGAGTAATTCTAGAACCAAATAGCCTTCGCCAAAAATATGGCAACACCTCAAAACATCACATCTAAATATTTCGGTCATACAAGTCCGATAGGTTAAGACACATTCAAGATGATTACTAGTACTATAGACGAGTACTTGATTGGAGTCATCACGGTGTAAACTATAGCCATCATGATGATCACGATGTCTATGACTCAGATCACTACGATGTTATTACTCGAATTTTGTGACCAAGGGAATCACGATGTTTCGACTATAGTCATTAAGATTTTTATGATGTTTATGGCCCTAGTCATCACGATGGATGGTATCAAGACGTAGTAATCGTCAAGATGTAATGCGCGTGTAGAATCGTTTTCTTTTGATGATTTTGATTTCACCTTTATGATTATGTTGTTTAATTATAGTCTTGAGTTTGAAAGATACTACATATATTGCTATTTTATGATGATTTTAATGTTTTAATCTCTTATTAAGTTCTTTTAAGATGTGCTTATGACGATTTTGATAACAATTATTGTAGTCGAGATTGAGTGATATATTTGGGCTTAACAGTTCAGTAGCCCAACTATGAATGGTGATATCTCTCTTTAGATGATTTTACAGTTGATTATTGTGTCTTTTGACATTTGTAATTTCACCCATGCATTGATATTGAGAATTATAATGTTTATATCGAGTTTGATTATATGTTATCACTTTTATATTTATACATAGTGGATTTTGATACAGTCTAACCCATTTATTAATACTCTGGTCAGTTTGAGACTTTACAGGTACAGGGATGGTGAGACTAGCTTGTATTTATTGAGATATAATATTGATGTATTATCATATTTGTTTGAGTGGGTGATTATGTATATTAATGTGATGCAGAATATATGTATATTAAATATTGTATATTATATTTTATCGCTGTGATTGGCTCTGTGATCTCTGTTCTATTGCATACTGTGTATTGTTCTGTCCTGGAGGCCAACGTGATTATTATTTTGCATTAAGACTGGGTATATCATTATTAATCATATGTTGATATTTTAAATGTACCAGTATTAGCACAAGAGAATTTTCACGTATGTCCCCCCTTAAGCCTCATTCTCCATATTATTCGGCAGTATTATTCAATAATACTCTTGGGTAGTATAGGTATAGAGGTGGGGTGTTACAGTTTGTATTTTTTAGTTGAATGGATGCTTTGATTGTCTTTCTTGTTTGCTTTGCTTTGAATCAGAAATTTATAACTTTTAAATTCAAACTTAAAATTTAAAATTCAAATTTGAAATTTAAATTTTGAAATTCAAAATATCAATCAAATAATAAATACAATAATAAAATAAATTTTGGATGGTTGTTAGGATTAATGTTATTACATGAAATAGTTATACCTGAAATATAAGTCAATAATTTAAAACTAAAGACACAAAACCATATGGTCTTTGAAATTTATGCATGTATGTCGACATACATATGCCCTTATGTCAACATAAAGGACTATAAAAAGAAATTCAAATTTTGAGTTTCAAAAGCTTAAATTTTCAAACTTCCATCCATTTTTTTAAAATGAAAAATGCCAGTTCAAACACAAGTTATTAACTTTGTTTGTCTACTTATTTTCTTATATCATCTTTCCAAATATATATTATTCATGTGATTTCATAACAATTTTGGGTTACATTATCACAAATACTATTTATAACTTAATAATTATTTTGATTTCTTATGAAGATTTATAAAAGCGTGAATATTTAACCTAGTATTTTTGTATTGTAACAACCCGGAAATCTGAGCCAATTTAAAATTTTTATTTTGGCAATTTTGATGAATTTTGAATATTTAAAACGAATTATTTTAAATAATAATGACGAGAAATTTATTTCGAATATAATTAGAACGTATATTTTTTTTGAATTGACATTAGAATATAAATAATTATTTATAATCATAAAAGAAATTGAAAATGGCGCGGTAGTTTGAAAATTCAATTTCAAAGTTCAAATGAATGTACAAGATTCAAAATAAACCGGATTTTGGCGAAACCAAAAGTATTAGAATCTATTTGAAAATATCTTTCCAACGAATCTGAAAAATTAAAATTTCATAGTGGGAATAGAAAGTTATGTCCAGTTGAAAATTCATAGTCGTTATGGAATTTTGGCCCTTAAAAATAGCCATTTTGCAAACAACCTCTTTTTTCGACGAAACCACTTTTGTTGGAACCGAAATGTCAAATTATTGCTAGATTCAAATATTCATAATTTTGTGAATCAATATATGAGTGTGACGAAGTAAAACGTGTTTTAACAGTTTCAGTCAATTTCGATCGACCAGAAAATGACCATTTTTCAAACGGTCCTCAAATTTGACGAAATCAGTTTTGTTAGAACCGTACCATCAATAGGAAGTAAGAAAATATTTTCTGGGAATTTTTAGAGTCCGTATGTGATCCCGGTAAATTGAAATATGCGTTCAAAATAAATATATATATATTTATTTATATTTTGATTTCGACGGAAACTGATCGAAACCGTCGAACTGCCTTACGATACATATCCCTTTTTGTTCGGAATGGGGGTAATTAATTGTGGACGACACTCGGTGGGTTTGATTTCGAGGTAAAAATAAAAAGGTACATTTTTGAGATTAAATAAAATAAAATAAACCTCTCTCTCCCTCTATTTACAGTCAACCCCCCCCCCCTTTCATTTTAAAAATCAAAAGAAATAAGAAAAAGGTAAAGAAGAAGGGAGCGACGGGGAGGGGGGAACCGCCGCTACCATTGCCCCCCCAACCCCCTGTGACGACCCCAAACCCCCTACTGACGGCGGCAAGGGTAATCCGTGGAATATAACACAGAAACAGATAATAGCAGAACAGAAATAATAAACGATAGAATATACTGGATAAGAGTAATCATCAGAGTTACACAGTATACAGGATCATACTTAGTACAAATACAGTTCAGCTATACATAAATGTCTACAGTGGAAAACAAACAAAATATATACAATAGGAGCTGAACAGCATAAAAAGAGATAAATGATAGAATCCATCTTCAGCTCCAGCTATCCAGAGAGAACCAGCTAAACCTGAATTCAAGGCTGCCCGTGTAGAAAAAGGGGCACCCGAGTTTGAAAGTGAAACAAACTACGAGTCAGTCATGGGACTGGTATGAGAAATCTGCTCAACACATTTATAATATGGCTAATCACAGGACCACGCCACTTTCGTGGAGCGGGTTTACTCCATTGGATTGCCAGTGCTTTAAAACAAATCTTCCTTTTAAACAACGCAATGCACTTTATAAAAATGAAGCCATTATAAGACTCAGTTCCCATCACACAATGCAATGCAAACCGGAGGATAGAGTTTTTACCTTATAATGGCCAAATTATGCTTGATACGAATAAAACAAAGGCATTTGATATTATTGCTAGTGTTTATATGTTTTGAAAACAATTGAATCATAACTATCAATCATAGACGACATTAATGCCCCATACCACTATGTCGCCATATATAGGTATACAATCAAAATCGCACGGTGATGTATTTGGAAATTGGATTTCCGTCCTGAACCAAGGCAAAAGATAGTCCTTACCAACTTCGAGACTCTCTAGCCCGAGCCTCCGGAACAGCCGCAACTGCCCCTTGGAGCGACAGGGCCCGTCCACAAAGAGTGGATTATAGTGCCTGAAAAATACGTTTCCCCGCGCTTTGGGGCGTAAATGAGCCAACGAATGACTCCATCGGACCCGGATCATCCGATCAAACCGAGGCGCCTCGCAACAGCAACAACCACATAGGTGAAAAGTATATAAATGTCAGGGTTGGTAGGTCACTGACACCACCCTAGCTAGAAAGAAACGCATGCCCTCCCTGAGGTCCTTCTCCCGTTTCTGGTTCACACCGGGGTGTGAGGCTCGCGATTCCACGTTATACACAAAGCTACGCCACACAGGCGGCGCTTTGATCATCACCACAAGACTTTGCTTTTCCACAGAAGCCTTGATCATTTGCCACTTAGGCATGCCACATTAGCAATTCATGCCGTGCGACTGATGTCCATCGATATACAACCTCTGAGCTCGTGCGTTTCAGAGAAGGGTGTTAAGCAAAAGAATAAATTCTCCGCCGCCAAACAGATGTATTGTAACACCCTGAATTTCGGTTAATTGTAAAATTCACAAATTAAAGAATAACTAATCCCAGATGTGGGAATTAGGGGAAACGGGTTGCACCATTGCGTTCGTCTCGGAAAAATACGCGAAATAGAGTCTGAGTTTTCGAAAATCGGAGTCCGTATGAAGAAGATATGGACGAACGAAGTTAGGCAGAAAAACCGAAAAACTAGCCAGAATGCACTGGCGCACTTGTGGAGTGCGCCAACACAAAAATGCACTGGCGCACTTGTGAAGTGCGCCAACACATCTTTACACTGGCGCACTTGGGAAGTGCGCCCGTGTCGAGCCAGAAACCTGCACAGCTTTCTGGCTGGCCTGGTGCACCATTTTAGGGTTTAGGCTGTGTTTTGGGGCTGGTTTCTGGAAGCTTCCGAGATCGGATGGTCCTAATCTAATTTAGGGTTAATCTAATGGCCTAAAACACTTGCCTAATCCTATAAATAAGACCCTAAGCTAGCCCTAAATGGTCATAATCCTATCTCCTAACTAAATTATGCCAAAATTTTCTATGATCATGGCCTCCACTCAAAACCCTAGCCTCCATCCTATTTCTAAACTATTTCTATGAAGGTTTTCATGTGCATACAAGCATCTTTGAGTTGTATGAGTGATCATTGGCTTGCATTCATCATCAAGTTGCAAGCTTTATGTTCAAGGCTAGAGTTTTTGGGTGATTTGTGGCAAGGGTTTGCTTATTGGAGTTTAGTGGTGAGTTTCTATAGACTTAACAATCAATTGTTAAATTGATTATGATAGGATATGATAAGATATGGCTATGTTTGTGGAATCAATGTGTTTATGCAAGTTTAGTATAGTGTATGTTGTGTGCTATATGCAAGTTTAATGCTATGTTTTATGATGCAAAACACTATGTTGAACATTGATTCATATGTAACATGTTATGCAAGCTATATGGGAGATTATATGCAAGTCTATATGTAACATGTTATGCAAGTTATGTATTTGGTTTTATGCATGCTAAGTATTTGGTTTTATGCATGCTATGTATGTGGTTTTATGCATGCTAAGTATTTGGTTTTATGCATGCTAAGTGTTTGGTTTTATGCAAGTTTGTCTCTTTTTATGATATGCATAATATATGCAAGTTTGTCTCTAAGTATGGCATGTTATGCAAGTTCATATGCAAGTTATGATACATATTCATATGCAAGTTATGATGCAAGTTCATATGCAAGTTATGATACATGTTCATATGCAAGTTATGATGCAAGTTCATATGCAAGTTATGATGCAAGTTCATATGCAAGTTATGATGCAAGTTCATATGCAAGTTATGATACAAGTTCATATGCAAGTTATGATGCAAGTTCATATGCAAGTTATGATGCAAGTTCATATGCAAGTTTATGTGCAAGTTCATATGCAAGTTGTCTCTTTTATGATATGCATAATGCAAGTTTGGGTTAAATACTAGTTGGGTTTAATGTATGTTCATATATGCAAGTTGACACCTTTTGAACCCATGATAAAGTTACATGCTATGTTGGCTAAACCCATGACCTTTGTGATGAATCTTCCCTTTATTATGTCGTGTTATGAGAACGAACTACGTGGGGAACGATGGGGTTAATATGCATGTTAATAAAATGATGTGAAATGGGTATGATTAATCATACCACAAATTAAATGGACGTAATTGGGAATTTACCTATTAAGTTAGGTCTACCCATATTATGGAGTTGGGAATTTACCTATTAAGTTAGGTCTACCCATACTATGGAATTGGGAATTTACCTATTGAGTTAGGTCTACCCATATTCTTAAAAATGTGTAATTAATTAGGCATAATTAATTCAAATTATGGGGGTGATTAATTAGGTGTAATTAATCAACTAAGACACGAGGTTGGACCCTTTTGTAGCGGAAGTCTGCCCGGAACCGACCGGCCATCCAGCAGCTACAAATGATTGGCCCAATGTGAGAGGTCTTAGTCATAAATTAAATACGTGATTAAAGTAAAGACACGAGGTTAGACCTTTTTATGACAGAAGTCTGCCCGGAACCAACCGGCATATCCAGCAGTCATAAAAGATGGTCTAATGTGAGAGGTCTTTATGAGGTCATGATCTTAATTAATTAAGAAACACTTAACCATATTAGCATGTAGAGGGACATGAGGGGTTAAGTGGGTGCCTTGGGTGGCATGTGGAAATCTAGTGGGTTGCCTTGGGTGGCAATAGAAAATACGATTAGAATACTTAACCAAAGAGGAACATGTAATTAAACATGGGTAAAGGGTTAAGTAAGTGCTTTGGGTGGCATGTGGAAATCTAGTGGGTGCCTTAAGTGGCAATTGATATATGATTAGATGACTTAACCAAACCTTAACATGTAGGTGGGCATGATTATAAAAGGGGTTAAGTGGGATACACTAGATAAAATAACAAGCTTAGGTGGTAGCTTGTGGGGACCCATTTCAACCAATACCCCAAACGTATCTTAGTGGGCTCGACTCTAGTCGAGTGACGGGACACGCATATTGGGCTTGACTATAAGAGGCCAAAATGGGTTAGCGGTGGCAACGCATGACCAACGGGTTTCATATGCGTGTGTGGACCCGGGCTGGTAAATAAGACGTTGTTGCATCGTGTAGATATAAGCCGTGCACCGTTAGTTTTATCAGGTTGCCACGTTGGGGAATGGTACACACCACGGTGGGGCCAGCACGGGTATCTACGTTAGGGAGCCGATCGAATGGGGAGTAGTGTGTACACCTAGTGGATTGTAGGGCCCCGTGGCGTCTACTTAGTCACCTAGGGGTACGCGAGAACTATTAAGTTAATTTTATAAGTCCATGGGTGGGATCAACCTTTAAGTTAGGAATGACTGGTGTGGTGCAGTGTAGGAATTACCCTTGGGTGGGTAGATCTGGGGTGGTGTAATCCAGTAATTATCCTTGGGTGGATAAATGCGTCTTTTCGGTTATCTTAGTACATCCTGTGTTTAGTTGGCTACTTAGTGTAGTCATTATCCCCAGAGGTACCGTACCTTGTTTATATCATACCCTAATTACTTTAATGATTGTATTGTTAGGGTTATAGGACTCATTCAGACTTATGTCTGACCCCGTTGTTTCTTTATCTTTTTCCCAACCCTCAGGTTTTCAGAGTGGGCCTAGCACTAGCGGGCTTTGATCAGACTGCTTTATCTATCTTTTGGAGCTTGGACCGTGGATGTAAAGCTCAGTTTATCTTTTCTATTATGGCCATTAGGTTATGTAGTGGGATTATGTACTTTCATTTTTATCAGGATGGATATTATGTACTTGACTCTTATTTATGGTTTTGGTGTAACCAAACATGTTTTACTTTCCGCTGAAATGAAATGATGTTTTAAATTCTCAAGTATTACTTATATCTGTCTTGTTGTATTTTTTCTGTTCTATATTCACTTAAAATACTCCACCGATGTTATGGCATTCCCTTAGTGAGTGACCGTAGCGGGTGTGGGGTGTTACATGTATATTTAATAGAGATCAATCAACACAGAATAAAATCCAATGTCTGACACACAGTCCATTTACAAGTCCGTTCTGGGTCTGAACGAAACCGGAGGCACTAAATACCTCGCAAACCCATCGATCACCACGTACGTCTGGACGATCACCACTCATTATCCATATTTTGGGATGCCTCCCAATCAGGACCTCGGTTACCATCCAAACGAGGTGAAGATCTCCGGTCTTCGACCACCGTCTTCATCTTCGACTTTCAATCGTCGGTCAATTAATTGAAATGAGAATTAACTCGGCCTTTTCAAATAATTCACGTATATTTAGAAATTCAAATCAATTTATTTCAATGGTTAAATCATTCGACAACACTAATTTTGTTCTTTAATGTAATTTTCACACCAAACACATTCAACCATCAAATACCACATAAATCGAGCAAATTCAGTTTATTTCCATTCCATATCGTTTATGATATTTTATAACAATTTATCGCTATTTTTATTTATTTTAAAATAGCCAATTTAGTCAAAACGACGCTTCGGGCCATAACGCGGTCGTGGCGCTGTTTTTCTTCAGATTTGATTTACATATATCTGAAAATCTAACCGTTGGATCTTCACAAAATTTACATCATTAGAAAGGTCTTTTCAAAACGAATCCAACGGTTCCAGTTTTGGGAAAATCTGACGGTCGGATCCCCCGGTACAATCGTTTGAAGTTTCGATTTCAAAACACGAACTGCAGCGTCGTTATTCAATTAAATATAATTATATTTATATATATATATATATAATCGTTTTTGGCGCTGTTTTTCTTCAGATTTGAATTAAACATTCCAGACAATCCAACCGTTGGATTTTTACAAAGTTGGTGCCGTTGGAAAGATATTTCCAAGGCGGACCCAATGGTTACGGTTTCGGGAAAATCCAATGGTCGGATTTCCCGCACTAGTTGTTTGAAATCACGGTTTCAAAACATGAACTACACGGCCACGTTTCGTTTTAATTTTATTTATATTTATATATTTATATAAATATAGTTCATTCAACAATTTCAATATCGTTTTCACTTCAAATATTTCACTAACGCCTTTAAATTTTGGAAAATTTCGCCATAACCTCCTTTGTACGGGAGGGGCTGGGAAAATTCCCAAATAGCCACACGGGCGTCTCATGTCAAAAAGAAAAAGAAAAAGCCAAGCGGCTAGCCAACAGGCACATAAAATCATCACCCAAACAAAACAGTAAATGTGTACCTATTTGTCGGGCACAAATTTTTATTCCTCTTCTCTAGCCATTTTGCTATAACCTGTTCAATAAATAGGCATGTACATATATATAGTTCTTATCATTTATCATTTTCCATTCAACTTCATATTTGATCCCATTTGGTTTAAAAACACCATTCATTCTAATGTGGCATGCATAGGCAAAATCATATCATTAGCTACTTAATGAATATTTCAACTCATGCATATTTATTCGAACGAGTTGCTATTTTTAACACTTCACATTTCAACAATTTATGTATATAATAAAAATGTGAATTTTATTGTAAAACAAATTATTTCAAAACACTATTATTTTATATGGTTTATATAGGTGATAAAATAGGATTTTTATTGTAAAACAATTTATTTCAAAACAGGATTATTTTATACTTTTTATATTGATGTTCAAAAATAGGATTTTTTTACTGTAAAACAATTTATTTCAAAATATGAATACCATTCAACACATGAATTTCTGTTCAACGAATGAATATCGATTCAACACATGAAGGTTTTCTATAGTTTATATATATATAGATAAAAATGTGATTTTTATATTTAAAACACGAATACCATTCAACACATGAATTTCTAATCAACGAATGAATATTAATTCAACACATGAAGGTTTTCTATTTCAATGAATAAATATAGTTTCAGCAAATGAAAATAATTCAAACACATGAATATTAGTCAAAATTTCGGCAGCATAACAGTAGGGTTGTTAAAACTGGGACCGTCCCTAGTACGGCTCCTCGCTCTACCTTAAAACCTCTCGGTTTTTGACAATGGGGATCATGCATCTAGTTCGCACGCAGGCGGCATGTATATATTTATTTCATTTCCACAAACTAATCCTATGTGGTTTCAACCAAATATTTCTCAACCACAAATGGGTATTTTTCAACCACAATCTATCAATATCAACCACAAACAATCCCAAACAACCATTAGCTATCAATCAATTTCCACACCAATCACAACCAATAAATATCGTCCATGGTTTGTGGACGAGGGGCATATATATATATATATATATATAGCAATTCACTTCTACTTCAACACATATATAATTTTTACAACGCATATATAACTTATACGTTGAACGTACAACTTATACAACGCTTATACATGAGGTGTACAACGCTTATATAACTCGTACATCGACTATATAATTTATACATCGTCGTTTTCATATCGTTTATAAATTAGAAATCTCACATTGGGTTCCACTCCACCAAAAATAGCAGAAGGCTCAGAAAAATATGCGGTCCTTTCTAAAATGTAGAAGGCGTCCACACGGTCACGATGTTTCCTGATTCATCGAATTTCGTTAAAGAACGAAAAAGATATGATTTTCCAAAGTTTGCAACGCTTTAAAGGTGTTAAAATCAATTGAAAATAGACGAAGCCGTTACCTCTCAACGATCGTTCAAAACTAGGTTTCCAGTTTGCACGCAAACCAACGCACGAGGGGACGATCGGAGGGTGCTGCGTCGTCGGGCTAGGGGAGGCGCACGTGCGCCAAGAAGGAGGGGGTTCGACGGCGTTGAGGCATGGCGGCGGGTCTTTGAACGGAGCGACTTCGAGCTGGTGGATCTCGACGGAGAGGCCACGAGGGAGGGCGCCACCACCACGGATTTGAAGAGGGGGAGGAGACGAGCAAAAACCGTCGAAGGGGGATGGGGTTCTGATGATCGTGGTGGCCGGAAATCGCCTGGGAAGTGGTGAACACAGTTCCGCCGTTTATTGCTTAGGGGAGAGAGAAAATTAAAGGATTTTCTTTTTTTTTATAAAAATTTGGTTGGCCGATGGGTTTTATAAGGGGTTTTCTGACGCGACCACCAATCTAAACCCAACGACTGTCGTCCCTAGCGTTTTACCCCCATTCCGAACACAATGGAATATGTTTCGTAGGCCCATTCGACTGTTTCAGCCAGTTTTCCTTCAAATTAAAATATATAACATTCAATATTTAATTTGAATGTACATTTCAATTTACCAGGGCCACAAACTGATTCGAAAAATTCCAGAAAAATAAATCTAGCTATGTTTTGACGATACGGTCCCAACAAAACTAGTTTCGTCGAATTCTGAGACCGTTTGCAAAAAGGCCCATTTCTGGTCGATCCAATTTAACTACAATTGGCCAAAACACGTTTTCCTTTGCCACACTCACATACTAGCTTCAAAAATTATGAAATTTGAAACCTAGCAATAACTTCACATCCCGGATCCAACAAAATTGGTTTCGTCGAATTCCGAGGTCGTATGCAAAATGGCCAATTTCACGGGCTGTGTTAATTCCATAGCGATTGAAAATTCATTTGGCCATAACTTTTGCTTTTCGCTATGAAAATTCGATTTTTCAGATTCGTTAGAAAGGTATTCACTAATAGATTTAAATATTTTTTGTTTCACTAAAATCCGTTTTGTTTTGCACCCCGTACAGTTCGACAAAGTTTGAATTCAATTTTTGAAACTGCAGCGCCATTTCAGGCCTTGTTTATAATTAAAATTAATTATATTCGTTTTCAATTGTCGATTCAAACTTCGTTTTCATTGCTATTATTTAAAATATTTATTTTAAATATTTAAAATCCATTATTTTAGCCAATTTAACAATTTTTAAATTGGTTCAAATTTTCTGGGTCGTTACAATCTCCCCCACTTAAAACTTTTCATCCCCGAAAAGGAACAAAGTCGAAAGTGGTTTGATTAATCAACTCTACGTTCGATCTGGCTTCAATTCTCCAACTTCTCAGTTTCTGAGAAATTTCGAATTCTTCAAAAATTTGGCTAACACCCGGAATTTTCGAAAAATTTCGCCATAACCTCCTTTGTACGGAGAGAGGTTTGGAAATTTATTGGGACGTATTAGGTACCCAATAAATCCTAATAAGCATACACATATTTATAGTGATATATTCTGGTGTTTACAGGGGAGCATGTATTGATAATAACTCCAGAGAATAAATTCTCGTCACCCTGCCCCGTGTGGGAAATAAATAGTCCATGTGTCGTATCTAATAACTAGAGAGACGTGTTTATTGTCAACTCCAGACCCGTGTGGGGTTTTTTATTAATCTAGAAATTTAATCGTTACAAATTAAATAGTCCATATCAGTCATCAGTTCAACCTGTAAAATATAGTCATCGCCATACAAGCCTCTCGCTCATATGGTAAATCTTCTAGCTCGCCACACAAGCTCCAAATGCTTATGTGGTATATGATGAAGTATTGCTATCTCCAGAAGTATGCCATGTAATGTAGTTCAAAATTAATTGTTACTATCCTGTGGCGACGTTTATTATTTCACATAGAAAAACCAGCACTCCGCATCCAATGGCATTCACAGGAGTTGATATAATAATATTTCGCATCCAACTCATTAAGGTTTACCTAATTGTCGGGCACGCAAATAAAATCTTTACTCAACAGCTAATCCATTCACTTGTTCAAACATATATAGTACACATGTATATATATTTCTATTTATTTTCCAATCAGTTCAATGTGTGATATAATCGAATAAATTCTAACATTATTCTATTGTTGATTAAATTAACTATCGTTTTAATAATTCAATTAATCAAATCTACTATCACACAACTCAAACAACAATCAAATTGCTTTTAACTTTTCAAAAATATACCTTACAAATTAATTCCTATTCTTTTAAAATCATTCAGACTATAGAGTTACAAGTGCACGTCCATGGAAAGAAAATAACAATAGAATAGAGAATTAAATGG
This sequence comes from Allium sativum, assembly GCA_030737875.1. Classification (NCBI taxonomy): domain Eukaryota; kingdom Viridiplantae; phylum Streptophyta; class Magnoliopsida; order Asparagales; family Amaryllidaceae; genus Allium; species Allium sativum. The sequence continues at coordinate 521,141,670 of CM060924.1, read as the reverse complement.
TGATGTAAAGTATGGTAAATATACCTTGCACCGGAGTCAATCAGAGATATCCACTCGGCATCTAGGATAAGCTTTCTAAATGCTCTCCTCAGTTTCCCAAGTACAATCTCGCGGATCTCCACTCCATTGCACTTTGACTAAGTGAACCTTCTTGTTCCTCAGCTCTTTGGTTTCTTTGCCAATGATCTTTAGTGGCTCTCGCCTCACAGCTAATTCTGGAGTAATTTCAATATCCTGTTGAGCTGCTTCTTCCACGATCAAGTCTGGATCGTGAACGTGCTTTCGAAGTTGAGATATGTGAAATACATCATGAACTCCAGGCAACCAGTCAGGCAGTTTGACCCTATAAGCGAGGGTTCCGATCTGTTCCAGAATAGGAAACGGACCAATGAATTTGGGCGCCAGCTTTCCAGTTTTACCGAACCGGATAACCCCTCTCATCGGCGATACTTTCAAATATACATAGTCGCCAACTCCAAAGGATATATCTCTTCTTCTTTTATCGGCATGGCTCTTTTGTCGGCTTTGAGCGGCGAGTAATCGCTTCTTAATAAAATTGACTTTGTCGGCAGCTTCTCGAATCATGTCTGGCCCTAACACAAGTCTATTTCCAGGTTCGACCCAACAAGCAGGAGATCGGCATGGTCTACCATACAAGGCTTCGAATGGCGACATTGTCAGGCTCGCCTGGTAGCTGTTGTTATATGAGAATTCAGCCAAATGCAGATGGTCTTCCCATGATCCACCGAAATCTTTAACACAAGCCCGCAATAGATCTTCTAAAATACGATTCACCTTCTCAGTCTGACCATCTGTCTGAGGATGATAAGCGGTGCTCAAGTTCAACTTCGTTCCCAATTCGACTTGAAATGCTTCCCAGAATTTGCTAGTGAATATTGTATCTCTATCACTGACTATACTGAGCGGCACTCCATGTAGTCTAACAATTTCCTTAAAGTAAATCTGCGCCAGACTCTGAGCGGTTCTATTTGATCTGACAGGTATGAAATGGGCGGTCTTCGTGAAGCGATCTACGATCACCCAAATACTGTCATTCCCTTTTCTGGTTCTGGGCAGACCATCAATGAAATCCATAGAAATATGTTCCTACTTCCAACCAGGAACGTCTAGCAGTTGTAATAAACCAGCCAGTTTCTGTTGGTCGCTCTTGACTAGCTGGCAAGTAGGGCATCGGCTAACATATATTGAAACGTCCCTTTTCATAGCCTACCACCAGAATGTTCGTTTGAGATCGTTATACATTTTGGCCACACCAGGATGGATACTCAGCTTAGACTTGTGACACTCGTCTAACACTTCCCTTTTTAACTCTGGGATATCAGGAACACAAATCCTTCCCTTCAACCTCAAGGTCTCGTCATTATCTATTTGAAAACACGAGGGTTCGCCTTTCTGAATCCTTTTGATCATATCCTTAATAAAGTTATCCTCCTTCTGAAGAATAGATATTTTGTCAATCAAGGAAGTCGTGATAATAAAGCTGGCGATCATCACATTCTTTCGCTCAGCGCATCGGCCACAACATTGGCTTTCCCTGGAGTGTATATAATCTCAAAGTCATATGCTGCAAGGAACTCCAGCCAACGTTGCTGCCTAAGATTCAGGTCCTTCTGAGTGAACAGATACTTTAGCGACTGGTGATCTGTAAACAATTCGAATCTCTCACCCAGGAGATAGTGTCTCCAGATTTTCAAGGCGAATACTATAGCCAATAACTCAAGATCATGAGTTACGTAGTTCTTCTCGTGTGGCTTCAGTTGACGGCTAGCATAAGCAATCACTTGGCCCCTTTGCATTAACACTGCCCCAAGGCCTTCTCTAGACGCATCAGTCCAGACTTTCAAATCTTGATTTCCATCGATGATGGTTAACACTGGAGCAGTCGTTAGTCTTAACTTTAGCTCTTCGAAAGCCTCCTCACTTTATGGAGTCCATTTGAATTTAGAATGCTTCTTCGTAAGCTTCGCTAAATGACCAGATATCTTCAAAAAGTTTTTAACAAACTTCCGGTAATAGCTAGCCAATCCGAGAAAACTGCGGACTTCAGTAGGGGTACTGGGCTGCTTCCAGTTCTGAATAGCTGTGATTTTACTTGGATCCACAGCGATTCCTTCTTTTGACACGACGTGGCCTAGAAATTTCACTTCATCTTGCCAGAATATACATTTGGAAAACTTTGCTTTCAATAAATTTCTTCTGAGGATTTCTAGAACCTGTTCCAGATGCTTTTCATGTTCGGCCTTTGATTTAGAGAGGATTAGAATATCGTCAATAAAAATCAGAACAAATTTATTCAATACTCCTCCGAATACTCTGTTCATTAGATCGACGAAGTAAGCAGGAGCGTTACATAATCCAAACGACATTACTAACCACTCGTAGAACAAGTCTGGACCTCTGAATGCTGTCATTGGAACACACTCTTCGGCAATTCGAAGTTGATGGAAGCCTGTAGCTAGGTCCATTCGTGAAAATACTTGTGCTCCATTTAGACGATCCAGCAAATCTTCTACTCGCGGCAATGGATATTTGTTCTTTATTGTCTATTTGTTTAGATCACGATAATCCACACATAGACGTAGAGTACCGTCAGATTTTGGGACAAACACCACTGCTGCACCCCAATCAGAGAAACTAGGCCTGATCAGACCCTTCCATACTAGCTGTCGTGTTTGATTGTCAAGTTCCTCTTTCTCTTTCAAGGACATTCTTCGAATAGCATGAACTACCGGCCTTGCATTGGGAATCAAACCGATCTTGAAATCTATTTCTCTCTGCGGAGGCAAGCGAACAACTTCTTCGAACACATCCACATAGTTCTTGACGATAGGAATGTCTTTGATGAGGTCAGGAATATTCTCTGTGACTTCTGGGATATTTTCTATTTGAGCTGGAGAAACATCAAGAGCTGACTAGAAATCTTTTCTATTTGAAGTCGGACCTTCACATGGTATGGTTATATAATTCCCCGATTGGGCCTTTGCCTTAACCACTCCCTCGGTGCATCTAACCTCAGCTTCATATTTGGTTAGCTAATCCAACCCCAATATAAGATCAAACTCCTTAAAATTCATGACAATGGAGATAGTAGGGATTTTATAGCAGGAGAAAGAGACAGGTACTGCACAAACCCAATTGAGATCGATGGAACCCCCAACCGGATTCTGGACAGTCATTGATTCCTTGAGCTTTTTCAAATTCAAATCCAGTTTCTTAGCTGCATCCTTTGAAATGAAGCTTCGTGACGCGCCTGTGTCAAACAGTACTTTAAATGGTATATTTTTGACATTAAGCGTGCCATCTAAAACATCAGACCTTCCCTGTCTATCGGAGGGTGCTGAGGTTTCTGCCACTTCATTTACCTGAGCCTCCTTGGTTGCCTTTAACAGCCGATAATCCTGTTTTACATGGCCAAGCCGATGGCAAATGCTGCATTCTTTGGTCTCTTGAAACTTCTTATTAGACTTAGATCCTTCCTTTCTTTGTTTCTTTAGAGATCGGCAACTTATCGAGAGATGTCCTTGCTTATTGCAGTTAGAGCATACAGTTGTTGTTACTGGTTTCTTCTCAGATTTGTCCCTTTTTCTCTTGGCACTGGGCTTCTTACTGACCTCAGACATTGTACTGGCCTCAGGATGATCAGTTTCAGACTCAATTTTATTACTAAAGCTGACCTCCTCATCGTACTGTAACATACCTTTCTTGTCGAGATCCTCGTACTGGTAAGCCATGTATATCATTTCATAAAAGGGGAGCTTCACGTTCCTCATTACACTGTTCTGATATTTTCTTTGAAGCCCGTGAATAAATCTCAGATTTTTCCTCTTTGGGTCTTTAATCAGATGAGGAGCAAAGTGAGAAAGTTCGTTGAATTTCTTATGATATTCTGGGATGGTCATGTCACCTTGTATCAGATAAGAAAATTCATCACATAATCGCTCAGTCGCTTCGGGAGGAGTAAATCTTTCCAGGAAAATCACTTTGAATCTGTCCCAGGTGATATCACCTCCTGGATTATTCTCAATAACTGAATCCCACCAGAACAAAGCTTCATCTTTGAGTGCCCAGGAGGCCAGTAACCTTTTCTGGTCATCCCTCAGCTTTAAACCATCAAAGATCTTTTCAGCCGAACGAATCCAAGCCTGTGTCTTCATAATAGATTCTTCACCAGAGAACGGTATTCCACCCATATTTCGATATTTGATTAATAGGGCCTCAATATCCGGTTTTGTATTCCTTCTGTTTCTGACACTCATTTTCTAGCACTTTTGCAAACAGCAGATCAAGTGTCAGGTCAAAGAAAAGATAATTTAAAATATAGAAACATATACTTCAATGTAAATGTGTCTATCGAGGTGTTATTTCATTCTGCTACTCATACTAGGATATTACTGATCCTATCTGTATAGAGTTACCCGTCCTAGAACACTACTGGTTCTATTTCTGACGAGTTCGTTCAAATGCTATATTCCAGAACTAAGCTTAACCAAAGCTCTGATACCAAATGTGACGACCCTAAACCCCCTACTGACGGCGGCAAGGGTAATCCGTGGAATATAACACATAAACAGATAATAGTAGAACAGAAATAATAAACGATAGAATATACTGGATAAGAGTAGTCATCAGAGTTACACAATATACAGGATCATACTTAGTACAAATACAGTTCAGCTATACATAAATGTCTACAGCGGAAAACAAACAAAATATGTACAATAGAAGCTGAACAACATAAAAAGAGATAAATGATAGAATCCATCTTCAGCTCCAGCTATCCAGAGAGAACCAGCTAAACCTGAATTCAAGGCTGCCCGTGTAGAAAAAGGGGCACCCGAGTTTGAAAGTGAAACAAAATACGAGTCAGTCATGGGACTGGTATGAGAAATCTACTCAACACATTTATAATATGGCTAATCACAGGACCACGCCACTTTCGTGGAACGGGTTTACTCCATTGGATTGCTAGTGCTTTAAAACAAATCTTCCTTTTAAACAATGCAATGCACTTTATAAAAATGAAGCCATTATAAGACTCAGTTCCCATCACACAATGCAACGCAAACCGGAGGATAGAGTTTTTACCTTATAATGGCCAAATTATGCTTGATACGAATAAAACAAAGGCATTTGATATTATTGCTAGTGTTTATATGTTTTAAAAACAATTGAATCATAACTATCAATCATAGACGGCATTAATGCCCCATACCACTATGTCGCCATATATAGGTATACAATCAAAATCGCACGGTGATGTATTTGGAAATTGGATTTCCGTCCTGAACCAAGGCAAAAGATAGTCCTTACCGACTTCGAGACTCTCTAGCCCGAGCCTCCGGAACAGCCGCAACTGCCCCTTGGAGCGACAGGGCCGGTCCACACGGAGTGGATTATAGTGCCTGAACAATACGTTTCCCCGCCCTTAGGGCGTAAATGAGCCAACGAATGACTCCATCGGACCCGGATCGTCCGATCAAACCGAGGCGCCTCGCAACAGCAACAACCACATAGGTGAAAAGTATATAAATGTCAGGGCTGGTAGGTCACTGACACCACCTTAGCTAGAAAGAAACGCATGCCCTCCCTGAGGTCCTTCTCCCGTTTCTGGTTCATACCGGGGTGTGAGGCTCGCGATTCCACGTTATACACAAAGCTACGCCACACATGCGGCGCTTTGATCATCACCACAAGACTTTGCTTTTCAACAGAAGCCTTGATCATTTGCCACTTAGGCATGCCACACTAACAATTCATGCCGTGCGACTGATGTCCATCGATATACAACCTCTGAGCTCGTGCGTTTCAGAGAAGGGCGTTAAGCAAAAGAATAAATTCTCCGCCGCCAAACAGATGTATATTTAATAGAGACCAATCAACACAGAATAAAATCCAATGTCTGACAAACAGTCCATTTACAAGTCCGTTCTGGGTCTGAACGAAACCGGAGGCACTAAATACCTCGCAAACCCATCGATCACCACGTACGTCTGGACGATCACCACTCATTATCCATATTTTGGGATGCCTCCCAATCAGGACCTCGGTTACCATCCAAACGAGGTGAAGATCTCCGTTCTTCGACCACCCTCTTCATCTTCGACTTTCAATCGTCGGTCAATTATTTGAAATGAGAATTAACTCGGCCTTTTCATATAATTCACGTATATTTAGAATTTCAAATCAATTTATTTCAATGGTTAAATCATTCGACAACACTAATTTTGTTCTTTAATGTAATTTTCACACCAAACACATTCAACCATCAAATACCACATAAATCGAGCAAATTCAGTTTATTTCCATTCCATATCGTTTATGATATTTTATAACAATTTATCGCTATTTTTATTTATTTTAAAATAGCCAATTTAGTCAAAACGACGCTTTGGGCCATAACGCGGCCGTGGCGCTGTTTTTCTTCAGATTTGATTTACACATATCTGAAAATCTAACCGTTGGATCTTCACAAAATTTACATCATTAGAAAGGTCTTTTCAAAACGAATCCAACGGTTCCAGTTTTGGGAAAATCTGACGGTCGGATCTCTCGGTACAATCGTTTGAAGTTTCGATTTCAAAACACGAACTACAGCGTCGTTATTCGATTAAATATAATTATATTTATATATATATATAATCGTTTCTGGCGCTGTTTTTCTTCAGATTTGAATTAAACATTCCAGACAATCCAACCGTTGGATTTTTACAAAGTTGGTGCCGTTGGAAAGATATTTCCAAGGCGGACCCAACGGTTGTGGTTTCGGGAAAATCCAATGGTCGGATTTCCCGCACTAGTTGTTTGAAATCACGGTTTCAAAACACGAACTGCACGACCACGTTTTTTTTAAATTTTATTTATATTTATATATTTATATAAATATAATTCATTCAACAATTTCAATATCGTTTTCACTTCAAATATTTCACTAACACCTTTAAATTTTGGAAAATTTCGCCATAACCTCCTTTGTACGGGAGGGGCTGGGAAAATTCCCAAATAGCCACATGGGCATCTCATGTCAAAAAGAAAAAGAAAAAGCCAAGCGGCTAGCCAACAGGCTCATAAAATCATCACCCAAACAAAACAGTAATTGTGTACCTATTTGTCGGGCACAAAATTTTATTCCTCTTCTCTAGCCACTTTGCTATAACCTGTTCAATAAATATGCATGTACATATATACAGTTCTTATCATTTATCATTTTCCATTCAACTTCATATTTGATCCCATTTGGTTTAAAAACACCATTCATTCTAATGTTGCATGCATAGGCAAAATCATATCATTAGCTACTTAATGAATATTTCAACTCATGCATATTTATTTGAACGAGTTGCTATTTTTAACACTTCACATTTCAACAAATTCATGTATATAATAAAAATGTGATTTTTATTGTAAAACAAATTATTTCAAAACACTATTATTTTATATGGTTTATATAGGTGATAAAATAGGATTTTTATTGTAAAACAATTTATTTCAAAACAGGATTATTTTATACTTTTTATATTGATGTTCAAAAATAGGATTTTTATTGTAAAACAATTTATTTCAAAATATGAATACCATTCAACAAATGAATTTCTATTCAACGAATGAATATCGATTCAATACATGAAGGTTTTCTATAGTTTATATATATAGATAAAAATGTGATTTTTATATTTAAAACACGAATACCGTTCAACACATGAATTTCTAATCATTGAATGAATATCAATTCAACACATGAAGGTTTTCTATTTCAATGAATAAATATAGTTTCAGCAAATGAAAATAATTCAAACACATGAATATTATTCAAAATTTCGGCAGCATAACGGCAGGGTAGTTAAAACCGGGACTGTCCCTAGTACGGCTCCTCGCTCTACCTTGAACCTCGCGGTTTTTGACAATGGAGATCATGCATCTAGTTCGCACGCAGGCGGCATGTATATATTTATTTCATTTCCACAAACTAATCCTATGTGGTTTCAACCAAATATTTCTCAACCACAAATGGGTATTTTTCAACCACAATCAATCAATATCAACCACAAACAATCCCAAACAACCATTCGCTATCAATCAATTTCCACACCAATCACAACCAATAAATATCGTCCATGGTTTGTGGACGAGGGGCGTGTGTGTGTATATATATATATATATATATATATATATATAGCAATTCACTTCTACTTCAACACATATATAATTTTTACAACGCATATATAACTTATACATCGAACATACAACTTATACAACGCTTATACATGAGGTGTACAACGCTTATATAACTCGTACATCGACTATATAATTTATACATCGTCGTTTTCATATCGTTTATAAATTAGAAATCTCACATTGGGTTCCACTCCACCAAAAATAGCAGAAGGCTCAGAAAAATATGCGGTCCTTTCTAAAATGTAGAAGGCGTCCACACGGTCACGATGTTTCCTGTTTCATCGAATTTCGTTAACGAACGAAAAAGATATGATTTTTCAAAGTTTGCAACGCTTTAAAGGTGTTAAAATCAATTGAAAATAGACGAAGCTGTTACCTCTCAATGGTCGTTCAAAACTAGGTTTCCAGTTTGCACGCAAACCAACGCACGAGGGGACGATCGGAGGGTGCTGCGTCGTCGGGCTAGGGGAGGCGCACGTGCGCCAGGGAGGAGGGGGTTCGACGGCGTTGAGGCGCGGCGGTGCGTCTTTGAATGGAGCAACTTCGAGCTGGCGGATCTCGACGGAGAGGCCACGAGGGAGGGCGCCACCACCACGGATTTGAAGAGGGGGAGGAGACGAACAAAAACCGTCGAAGGGGGATGAGGTTCTGATGATCGTGGTGGCCGGAAATCGCATGGGAAGTGGCGAACACAGTTCCGCCGTTTATTGCTTCGGGGAGAGAGAAAATTAAAGGATTTTTTTTTTATATAAAAATCTTGATTGGCCGATGGGTTTTATAAGGGGTTTTCTGACGCGACCACCAATCTAAACCCAACGACTGTCGTCCCTAGCATTTTACCCCCGTTCCGAACACAATGGAATATGTTTCGTAGGCCCATTCGACTGTTTCAGCCAGTTTCCCTTCAAATTAAAATATATAACATTCAATATTTAATTTGAACGTACATTTCAATTTACCAGGGCCACAAACTGATTCGAAAAATTCCAGAAAAATAAATCTAGCTATGTTTTGACGATACGGTCCCAACAAAACTAGTTTCATCGAATTCTGAGACTGTTTGCAAAAAGGCCCATTTCTGGTCGATCCAATTTAACTACAATTGGCCAAAACACGTTTTCCTTTGCCACGCTCACATACTAGCTTCAAAAATTATGAAATTTGAAACCTAGCAATGACTTCACATCCCGGATCCAACAAAAGTGGTTTCGTCGAATTCCGAGGTCGTATGCAAAATGGACAATTTCACGGGCTATATAAATTCCATAGCGACCTTTCTGAAAATTCATTTGGCCATAACTTTTGCTTTCCGCTATGAAAATTCGATTTTTCAGATTCGTTAGAAAGGTATTCACTAACAGATTTAAATATTTTTCAGTTCACTAAAATCCGTTTTGTTTTGCACCCCGTACAGTTCGACAAAGTTTGAATTCAATTTTTGAAACTGCAGCGCCATTTCCGGCCTTGTTTATAATTAAAATTAATTATATTCGTTTTCAATTGTCGATTCAAACTCCGTTTTCATTGCTATTATTTAAAATATTTATTTTAAATATTTAAAATCCATTATTTTAGCCAATTTAAAAAAAAATTAAATTGGTTCAGATTTTCTGGGTCGTTACACCCCCAAGCGGCGCCGCCCACCACCGTGGCCCCCTCTACCTCGCCGCACCCCCTTCCCTCCTCCTCGCATCCGCACACCCCCCCAGTAGATCGGTTCTCGAATGAAGAAAGTCCCAAACCCGAAGTAGGCCCACCGATGGCTGGAACACCTCCTTCAGACCGGCTGCGACCTTCCTCCACCGCCTCAGACCTCTCCAGCGCTGCCATGAAACCCTCCACCTCCGCCAACGTGCAGAAAGTCCCCTCCCCTATTCGCAAAAAACTGTAAGTAACCTGTATATTAAAAGCATTGTAAAAATAATGATTTTTAGTTAGAAAAGATAGTGATTTTTGTTTAGGTTAATAGTGATTTTTATTTAGAGAAATATACAATTTTTAAACTAGAAAGATATGATTTTTAAACTAGAAATGATAAGATTTTTAAATCAAAAAGATTTGATTTTGAAATATAAAAAGATTTGATTTTTTTTGAAATTACAAAGATTAGTTTTTATATTTGAAAACTAGGGTATAAAAATATGATTTTTATATTGTATAGATAAAAAAATATGATTTTTATATTATATAGATAGTAAAAATTTGATCTTTATATATGTAGCAAAATATGATTTTCATATATGCAAAGGCGTTGTAAAAAAAATGTGAATCTTCATAATATCATAGCGAAGTTAAAAATGTAATTTTTAGCTATGCAAAAATTCGATTTTTAATATATATGAAGCGAAATAAAAATTCGATCTTTATATAAGAAGTAGAAATATAAAAATATAATTTTTATTTAGAAAGATGTGATAAGAATATATAATTTATATATATATGAAATGCCATGGTAAAAATGTGATTTTTAATGTGAACAACGTGAAAAGATAGCGATAGTATCGACGGAAGTCAAAACGGAATCCATACAGTTCAGAAAGAAAAAATGGAGTAGTGGAACCCTCGGTGAGAACTCCTCACTGTAATTTTCTTTATACAGTTATTTATTATGTAACTGCATATATGAACTGTTTCCCCGTCGTCCACAGACCATGGACGACTTGTGTGTTTGTTTGGTTATATTGTGTTGTGGTTTTTGGTTGATTGGTTTGTTTGTTTGGATTGGTTCGGGGAAATGAAATGGAATTGATTAGAATTGGTATGTGTATGGCATGGGCCATTATTAGATTGGGGATAAGGCTAGGCCTTATGCTGTTTCTAGTATCGTGTCATTATGCCATTGAAATTTTCTAAAATACATTAGAATAATAAAAATATCATTTTTATTGTGTAAATGAACCGAATAAATATTTTATCATTAAAAATATAATTTTTAACATGTATATGAAAGAGAATAAATATTCATTTACAAATCAGATGATTTGTATACGTATACGGATTTGACTGATATTGATTGGGACGATAAATTTTACACATTGCCCAACTGCACAAATAAAACCTGTGTTTGATTGTTTGAAACCCCACACGGGTATTGGGATGATATTGGACATACAATAATTCCGATATTTAGTTATATGACGGTCGATTGATTGACAGGATGTTTTTAGCATTGAATATTTATATTTGATGCTTATGCAGTGTAGAATGCACTCTGGATGATGGATTGTTGTTTTCATTGTTGTTATACACATTTGTTGTGTAAAATCCATATAATCAAATTATATGGTCATTGATTGTGTCTAATTCCAGTTCAGAAAGAATGGATAATTTAAAATAACAATTATTTTAAAATAACGAATATTTTCAAATAATATTCAGAAAAGAATCAAAATATGATTTTGATGTCTGATGTGGGATGCACACGAATATATTTAAAAATATAAAGCCATGTCGATTAGATTGACGTCATTTTGACGTGAATGATGTTTATATCAATTTTATTCATTTTTTATAATTAATATGAAAAGGAATTGATTTCAAAATACAATGTTTTTAAAATACTATCATTTATATATCGACGATATGGAATATTCAATTTTGATTTGAAATTGAATATGAAGTTGAAATCTTTTTGAAAACGAATTGAAAACGATTTATAAAATACGTTTTAAATGGAAATTGATGAAATATACATAATATTATATATATATAATGGCCTAAATAGAACGCGTCGCGCTGCGGCAGTTCGTGAATTTCGACCATTGACTTCGAACGGACATTACAGGAGATCCGACCGTCGGATTCTCCTACAACCGGAACCGTTGGGTTTTTATCGAAAAGAGCTTTCTAACAAATATGAGAAATTAGAAATCTAACGGTTGGATTTGGAATTATGTTCGAATCAAATTTGGAAAAGGTCGCTGTAAGTGCAGTTCGATGGCCGTTTATGGAAATCGACTGTACAGGCCCTTATAAAATTATTAAAAATATCAATAATTAGTGTAAACCCATAATAAATGATTTACAAAGAATTAGGATGAAAAATTCCATATTTGAAAAGATAAAAATAGATATTTATCAAAATGAACTAGTTTTGAACAAGAATTATAATTCAATTATTTATAAAAATAAATAAATTGGATTTGAAACGGTTTTAAAAATAACCAGAATTTCCAATATATAAATTGGAAATGGATTTGAATCGAAATTGTCTCTGGAATATTTCGATGTTGGATTTGTTGATTATACAGATATTGTTACGGAAATTTGAAAGATATATATATCGTTATTTCCAATATGATATTTGTTGATTTCAGAATTTGATATTGAATATAAGCCGATATATTTTCTATTCAGAGCTTGTATTTAATATCAAATTGGATTTTGGGTTCGTCATGAATGGTATCTTTAATAATACTATTCTTGAACCAAATGGAGTTAAGAAAATTAGAAACTGACTGGAGATTAGCTAAGTTGAATGGTTTCCTGGGTATTGATCTGATGTTGGTTTCGGCCTTCGAGGTTAATACTTGGTGGATTGTTCTCTTACTAATTTACGATTAGAGGCTAATGTGAATTGGGTTTATTGTGAACTGTATTTTTAATGACATTCGTTCTTTAACCCGATTTATAGTGAAATGCGATTTGGAATTTATAAATCTTTTTATTAAGATTTAACAGGAATTTTCCAAAGTAAAGTTTTCCAATTTAATATATATTAAATTGGGATTGAATGGAATTCGATTTGATAATAATCAAAATGAAATTCTGTGGAAGAAGACTGTTAATATAGGTGGACTTTAAAAGACGTTGCCGATATTCCATTTATATTATTGGTCGGATACGGAAATTGATATCGATTATATATCGATTTGTTCCTCCATGAAGATTCCATAATTAATGGGATGTTATTTGGGTTATCGTGAATGATATCTTTAATAATACTATTCTTAGACCCAACGAAGTTAAGAAATTCAGAAACTAACTGGAGATTAGTTAAGTTGAGTGGTTTCCTAGGTATTAATCTAATGTTGGTTTCGGCCTTTGGGGTTAATACTTAGGGAATTGTTCACTTGCTAATTTACGGTTAAAGGCTGATGGAATAGAATGTGATTTTAGGTTTATAGTGAACCGTGTTTTAAATGACATTGGTTCTTTAACCCAGTTAAAGACAGGATATGGTTTCCTAAGTTAAACAATTGTTAATATTGATTTTTGGGAAGATTAAAACCAAGTGGAGTTTTAATGCATCTTTAATTAGATTGAAATGATATCCAAAGGAAGATCAAAGAATAAATTTAAAGAATTTATCTTTGTTAAAATTAATGGGAACGTTTCCCAAAGCATAAGAATATTTGAATAAAGGAATATTCTAGATTGGAATGAGGCATATGTTGTGTTTTATAACACTTGTTTATTATGTACGCGAATTATTCGGAAAGGCTGGGTTTATACCCATTCTGAATAACTGAATCGACGATAAGTCGACGATGAAGACGATGGTTGAAGACCAGAGGTTTTCACATCGTTTGGATAATTATTGATGATCTTGATTGGGCTGTACACCCAAGGGGAGGGAATCAGTTGGTGATCGTCCAGACGTACTTGGAGATCGATGGATATGCGAGGTATAAGTTGCCTCCGATTTCGTTCAGACCCAGAACGGACTTGTAAGTGGATGTGTGTCTGACATTGTATTTCATTCTGTGTGATTGATATACATCGGTTGCATAGCGTGAATTGCCTGTGTAACGACACGGATTTTGCCCGACCTTAATCGATCGCAAAATCGACCAAGACCGTTCAAAACTCGCATACGTTAACTTTGGGAATACAATACATTAGAACAATAACAACAGACTTTTATTACATTATAATAATATAACATCAGAGTACAGAATATATCAGAGTACATTGAAATAACATTACAGCGGAAGATAAACTACAAAAGATTTGATACATTAAATAAAATACGGTAAACAGCGGAAGACTACTAAGCTCTGGACACAACTTTAGGCTTCGATCCAGGATCCTGCTAAAGAGAGAGATATCTGCAAAAAGCTACTCGACTGCCCGTGTGGAAAAGAGGGCACCCGAGTTTGCAAAGTGAAACAAACTACGAGTCAGTCATGGGACTGGTGTGAGAATTCTAAACTAATTTAACTAATAAGACAAATCCAAGGACCACGCCGCTAATGCGGAACGGGTTTTATTCCAATGAATTGTCGGTGCATAAACTAAAGTAAATCGAGAAATAACGCAATGTCTTTTTGGAAAAATGAAACCATTATAAGACCCAGGTCCCATCACACAATGCAACGCACACCAGAGGATAGGGTTTTACCTTATAATGGTCAAAAGATGCTTGATACGTATAAAACGGATTTGATATTATTATTAGTGTATATATGTTTTAATAAAAAGATTTGAATCATAAGTATCAATCCTAGACGGCATGGTTACCATATAGCATGTCGCCAATACTAGTTCTACAATCAAAACCGCAAGGGCGTATTGGAAATTTGGATTCCATCATGAGTCGAGGCTAGGGGCAAGATCCTCTCCGATTCGAGACACTCTAGCAAATGCCTCAGGATTCCCCGCAGTGAACCCTTGGAAGCGGTAGGGCCGGTCCCCGCCTATGGGCAGTGGATTGGTTATGCCTGAACACACGTTTCCCGGTCCCTTTGGACCTATAGTATGACCACCAACGGCCTATAAAAATAACGAGGCGCCTCAAAATCCATCATCCACATAAGTAAAATGTCAGGGCTGGCAGGTCGCTGACACCACTCTAGCTAGAAAGAAACGTGTGCACTCCCTACGGTCCATATCCCGTTTTTGACTCATACCGGGGTGTGAGGCTCGCGAAGTCACGATATACACAAAGCTATGCCGTAATGGGCTATGCTTTGATCATCAACCACAAGGCCTGCTTTTCAACAAAAGCCTTGATCAATGCATCTTAGCATGCCACATTGTCAGTCCATACTATACCATTTATTTCTGCCAATATATAACCTCTAAGCTCATATGTCTCAGAGAAGGGTGTTAACCACCAAACAGATATATATTAAGAGAGATCAACGAATGTAGTATAAGGGACTACAACGTCAGACATACATTCCATTTATAAACTTATGCCCTGGGTCTGAGCGAAAGTCAAATCCGTACAAATCAACACTTCGTCCGAACGGCCACCACTGAAGCCCTTTCAAGGTAGCTACTCCTCTCATGGGTCCCAGTAGCAACGCATCCATTCGATGTGAAGATCGTCGGTCTTCAATCACCGTCTTCAAATCTTCGACTTAGAACGTCGTATAAATCATTTGAAATGAGATTGAACTCGGACTTTTCAAATGATTCTCGCATATACATATATAATAATTTGAAAACATTTCCTATCGTTATTAATATTTGATAACGACCTGTCCCTATTTTTATTTATATAAAAATAGCCTAAATTAATTTAACGACGCTTCGGGTCAATGGGCAACCCTGGCGCTGTTTTCAACCAATTTTGATTTACACATAACTTGAAATCTAACCGTTGGATTTTGACGAAGACTATATCGTTGGAAAGATCTTCCCAAAGCGGTCCTAACGGTTCCAGTTTTGGGAAAATCCGACGGTCGGATCTTTCGGTATAACCGTTTAAAGTTACGATTGCCGATACGCGAACTGCAGCGCGTGTTTCGTTTAAATTTAATTTATATTTATATTTATATATATATATATATATATAAATCGTTTCACGATTCCAATTATAAGAGTCTATCCTTTTTATCGCATCTAAATTGACGATAAACATATCACTTTTATTATCTCTGTTTTATTTATATTAAATGTAAATAAATTATTCTTTTCCATCATTTATTTGTCTACCTAGATATAAGTAAATGTTTTCATCTTCTTTTATCTTATTTATTTACCCTAATGTAAATAAATGTTTACTTTTACTCTTTCTATATTTATTTACATTGATTGTAAATAAATGTATTTAATTTCTTATTCTTATTTATTTACCTAAATGTAAATAAATGTTTTCAATTTCTCTTGCAATCCCATTTACATAGTAAATGTAAATAAATGTATTTCTTTAATTCCTTCTAATATTCCTTCTTAACATAAAAAGAATATCTTATGTTAATTCTTTTCTAACCTTTATTTTTATTATTTACATAAGAAAATGTAAATAAATCCTATTCATATAATTATTCTTTTAATCCTTTTTATTTACATAAAAAAAATGTAAATAAATACTTCTTCACATAACTATTATTTTAATTCTTTTTTATTTACAAGGAAAATGTAAATAAATTTTAATTCACATATTTGTTCTATATTTCCTATTTATTCTTAATTACATAATATGTAAATTTCTTCCTCATAATTTTAATTACATAAAAATGTAATTTTATTTCTTATAATCTTAATTACATATAAGTGTAATTTTCTTTACAGTGTAAAACATATTCTTTTAATTACATATAAAAATGTAATATAAATAATCTCTTATTTATCTAATGTAAATATATATGTTTTATTTATTTACCCTAAATATTTTGAAGTAATTTACATATGCTTTAACCTCTCACATTGGATAGGTATTGTTGTGATTACTGGACAGCCGGGCGGGTCCGGGCAGGTTTACATCACAACTCAATCCAACCTCGGGTTAAGCATACTTTTTCTCTTTACATAGAAAATGTAAGTGTTTTCTTTTATTTTCTTTTGCATTGAAAATGTACATATTACTTTTCGTTTACATTTACATTAACAATGTACATATTACTTTTCATTTACATTTACATTTAAACAAAAATGTAACTTTTCTTACTTCAACTACATTCAACAAAAATGTGACTTTTCTTACTTTAATTACATTTAACAAAAATGTGACTTTTTCTCTTTTAGACTTACATTAAACCAAAATGTAAATTTGGTTCTTTTCTTCTCTTTGAAACAAAAATATAATTTTTTTTTTTTTGACATCTAAAATACTTTACTTTATATGCAAAAAGATATGACCTCATCTATGCATTTCATATCATATGCCATATATGACAACAACAGATAAATGAATTTTATTTCATATGCAGCATATGACCTAAACAAATAAATGGATATGTGTTTCATATGCAATAACTGGCATTAACAAATGAATACACTTTCATAAGCAATGTATGATACTAACAAGTGTGTATTTTCATATGCAATATAATGACATAAACAAGTGAATATATCTTCATATGCAATATAATGACATAAACAAGTGAATATAATTTTCATTTACATTTGACAAAATAAATATTTTGTCACTCTTTTATTTTTGTCGACTTGAATCTTTCTTTTATACAAAAATAGTTCCTCTTTTCTTAATGACATATAAAAGGTGAGTTTATATGTTAACAAATTTATTTCATTTTTCATGACATATAAAATATGTATTTTAATACATTAACAAAAATGTGAGTCTTATCTTCATAATTTCATTAACAAAATGTGAGTTTTGTTGAACATAAAATCTAATTAACACAAAATGTTAATTCTTTGCTTTATAATCAAATTAACAAAAGTGAATTTGTCGTTCTCAATTATATTAACAAAAGTAAATTTGTCGTTCTTTTAACATTAAACAAAAGTGTATTTTGTCGCTCTCTTAACATTAAACAAAAGAGTATTTTGTCGCTCTCTTAACATTAAACCAAAAGAGTATTTTGTCGCTCTCTTAACATTAAACAAAAGATGTGCTTTTGACCTCATTTACATTTTTAATGTAAATTTCCTTTTCATTGCCTATTTACCCCAAAAGGTAAGTTTTCCTTTTTCATTGTTTATTTACATAAAGATGTAAATCCTTCTTTTGCATTATTACATGGAGAATGTAATTTTCACTTAACTAATGAAATCAATGTTATTTTCAAATTTAACATATAACAGTGCAATAATTCCATGTTTCTATATATTCAAATATCAAATAAAAGAACATTTTATTTGTTAACATTTTCCTATGGTTTCTAATATTATACAAAAGCATATTTTCCTATTTAACCAAATAAGTACTTTGCTTTACATATTTTGTTTTAACATAAAAGAGTACTTTTAGATTGCATCAATTCTAACACACAAAATGCATAAGGTGACACATAATACATAAGGTGATTTTTTCATCAATTCTAACATAACAAAGTACATAAGGTGGTATTTTTATTTTTATCATCAATTCTATCATAACAAAGGATCACAATCAATACAAACAGCAAACACAATTTCTAACTCAATCATCATGGCACAACATCAAACTAAATAACATACAAACAGTTATTCAACAGCGAGGAAATAATTAATTTAATTAATTAATTAAATAAATAGAAATTCTCACCATCGTTGTAGAATTTGGCCAAAATTTCAAGCTGTTCAGAATCACTCCTTTCCAGTCTAGAGTTGCAGATCTCATTCTTACGAGTGCACAGCTTCTGAAATTATTCGATTTCATGTTCATATCGATGAGTTATGGTTCGATTTGTGTTGTAAACAATTTAAATAAAATAAATTACTTATGAAAATTACATCTTCTTCCTCATCAAAATCAAGGCCGACGTATAAACATATTTGGTTCCAAACTAGGTCAGAGGTTTGCTCGCTGTACGAGGCACTGGAGGTCGATCAGATGGCTTGGGGTTGTCGGGCTCGGGGAGGCGCGCAAGGGGGACCCACGGCGAGCAGCTCGGTGGTGGCAGAAGGCGGCTACGGGGGTGCGAGCGGCGCTCCTTTGCGGGTCTGGGTCTTGAGCCACGCGCCACCAGGGGCGATCATCGCCGTATCAAAATGACGAGCTCGAGTCCCTCTTCGATTTGAGTATTGATTCATGTTTTAATTCTTTGTGGGGAGGAAGAAATTGAGGAACCAAAATCGAATGATTTCGGCCATTGAAGAAGTGAATACGGCGGCTGTGTATTTGGGGTATTAGGGTTAGCGTATAGGGCTGTATATGGATGGTATTTATACGCGTATTTGTTTTAGTTAATTTATTTAATTCAAGAGAAAATCCTATTAAACCACCCGAACTCCAAAATAAATTCAACGAAAAATGTCCCTAAGCAAATACCCCCGTTCCAGACGCAATGGAACAGGTCTCGTAACCTAATTCGGCTGTTACGATATATTTTTATTTAATTTAAAATATAAATCTTTTAATTATTTAATTCTGACGCACAATTAAATTTACCGGGCCCACATACTGCCTCTAAAAATTACAGAAAAATTATATTTGGCTATGTTTTGACGATACGGTTCTAACGAGACTAATTTCGTCGAATTCTGAGACTGTTTGAAAAATGGCTATTTTTAAGCTGATTAAATTTGACCGAAATTGACAAAACACAGTTTCTTTTGCCACGCTCACATATTAGCTCGGAAAATTCTAAAAATTGAAACCTTGCAATAATTTGACATTCCGGTTCCAACAAAAGTGGTTTCGTCGAAAACAGAGGTCGTTTGAAAATTGACTATTTTCAGTGGCTTTAATATTATTTAAAATTGAAAATTTTAAATTCTGGCACATTTTCCAACAAAATTCTTTAAAATAAAAATTTTAAATTGGCCCTGATTTTCCGGGTTGTTACAGTCTCCCCCACTTACAATCTTTTCGTCCTCGAAAAGGAACTAAGCTTGTAAAATTAACTATCTTAATTTTAAATTTTAATGGTTGATTATGTTTTCAAAATATATATAACTTTATATATATAAAAATCATATTTCAAAGAATATATTATAAATATCAAAAATACGCTAATTATAAATTTGTAACTCTTAACTCGTTCTAGGACATTACTAACCCCATCTCTAACGAGTTTACTCATTCTAGGATACTGCTGATCCTATCTCTAATGAGTATTCTTATTGGACATTACTAATCCAATCTCTGATGAGTCTTTTGTTCAGTTCTAACGAGTTGTACCCCAAAGATTTGAGCTAACCAGAGCTCTGATACCACTTGTAACGACACGGATTTTGCCCGACCTTAATCGATCGCAAAATCGACCAAGACCGTTCAAAACTAGCATACGTTAACTTTGGGAATACAATACATTAGAACAATAACAGCAGACTTTTATTACATTATAATAATATAACATCAGAGTACAGAATATATCAGAGTACATTGAAATAACATTACAGCTGAAGATAAACTACAAAAGATTTGATACATTAAATAAAATACGGTAAACAGCGGAAGACTACTAAGCTCTGGACACAACTTTAGGCTTCGATCCAGGATCCTGCTAAAGAGAGAGATATCTACAAAAAGCTACTCGACTGCCCATGTGGAAAAGAGGGCACCCGAGTTTGCAAAGTGAAACAAACTACGAGTCAGTCATGGGACTGGTGTGAGAATTCTAAACTAATTTAACTAATAAGACAAATCCAAGGACCACGCCGCTAATGCGGAACGGGTTTTATTCCAATGAATTGTCGGTGCATAAACTAAAGTAAATCGAGAAATAACGCAATGTCTTTTTGGAAAAATGAAACCATTATAAGACCCAGGTCCCATCACACAATGCAACGCACACCAGAGGATAGGGTTTTACCTTATAATGGTCAAAAGATGCTTGATACGTATAAAACGGATTTGATATTATTATTAGTGTATATATGTTTTAATAAAAAGATTTGAATCATAAGTATCAATCCTAGACGGCATGGTTACCATATAGCATGTCGCCAATACTAGTTCTACAATCAAAACCGCAAGGGCGTATTGGAAATTTGGATTCCATCATGAGTCGAGGCTAGGGGCAAGATCCTCTCCGATTCGAGACACTCTAGCAAATGCCTCAGGATTCCCCGCAGTGAACCCTTGGAAGCGGTAGGGCCGGTCCCCGCCTATGGGCAGTGGATTGGTTATGCCTGAACACACGTTTCCCGGTCCCTTTGGACCTATAGTATGACCACCAACGGCCTATAAAAATAACGAGGCGCCTCAAAATCCATCATCCACATAAGTAAAATGTCAGGGCTGGCAGGTCGCTGACACCACTCTAGCTAGAAAGAAACGTGTGCACTCCCTACGGTCCATATCCCGTTTTTGACTCATACCGGGGTGTGAGGCTCGCGAAGTCACGATATACACAAAGCTATGCCGTAATGGGCTATGCTTTGATCATCAACCACAAGGCCTGCTTTTCAACAAAAGCCTTGATCAATGCATCTTAGCATGCCACATTGTCAGTCCATACTATACCATTTATTTCTGCCAATATATAACCTCTAAGCTCATATGTCTCAGAGAAGGGTGTTAACCACCAAACAGATATATATTAAGAGAGATCAACGAATGTAGTATAAGGGACTACAACGTCAGACATACATTCCATTTATAAACTTATGCCCTGGGTCTGAGCGAAAGTCAAATCCGTACAAATCAACACTTCGTCCGAACGGCCACCACTGAAGCCCTTTCAAGGTAGCTACTCCTCTCATGGGTCCCAGTAGCAACGCATCCATTCGATGTGAAGATCGTCGGTCTTCAATCACCGTCTTCAAATCTTCGACTTAGAACGTCGTATAAATCATTTGAAATGAGATTGAACTCGGACTTTTCAAATGATTCTCGCATATACATATATAATAATTTGAAAACATTTCCTATCGTTATTAATATTTGATAACGACCTGTCCCTATTTTTATTTATATAAAAATAGCCTAAATTAATTTAACGACGCTTCGGGTCAATGGGCAACCCTGGCGCTGTTTTCAACCAATTTTGATTTACACATAACTTGAAATCTAACCGTTGGATTTTGACGAAGACTATATCGTTGGAAAGATCTTCCCAAAGCGGTCCTAACGGTTCCAGTTTTGGGAAAATCCGACGGTCGGATCTTTCGGTATAACCGTTTAAAGTTACGATTGCCGATACGCGAACTGCAGCGCGTGTTTCGTTTAAATTTAATTTATATTTATATTTATATATATATATATATATAAATCGTTTCACGATTCCAATTATAAGAGTCTATCCTTTTTATCGCATCTAAATTGACGATAAACATATCACTTTTATTATCTCTGTTTTATTTATATTAAATGTAAATAAATTATTCTTTTCCATCATTTATTTGTCTACCTAGATATAAGTAAATGTTTTCATCTTCTTTTATCTTATTTATTTACCCTAATGTAAATAAATGTTTACTTTTACTCTTTCTATATTTATTTACATTGATTGTAAATAAATGTATTTAATTTCTTATTCTTATTTATTTACCTAAATGTAAATAAATGTTTTCAATTTCTCTTGCAATCCCATTTACATAGTAAATGTAAATAAATGTATTTCTTTAATTCCTTCTAATATTCCTTCTTAACATAAAAAGAATATCTTATGTTAATTCTTTTCTAACCTTTATTTTTATTATTTACATAAGAAAATGTAAATAAATCCTATTCATATAATTATTCTTTTAATCCTTTTTATTTACATAAAAAAAATGTAAATAAATACTTCTTCACATAACTATTATTTTAATTCTTTTTTATTTACAAGGAAAATGTAAATAAATTTTAATTCACATATTTGTTCTATATTTCCTATTTATTCTTAATTACATAATATGTAAATTTCTTCCTCATAATTTTAATTACATAAAAATGTAATTTTATTTCTTATAATCTTAATTACATATAAGTGTAATTTTCTTTACAGTGTAAAACATATTCTTTTAATTACATATAAAAATGTAATATAAATAATCTCTTATTTATCTAATGTAAATATATATGTTTTATTTATTTACCCTAAATATTTTGAAGTAATTTACATATGCTTTAACCTCTCACATTGGATAGGTATTGTTGTGATTACTGGACAGCCGGGCGGGTCCGGGCAGGTTTACATCACAACTCAATCCAACCTCGGGTTAAGCATACTTTTTCTCTTTTTTTTTTCTCTTTACATAGAAAATGTAAGTGTTTTCTTTTATTTTATTTTGCATTGAAAATGTACATATTACTTTTCGTTTACATTTACATTAACAATGTACATATTACTTTTCATTTACATTTACATTTAAACAAAAATGTAACTTTTCTTACTTCAACTACATTCAACAAAAATGTGACTTTTCTTACTTTAATTACATTTAACAAAAATGTGACTTTTTCTCTTTTGGACTTACATTAAACCAAAATGTAAATTTGGTTCTTTTCTTCTCTTTGAAACAAAAATATAAATTTTTTTTTTTTTTTTTGACATCTAAAATACTTTACTTTATATGCAAAAAGATATGACCTCATCTATGCATTTCATATCATATGCCATATATGACAACAACAGATAAATGAATTTTATTTCATATGCAGCATATGACCTAAACAAATAAATGGATATGTGTTTCATATGCAATAACTGGCATTAACAAATGAATACACTTTCATAAGCAATGTATGATACTAACAAGTGTGTATTTTCATATGCAATATAATGACATAAACAAGTGAATATATCTTCATATGCAATATAATGACATAAACAAGTGAATATAATTTTCATTTACATTTGACAAAATAAATATTTTGTCACTCTTTTATTTTTGTCGACTTGAATCTTTCTTTTATACAAAAATAGTTCCTCTTTTCTTAATGACATATAAAAGGTGAGTTTATATGTTAACAAATTTATTTCATTTTTCATGACATATAAAATATGTATTTTAATACATTAACAAAAATGTGAGTCTTATCTTCATAATTTCATTAACAAAATGTGAGTTTTGTTGAACATAAAATCTAATTAACACAAAATGTTAATTCTTTGCTTTATAATCAAATTAACAAAAGTGAATTTGTCGTTCTCAATTATATTAACAAAAGTAAATTTGTCGTTCTTTTAACATTAAACAAAAGTGTATTTTGTCGCTCTCTTAACATTAAACAAAAGAGTATTTTGTCGCTCTCTTAACATTAAACCAAAAGAGTATTTTGTCGCTCTCTTAACATTAAACAAAAGATGTGCTTTTGACCTCATTTACATTTTTAATGTAAATTTCCTTTTCATTGCCTATTTACCCCAAAAGGTAAGTTTTCCTTTTTCATTGTTTATTTACATAAAGATGTAAATCCTTCTTTTGCATTATTACATGGAGAATGTAATTTTCACTTAACTAATGAAATCAATGTTATTTTCAAATTTAACATATAACAGTGCAATAATTCCATGTTTCTATATATTCAAATATCAAATAAAAGAACATTTTATTTGTTAACATTTTCCTATGGTTTCTAATATTATACAAAAGCATATTTTCCTATTTAACCAAATAAGTACTTTGCTTTACATATTTTGTTTTAACATAAAAGAGTACTTTTAGATTGCATCAATTCTAACACACAAAATGCATAAGGTGACACATAATACATAAGGTGATTTTTTTCATCAATTCTAACATAACAAAGTACATAAGGTGGTATTTTTATTTTTATCATCAATTCTATCATAACAAAGGATCACAATCAATACAAACAGCAAACACAATTTCTAACTCAATCATCATGGCACAACATCAAACTAAATAACATACAAACAGTTATTCAACAGCGAGGAAATAATTAATTAATTTAATTAATTAATTAATTAGAAATTCTCACCGTCGTTGTAGAATTTGGCCAAAATTTCAAGCTGTTCAGAATCACTCCTTTCCAGTCTAGAGTTGCAGATCTCATTCTTACGAGTGCACAGCTTCTGAAATTATTCGATTTCATGTTCATATCGATGAGTTATGGTTCGATTTGTGTTGTAAACAATTTAAATAAAATAAATAAAATAAATTACTTATGAAAATTACATCTTCTTCCTCATCAAAATCAAGGCCGACGTATAAACATATTTGGTTCCAAACTAGGTCAGAGGTTTGCTCGCTGTACGAGGCACTGGAGGTCGATCAGATGGCTTGGGGTTGTCGGGCTCGGGGAGGCGCGCAAGGGGGACCCACGGCGAGCAGCTCGGTGGTGGCAGGAGGCGGCTACGGGGGTGCGAGCGGCGCTCCTTTGCGGGTCTGGGTCTTGAGCCACGCGCCACCAGAGGCGATCATCGCCGTTTCAAAATGACGAGCTCGAGTCCCTCTTCGATTTGAGTATTGATTCATGTTTTAATTCTTTGTGGGGAGGAAGAAATTGAGGAACCAAAATCGAATGATTTCGGCCATTGAAGAAGTGAATACGGCGGCTGTGTATTTGGGGTATTAGGGTTAGCGTATAGGGCTGTATATGGATGGTATTTATACGCGTATTTGTTTTAGTTAATTTATTTAATTCAAGAGAAAATCTTGTTAAACCACCCGAACTCCAAAATAAATTCAACGAAAAATGTCCCTAAGCAAATACCCCCGTTCCAGACGCAATGGAACAGGTCTCGTAACCTAATTCGGCTGTTACGATATATTTTTATTTAATTTAAAATATAAATCTTTTAATTATTTAATTCTGACGCACAATTAAATTTACCGGGCCCACATACTGCCTCTAAAAATTACAGAAAAATTATATTTGGCTATGTTTTGACGATACGGTTCTAACGAGACTAATTTCGTCGAATTCTGAGACTGTTTGAAAAATGGCTATTTTTAAGCTGATTAAATTTGACCGAAATTGACAAAACACAGTTTCTTTTGCCACGCTCACATATTAGCTCGGAAAATTCTAAAAATTGAAACCTTGCAATAATTTGACATTCCGGTTCCAACAAAAGTGGTTTCGTCGAAAACAGAGATCGTTTGAAAATTGACTATTTTCAGTGGCTTTAATATTATTTAAAATTGAAAATTTTAAATTCTGGCACATTTTCCAACAAAATTCTTTAAAATAAAAATTTTAAATTGGCCCTGATTTTCCGGGTTGTTACAGCCTGTGTGTCATGCTGAGATGCAAATGATCAAGGCTTCTGTTGAAAAGCAGAGTCTTGTGGTTGTTGATCAAAGCACGGCCTGCATGCCGTAGCTTTGTGTAGCGGTAATTCGCGAGCCTCACACCCCCGTGTGAACCAGAAACGGGATAATTACCTCAGGGAGGGCATGCGTTTTCTTCTAGATAGGAGTGCTGTAAGTGTTTTTACACGGCCTGACATTTTACTTATGTGGATGATGGATTGCAAGGCGCCTCGGTTATATTGTTCGATCTGGGACTGATGGAGTCATTTGGCTCATTGACGCCCTACAAGGCGGGGAAACGCAGAGTTCAGGCATTTTAATCCACATCGAGTGGACCGGCCTTGATGATCCAAAGGACGATGCGTTATGTTCCCGAGACACGGGCAAGAGCGTCACGAAGCGGTAAGGGCGATCCCTTGCCTTGGTTCACAGATGGAAATCCAACTTCTAATACGACATTTTGAGATTTTAATTGTAAGAAAATATATGGCAACATAGTGGTATGGGGCACTTATGTCGTCTATGATTAATACTTATGATTCAAATTTTTTTGACACTATACACTTATAGTAATAATAAAACATGAAATTTCACATACCAAGCATTCTTGGCTATTATAAGGTAAAAACTTTATTCTCCAGCTTGCGTTGCATTGTGTGATGGGACCTGTAACACCCCACTTCCATTAAGGTCACTCGCAAAGGGAATGTCTTAACTTCGCTGGAACATTACAAGTAAACAGAATAGAAATTTACAAGATAGATAAAGTAGTACTTGAATATTTTATAACTTTATTACACCAGAAACAGAAATAAGTTTTGTTACATCTTTCAAAACAAAAATATAGGAATTCGAGTACATAAATATCGGTCTTGTGCAAAAGCCTTCAGAATGCATAGTTTTTAAAGCCATAATCCCCAACATAAACTGCCATGGAAAGATAGAGTCAATGCCAAGCAATACTTCGAACACTTCAAGCAGAGAGAATCTGAATCAAGATCTTATGTTTCCACCCTGAGAACTTGGGGGGAAATGGAAAGAAGAGGGGCGAAACAAACTAGGTCAGACATAAGTCTGGTGAGTCCAGTGACTTCTAGCATATAACAGATAATAGTATCATGACATGTAAATAAAACTGGATGAGAGATAACCGTAATAGGAATAGCAGGTTAACAGAAGAAACAGAATGATATAGGCTAAGCTAAGATTCTAACTTAGTTTTCACTTCTCTGCACTAATACTAGTATAACTGGATTAGGTGTTACCCTAATGTCTAAACTGAAACAGAAACGGAAACAGAATAATCTCTACAGAAACAGAACGCTAGTAATGGGCCTTTACCACCCGAATAGAGACAGGCAGTATAGAAACAGAATGCTAATAATGGGCCTTTACCACCCCAACAGAGACAGAAGGTACATAAGCAGAATGCAGGAACGGAATAGAGAAGGAAACATAATAATTCTTACGAAAACAAAATATTAGAATTAGGTGTACACTAGTAATGGGCCTTTACCACCCGAACAGACGGTACCACATAGAAACAGATAGGTGTTATCACACCAACAGAAGCAGACGATACCCCGCAGAAACAGACAGGGTGTCGGCCCCGCAGAGGGGTGTATAACTCCCTAAAGTGGCAACCTATAGACACAGACCTATTTACAGATGTCACGGTGTCTTACATCCTCAGAGCAGACCGGATCCATGCACGCACATGACCCAGTTGGAATGTACCATCAACAACCCTCGCCATTATCAGAGTGAACCTCTTACAATTAGTTCAGTAAGCGTGCCCGGACCCCTCTTAGTGTTGGGTCATAGTTTTGATACCAGAAAGGGTTATTAACTAATATGGGTCCCAAACAACAGATGACACAATTAATTACCCCTCCTAACCTTGTATCCCTAGAGTAACAGATTTCAGATTAACTTGTTTACAAATTTCAGATGTACAAAGTTCAGATTAACTAGTTCATAGATCATACAATCAAGTTAACAAGTTTTCAGACTAACGGATCAGATGCGCGGATTTAACCGACTTACAAATTGTCTAACTTTGTATTCGGTTTACAGATTCACATAACGGATTTATTAGATTCATCAGTCCAGTTAGTTTAACCCTATCCACCCAACACATTTTAGACATCATATTTATCTTAGATTTGCATTAATTAATAATTAATGCACAGACCTCTCACATAAGGTCGGTAGCTTGTGGCCGCTGGATGTGCCGGGCGGTTCCGGGCAGATTTCTGCCACAAGCCAGACCTAACCTCGTGTCTAAGCATCCTTTTAATTATGCCTACGACCTCTCACATTAGACTGGCAGTTTGCGGTTGCTGGTTAAGCCGGTTGGTTCCAGGCTGGCTTCAACCTCAAACATGAGTCTAACCTCGTGTCTTAGCATTCTTATTCCAGTACGGATTATACAGATATCAGACTAATTATGTCCATTTAATAGATTAAACTTCTTTACAAGTTTCAACAGATTAATCAAACTTCCATTAACATGTTTTACTCAATCTTAGATCGAGCCTACGGATTTTCTTACCCAAATTACAATTTTTTAGCTTTCAACAGATAAGGTAATTCAACAGATTAAACAGATAGCAGATCTAACAGATTAAACATTTCTTAAAATTCTATTTACATATCCTGCCTGATCATAAATTAAGCTTAAACTTACATGCCCAAATCATAGTCATAATTCATAATACAATATATGCCCCCAAATTTTAGTTTAAACTTTGCAAAGTAAAGAACATTCTCTAAAAGCCACCAAGTCATGCTATGAATTATGCCAAATTATAGTCTTTAATGCCAAATATCCAAAAATCCACTTTTCAGCGTATTTGCATTAATGGTTATCCTATTTTAATATAGGTCTTAACGCTTAAGTTTCATATTCCTTTTTTTTCAAGTCATAGATCATGATATAAAATATGCCCAAACCTATATCTCAAATTATAACATGCATTTTGTCCCCGTATTCAGATCTTGAATTATAACATATGTTATGTTCTCAATCAGTCATAAATCAGCAATGTCCATTTTGCATCGTTCAATATTTTCCCAAATTTAGCGTTCGTGCGTTCATCTCTTATGAAAATTTGGCTCAGGCTCGTGGTAGCCTGGCTATAAACAAAAATGAAGAAAAGAGGGAACAGATACAGAACAGTCACAATAATATTAACAAGATAGATCGACAGAAAAGTATGCATAACCTCAGATCCAGATTCACAAAAATGTCAAGATAATAATTAAATTTCGTATCTGAAAATAATTGTACTCACAATCAAAAAGGAAAATCTTGTTTTCTGGGATCTGTATTATGAAACTGAATAGCGCTCCTTTGATGTAGACTAGTTGTTCTTCTAATTTAGATTTGATTTAGTTTGATTCTTTAAGCTTTTATCTTGCCTTTGAGTTGATGGAGAATGGTGGCTACCCTAGGTTGAAAGTTGATAGCACGACGACTCTAGGAATATTTTTGTGTGGATTAGGGTTTAGATTTAGGTTGCTTATATAGAGTTTTAAGTTAATGTAAGCCTTCAGATCAACCTAGGAACAATTAGGGCCATTCATGTCAAAATGAACCAATCAGAAATTGCCACACAAGCCCTAATGACACAACACAAGCCAAAAATTCGTCACAGTCGGATCTAGCCAGAACAGGGCCCAGGTTGACCCCTGGCTCGACCCTAGTGTCGACCTGTATAGGGCAGGTCGACCTCCAGGTCGACCCTAGTGTCGACCTGGCCTTGGGCGGGAAAATTTTCGTCCAGCCCGCTTCGGTGTTTGATTTTCGAATTTTGAATTTTCCTGCTGAGCTGTTTTAGTTTTTATTCATATTTTCTGAAACTTTCGAGGGCCATAACTTCTTCATACAGAATCCGATTTACGCAAACTCAGACTCTATCTCAAGAAGAATTTCGAGACGAACGCAATACATAACCCATTTTCCTTAATTCTTCTCTTAGAAGTTAAATATACTTTGTTTTGTTACTCTTATGATCATAGAAAAATTGGGGTGTTACATTCTCCCCTCCTTAAAGGATTTCATCCCCGAACTCTTTAAGTTAAGAAGAATGTGTCCTACCATCCAATCACCC
Organism: Allium sativum; assembly: GCA_030737875.1. Taxonomy (NCBI): domain Eukaryota; kingdom Viridiplantae; phylum Streptophyta; class Magnoliopsida; order Asparagales; family Amaryllidaceae; genus Allium; species Allium sativum. Next base: position 521,111,431 of record CM060924.1, on the reverse strand, counting down.
ATCTACACAAACATCATCCACAAGCATCCATTGTCCTTAGAAAACTTCTAATGTTGTATGAACATATGCAAAAGTGTGTGTATATGTCTCTTATCTAATGCAAAGATCAGGCGGTCTACTGATTCAGTTGACCTCCTTAATGCGAATTATGTTATCGCCATGAGTCCAATAATGTATGCAAGAAATCCTATTTGATACACATCATTTCTATATGAGTGCATAAACATTCATCCAAATGCAACATCCATGTGATAAGTCAACCATTTTGCATCCAAAAAAAGGGGAAAATGCACACCCATCCATATGCATTATGAGAGTGTTTTTGAGCCGATCTAGTGCCTAGTGTGTGTATATGCATCCACGAGCAACCACTAGCAACCATCAAACATAACATGTCTCAAACACATGTTTACACCCATTAGTTTCTACCTAAAGGTCGAAGATTCGGTTGGTAGAATACAGCCGAGTGATAAAGCAAGTACAATTAAAACAAAAGCTTTGTTCCCATTAGACATCGGTTTAAGAGAATAACCCTCTAAGTATCAACCCCGAAGACTGAAATCAACATCAAATTGACACTCAGAGAACTACTCCCATTAAACAAATGTCAAACCGGAAATCTACTTCACGCTTTGAGTAAAAACCCCTATCCTTTTCAGAAATATTCAGATACTTACAGACTACTGGTACAGATCAGATTATCAAATAATTCCTAGGAAACTAAGTATAACAAAACCCCACCATATCCCACAAAAACACCAGACAGTCAACTTAATTCTTAACACATATACCTTCAAACCCCAACTTATCACAATCATATGGGTCGTAACCCTTATGGGGTTAGAGACTATAGCGGGATCAGAAACAAGATTAGTATTAAAGTGCAGAGTCTCAATAACATAATCAAAATGCCAGAATTAAAGAGTTTTAACTCAATAATCAGATAAGGAAATTAATCCTACTATAGAAATTTTCCTATCTTTATCCTATCCATCAGTCACGAGAGCATTCACCTGCCCTCCAGAAGTAGGTTCTGCCTTCTGCCCTTGCCCACGTTTCTTCGGGCAGTCCCTAGTGAAGTGTCCCATTTCTCCATAGTTGAAGCAAGCACCCTTCCTCTTTCTGCAATCCTTTTTTAGATGAGTCGAGCTTCCACAAGTAAAGCACTTTTTCTCCTTCTTATCTTTAAACTTTTCATCCTTCTTTTGTGTTTACTTTTTGGGCCATGCTTTCTTGTTATGTGGTCCTTCGAGCTTTTCTTCTTTCTTCTCGCTTTTGGCTTCCTCCTCATACATTAACGCCATGTCAACCAATTTCTCGAAGGTAGGCCCCATGGGAATGTGGGTCATAGCCAACCCGTGTAGTGGCTCATTCAAACCTTTAACGAATCTCAGGGCCTTCTTCTCAGATGTGTTCACCAAGTCTAAGCCGAATATCGCCAACTGATTGAACTTGTTGACGTACTCCTTCACTGATGAATTCCCTTGCTTCAATGCTAAGAACCTCTCCATGTATAAATTCTCTTCCGCTCGCGAGAGGAATTTCATCTTGAACCTGTGCCGAAAATCCCTCCATGTCTCCACTGGACGCTCTCCATTCATGACCTCCCACTAAAACGAGGCTTCGTCCTACATTAACCAAACTGCCAATTGGACCTTCCTTCCATCTTCTACCTCGAAAATACCAAATAGATCTTCCACCTCCTTAAGACAATTTCGAGCATCAACAAACGTCTCTGATCCGCGAAAAGGTTTCCCGCCCATTGCTTGAAATTCCTTGCATATCTTTGCAAAAGTATCAACACAGGGAGGAGATGGAGGAGGAGGAGCATTTGCTGGGCCTGCGACATTGGCCCTAGCTTCTAGATACCTTCTAAACCATCTTGGTATCGGTATCCCCTCGGGTATCTCGGGTAACCCAGATATGCTGAAAAGAAAAAGGAAGAGATTCAAAACAGAGAATCGAAAGAAAGATATATGACTCTTAGGGATTATGTTTTTTCAAAATAAATCCTACTTCTGAAAATACTTCATTTTTAAAAGCTTTCTGAAAATACTTTTCAAAAACTTTTTATCAAATCAGGTAACCTTCAGCTCTGATACCAAGTGTAACACCCCATTTCCGTTTAGGTCACTCACAAAGGGAATGTCGTAACTTCGGTGGAACGTTATAAGTAAACAGAACAGAAATTTACAAGACAGATAAAGTAGTACTTGAAAATTTTATAACTTTATTACAACAGGAACAAAAATAAGTTTGGTTACATCTTTCAAAACCAAAATATCGGAATTCAAGTACATAAATATCGGTCTTGTACAAAAGCCTTCAGAATGCATAGTTTTTAAAGCCATAATCCCCAACATAAACTACCACGGAAAGATAGACTCAAAGCCAAGCAATACTTCGAACACTTCAAGCAGCGAGAATCTGAATCAAGCTCCTATGTTTCCACCCTGAGAGCCTAGGGAGTTGGGAAAAGAAAAGAAGAGGTGCGAAACAAACTAGGTCAGACATAAGTCTGGTGAGTCCTGTGACTTCCAGCATATAAAAAGATAATAGTATCATGACATGTAAATAAAACTAGATGAGAGATAACCGTAACAGGAATAGCAGGTTAACAGAAGAAACGGAATGATATAGGCTAAGCTAAGCTTTAACTTAGTTTTCACTTCTCTGCACTAATACTAGTATAACAGGATTAGGTGTTACTCTAATGTCTAAACTGAAACAGAAACGGAAACAGAATAATCTCTATAGAACAGAATGTTAGTAATGGGCCTTTACCACCCGAACAGGGACAGATGGTACAGAAACAGAATGCTAATAATGGGCCTTTACCACCCCAACAGAGACAGAAGGTACAGAAGCAGAATGCAAGAACGGAATCAGAGACGGAAACAGAATAATTTCTACGGAAACAGAATATTAGAATTAGGTGTACACTAGTAATGGGCCTTTATCACCCGAACAGACGGTACCACACAGAAACAAATAGGTGTTATCACCCAACAGAAGCAGACGGTACCCCACAGAAACAGATAGGACTAAGTGTACCCTAAATTCTACCCCAAGCGATCGGCTCCCTAATACATAAATACCCTGTGCTGGCCCCATAGAAGGGTGTATCACTCCCTAAAGTGGCAACCTATAGACACAGACCTATTTATAGATGTCAAGTGTCTTAAATCCTCAGAGCAGACCGGATCTATGCACGCATATGACCCGGTTGAAATGCGCCATCAACACCCCTCGCCATTATCAGAGTGAACCTCTTACAATTAGTTCAGTAAGCGTGCCTGGACCCCTCTTAGTGTTGGGTCATAGTTTTGATACCAGAAAGGGTTACTGACTAATATGGGTCCCAAACAACAGATGACATAAGTAATTACTCCTCCTAACCTTTTGTCCCCAGACTAACAGATTTCAAATTAACTTGTTTACATATTTCAGGTGTACAAAGTTCAGATTAACTAGTTCACAGATCAGACAATCAAGTTAACAAGTTTTTAGACTAACAGATCAGATGAGGGGATTTAACAGACTTATAGATTGTCTAACTTTGTGTTGGGCCAACAGATTCACGTAACGGGTTTATTAGATTCATCAGTCCAGTTGGTTTAACCCTATCCACCCAACACGTTTTAGACATCATATTTATCTTAGATTTTCATTAATTAATTATTAATGCACAGACCTCTCACATTAGGTTGGTAGCTGGTGGCCGCTGGATGTGTCGGGCGGTTCCGGCAGATATCTGCCACAAGCCAGGCCTAACCTCGTGTCTAAGCATCCTTTTAATTATGCCTATGACCTCTCACATTAGATTGGCAGTTTGCGGTTGTTGGTTAAGTCGGTTGGTTCCGGGTGGGCTTCAACCGCAAACATGATTCTAACCTCGTGTCTGAGCATTCTTATTCCAATACAGATTATACAGATATCAGACTAATTATGTTCATTTAACAGATTAAACTTCTTTACAAGTTTCACCAGATTGGTCAAATTTGCATTAACATGTTTTACTCAATCTTAGACCGAGCCTACGGATTTTCTTACCCAAATTACAATTTTTCAGCTTTCAACCGATTAGGCAGTTCAACAGATTAAACAGACAACAGATCTAGCAGATTAAACATTTCTTAAAATTCTATTTACATATCTTGCCTAATCATAAATTAAGCCTAAACTTACATGCCCAAATCATGGTCATAATTCATAATACAATATATGCCTCCAAATTTTAGTTTAAACTTTGCAAAGTACAGAACATTCTCTAAAATCCACCAGGTCATGCTATGAGTTATGCCAAATTATAGCCTTTAATGCTAAATAAAAAATCCACTTTTAGGCGTATTCACATTAATGGTTATCCTATTTTAATATAGGTCTTTACGCCTAAGTTTCATATTCCTTTTTTTCAAGTCATAGATCATGATATAAGAAATGCCCAAACCTAGATCTCAAATTATAACATGCATTTTGTTCCCAAAATCAGATCTTGAATTATAACATATGTTATGTTCTCAATCAGTCATAAATCAGCTATGTCCATTTATGCATCGTTTAATATTTTCCCAAATTTTGCTTTTCTGCGTTCATCTCTTATGAGAATTTGGCTCAGGCTCGTGGTAGCTGGCTATAAACAAAAAGGAAGAAAAGAGGGAACTGATACAGAATAGTCATAATAATATTAACAAGATAGGTCCACAGAAAAGTATGCATAACCTCAGATCCAGATTCACAAAAATGTCAAGATAATAATTAAATTTCATATCTGAAAATAACTGTACTCACAGTCAAAAAGGAAAATCTTGATTTCTAGTATCTGTTTTCTGAAACTGAATAGCGCTTCTTTGATGTAGACTAGTTGTCCTTCTAATTTAGATTTGATTTAGTTTGATTCTTTATGCTTTTATCTTGCCTTTGAGTTGATGGAGAATGGTGGCTACCCTAGGTTGAATGTTGATAGCATGACGACTCTAGGAATATTTTTGTGTGGCTTAGGGTTTAGATTTAGGTTGCTTACATAGAGTTATAAGTTAATGTAAGTCGTCAGATCAACCTTGGGACAATTAGGGCCATTCATGTCAAAAGGAACCAATCAGAAATTGCCACACAAGCCCCAATGACACAACACAAGCCAAAAATTCGTCACAGTTGGATCTGGCCAGAACAGGGCCTAGGTCGACCCTAGTGTCGACTTGTATAGGGCAGGTCGCCCCCCAGGTCGACCCTAGTGTCGACTTGGCCTTAGACGGGAAAATTCCCGCCCAGCCCGCTTCGATGATTGATTTTCGAATTTTGAATTTTCTTGCTGAGCTGTTTTAATTTTTATTTATATTTTCTGAAACTTCCGAAGGCCATAACTTCTTCATATGGTGTCCGATTTATGCAAACGCGGACTCTATCTCAAGCAGAATTTCGAGACAAACGCAATGATAACCTGTTTTCCTTAATTCTTCTCTTAAAAGTTAAATATACTTTGTTTTGTTACTCTTATGATCGCAAAAAATTCGGGGTGTTACAGGACCTGAGTCTTATAATAGCTTCATTGTTCTTTATTTAGCATTGCGTTGTTGTTTTTATGCACTGGTATTCTTGGGAGGAAACTCGTTCCGTGTTACACGGCGTGGTCCCTTGATTAACCTAACTTTAAAAATAAAATTAATAACTGTTTTAATTCTCACACCAGTACATGACTGACATGGAGTTTATTGTTTTAACGTAAACTCTGGGTGCCCCTATTTTTCATGCGGGCAGCTAGCAGTTTAGGTTTTGCAGATTTATATTCACATGATCCTGGTTTACAGCTGGAATGATATCTGGAAAGCTCTATATCTGTATATCTCTTTTAGTTGTGTTTTGTATTATTTTCCGCTGCTATGTAATGTAATTTAAAGCTCTGATATTTTATGATGTGTAATATTTATTCATACACTGTATATTCTTGTATTCTAATGGAATTGTTGTAATATACAATGAAATGTTCTTCTGTTTGTGTTCCAATGTGTCTTGTCCTCGGTACAATCCGTGATTTCCCGTAAGGGGGATTTCGGGCCGTTTCATTGTGGTATCAGAGCTCTGGTTTATAGAGCTCGGAGAACAAGGCACATTAGAACCATACGAAAGAATTCATCAGAGATTGGATTAGTAATATCCAATGAGAATGACTCATTAGAGATGGGATCAGTAGTATCCTAGAACGAGTGTGAAGAGTATATTTTTAAAATGAAAACGAATTTTGTTTTGAAAATTTAAACCTTATTCAACGTATTTGATTACCTATTTGTATTGAATTTGGACAATCCAATATATAAATATTTTGCATATACGTCTGATCCACGGATATTCGATACTGGATAGATATAGAATCAAACTTTAGTCGCTTGGGGATAATTCTGGTGATGTGGCCGCATCATCAGTATTTATGTTCGAGTGCTGAAAGTGGGATATCTATTTATTTCCAATTGACTGGTGTGAGAACCAAAACTAGATAGGGTCTATTGTTGTGAATTGGCATCAAAAACATGATTTTCTGTATATGTATCAAAATTATGTGTTTGAAATGATAATCAACTAATTGATTGATGATTGTGTTGTGTGATTATTTATTTAAACCACTATGTGAAAGAATGGTACAAATAACCAAAAAAAATGATCAAAATTAAAACTGACTTGAAAATTGTTTGAATTTTCATACATGTATATACATTGAACAGGTCATTGCAAGGAGGTTAGAGAAGAGGAATAAAATTGTTTGCCCGACAAATAGGTACATGTTTAATGTATTTCTTGGGGTTTTGATGATTTTATGAGCCGATTGGCTAGCCGCTGGGCTAGCCGCTTGGCTGTTTCATTTTTATTTTTGGATTGGAGAGGCCTGTATGGCAATTTCGGGATTTTCCCGGAGCTCCCATGCAGGGTAGGTTATGGCGAATTTTTTTCGAAAATTTAGGGTGTTAGCCAAATTTTTGAAGAATTTGAAAAGTTCATAGAAACTGAAAAGTTAAAGAACTTAAGCCATAATGAAAATAATGAAAGTTGAGTTGCTTTGTAAAACAACTTTCAGCTTCGTTCCTTATTGGGGACGAAAAGTTTTAAGTGGGGAGATTGTAACAACCCAGAAATCTGAGCCAATTTAAAAATTTTATTTTTGCAATTTTGTTGAATTTTGAATATTTAAAATAAATTATTTTAAATAATAACGACGAGAAATTTATTTTGACTAGAATTAGAACACATATATGTATTTGACTCGACGTTAGAATATAGATAATTATTTATAATTATAAAAGGAATTGAAAATGGTGCGGTAGTTTAAAAATTCGATTTCAAAGTTCAAATGAATGTACAGGATTCAAAATAAACCGGATTTTGGCGAAACCAAAAATATCAGAATGTATTTGAAAATATCTTTCCAAAAGAATCCGAAAAATTGAAATTTCATAGCACGAATTAAAATTTATGTCCAATTGAAAATTCAGAATAGTCGCTATGGAATTTTTGCCCTTAAAAATAGCCATTTTGCAAACGACCTCTGTTTTCGACGAAACCACTTTTGTTGGAACCGAAATGTCAAATTATTGCTAAATTCAAATATTCATAATTTTCCGAATCAATATGTCAGCGTGGCAAAGTAAAACGTGTTTTAATAGTTTCAGTCAATTTCGATCGATCAGAAAATGGCCATTTTTCAAACGGTCTTCCAATTTGACGAAATCAGTTTTGTTAGAACCGTACCATCAATACGAAGTTAGAAAATATTTTTCGGAAATTTTTAGAGTTCGTATGTGACCCCGGTAAATTGAAATGTGCGTTCAAAATTAACATATATATATATTTATATTTTGATTTTGACAGAAACTGATTGAAACGGTCGAACTGGCTTATGATGCATATCCCATTGTGTTCGGAATGAGGGTAATTAGTTATGGATGACAGTTGGTGGGTTTGATTTCATGGTCAAAATAAAAAGGTACCTTTTTTAGATTAAATAAAATAATAAAAAAAACCTCTCTCTCCCTCTATTTACAGTCACCCCCCCTTTCATTTTAAAAATCAAAAGAAATAAAAAAAAGTAAAGAAGAAGGGAGTGACGGGGGAGAACCGCCGCTGCCATCCCCCCCCCCCTAGGCGGCGCCGCCCACCGTCGTGGCCCCCTCTACCTCGCCACACCCCCTCCCTCCACCTCGAGACATCCTCCTCGCGTCCGCCCACCCCCCCAGTAGATCGATTCTCGAACAAAGAAAGCCCCAAACCCGAAGTAGGCCCGCCGATGGCTGGAGCACCTACCTCAGATCGACAGTGCCCTTCCTTCACCGCCTCAGACCTCCCCAGCGCTACAATGAAACCCTCCGCTTTCGGCAACGCGCAGAAAGTCCCCTCCCCCATTCGCTAAAAAATGTAAGTAACCTATATATTAAAAGCATTGTGAAAATAGTGATTTTTGTTAGAAAAGATAGTGATTTTTAGTTACAAAAGATAGTGATTTTTATTTAGGTTACCAGTGATTTTTATCTAGAGAAATATACGATTTTTAAACTAGAAAGATACGATTTTTAAACTAGAAAAGATAAGATTTTTAAATCAAAAAGATTTGATTTTGAAATATAAAAGGATTTGATTTTTATAAATGAAAAAGATTTGATTTTTTTAAAATTACAAAGATTAGTTTTTATATATGAAAACGTAGGGTATAAAAATATGATTTTTATGTTATATAGATAATAAAAATATGATTTTTATATTATATAGATAGTAAAAATTTGATCTTTATATATGTAGCAAAATATGATTTTCATATATGTAAAGGTGTTGTAAAAAAATGTGATTCTGTATAATATCATAGCGAAGTTAAAAATATATTTTTTAGCTATGTAAAAATTCGATTTTTAATATATATGAAGCGAAATAAAAATTCGATCTTTATATAAGAAGTAGAAATATAAAAATATAATTTTTATATAGAAAGAAGCAATAAAAATATAAGATTTTTATATATGAAATGCAAGGGTATAAATGTGATTTTAATGTGAACAGCGTGAAAAGATAGCGACGGTATTGACGGAAGTCAAAACGGAATCCATACAGTTCAGAAAGAAAGAAATGGAGTAGTGGAACCCTCGGTGAGAACTCCTCACTGTAATTTTCTTTATACAGTTATTTATTATGTAACTGCATATATGAACTGTTTCCCCGTCGTCCACTAACCATGGACGACTTGTGTGTTTGTTTGGTTATATTGTGTTGGGGTTTTTGGTTGACTGTTTTGTTTGTTTGGATTGGTCCGGGGAAATGAAATGGAATTGATTAGAATTGGTATGTATATGGCATGGGACATTATGAGACTGGGGATAAGGCTAGGCCTTATCCCATTTCTAGTATCGTGCCGTTATGCCGTCGAAATATTCTAAAATACATTAGAACAATAAAAAAATATCATTTTTATTATGTAAATGAACCGAATAAATATTTTATCGTTAAAAATATAATTTTTAACATGTATATGAAAGAGAATAAATATTCATTTACAAATTAGATGATTTGAATATGTACACTGATTTGACTGATATTGATTGGGACGATAAATTTTACACGTCGCCCAACTGCACAAATAAAACCTGTGTTTGATTGTCTGAAACCCCACATGGTATTGGGCTGATATTTGACATACACTAATTCCGATATTTAGTTGTATGTCGATCGATTGATTGACTGGCTGTTATTAGCATTGAATAATTATATTTGATGCTTATGCGGTGTAGAATGCACTCTGGATGATGGATTGTTGTTTTCATTGTTGCTATACATATTTGTTGTGTGAAATCCATATAATCAAATTATATGGTCATTGATTGTGTCTGACTCCAGTTCAGAAAGAATGGATATTTTAAAATAACAATTATTTTAAAATAACGAATATTTTCAAATAATATTCAGAAAAGAATCAAAATCTGATTTTGATGTCCGATTTGGGATGCACACGAATATATTTAAAAATATAAAGCCGTGTCGATTAGATTGACGTCATTTTAATGTGAACGATATTTATATCAATTTTATTCACCTTTATAATGAATATCGAAAAGGAATTGATTTCAAAATACAATGTTTTGAAAATACTATCATTTATATATCGATGATATGGAATATTCAATTTCGATTTGAAATTGAATATGAAGTTGAAATCATTTTGAAATCGAATTGAAAACGATTTATAAAATACGTTTTAAATGGAATTCGATGAAATATATATAATATTATATATATAATGGCCTGAGTAGAATGCGTCGCGCTGCGGTAGTTCGCGAATTTCGACCATTGACTTCGAACGGACATTACGAGAGATCCGACCGTCGGATTCTCCTAACACTGAAACCGTTGGGTTCGTATCGAAAAGAGATTTCTAAAAAATATGAGAAATTAGAAATCTAACGGTTGGATTTGTAATTATATCCAAATCAAATTTGGAAAAGGTCGTTGTAAGTGCAGTTCGATGGCCGTTTATGGAAATTGACTGCACGGGCTTTGATAAATTATTAAAAATATCAATAATTGGTGTAAAATCATAATAAATGATTTAGAAAGAATTGGGATGAACAATTCCATATTTGAAAAGATAAAAATAGATTTTTATCGAAATGAACTAGTTTTGAACTAGAATTATAATTCAATTATTTTTAAAAATAAATAAATTAGATTTGAAACCGTTTTAAAAATAATCAGAATTTCCAATATATAAATTGGAAATGGATTTGAATCGAAATTGTCTTTGGAATCTTTTGATGTTGAATTTGGTGATTATACAGATATTGTTATGGAAATTTGAAAGATATATATATCGTTATTTCCAATACGATATTTGTTGATTTCAGAATTTGATATTGAATATAAGCCGATATATTTTCTATTCAGAGCTTTGTATTTAATATAAATTGGATTTTGGGTTCGTCGTGAATGGTATCTTTAATAATATTGATCTTGAACCGAATGGAGTTAAGAAAATTAGAAACTGACTGGAGATTAGTTAAGTTGAATGGTTTCCTAGGTATTGATCTGATGTTGGTTTCGGCCTTCGGGGTTAACACTTGGTGGATTATTCTCTTACTAATTTACGGTTAGAGGCTAATATGAATTGGGTTTATTGTGAACTGTGTTTTTAACAACATTTGTTCTTTAACCCGATTTACAGTGAAATGTGATTTGGAATTTATAAATCTTTTTATTAAGATCTAAAAGGAATTTTCCAAAGTAAAGTTTTCCAATTTAACATATATTAAATTGGAATTGAATGGAATTCGATTTGATAATAATCGAAATGAAATTCTGTGGAAGAAGACTGTTAATACAGGTGAAATTTAAAAGGCGTTGCCGATATTCCATTTATGTTATTGGTCGGATACGGAAATTGATATCGATTATATATTGATTTGTTCTTCCGTGAAGATTCCATAATTAATGGAATGTGATTTGGATTGTCGTGAATGGTATCTTTAATAATACTATTTTTAGACCCAACTGAGTTAAGAAATTTAGAAACTAACTGGAGATTAGTTAAGTTGAGTGTTTTCCTGGGTATTGATCTGATGTTGGTTTCGGCCTTCGGGGTTAATACTTAGGTAATTGTTCACTTGCTAATTTACGGTTAAAGGCTGATGGAATGGAATGTGATTTTGGGTTTATAGTGAACCGTGTTTTAAATGACATTTGTTCTTTAACCCAGTTAAAGACAGGATATGGTTTCCCAAGTTAAACAATTGTTAATATTGATTTTTGGGAAGATTAAAACCAAGTGGAGTTTTAATGCATCTTTAATTAGATTGAAATGATATCCAAAGGAAGATCAAAGAATAAATTTAAAGAATTTATCTTTGATAAAATTAATAGGAACCTTTCCCAAAGCATAAGAATATTTGAACAAAGGAATATTCTGTATTGGAATGAGGCGTATGTTGTGTTTTATAACACTTGTTTATTATATACGCGAATTATTCGGAAAGGCCCGGTTTATACCCATTCTGAATAACTGAATCGACGATAAGTCGACAATGAAGACGGTGGTTAAAGACCGGAGGTCTTTACATCGTTCGATAATTACCGATGATCTTGGTTGGGTTGTACACCCAAGAGGAGGGAATCAGTTGGTGATCGTCCAGACGTACATGGAGATCGATGGACATGCGAGGTATAAGGTGCCTCCGGTTTCGTTCAGACCCAGAACGGACTTGTAAATGGATGTGTGTCTGACATCGGATTTCATTCTGTGTGATTGATATGCATCGGTTGCATAGCATGAATTTCCTGTGTGGTATGCGGAGATGCAAATGATCAAAGCTTCTGTTGAAAAGAAAATTCTTGTGGTTGATGATCAATGCACGGCCTGCGTGGCGTAGCTTTATGTAGCGATAATTTCGAGCCTCACACCTCGCTGTGAACCAGAAATGGGAGAAGGACCTCAGTGGCGTAGCTTTACACGGCCTGACATTTTACTTATGTGGATGATGGATTGCGAGGCGCCTTGGTTATATCGGTCGATCTGGGACCGATGGAGTCATTTGGCTCATTGACGCCCCATAGGGCAGGGAAACGCAGTGTTCAGGCATTTTAATCCACATCGAGTGGACCGGCCTTGACGATCCAAGGGAAGATGCGTTCTGTTCCTGAGATACGGGCTAGAGCGTCTCGAAGCGGTAAGGACGATCCCTTGCCTTGGTTCACGGATGGAAATCCAACTTCTAATACAACATTTTGCGGTTTTAATAGTAAACCTATATATGGCGACATGGTGGTATGGGGCACTTATGCCGTCTATGATCGATACTTATGATTGAAATTGTTTTGACACTACACACTTATAGTAATAATAAAACATGAAATTTCATGTACCTAGCATTCTTGGCTATTATAAGTTAAAAACATTATCCAACGACTTGCATTGCATTGTGTGATGGGACCTGAGTCTTATGATAGCTTCATTGTTCTTTATTTAGCATTGCGCTTTTGTTTTAATGCACTGGTATTCTTAGGAGGAAACCCGTTCCATGTTATACGGCGTGGTCCCTTGATTTACCTAACTTTAAAATCAAATTAATAGCTGTTTTAGTTCTCACACCAGTCACATGACTGTCCTAGAGTTTTTTGTTTTAACCTAAACTCTGGGTGCCTCTATTTTTCACGCAAGCAGCTAGTAGTTTTGGTTTTGCTGATTTATATTCACAGGATCCTAGTTTACAGCTGGAACGATATCCGGAAAGCTCTATATCCGTATATCTCTTTCAGTTGTGTTTTGTATTATTTTCTACTGCTATGTAATGTAATTTAAAGCTCTGATATTTTATCATGTGTAATAATTATTCATACTGTGTATATTCTTGTAATCTGATGAAATTGTTGTAATATACAATGAAATGTTCTTCTGTTTGTGTTCCGATGTGTCTTGTCCTCAGTACAATCCGTGTTTTGCCGTAAGGGGGATTTTGGGCCGTTTCAGGTATAAAATAATAATATATATAAATATGATTTTATGTCTTATATATGTAGTTTAAATATAAGAAGTTATAGTTTTATAGTTTAATTTATATCCAGATTTCATAATTTTGTTATAGAATTCTTTTTAAAGTTTTAACATATAAATTGTTCCTTAACAAATTAATATATTTTGATTTCTATAAAAATTAAATTTAAAATTGATTTGTATCAAAAGATTGATTTATATTTCATGATAAATGAAATTTTAAGTCCTTTTTAAAATTAGTTTTAATATTTATATACAATTATGAATATATATATATATAGTTAAATAATACTTTGAAAATATTTTACCTAAATAGACGTAATCACCAAATCATTCTACACACTATCATTACACATCTTATTTCGTATCATACATCATTATTATAGTACATCTCAAATTAAAATCATTCACATCACAAGTTGTATTTCATTCAATATATAACTTCATATAGCTTTGCATATGACACACTACATTATAACCAACACACTTCATTACATGTTAACTTTAACTCCATACATAACAAGCATATAATATGAAGTTTTTATCTAATTAGAAACGTAGGATTATTAATCAAATACAAAACATATTTAATTTGCGTTGATTAACTTGACTGACTTGTTTGGCTTGGTTGAATTGATTGACTTGATTGAATTAATTGGCTTGATTGAATTGATTGACTTGTTTGGTATGTTTGATCTGTTTAACTTTAATAACTTGATTAACTTACTTGATATGGTTAAATTTCATTTGTGGTTGACAGGTTTGTTAGAAAAATACTTATGCATTTATAGTTGATAGGAGCTTTATAGGTTTTTAGAAAAAATAGAAGTTACAAGAAATGTTTAACTTTATGTTTTGATGTTTTATGGCACCAAAACTTAACTTGGTTGATTGCTTGAATATTTTCTAATCATTACATGAATATACTAATTTAAGTTGTATCATGGCTTTAAGGATATCTTATTTCAAAGTCTAGATTAAAGTCTTAAGGAAATTAGAGTTTAGGCTAGGATTAGTTGTGTATTAGATTAAGTGGGAGTTTTAGAGTTTCTAAGGATTAGTTGAAGGCTCAAGAATACTTTGGTTGATTTAATTGTTTAGGTTGATTGTTTAAATTACTTGTTTGAATTGCTTGTTTAGATTGATATACTTATTTCAATTGATTATAAATATTGAGTTGTTTTCTTAGTTTGTTATCCTTTTATTTAGTTTATTAGACTAGCATCGTCATAATTTTAGAGGGAGTTATAATATTTTAGGGTTAGAATCATAGATTTAGACGAAAATATAAGGTTATTCAATTCGGGGAGTATTATATAGTCATTTATAGCATAGATTGGTTATAATAGAATAAGGATATAATATAGGCATAAATTTAGAGGGAGTTATGTATTTTAGTACTTTAGTATAGGATTAAGTATTATAATCATAAAATATATAGATAAATATAGGTTATAGATTTAGGGGAGTATGTGTAGATTTTTTTTGTGATAATGACAAAGGGGGAGAAATTATAAAATATAGTTTAAGGGGGAGTTAGAAGGAATTCATGGTGAAAGGTGGAGTAATTGAAGAATCAATTTATCAGGTATAAATAATTCATAAACCAAGGTTGCCATCATCAAAAGGGGTGAGATTGTAGAAGAATGGAGGTTTGATGAAAAAACCTTGTCTCAATTACCATTGATTATAAAATAAATATACTAACATCTCTATCTAGAATATATAGACATATATATGCAGGATTTGTATACAGGACTTAAATATTGAAGACTACACAGTTTTAGAGTTTCAAGAAATTCAGAATTCAAGATAGATTCAAGACTCATGAGTTACCAAGATTATCAAGAGTTCAAGACAAACATAGTAATAGAGTCTAGTTTATATGTAAGACTCTAAATTGCACTCTAGTTTCAAATTCTCTTTTTCAAATTTCAAATTTCAAAATTCTAATTTTCAATTTTCAAATCTAATTTCAAATTATTTTACTTATGATTTCAAACATATAAGTTTAAATATTTAATATATATACAAATTTATACAAGTTTACATATAGTTTTATAGTTTTAAACCTTATAACTTTATATATATGTATATGATTTCATATGATTTTACACTTTAGAGTATTTATTTATATTATTAAGTTTTGACTAAAGAATTTCAAACTTATAATTTCAAATATATTTCCTAATTTATAAGTATTCTTATTTTTATAGTTTTGTTAAATATATTTTACTAAGCTTGTATTTGATTCTTCATATAACCTTTTGTTTATATAGTTTATAAATATTTCTTTATAAATTCCTATATATATATATATATATATGTTTTAAATTATGTTATATATGTTTATAATTATATTATATACAGCTTTTATATCACATATATGTTAAGTTTTTAATCATATGTTTAAATGGTGTTTTCTTATGTTTTTATAATTGAAAAATAATGTTTAAACAAATAGTTTTATTTCAGAAATTTCCATAATATATATATATTGGTTTAAATACTTAAAAAAAGATTTAAAAATAAAAAATAAGGTGGATATGTTGACATATAACCGTCTTATTTTCAAAACTGAAAGGAAGTGTCTTTTCACCATTTGTAACATTCCAGAAGCACTGCAACCTTTCAGAACTTATAAATAGTGGTTGATTTCGAATTTTTTTGTTCATTCTTCTTCTCCACCTTCATCCCCTATCAATACACAATTAATATTTCATATTTTTATGATTTCTACAATTATACTCTGCCGAATTCAATTCTATTTAAATAAAACTTCTTCTTTTCTCACTCTCTGCCATTACTCTCTAAATTGAAGTGTTATAGGGTTGTTTTAATCTTTTGGGAAGTGTTTGGGAAAGGGCATGTTCCTTGTAGCCCTGAAATCAAGGAAACGGAGCGGTGTTAACCTTGTAGCCGTGAAATCAAGGGGATTGTACTTTATCAAGGGTGTTGGAG
Organism: Allium sativum; assembly: GCA_030737875.1. NCBI lineage: Eukaryota > Viridiplantae > Streptophyta > Magnoliopsida > Asparagales > Amaryllidaceae > Allium > Allium sativum. The sequence continues at coordinate 521,094,960 of CM060924.1, read as the reverse complement.
TGGTGTTAACCTTGTAGCCGTGAAATCAAGGGGTTGTACTTGGATATTTATATAGTAATAAAACTCTACGCAATCCAGTGTTGCGTGGGACTGGACGTAGGAGTAATCCGAACCAATATAAAATCCAGTGTGTTCTTTCCTTTTCTGCATTTTATTTCTGTTTATCTTTGTATTTGAGTTTGATTCTATGTCTATGATTATCTTTGTGGTTTGATATTTATATACTAGATCATATAAGTTTTAGATTTTCTCAAATTTCTCAAAAACACTATTCACCCCCTCTCTAGTTTTAGTTTTTCCTTAACGATCCATTCCGAAATCCTTAACAACTTGTACATATTGCTTGCCTTGAAATTGTTTCTGTGTCTGTAATTGTTTCTGTGTTTGTGATCATTTATGATGTGATTATCATTGTTTGTTTCATATAGTAATCCAAGTTAGTTAAAGATTTCTATAAATTTCATATAAACACTATTCACCCTCCCCCCTCTAGTATTAATTATGCCGTAAGATCCTTAATTCACATCCTTAACAGTACCTTCGGTTCATCCTATTCCAAGATGACTTATATAGACGAGTGTCTGACAGAGTATTTCCAACGGATCATGTATATTGATTTCATCAAACATATTTCTGTTGGTAGTGGAGAAGACACCTTCTCTTAGCTTAGTACCTAGAGTATTGTGGACGTCAATTAGTGATGTAGTGGATCTGACAATGCGGCATTCAAAGTGAATGATTATGTGATGTTCTAAAAGGTAATAGTAACCTCAAGCCTCATCAACAAGGAAATGACAAAAATCGGGCAGGCAGCATGGTAATGTGGGTCGCTCCCATTAGGGTGTATTATGACCATCTAGAGAAAATCAATTTATTTCTTATTCGCTTCTGTATCTCATGGGAACGGTTATGTTGGCGCCAACTGTTAGTAATAATATACTCAATACACTCATAGTCAATGAGTGGCTGGTCATGTATGGTCGGGTTATAAGATGTTCTTGTTGAATCCAGTATATTCCTCTTTAGAGTTACACTATCGGAAGGTGGTTCCATACCTTGTCATAGTTGGAAATCCTTTATCCAATAAGAGCCCGTGGTTTTTGATTATATACAATGTATGTGGAGCGTGAGATGCAAGCATTCTGCAAGATGGTTATTTATTTGATTTAGACGCTATTATAATATTAGAATAGAATTTGATATCCAAAAATGTTCGGATTATCGTAAGGTAAAAGCCATCCATTTTTATGGGTGGACTGGTCTTATGATTATCCTTTTCTTTCAAAAAAAAAGAAGTTTTCCAAAGCAAAAAATCAAGTTGGATGTTGCTTATAAACTTAGTGATTTTTCTCACGTTGGTTCACCAGACTGATCCATGGAATTTGTAATGCTCAGGTCAGACGGGTTCTACAGGTTAGGGTGCCATGGACTCCAGAAGATATGTTGGAAGAGTTCATATGTATTAGTGTTTATTCTGATGTGTGTTGTATATAAGGACAAATTGTTATAACTATCCAGATGTGTTGATGTTTGCTATACTCTGATGATTGTACGCATTATTTCATGCTCTCAATAAAAATTTATTTCTATATTATATTTTATTCCGCTGCGATGTTAGACTCTATGTTGTGTTTATTAGTTGGTTCTTCTTCGTTTCTTCTATTCTAATATATTTCTTTCTTATCTTTTTATCACCCTATAAATTCTTTCTATTTACCATCTTGTGTTTTCGATACTTGGATTTTGGCAAGTAATACAAGTTTATGTATAATTAACGAAATTTGGCGTCGAAATCCGTCATGTCGTTACAGTGTTATCAGAGCATAAGGTTTAGTAATAACCTTAGATCTATGGCGTAACTCTATAGGGATGGGATTAGTAATACCAAAGTTGAGTTTGAGTGTATATATATGAGAGATCATATTTGTAAATTTTCTATACAATTGTTTATTTATTGTGTTGTTTGATCGATTCAACTATCAAGAGACCATATTGAACTGGCAACTAACACAATATTGTTTTGTTAAGAGGGTAAATGAAATAATTTTGCCTAAATTATATTTTTATATAGAAAAGAAATAATTTTTTTTCCAAAATATTGGGATATTGTTGTGTTTAGTTGATGTGAATGGAATTCGAATGGAAATTTGAATTTAAACCGTTTAATATAAGCAGAAGAAATTTCACATATAGAATTTGAGGATGAGAATCTTAATATGAAATTGAATAAACTAGAATTTAACTTAAAATGATAAATAAATGAAATTAAAAGGGAAATTATATGATTTTTGAAATGAAAATCAGAAGTTGAAATTGAAATAATTGAAAGATCGATTAGTTAATTGAATATGAAATATGACTTAACTTGATTAAGTGATAAGTTGGAGAATTAAATTTGAAATTTGATATAAATTTTGAGATAAATAAATGGGTACTTGTGACTAATGGACATATATGCTAAATGCTTGAAAGCAAATGAATTGAGAAATAATAATTGAATGGAAGTCAATTTAATGTTAATCAGTTATTATTGAAGTATGTTTAACCCATGTGAATGTAAATAAGTAAATATCAATGTTGAATATTAACTGAATTTAACCGAATCAATTGAAGTTAATAAAAATTGAATGATTTCATTATGTTGATTCTGTATTGTTTGTTATTTGGAGGCTAGATTGGTTGAAATAAAAATTTCAGCAACAGGTTAATAAAGAAGTTGAATGAATTGAAAACTAAGAAGATGAATTCTAGTATAATAAATTTGAATAAAATCCCTTATGAAATGAAAATAAATGATTTAACCCTGTATTTATTACTTGCATTGTAAATTGAATTAAGTGCAGGTTGGAAGAAGGAAGAGTTGTTAGTTGCATTGCTTCGTAATTAGAGTTTGGTTGCCCGACAAATAAGTAAACCTTCACACTGATGTTTGGGTGATTGATTTTATATCTCTGAGTTAGGTAGCCACTTGGCTTTTGTTTTCTTTTAATCAATGTGAGATACGAAGTGGCGTTTGTAGTTGTATTGATTGAGCCATGCAAAGGGTCCTGGTGAATTTTTTGTAAAATTTTAAGACTTAGAATATTTTTGATGATAATTCTAAAATAATTATTTTGAAAATAATTGGGTTTGGAGCATTCTTCTTAACTAGTAATTTCAGGGACGAAATTCTTTTAAGGGGGAAGAATGTAGCGACCGAGATTTTTCGGTCATTTGAATTTGAATATTTAAAATAGTTTTAAGTATTATATTAGAAATATTAATGAATTTATATGTAGAATTCGTTAACAAATTGAAGGTGAACGTAAAAATTTATATTAATTTCAAACAAGCTCGCATCAACGCGGTAGTTCATAATATTGAGTTTTGAACTTCAATTTAATATATAAAATTCAATATGTCGGAATTCTATGAAATAGAAATCGTCCATATCTATTTAATTGTAGTTTTCTTACAGAAAAATTGATATCTAACATTGTAGATTTTGAGTTAAGTTAAAATTAAATTTTCAGAAGGTCGCTTTGAAATCGTTTATAAACCATAATATTTATTTAATAAATTTAAAAAGGGTTTTTTATATAATTTGGATACCGTTTAACTCGAAATTTTATAATGTTGAGTTTTAAATCCATATTGGTTTATATATGAAGCTATATATAATTCCATTTAGATATATATATATATGATAATTTATTGTTATTTAATTGGACTGTTTCGGAATTTATATACATTTTATATATACATTTTGCAAATGGATTCAGTTTTCAATGAAATCAGTTTCATTAGATCCATAACATTAAATTATTGTACGAAACCAACTTTCGTTGCAATCCGATGTCGTATGCGACATTGGTAGCCATAAACGCTTAGTCATTTTGTATAGCGCATAACTAAATGAATTTAATTTAAATGGATGAGTTTTAGTGCGTAATTTGAGCTAGCGATCAAATTAAGATGCGAAACTAATTCTGTTGAATTTGTATCGTCATTTAGAGTCATGATAGGTAGGCAGTTCATTATTTTTGGAGCTCAAATATTTTGGTGTCCAAAATAGCGTCGTTTTGCGTATAAAATATCATTTCGAGAAACAGTCTCGGAATGCAATGAAACTTGTTCCATTGGATTCGTATTAGTAATTAGTTGCAGGATTTCGATTTTCGTATCGATCGGACATACCATTTGATCATGCAAATGGTAAATGCCTAGATTTTTATTTAATCGTTTTATCGATTTAATGCGAAGCTATAGAATAATCAATTTCAAACGAACTCGGAATTTAACGAAATTAATTTCATTAAATCCATTGTGATAAATTATTGTAAGATTTAAATTTCAAGTTAATTGGATTTAATTTGTGCTCATGCGCAATTTGAATGCGTGTCGATTCAAGTTGTGAATTATAAAGGAATTTTTACAAACGATCTCGGGATTCGATGAAACCTATTCCATCATGTTCGAAATATAATTCTATGTTAGGGTTTCAATTTTCATCTCGATCGAAGATCGTATGTAGTTGTTTTTGCACATTACTTCAACCTTTATTAAATAATAAAATAATATATTGGTGCTGATATATATACCACACCATACACATTCCTTAATTCTTTCAGCTATGTGGTCAGCCTATTTATGTCGCCGCCTCCAAACGAAATCAACGAACATAACCACACCTGATTTCCTCCTCGTTTATGGTCTAGTCCGATCATCTTTAGCCAAAATATCCAACTACAAAAATGAAGCACTCGTCGAGCTCTTGAGACTGACCAGTGATGATCCACTATGAGGCATGGTGGAGGCCAGATTTTTGCCTTGAAGTGGCGGCGATTCGTGACCAATGATAAGCATAGGGAGAGATCGAGTTGAGGAATGTTTAGGGCGTAGGTCATGCAGGCATAGGCGCATCAAATGGTGATCCCCGATCGAGGTCCGGTGGGCCATAAGGCGTTGCGGCGGTGTGAAGTTGAGGGGAAGTTTGAGTTTTTGAACGGTGCAACATTGTGAACGATTGGGTGGAAAGAATAATTAGTCGGTCGTTTATATTTCTAATCGATGTAATTAATTAAAACTTAATTAAGAGATAATTATTTATTAAAACCATGGTTACTTAAATATTGATAACTCAATCATATGATATCTGAATTCGACAAACCAAGATGCGTTGGAATCATCTTGATAAGCATTATGTCAGTGAGCAGAACTAGATTCATTTGGTTGTTGGTGTTGAGAGTGAACAACTGGCTGCCCCTCGAAGTCGCAAACATAAGCCACGTCACTCAAGGAAGCCACGCAGGTCTGTTCCTGTTATGGCTTCTTGTTGCTTATCTGTTGTAGCTGGTTCTTCGATGATTGGTTCTCAGTCTCCATCTCTGCTTTCCATCTCCAATGCTTTTCCTGTTTTAGGGGAAGATCTGCTGGTTATTAATGATATGGTGCTTGGTGTTTCTGGTGGTGATTCGGTTTATCCAAAGTGGTTGCGCAGAGCTCATTACAGACATTGGCGGTGGAACTCAATTGCGGAACTTCGTCTACAACTAGGGACTAGGTCTCTTGGTGTGACACCCCACATCCGTTAATGTCACTCTTTAATAAAATGCATTAAGTTTCGTGAAGCATTATAGGTAAATAGAAACGGAAACATCACAAGACAGATATAAAATAACAGCGGAATTAAAATTTTATTGAATAGAAAAGCTTCATGGTTCAAACCCCATTACATAATGAATCTAGAATGCTAAAAACATATAACTTCTGCCTTGTACAAAAATCCTCATTTGTACAGTAATACATAAAAAGAGCATAATCCCTAAAATATATCCATAGCAGAGGAGATACGAAATCAAGCAGTACATCTAAGCAGCACCAAGTAGAATGAAAGAAGAATCATGATCAAGCCTGAGTATTCCCACCCTGAGAACCTGGGGGGAAACAGAAGGGAGAGAAGAGGAAACAAAATGGGTTAGACATAAAGTCTGGCGAGTCTAGTTAATTTTAGCATATAAATAAGTAAAAGCATCATGATAAGCATATAAGCTGGAGAGAGATAACAATGTCATAAGGCAGGTATAACAAGGCAAACATAACAGAACATGCATTGCGCTTCTGTAATACTTTTCTCTGCACCAATACTAGTATCTCAGAACAAGATGATCCCAACAAGTACAAGATGGCAAAAATAGATGTACTTCTAGTGAGAGGTTTGACCCCATACAATAACAGGTAACCCAACAGAACTGACGGGTGTTACCCCCAATGATAAAAACGGGCTCCTAAACAAGCTAGACTAGATGTACCCTAATCACTACCCCCAATTGATCGACTCCCTAACTCGTAGATACCTTGTGCTGGCCCCATAATAGTATATATCACTTCCTAAAGTGGCAACCCGTTGTTTACAAGATGTGCACAACCATATCTACTGATGTCACATCGTCTTATCTTCCCTAGCAAGAGGACCCATGCACGCACATGACTCCATTGGAATGCGCCGTCAACACCTCACTCAGTGACCTCTTATAATCAGCTCAGTAAGTGTGTTGTGACCCTGACCTAGCTCGGGGTTCCCCGTTTCATACCAAGATGGGTTATTGATTGAAATGGGTCCCATACAACATATGATACAAGCTTCCCCCTAGGCTTGCATCCCCACTACTTGGATTTCAACAGGTTTACTCCAAGATTAACTAAACCCTCCCACTGATTCAAGCAAGTTTACTTAACCCCTACTCAAGTTAACAGGTTCATGTAATCCTTATGGATTCGAACAGGTTAAGTATTACAAGTTCATCACCATTCATTCATTTATGGTTATAACGCGCTAGACCTCCCACATTAAGCCTACCACTTGTAGATGCTGGATATGCGGGTTGGGTCTGGGAAGACTTCTTCCACAAATCGGACTTAACATTGTGTCTTAGCGCCATCACGGGTACGTTTATGCACTTAGATCCCTCACACTAGGTTTACCACTTATGGAGGCTGGATTAGCCGGGCAGTTCCGGGAAGGCTTCTACCACAAGTGTAATCTAACCTCTTGTCCAAGCGTGATTACAGTTTATAATTACTGTAAATCTAGGCATTTTCATTACTAACCAATTACCATGTTCATCATGCCCCTAATCCATGTCCGATCTACGATACAAGTTATGCCCCAGATTAAGGTTTAAATCAAGACATAAATTATGCCCCCAAATCCCAAGTTTTGGTTTAAGGCACAAATTATGGTCAAAATTCCCAATCATGTTCTACTATATGAGTAATCCCCCAAATTAATCATTCCCAATCATTCCCAATTTCATGCATTCGCGTATTTCAACGATAGACCTAGGCTCGAAGGTAGCCTTGCTATAAAAACAGAAGGGGAGAAGGAGAGAAGAGAACAAGAATAGGCATAGTAAATAAAACTGGCATAAGATGACATAATTAGGCAAATTAACATAATAGGTATAAGGTGACATGATTAGGCAAACTAACAGAATAGGGATATCATGAATAGGCATATACGCACTAATCAATAGATCAGGTGTACAAGTAATAGTAGATCTTTTATGATTCAGGTTACTAATAGGCATAGGCTTAGATCCAAACTTATAAACATGTCAAGATTACATTTTAGGTGTTTATACCTAAAAGCAACATAAACTCGTTGTGATCGGATCTAAGGAACAGAAGATTGATTCTCGGTGTTGTAGCACAGATCCTTGAATACATATAACTTGTTGTTGAATAAGAATAGGCCAGATCAAACTAAGTTGTGGCAACACCTCGTTGTCTCCGTTGATTTAGCTGAATAAAACAATGAGAATGAGGTCTTATTTATAGATTAAGGCCAACAATTCTAGTCAAGAAATGAATCCACGTTCAAAAATTGAATTCTGCCCGGATCTCGGGGGGAGAGGGGTCGACATGGGTGTCGACACCCCTATTATGGGGTCGAACAATGGGTTGACACCCATGGGGAAAGGGGTCGACCCCTAACGGGCTGATTCCTCCCTTCCCCGCGTCGTTTAATTTTTAATTATGGGTATTATATATATATATATATATATAAGTGGCTTATATGTATATGAACTTCAAACCTTAGTATCTTTTTCATACGATGTCTGTTTTATGCAAACTTGGAGTCTATCTGAAGTAGAATTCCGAGACGAAAGCAATGGAGCAGTCCATTTTATTTAATTCCAAATATTTAATTAAGTATTCCTTAGTTTATCATTATTGTGTTCTTATAATTACGGGGCGTTACATTCTCTCATACTTAAAGGATTTCGTCCCCGATATATCCAAGTTAAGAAGAATGTATGTCCTAACATCCATCACCCATCTACTCATCCATCAATCACAGGCATCCATTATCCTTAAATGATTTCTAGTGCTTATATGAACATATGTAAAGGTTTGTGTATATGTCCCTATACTAATGCGAAAGATCAGGCGGTCTACTGATTCAGCTGACCTCCTTAATGCAATGTATGTTAGTACCATGAATCCAACATGTATGTAATTAATCCTATTATAACATGTAAGTTTTGTATGTGTGCGCAATCATTCATCCAAATGCAACATCCATATGATGATACACCCACTTTCATCCATTAAAAGAAGAAAAATGCACACCCATTCATATGCAGTATGATAGTGATTGAGTCGAGCTAGTGCCTAGTGTGTGTATATGCATCTACGAGCAACCACTAGCAAACACTTGCATCAATCAAACATAACATGTCTCAAACACATGCTTACATTCACTGGTTTCCTACCTAAAGGTAGAAGATTCGATTGATAGGGTGTACTTAAACGATGGAAAAAAGCATGAATAAAAGCTTTGAAAAAGAGGATAAGAACATACCCTTGAGAAGAAAAGGGTACAAAGCGCGATTCTTGTCTTCAGTCTCCCAAGTTGCATCTTCTTGGTTATCTCCCCACTGAACTTTCATTAGTTTGACCTCTCGTTTGTGTAGCTTGTTAACCTCTAATCCAAGAATACGGGTAGGAACTCGTCTAACTGTCGCCTCCCATTCCACCTCTATTTCCTCAAGCATACTCAGCTCATCTACTTCTACGGTATCATGTAAACACTTCCTTAAATGAGAAACGTGGAAAACATCATGTACGCTGGACAGTCTCTCTGGTAGCTTTACTCTATAGGCCATTTGGCCAATCCTTTAAGTTATGGGAAATGGCCCTACAAACCGTGGTGCTAATTTCTCTATAGATCCAAAACAAACCACATTCCTCAAAGGTGATACCTTGATGAAAACCATGTCTCCTACCTCGAACTCAATGTCAGTCCTTCTCCTGTCTGCATACGACTTCTGCCTGTCTTGAGCTGTCTTCATGCGCCTTCGGATAAGATCAATCTTTTTTGAAGTTTCTCTAACCATCTCAAGTCCAAGTAGAAGTCTTTCTGTGGACTCCCACCAACAAGTCGGTGATATACAGGGTCGTCCGTACAATGCTTTGAAGGGTGCCATGCCAATACTAGTCTGATAATTGTTGTTTTAGGTGAATTATACTAATGGAAGATGCTCTTCCCAAGTCCCTCCGAAGTCTAGGATACACAGTCTTAAAAGATCCTCAAGAACTCTATTCACCATTTCCGTCTGTCCATCGGTCTGAGGATGATAAGCGATGCTCAAACACAACTGCGTACCTAATGCTTCTTGCAAGCTCCTCCAAAACTCACTGGTGAATATGGGGTCACGATCACTCACAATACTAGAAGGGACTCCATGTAGACAGAATCTCTCACGAAGACAAATTGCCGCCAACCATGCTGCCATTCTCTTAACAGGGATGAAATGAGCGCTTTTAGTAATCATGTCCATTATAACCCAAATAGTGGTGTTTCCTTTCCTTGATATAGGAAAACCATAAATGAAATCAATAGAGACACTCTCCCACTTCCACTGTGGGACTTCCAAAGGATAAAGTAAACCATTGGGCTTCCTTTGCTCAGCCCTGACTTGTTGACAAATCAAACATCGAGAAACAAATTCTGCTACATCTTTCTTCATTCAATCCCAAAAGAAAACCCTTTTCATATCCTTATACATCTTATCACCACCAGGATGAATAGTCATCTTAGAATGATGTGCCTCCTCAAGGACTTTCTTCAACAAACTCCTAACTCGGGGAACACAAAGCCTTCCATCTCGTCGCAACCACCCTCTATCATCCGTGGAATATCTACTGAGGTGACTAGAAGTTTCCCCTTTACTGAGCCTATCCAAGATATCTGCTAGCTATGGGCCCTCTCGCTACGAAGTCTCTATCTGGTCCAACAGAGTATGTCGCACCTCTAATGATGCCAATAAACCAGGTGTAAACTCAATGGAGGGTCTAAAATCAAAAGTCGATATAGACTCCTAGCTTTTCCTCTCCACAAACAGATGACTAAATGTCATCCTCAGCAAACTCAATGCATCTGTCACCACATTACCCTTGCTAGAGGTATAAGCAATCTCAAAGTCATAAAACACTAGGAACTCCATCCATCTTTGTTGCCTTAAATTAAGATCCTTCTGCGAGAATAAGTACTTGAGAGATTTATGATCGCTATACAACTCGAACTTCTCTCCTAGTAGATAACGGCGCCAAGTCTTAAGAGATAATACTATGACAGCCAACTCTAAGTCATGGGTAGGGTAGTTCTTCTCATGAACTCTTAGTTGTCTACCTTCGTAACATACTACCCTTCCCTCTTGCATTAGAACCGCACCAAGACCTGTACCACATGCATTAGTGTATACTGTGAGCACTTTTTTGCCGCTGGGCAAGGTCAAGACTAGGGCTGTTGTCAGAGCCCTCTTCAATCACTGAAAAGCATCGTCACAATCTATATCCCAAGAAAATGTCAGATTCTACTTCGTCAGTCTGATGAGTGGGGCTGATATCTTTGCGAAGTCCTTAGTGAACTTCTTATAATAGCCTGCTAATCCAAGAAAACTCCTCACCTCCGTTGCATTCTTTGGGATCTGTTATTCTTGAACTGCAATCACCTTCGCAGGATTTACTGCTATCCCATCTTTAGAGAACACATGCCCTTGAAATCTCACTTCTTTTCTCCAAAAATGAAATTTGGAGAATTTCGGCTTAAGCTGGTGCGCACGGAGAGTTTTCATAACCTTCGTCAATTGTAGGGCAAGCTCTTCCCCGTTCTTCGAGAAAATCAAGATATCAACAACAAAGACCACAGTGAACTTATTTAGAAACTCCCGAACCATCCTACTTATCAGATCAACAAAAAAGGCGGGTGCATTCATCAACCCAAAAGGCATGACGGGCTACTCGAAGAAACCATCTGGAGTTCTAAAAGCGGTCTTGTCGATACTGTCCTCGGCCACCCACAACTGATGAAACCCTATGGCCAAGTCTAACTGAGAGAAAATAGATGCACCAACAAGCTGGTCAAACAGATCATGTATCTTCGGAAGTGGGTGCCTCTTCTTCTTAGTGAGTTTATTTAACTCTCTATAATCCGCACATAAGCGAAGCGAACCATCCGCCTTAGTGGTGAATACCACCGGAGCACCCCATTTAGATATGCTTCGCCTAATAAATCCTTTCTCAAGTAGCTCCCCTACTTGCTTGCTGATCTCCCTCTTTTCTCTTGGAGCCATATGGCGCACAGGCAATGCAACTGGTTTTGCATTGTCCACTAAGTATATACGGAAATCAATCTCATGCTTCAAAGGTAAGCCTCGAACCTCCTCAAAAACATCAGGATACTCACAGACTACTGGAAGAAATTGTAAATCGTCGATAGATGGATCATCCGACTGAAGGAAACTAAGCATGACAGACCACTTAGGGTCACAAGAAATTTCGAGGGTCCTCCCACGACAAGTCAAAAGTCTAACGGCCCTCCTCTCACAATCCAGAGTAGCACCATACATGGCTAGCTAATCCATCCCTAGAATCAAACCATAGCCCATGAAACCAAGCACATATGTGTCGCATACAAACTCGACGCCTAAGACAGATATTCTCAAATCCCGACAAATCATAGACAAATGAGTCATACCCCCAATGGGGTTTGAGACAACAACGAGATCCAAAACCATACTAGTACTAAGGTGTAGAGACTCAACCACAGAACAGATATAAAAGAATGTGAAGCGCCAGAATCAAAAAGAGTTCTAACTGGATGATTGGAAAGAGAAATCAAACCTTCAACGGAAATATTCCTACCTCTATTTGGCGCACTGGCCATGAGAGCATGCACCTTCCCTTCAGAAGATTTTGCCCTTTGACCCTGTCCTTGCTTCTTCGGGAAATCCTTAACAAGATGTCCAACTTCTCCACAATAGGAATGAGCATTCTTTCTTTTCTTGCCATCCTTGATCACATGAACCTCACGTCCACAATGATGGAATTTCCACTTATCTCAAGCTTTGTTGTTCTTATCGCCCGTATTTTGTTGTTGTTGCTCTTTCTTGGGCCACACTTTCTTGTTTTGTGTTTCCTCAACCTTAATCTCTTCTTTTCACCTTTATCATCCTCGCGCATTAATGTCATATCAACGAGTTTCTCAAAAGTTTCTCCCATCGGAATATGAGACATAGCCAACCCATGGAGGGGTTCATTCAATCCTCTAGCAAACCTCATAGTACTCTTGTGCGGGCTATCAACTAGTTCCAAACCAAACCTTGCCAATTGATTAAACTTAGTAACATACACTCTAACAAACATGCCTCCTTGCTTAAGCGCCAAAAACCTTTACATTTGCATACTTTGCTCGGCTTGAGAAAGAAACTTCATTTCAAATCTCTCCGGGAAATCATCCCAAGCTCCGACTGGACGCCCTGCTTGTGTCACTTCCCACCAAAATGAAGCCTCATATTTCAGCTGCCAAACGGCTAATCGAATCTTCATACTATCGTCAACTTCGAAAATTCCAAACAAATCCTTCGTCTCTTTAAGCCAATTCCTTGCCTATACGAAAGTCACAGTTCCTCGAAATGGCTTCTCGCCCATAGCACAGAAATCCTTGCATATCTTAGAGAAATTATCAACATGCAGAGGAGGAGGAACAACGGCTGCACCTGGGGGAGGCGCGTCTGCTTTCCCTCGGCATGTGTCGTAGCCTCCAGATACCTACAAAACCAAGCCGGTATCTGAATGCCCTCAGAAATATTAGGTTTCCTAGACAAGCTGAAAAGAAAAGGAAAAAGGGATTCAAATAGAGAATCGAAAGATATTTCATATGGTTTTGGGGAATATGTTTTTCAAAACAGACTTTTATTTTAAAAATGCTTCCTTTAAAACCTTTTTGAAAACAAAATATCAAATTCAATTGTCCGACCAGGTAACCTTCATCTTTGAAACCAAATGTGACACTCCACGTCCTCTAATGTCACTCTTTAATAGAATGCATTAAGTTTCGTGAAGCATTATAGGTAAATAGAAACAGAAACATTACAAGACATATATCAAATAACAGCGGAATTAAAACTTTATTGAATAGAAAAGCTTTGTGGTTCGAACCCAATTACATAATAAATCTGGAATACTGAAAACATAAAACTTCAGTCATGCACAAAAATCCTCATCAGAGTACAGTAATATATAAAAAGAGCATAATCCCCAAAATATAGCCGTAATAGAGGAGATACGAAATCAAGCAGTACATCTAAGAATCTCCAAGCAAAACGAAAGAAGAATCCTGACCAAGCCTAAGTATTCACACCCTGAGAACCTGGGGGGAACAGAAGGGAGAGAAGAGGAAACAAAATGGGTCAGACATAAAGTCTGGCGAGTCTAGTTACTTTTAGCATATAAATAAGTAAAAGCATCATGACAAAAATATAAGTTAGAGAGAGATAACAATGTCATAAGGCAGGTATAACAAGGTAAACAGGATAAACAGAACATGCATTGCGTTCTCTAATACTTTTCTCTGCACCAATACTAGTATCTCAGAACAAGATGATCCCAACAAGTACAAGATGGTAGACATAGGTGTACTTCTAATTAGAGGTTTCACCCCCATACAATAACAGGTAGCCTAACAGAACTGACGGGTATTACCCCCAACGATAATATCAGGGTCCTAAATAAGCAATCTAGATGTACCCTAATCACTACCCCCAATCGATTGGCTCCCTAACTCGTAGTTACAGTGTGTTGGCCCCACAATGGGATGTATCACTTCCTAAAGTGGAAACCCTTTGTCTACAAGATGTGCACAACTATATCTACTGATGTCACAGTGTCTTATCTTCCCTAGCAAGCGGACCCATGCACGCATATGTCTCCGTTGGAATGCACCGTCAACACCCTCACTCAAGTGACCTCTTATAATCAGCTAAGTAAGAGTGCCCAGACCCCAACCTAGTTCAGGCTTCCCCGTTTAATACCAAGATGGATTACGGAATGAAACGGGTTCCACACAATAGATGATACAAGATTCCCCTAGGCTTGCATCCCCACTACTAGGATTTCAACCAGTTATGCCTACTAGTTTAACAAGATTGCACAACCCCAATAGGATAAGTTTGTTGGGTTTATATGTATAACCCGTCCCCACATATTTAACAAGATTAACTAAACCCTCCCACTGATTCAAGCAAGTTTACTTAACCCCTACTCAAGTTAACATGTTCATGTAATCCTTATGGATTCGAACAGGTTAAGTATTACAAGTTCGTCACCATTCATTCATTTATGGTTATAACGTGGATGTTGGATATGTCGGTTAGGTCCGGGAAGATTTCTTCCACAAGTTGGACTTAACCTCGTGTCTTAGCGCCGTCACATGTACGTTTTTAAACTTAGACCCCTCACATTATATTTACCACTTGTGGATACTAGATTTGCCGGGTAATTCCGGGTAGGCTTCTACCACAACAGTAATCTAACCTCGTTTCCAAGCGCGGTTACAGTTTCTAATTACTGTAAATCTAGGCATTTTCATTACTAACCAATTAACATGTTCGTAATGCCCCCAAATCCCCGTCCGATCTACGATACAAGTTATGCTCCGGATTAAGGTTTAAATCAAGATATAGATTATGCCCCCAAATCCCAAGTTTTGGCTTAAGGTACACATTGTGGTCAAAATTCCAAATCATGTTCTACAATGTGAATTATGCCTTGCCAGGCAGTTCCGGGTAGGCTTCTACCACAACTGTAATCTAACCTTGTTTCCAAGCGTGGTAACAGTTTCTAATTACTTTAAATCTAGGCATTTTCATTACTAACCAATTAACATGTTCACCATGCCCCCAAATCCCCATCCGATCTACGATACAAGTTATGCCCCAGATTAAGGTTTAAATCAAGATATAGATTATGCCCCCAAATCCCAAGTTTTGGTTTAAGGTACAAATTATGGTCAAATTTCCAAATCATGTTCTACAATATGAATTATGCCCCAAATTAATCATTCCCTATCATTCTTCTTGTGTTCTCGTATTTCAGCGATAGGCCTAGGCTCAAAGGAAGCCTTGCTATAAAAACAAAAAGGGAAAGAGGGAGAGAAGAGAACAAGAATAGGAATAGTAAATAAAACTGTCATAAGATGACATAATTAAACAAACTAACATAATAGGCATAAGGTGACATGATTAGGAAAACTAATAGAATACGGATATCATGAATAGGCATATAGGCACTAATAAATAGATCAAGTGTACAAGTAATGGCAGATCTATTATGATTCAGGTTACTAACAGGCATAGGCTTAGATCCAAACTTATAAACATGTCAAGATTACATTTTAGGTATTTATATCTAAAATAAACATAAACTCACTATGATTGGATCTATGGAACAGAAGATTGATTTTAAATGTTGTAGCACAGATCCTTGAATACGTATAACTTGTTGTTGAAGAAGAATAGGCTAGATCAAACCAAGCTGGGGCAGCACCTTGTTGACCCCATTGATTTAGTTGAATAAAACAATGAGAATAAGGTCTTATTTATAGCCTATGGCCAACGAATCTAGTCAAGAAATGAGTCCATGTTAAGAAACTGAATTTTGCCCAAATCTCGGGGGTGTCGACATAGGTGTCGACAATCCAGCTATGGGGTCGTCCCATGGGTCGACACCCATGTGGAATGGGGTCGACCCTTAATGGGTCGATTTCCCCCCTTCCCCACGTCAATTGATTTTGAATTCCGTATATTATATATATATACACATAAGTGGAATATATGTATATAAACTTCAAACCTTATTATCTTCTTCATACGATGTCCGTTTTACGCAAACTCGGAGTCTATCTTAAGCAGAATTCCGAGATGAATGCAATGGCATGGTCTATTTTATTTAATTCCAAATATTTAATTAAGTATTCCTTAGTATATCATTATTGTGTTCTTTGAATTACGGGGTGTTACACTTGGTGGGGCAACGAAGTTTGGCTTTCTGTCATGTGGGTTGGCTAGTGATGTTGTTGTGGCTCCAACTTCTTTTAGGGTTCTGTCAGCCTACTATAGGTCAGCTATTGTTGGAAATATAAGAATCTCTCTTGATACTTTGATTTCCAAAGAGGTATGAGTTTTTCACTCTGTTACTTTTGGTGACGTTAAGTTGTATGTGGCTCTCCCTGTTCCTTTTGGCTACTAGGGCTTTAGTTTGCTCGGTTTATTTGGGTTTTGACTTGATGTCATTTTTGGTAGTGACTGTTTCGGACATGTCTTACTTTGTGGGTTCTGTCACGCGCTCGTGTTATGTTGTTGTGTCCGTTGTATCTTATGTGCATGTCCATTGCCTGGGTTGGGTCTTGCTTGCAGTGTTGAGCATATACACACATTCGTGTGTGCTCCTTATTTCTACTCGTCCTTTTATGGATTTTTGTAGAATGGATCACGTGTATGTTTGTTGGTGTGGTGGTGTTTTCACATGTCGTTTTCCTTCATTTCTACCGCCTTTACGGCGGGTTGCCGTGATTTCCACGGATGGCCTTTGTGTGTTTTTGCCTTTTACTCCTTCTTCTTGAGGGTAGTCTTGTTTTTGTTGCCACTTTCAGGCTTTAGGGTCGGATCATATCGGTTTGTTCATCTGGCTTTCGGTTCGACGTGGGCTTCCTTGCTTGTTGGTTACTAGCCATGCTGGGTTGGCTCAGTTCGTTCTATCGGTTGAAAGTGGTTTTGGTGTTTGCGGTCCCTTCAGAAGTAGGCTCGGTCGGGAACACGACAGGCTTGTCATTAGCTTGTGTGTGTTTGTTTCGCCTTTAGCTTGTTCTTGTCCATTGTTTGGGTTGGTCCGGTTTGTCCCTAGGTGTCATTTTAGGCTAGACATGTGTAGTCACCATATAGTTAGCACATCTGCTGCCAGCTATATGGAAATTAGATGTACACCTATTCGATTGCTATCGATGTTGGAGTTTACCTTTCCAGATTTCTTTCGGCTGGATCGGTTTCTTGTCATCATTTGGTTTGTTGGATCCAGAGCTCTACCTTTTAGTCCGATCAATCAACCTCATGACAGATCGGCATCGGTACAGTTCACACAACAATTGGTGTTGTCTCTTTCGAGCAACTCCACATTCTTTCCTCTTCCTTTTACTTCTTCTCCTTCAGCTGCTAGTGCTGGCTTGGTGTGTTCCTCTCCGTCTTCTTCTTCACCTTCCTCTAACGATGATGGACCAGTGTGCTTCTCTATTTCTTTTTCTCGACCAATGCTCCCTGCTATTGTTTCCTATCACTTTCTTAGTAAGGCCGAGATAACGATCATTAATGATCCCCTATCCCGTCTTATAAGAATTCATATCCTTCTAGGCTTATCGTGGAGGTTTTGTACCATACGGCTAGCCCCTCTAGGAGGTTTTCTGCTTCCGATGAGACATATATTAGACCGATGTCTCGTGCATCTCGCCGCGGTCAGCACCCAGTCCCCCCCCCCTCCCCCGCACCCTTCGCACATGCTCTATAGCGGCGTCCGAGCAGATTGTTAGATCTACTCGACACGCTCTATATTTGATCTGAGCTAAGAGGTGAGCTTACTTTCTTTCGCCTTATATCTGTGTGTCTACTTGGTTTGTTTAGTTCTAGATGGCAAACTTTCTTTTCTGGAACGTTCGGGGTATTGGCAATGATGCTTAGCTAGTGAGGCTCAAGCGCATTTTCAATAAGCAATCAGTCTGTTTGGTAGCGCTTCTGGAACCTCTTGTGGGTTCGGATGCGATCACCTCACCTACTTTATCTCTTGGCTTTGGTGGTGCCTTAGCCAATGTGTCCGACATGATTTGGATCATTTGGTCTAAAGGAGTTGTCATTCACCCTCTATTAAATTCCAACCAGTTGTTATCGGTGGCTTGTTCTTTTCCTTCTTTCTCTTCGTCTTTTTTGTTTTCTGCGGTTTACGCTACGAAAAGATTGGCAGACAAGCCCTGTGGTCCGATATTCTTTCTCTTTCCAACTTGGGATTTTATGCTTTGGTCCTGGGTGGCGACTTCAATGTTGTTGCTGGCCAAGTCGAATAGCGTGGAGGCAATGCCATTAACCATTTGGCAGTTGCGGATTTCAATGCTTTCATTATTAGCTCAGGTCTGTCTGAATTTTCTTTAGTCGGGTCGGCCTTCACTTGGTGTAACAACCAAGAAGGTCGTAACCGGATTCTCTCTAGACTTGACAGAGTCTTCGCCTTTAAAGGGTGGTTCAACCTACCCTTCCCATTCAATATCACCCATTTGCATTGTACCTTTTCCGACCATACTCCTATGATCTTTAGATGTTCCCCCTTTCCCTCTCTGGCCCATCTCCCTTTAGGTTTCAGAGTATGTGGATATCTCACTATTCATTCCATAGTGCTGTGGGAGATTTCTTGATCTCCCCGGTAAGCGGTCCCCCTTGTGTGGTTTTCTCTCGCAAGCTGAAGTGTCTTAAAACTTCTCTTAAGGCATGGAATCTGCTTGTTTTCAAGAATATCTTCGACCGTGTTAGAATGGATGAACAAACTCTTGCTCTAACAGTGGCATCTTTTGATGAGGAACCCACTACTGCCAATAAGGAGGCCTGGGCAGTGTCCCAGCTTGCCTTCTCGTCTGAGCTCCGTATTGAACAACATCATCCTCGCTAAAAACCAAGGATCAAATGGGTTACTAAAGGAGATATGAACTCCAAGTTTTTTCACTCGTCTATTCATAAGAATTTCTCACCATTCGTCAGATCCACCGCCTTGATCTATCCTTAGCTTTTACACCAGTACAGGTCAAAGATACTATTATGTCCCATTTCCAGACCTTCCTTAGCACTCCCTCGGTATCGGTTTATGACCCGTCCCTTCTTTATTCATTCCTCGACCGATACTTCGGTCGGATAGCTCTAACCTTGTCGCACCCCTTTCTCAGAAGAGATACGTATTTGCGTATTTGCTCTTAGCAAGGACAATGCATGTGGGCATGATGGTTTCGAAGGGGTTTTCTACAGGAGTGTGTAGCTAGTTATTCAGGCGGACTTCTGTCTGGCCATTCAATCTTTCTTATCTAGCGAAGATCTTCCAACAGGGTGGACATCCACCAACTTGATCCTTATCCCCAAATGCAACCAACCTAGCTCTTCTGCGGATTTTCGACCGATCAGCCTGTGTAATTTCACTAACAAGTTCATTTCTAAGGTTCTAACCTCTCGACTAGACCCGTTTCTTGAGCATCTTATTTCTTCTTCTCAGGCTAGGTTTTTAAAAGGACGTTTGTTCACTAATAACGTCTTTTTAGCCCAGGAGCTGATTTCACAGATCGATAAGAAGTTTCGAGGCTCCAATGTGGACGTTAAGCTAGATATGGATAAGGCTTATGACTGCATGTCGTGGTTCTTCTCCATCAAGGTTCTAAGGGCTTTAAGTTTCCCGGAACCCATGATCGATGTAGATTGGAAGCTTATCTCCAGCTACTAGTTCTCCGTTCTCATCAACGGATCGACCAGCAGTTTTTTCAGGTCCGGGAGAGATCTTTAATGGGGAGAAACCCTCTCCCCTTCTCTGTTCGGCCTTGTTGCTGAGGCTTTCATTTGAGGCTTGCACTGTATAATGATAGATCGGTAGAATCATAGGTTCGACATCCTTCGAGGTTGTCCTCTTATCTACGCCTTGTCTTTCGCTGACGACATCATCATTTTTACTAATGGTAGTCGTCGGTCTATTCATGGCCTCTTGGGTTTTATTCGGCAGTCTGACAATTGCTCGAGGTAACTCGTTAACTCTTCTTAAAGCTACTTCGTGCCCGCGAAAGACCTGTCTATTGCTAGATCTTCCTGGATTGAGACATCTACATGCTTCAAGGCGGCCTCGCTTATGCTTCTTTACCTCGGTATTGTACTATATCTAGGCAGGAAGGTCAACTCCATATTCGATCACCTAAATGACAAAATCAGCGGAAAGATCCTTCGGTGGAATGCTACCCTCCTCTCTTAGGACGGCAGACTGGTTCTCATTACATATGTCTTAGACTCTATGGGATCTCATATCTTTGCTTCTATGACTCCCACTGCTTCCTTCTTCCGCTCTTACCGTTCCTTGTCTTCTTCCTTTTTCTAGGGATCCAAGGATAACGCTTCTCGCCACCACTGGATCTTTTGGAACACCATTTGTCATCCCAAAAGTGAGGGAGGCCTTGGCCTTCGTAACCCTCAGGACATATGTGTGACGTTTGCTTGCAAGCTTTGGGCTAAGTTTGGAGCAAACAACTCCCTCTGGACGACATTCCTCCATGCCAAGTACTGAAGGCTGGTAGGTACGAATTATGCCGATGTCCCATCCTACACTAGTGAGACGTGGAAACATATGCAATCCATGAGGGCCTTAACAGATGCTCATGGGGTTGTACCTATTGGGACGGTTGTCCCTTCCCGCTTAAGGCGGAGTGGAATTCTGTGAGGACACCTAGTCCACGTCTCCACCTTTTCTCTTTCGTTTGGAATGTCTGTATTCCCCCGAAGGTCTCTCTATTTATGTGGAAAGCCTTATATAATGGTTAACCAATAGATTAGAAACTTCAGAGAATAGGCAACCCTTTCGCATCTTGGTGCAGGTGTTGTAGTGCTAGATGCGCCGAATCCTCTTTTCATTTGTTATTCTCTGGGACTTTTGTTAGGGCTATCTGGAATTATTTCGAGAAACTGATGGATTGCCGAGGTAATGCCACATCGATTGAAGATTCACTAAGATTTTGGTGGTGCGATATCTTAGGTAAGCCTCCTTTGTCTGATTCCTTGTCTGGTCTGCTGGCACAGCTGGTGCTTGTGGAATAAGGCAGCATTTGATGAAGTGGCTATGGACCCTCCTACCATTATCTGAAATGTTAGGAATGATGTCTTCTTATCATTTCGGGATAGGCCTTTCAGGGGCGTATTTGGATCCTGTTCAAGGAGGTTGGTTGTTACCCTTGATGTTTCATCAGAATCGGCCACCCTTAGGGCAGGTATTGGTTGATTTCTTACTTTAATGTTTCTTGTATACGGCTGTTATTATCACCTGATCACTCTTCCCCCACTTAAACACCCCACCTCCGTTAAGGTCACTCACCAAGGGAATGCCTTAACTTTGGTGGAGCGCTATAGGTAAAAGATACAAATAATTTGCAAGACAGACATATAAGCAGCGGAAAAACTAAATTTATCTCATAAGCTTGTGGTTCAATTAAAACATACAACAGCTGTCTTAAACCAACTTCCATAGCATTACAACAAAATTTCTGTCTTGATTAAAACATAAAGAAGCATAAAACAACAATAAAGTAGCATAAATCCCTATTAAGAGTGTATCCAAAGCCATAGCCCAAGAAGAGAAAGTCCAAGCAATACATCTACTCTCTTCAAGCTAGAATTGGTCTGAACTAAGCTGAAGTGTTCCCTCCCTGCGGACCTGGGGGGAACAGAAGAAAAGAAGACGAAAAAAAATGGGTCAGACATAAGTCTGTTAAGTCCAGTGATTATTCAGCATGTAAACAGGTAAGAGGATCATGACATGAATAAACTGGACGTAGGACAGTAACATAGAAATAAGGTAACATAAGGTAAGGCAAGATAAAACAAGGCAAGCCATACTATCACACTCGTTTCCATTTCTCTGCACCTACTAACTGTTTCAATCATCATCATGTGTTCAAACAAAGTGATCCCTTTATCGATCGACTCCTACCCGCATGCATTTACTACTTGTGTCATATGGCCCCGCTCGATTGTAGATACCTATGCTGGTCCCACCATTGGGTGTATCAAATCCTATGGTGGCAACCCGACACAATTCAAGATGCACAGTGTATGACTACTGATGCCCAGTTCCTGCTTTTTCCACTCCGGAGTACATGCACGATCATACTCTGTCGGAACCTACACTGACGCACCATCCACCTTTGTTTTGACCGCTTATAATCAGCCCAGTAAATGTGCCCCACCGGCCTAGTTCAGGGTATCATGATACATCTATTTGGGTTACTGCTGAAATGGGTCCCTGTTACTAGGGTTTCCTAATCAACATGTTAAAATGGTTAAGTGTTCTCAAATTAACCTAACCCCGCCCATCAGTTTAGTTAACATGTTGTATTGGTTAAGTGTTGCCTTAATTAACTTAACCCTACCATTCATGTCTTAGCTTTAATTCATTCATTAAAGCACCAACCACTCACATTAGAATGGTATTGTTGCAGTCGCTGGATGTGCCGGTCGGTTCCGGGCAGTCTTACACCGCAACTCAGTCTAACCTCAGGTTCTTTTGGGATTAATACGCTAACCTCTCACATTAGATCTATATTGTTATGGTTGCTGGATGTGCCGGAGGGTCCCGGGCAGTCTTACACCGTAACTCAATCTAACCTTGGGTTAGGCTTATTCGTCTTTTGCTTAATTTACATATTTACCCTTTTTGGTTTTTTAGGTAAATTATCCACAAATTTGTTGTCAATCAAGTCAAGCTCCATTTATCCCCTAATTCTTGTTCATAATTTTTAGGTATATAACTTATACCATTTCATGCTACCAAACTATGCCAATAATATGTAAATTAATAATTTTCCCAACGTTACCCCCGTTATACGTTCGCATAAATCACATAGAATGTTAGGCCTCGCAATTTAGCCTAACTCATAAACAAAAGGGAAAAGGAAGGAACATGTAACATTCCAACAAGCATAATATGGAACCAACTAAACATATGTCATATGAATTTGGCATACAACAATATACATTTAATTATGAACTTGCAATTTAGATCCACTCAACATAAATCATAAGCATATAAGTAGGAGTTTACATAGAACTACACAAACTTAATTAGGCATGTAGATGTGAACTTGCATTTGGGTTGAATCAAGTTAACATAGATCTAAAATATGAGAACGTAGATCTAAACATATGGCATACATGAACATGGCTTTACTATGAATTTGCATAAACATAAAATAGCAGAACACATGATAGGTTTCATTGCCATATTGATATACAATATGATAGTTTCATCACCAAATTACATTCAACATGATAGGTTCATCATACAACATGATAGGTATCATAGACTTAAGTAACTCAAGTTTTACAAAAGGATAGGCACGAATTTACATTAGGAGTTGTTCTAAATCCAGCTATCAAAGTCATGATTCTATTATACATTTAGATCTAAATGATAACTAGACTTACAAACAAAAGAACAGTCTTGTTTTTTGGGATCTATATTCTGAAACTGAATAACTATCCCTTGAAGTAGACTATCGATTCTCTAATTTAGATTTGATTTGTAGCTTCTAACTTGCTTTCTAGTTGGAGAAGAATGGTGGCTACTCTAATTTGACCATGGACAGCATGACGGCTCTTGGAATGAATTTGTATGGTTTAGGGTTGGTTGTTTATATAAAAGTTTGAACTAATATAAGCCGTTATATCAACCTAGGAGAAATCAGAACCATCCAGGCCAATTAGAGTAATCCAGAAACAGCCACCTATGTCCTTGTGACTCAACAATAGGTCACAAATCGTCACTGTTCGGATCAGAATGCAGGAGTTGACCCCTACGGGGGAGGGGGTGTCGACACCTATGTCGACTCCCCTTGGGGGGTCGACCCCTGAGCGGGAATTTTCCCGCTCAGCCTATTCTGCTTGAATTTCGAATTTTGAACTTGCTTTGGGATATTTAATTATTTATATTTAATTTCTTATTTAACATGAAATCCTTTGGACTCCATAATTTCTTCATACGGAGTCCGATTCACGCAAACTCAAACTCTTTCTCAAGCAGAATTTCGAGACGAACGCAATGGCGTAACCGTTTCCCTTAATTCTCTCTTTTAAAATTAAGTATTCTTTAATTTGTTACCTTAATAAACACAGAAATTTTAGGGCGTTACATTCTCCCCTCCTTAAAGGGTTTCATCCCCGAAATCTTCAAGTCAAGAAGAATGTATATCCTACCATCCAATCGTCCATCTACTCATCCATTAAAAACAGGCGTCCGTTGTCCTTAAAATGGCTTCTAATGCTTTCATGATCATATGAATAGTGTGTGTACATGTCCTTATCCAATGAAAAATCAGGCGGTCTACTGATTCAGTTGACCTCCTTAATGCAAATTATGTCCGTGCCATGAGTCCATTATGTATGCAATTATCCCTAATCACACTTTCTACAAGAGTGCACAATCATTCATACAAATGCAACGTCCATATGATAACACATCAAGTTCAATCCATATACAAATACATATATGCATATGCAATATGAAAGTGACTAAGCCAATCTAACACCTAATGTGTGTGCATGCATCCACGAGCAACCATTAGCAACCACTTGCAACCATCAATCATAACATATTTCAAATACATGATTACATCCATTGGTTTATACCTAAGGATAAAGAATAAGACCGAGGAGATATACTTAAAAGGTAGATACAAGCATGCATAAACTTAAGGAAAAAGAGATCAAGGACGTACCCTCAGAAAGAAAAGGGTAGATTGCGCGTATTTTGTCCTCAGTTTCCCAAGTCGTGCCTTCCTCAGCGTCACTCCACTGAACTTTAACAAGCTTGACTTCACGGTTGCGTAGCCTTTTGACTTCTGTACCCAAGATACGAGTTGTAACTCTTCTCATAGTCGCTTCTCGTTCCACTTATACTTCCTCTAATATGCTTGGATCCACAACTTCCGCAGACTCATGTAAACACTTCTGTAGTTGAGAAACATGAAAAACATTATGAACTCTAGTCAGTCTTTCGGGCAGCTCTACTTTGTAAGCCATCTTCCCAGTCCTTTCAATGATAGGAAATGGTCCTACAAATCTTGGTGCCAACTTTCGTACGGACCCAAAACGAATGACATTCCTCAAAGGAGATACTTTAAGGAACACCCTATCTTCAACCTCAAACTCAAGGTCGGTCCTTCTTTTGTCTGCGTAGGACTTCTGCCTATCTTGGGCAGTCTTCATTCAAATCTACTTATCAAGTCTACTTTCTCTGAAGTTTCTCTAATCATGTCTGGCCCAAGTACGAGCTTGTCTGTAGACTCCCACCAACAAGTTGGTGATCGGCATGGTCTTCCATATAAAGCTTCGAAGGGTGCCATGCCTATGGTGGCTTGGTAGTTATTGTTGTAGGAAAACTCCACCAAAGGAAGATGATCCTCCCATGTCCCTCCAAAATCAATAAAGCACAGTCTCAAGAGATCTTCTAGTACTCTGTTCACACTTTCCGTCTGACCATCGGTTTGAGGGTGATAGGCAGTGCTTATGCATAGCTGTGTGCCTACAGCCTCTTGCAAACTTCTCCAAAACTTGCTTGTAAAGATAGGATCTCTATCACTCACTATACAGGAGGGTATCCCATGGAGTCGAACTATCTCTTTAAGATAAATAGATGTTAGAGACGAGGCAGTCCTTCTACTCTTAACAGGTATAAAGTGAGCGCTTTTAGTGAGCCTGTCCACTATTACCCAAATACTGGTATTGCCCCTTCTTGACCTAGGAAACCCATCAACAAAGTCCATCGAAATGCTATCCCATTTCCACTATGGGACCTCTAGAGGATGAAGCAAACCACCAGGAATCTTCTGCTCTGCCTTGACTTGCTAGCATATCATGCACTTGGAAACGAATTTGGCTACATCCCTCTTCATGCCATTCCAAAAGAAAAACCCTTTTCATGTCTTTATACATCTTGTCTCCACCTGGGTGTATGGTCAATTTAAAATGGTGTGCTTCTTCGAGAACCATCTTCACCAAATCCCTTGATTGTGGGACGCATAGTCTTCCATCCTGCCTCAGCCAACCCTTATCATCGACGGAGTATCTATTGGGGTGACTAGAAGTCTCACCCCTAATTAGCTTATTCATTATCTCAACTAGCTGAGGGTATTCACGTTGCGCGGTTCCTATTGAGTCCAAAAGAGTAGGCCGCACTTCTAGCGATGCTAACAAACCAGGTACAGTTTCAGAGGAGGGTCTAAAGTCAAAGTTTGCTATGTACTCCAAACTTTGCCTTTCTACAAAGAGAAGACTTAAGGTCAGCTTCTTTCTACTTAAGGCGTCTGCAACCACATTGCCCTTGCCAGGGGTATAGGAAATCTCAAAATCATATAAGGCAAGGAACTCCAACCACCTTTGTTGTCTTAAGTTAAGATCTTTCTGTGAGAGAAGGTACTTTAATGATTTATGGTCAGTAAACAGTTCAAACCTTTCTCCTAGTAGGTAATGACGCCATGACTTTAGAGCAAAAACAATGGCAGCTAGCTCCAAGTCATGAGTTGGGTAGTTCTTCTCATGTACCCTCAACTGCCTTCCCCCATAACAAATTACCTTGCCTTCTTGCATCAAGACAGTGCCTAATCCTGTACCGCATGCGTCTGTGTATATGGTAAACATTTTGCTCCCATCAGGCAATGTCAGAACTGGAGTTGTTGTAAGAGCCCTTTTTAAACGTTGGAAAGCAACATCGCAATCCAAATCCCAAGAAAAAGTTAGGTTCTTCTTCGTCAATCTTGTGAGTGGGGCTGAGATTTTTGCAAAGTCTTTGATGAACTTTCGGTAAAAGCCCGCTAGCCCGAGAAAGCTTTGGACTTCTGTTGCATTCCATGGAACCTTCCAATCTTGCACTGCAACTACTTTTGCAGGGTCCACAGCTATCCCCTCTTTGGACACCACATGTCCAAGAAACCTTACTTCTTCTCTCCAGAAATGGCATTTGGAGAATTTGGCTTTCAGCTGATGTGCACGAAGAGTATCCATGACTTCCCTTAAATGTAAAGCATGCTCTTCTCATTCTTCGAGAAAATCAAGATGTCGTCCACGAAGACCACCACAAACTTATTAAGGAACTTCCTGAACACCTTGCTCATTAAGTCAACGAAATAAGCGGGAGAGTTTGTCAAGCCGAAAGGCATGACAAGCCATTCGAAGAAACCATCTGAAGTTCTGAACGTGGACTTATCAATGCTGTCTTCAGCCACTCTTAGCTGATGAAACCCGGTAGCCAGTTCTAGTTGGGAGAAAACCGATGCACCTACAAG
Organism: Allium sativum; assembly: GCA_030737875.1. Taxonomy (NCBI): domain Eukaryota; kingdom Viridiplantae; phylum Streptophyta; class Magnoliopsida; order Asparagales; family Amaryllidaceae; genus Allium; species Allium sativum. Next base: position 521,067,530 of record CM060924.1, on the reverse strand, counting down.
CTGATCAAAAAAGTCGTCTATTCTCGGAAGTGCGTGCCTATTCTTCTTGGTCAGCTTGTTTAGCTCCCTATAGTCAACGCATAGGCGAAGTGAACCATCCGCTTTGGTTGCGAATACTACTGCAGCACCCAATTCAGAAATACTCTGCCTTATGAACCCCTTTTCAAGTAGCTCTTTAATTTGTTTGCTGAGCTCTTTCCTCTCCCTTGGAGCCCTATGTCTAACGGGTAGAGCTACGGGTTTAGCATTATCAAGAAGGTATATATGGAAGTCTATCTCCCGCTTCAGAGGTAAGACCTTCACCCCTTCAAATACATCCGAGTATTCACGGACTACTCCAACAGACTGTAAATTCTCAACAGACGCATCAAGAGATTCTAGATAGCTAAGCATAAAAGAGTTCATGGGATTACAAGAGATTTCGAGAGTGTTACCGAAGCGAGTCATGAGTCTAACCACTCTCTTTTCACAATCAAGGATGGCACCATTACTGGATAACCAATCCATGCCTAGAATCAACCCATAGCCTGTGAAGCCCAAAACATAGGCATTACATCTAAACCCAACGCTTAGTATAGAAATTTCCAAATCCAAACAAATCATTGATAAATAAGCCGAACCCCCTGTTGGATTTGAAACAACCAAGGGATCCTCTACTATACTGGTGTCTAGGTGCAGAGATTCAACTAAAGCAGTAGATATAAAAGAGTGCGATGCGCCAGAATCAAAGAGTGTACGAACAGGATGATCAAAAAGATAAACTAAACTCTCAACAGAAATATTTCTTCCTCGTTCTTGCGAAGGTGCTATGAGAGCGTGAACCTGCCCTCCAGAAGTAGATCCAGTCCTCTGCCCTTGCCCTTGCTTTCTTGGGCAGTCCTTAGCCATGTGTCATGTCTCGCCGCACTGAAAACAACCACCCATCTTCCTCTTCTTCTTTCTGCAGTCCTTAATCAGATGTCCAGGAATGCCACAAAAATTACACTTCCTCTTGTCATGGGGTTTGTTGTTCTTCCCGCCCTTCTTGGAATCCGTATTCTTGTTCTGTTATCCTTCCACTTTCTTATCTTGAGGTACTTCCACCTTTGCCTCTTTCTTGCAATACTTGTCTTCCTCCTGTAACAATGCCATGTCCACCAGTCTCTCATAAGTCGCACCCATAAGTATATGGGACATATCTAGGCTGTGTATTGGCTCATCCAACCCTTTAACAAAACAGAGAGCCTTCTTATGTAGAGTGTTCACTAACTCCAGTCCGAATCTAGCCAGCTGGTTGAATTGGTTGACGTACTCATTGACCGACATACTTCCCTGTTTGAGAGCTAAGAACTTATACATCTGTAGGCTTCGTTCAGCTTGTGAGAGGAATTTCATTTTAAACCTCATTCTGAAATCCATCGAAGTTTCAATTGGTCTCTTAGCATTAGTAACTTCCAAGCAATAAGAGACTTCGTCTTTGAGCAACCATACGGCCAACTGCATCTTCAGCCTATCGTCCACGTCGAAAATAACAAACAAATCCTCAGTTTCTTGGAGATAGTTTCTTGCTTCTACAAATGACTCAGTCCCATTAAAGTTTCTTCCACCCTTGGCTTGAAAGTCTCTACATATCTTCAAGAAAGCATTTTCACATGGAGGAGGAGGAAGAACGGCTGCAGCTGGAGGAGGATGAGGAACGTTTGCTAGGCCTGCATCATTAGCCCAAGCCTCTAGGTACCTTCTGAACCAGCCAGGTACCGGTACGCCCTCTGGAAGGTTATGATACCTAGACATGCTGAAACGAAAAGGAAAAGATTCAAAACAAAGGATAGAAAGATATTGCATATGGATTTGGGGATTATGCCTTTTAAAATAAAAACAACACTTTTTCTTGAAAAATGCTTCTTTAAACTTCATTTTGAAAATTAGTTTTCAAAAAAATTTGTCTGATCTGGTAAACCTTTGCTCTGATACCAAGTGAAACACCCCACCTCCGTTAAGGTCACTCACAAAGCGAATGCCTTAACTTTGGTGGAGCGCTATAGGCAAAAGATACAGATAATTTACAAGACAGACATATAAGCAGCGGAAAAACTAAATTTATTTCATAAGCGCGTGGTTCAGTTAAAACATTACAACAACTGTCTTAAACCAACTTCCAAAGCATTACAGCAAAATCTCTATCTTGATTAAAACATGACGAAGCATAAAACAACAATAAAGTAACATAAATCCCCATTAAGAGTGTATCCAAAGCCATAGAACAAGAAGAGAAAGTCCAAGATATACATCTACTTTCTTCAAGTTGGAATTGGTCTGAACTAAGTTGAAGTGTTCCCTCCCTACGGACCTAGGGGGAACGGGAAAAAAGAAGACGAAAGAAAAATGGGTCAGACATAAGTCTGGTAAGTCCAGTGATTATTCAGCATGTAAACAGGTAAGACGATCATGACATGAATAAACTAGACGTAGGATAGTAACATAGAAATAAGGTAACATAAGGTAAGGCAAGATAAACTAATCATACTATCCCTCTCCTTTCCATTTCTCTGCACCTACTGACTGTTTCAATCATCATCATGTATTCAAACAAAGTGATCCCTTTATCGATCGACTCCTACTCGTATGCATTTACTACTTGTGTCATACGGCCTCGCTCGATTGTAGATACATGTGCTAGTCCCACCGTTGAGTGTATCAAATCCTATGGTGGCAAGCCGACACAATTCAAGATGCATAGTGTATGACTAATGATGCCTAGTGCCTGCTTTTTCCACTCCGGAGTACGTGCACGCCCGTACTCCGTCGGAACCCACACTGACGCACCACCCATCGTTGTTTTGACCGCTTATAATCGGCCTAGTAATCGTGCCCCACACTGCCTAGTTCAGGGTATCATGATACATCTATGTGGGTTACTACTGAAATGGGTCCCCGTTACTAGGGTTTCCTAATCAACATGTTAAAATAGTTAAGTGTTCTCAAATTAACCTAACCCCACCCATCAGTTTAGTTAACATGTTGTATTGGTTAAGTGTTGCCTTAATTAATTTAACCCTACCATTCATGTCTTATCTTTAATTCATTCATTAAAGCACCAACCACTCACATTAGAATGGTATTGTTGCGGTCGCTGGATGTGCCGGTTGGTTCCGGGCAGTCTTACACCACAACTCAATTTAACATCGGGTTCTTTTGCGCTTAATGCACTAACCTCCCACATTAGATCTATATTTTTACAGTTGCTGGATGTGTCAGGGGGTTCCGGGCAGTCTTACACCGTAACTCAATCTAACATTAGGTTAGGCATATTCGTCTTTTGCTTAATTTACATATTTACCCTTTTTGGTTTTTTATGTAAATTATCCACAAATTTGTTGTCAATCAAGTCATGCCCCATTTATCCCCTAATTCATGTTCATAATTTTTAGGTATACAACTTATACATTTCATGCTACCAAACTATGCCAATAATATGTAAATTAATAATTTTCCCAATGTTACCCCCATTATACGTTCGCATAAATCACGTAGAATGTTAGGCTTGGCAATTTAGCCTAACTCATAAATAAAAGGGAAAAGGAAAGAACATGTAACACTCCAACAAGCATAATATGGATCCAACTAAACATATGTCATATGAATTTGGCATAGAACAATCACTCAACATGAATCATAAGCATATAAATAGGATTTTACATAGAACTATGCAAACTTAATTAGGCATGTAGATGTGAACTTGCATTTGGGTTGAATCAAGTTAACACAGATCTAATATATGAGAACGTAGATCTAAACATATGGCATACATGAACATGGCTTAACTATGAATTTGCATAAACATAACATAGCAGAATACATGATAGGTTTCATTGCCATATTAATATACAATATGATAGTTTCATCACCAAATTACATTCAACATGACAGGTTCATCATACAACATGGTAGGTATCATAGACTTAAGCAATTCAAGTTTTACAAAAGGATAGGCACTAATTTACATTAGGAGTTGTTCTAAATCCAGCTATCATAGTCATGACTCTATTAGCATTTAGATCTAAATGATAATTAGACTTACAAACAAAAGAACAGTCTTGTTTTCTGGGATCTGTATTCTAAAACTGAATAGCTATCCCTTGAAGTAGACTATCGATTCTCTAATTTAGATTTGATTCGTAGCTTCTAAATTGATTTCTAGTTGGAGAAGAATGGCGGCTACTCTAATTTGACCATGGACAGCATGACGGCTCTTGGAATGAATTTGTGTGGTTTAGGGTTGGTTGTTTATATAGAAGTTTAAACTAATGTAAGCAGTTAGATCAACTTAGGAGAAATCAGAACCATCCAGGCCAATTAGAGTTATCCAGAAACAACCACCTATCTCCTAGTGACTCAGCAACAGGTCACAAATCGTCACTGTTTGGATCAGAATGCAGGAGTCGACTCCTACAGGGGGGGCTCGACACCTATGTTAACTCCCCTATAGGGGGGTCGACACCTATGTCGACTCTCCCTAGTTGGTCGAGCCCTGAGCGGGAATTTTCCCGCTTAGCCTATTCTGCTTGAATTTTGAATTTTGAACTTGGTTTGGGATATTTAATTATATATATATTTATATTAAATTTCTGATTTACCATGAAATCTTCTGGACTCCATAACTTCTTCATACGGAGTCCGATTTACGCAAACTCGGACTCTATCTCAAGCAGAATTTCGAGACGAACGCAATGCCATAACCCGTTTCCCTTAATTTTCACTTTTAAAATTAAGTATTCTTTAATTCGTTGCCTTAATAAACACAGAAATTTTAGGGTGTTACACCCACCCCCCTTTGGATCTTATGTCGTTTGCTAGTTGTGCAAATCCTGGCTTTTAGGTTGCTGGTTTTGGTATGCTTGTTGCTGGATGGTGGTTTCATTTCTTCATCCATGGTGGATTTACTGGAGTAGGTAATTTAGGAGTTTTTTTTTTGCTTTTCTCTCGCTATGCTAGCCACCTCGGATTTGAGGGAGCATTTGGAGAAAGTGGACTCAGAGGTTCAGGGTCGTCAGTTTGGCTTTCCCAGTAGTTATTCTTAAAGGGCTTGTATGTTGCTAGAGCCCTTTAAACGTTTCGTGTGGAGCCAGGAGCTTTCATCGACAATCTTGGTTGTTATGTTCGTCTGTTGAGGCTCCCTCTGCCTTGTCTGGTGCACTGCTAGTGCTAGGTAGTAGTTTGTTTGTTTTTCATGTTTTTTGTCATGTTTCTATTGTTCTTGTGTGTGCAAAACTTTTGCATTATGTGGAAACCATTTTTGTGAGCCGTTGGAGGATGGCTAGATTCTCCCTTTTGTTATATTATATTCTGCTTTCTGCTAAAGAAAACTATATGCATTGGGAATCAACCGGGAATTTTTGATAAATTAAATGCTTGTTTAATTTAACTGAAATGAGCGGTTTTAACAACGAATCAAATTAAGGTGAGTATAACTGCAACACCTCGTAATTCTGTAACATTAAGCTTCACAAATTAAAGTATAGTTAATTTTTAGAAGAATAATTAAGGGAAACGGGTTACGCCATTGTGTTCGTCTCGGAATTCTGCTTGAGATAGAGTCCGAGTTTGCGTAAATCGGACTCTGTATGATGAAGTTATGGCCTTCATAATTTTCAGAAATTCAAAATAAATAAAACAGATTCAAAATTCAAAATCAGAAGAAGAAGAAGAGGGCTGGGCGGGAAATTTCCCGCCCAAGGATTAGGTCGACTAGGGGGTCGACCCTAGTGTTGACCTCCCCTATACAGGTCGACCTTAGTATCATCCTGGGAGTCGACATCCTCCCCCCCTCGGGCAGATCTGAAAAACCAACGATTTGTGACTCCCTGCTAAGTCATTAGGGCTGAGTTGGCTGTTCTGGATGACTCTATCTTATCTTAATGGTCTTGATTGATTCTGAGATGTTCTGACGGCTCCTAGTCAATCATATCTCTATAAAAGCAACCTAATGCCTCAACCCTAAATCATATTAAAAATCAAACCAAAAGGCATCATGCTGCCATTAGACAACCTAGAGTAGCCGCCACTTGAAGCTAACAAAGAGACGAACCAAGCTAAATCAAAACTAAATTAAAAGAACGACTAATCTACATCAAAGGAAAGCTGTTCAACTTCAGAAAATAGATTTTAGAAAAACAAGACTTGCCTATATTTTGTAAGTACAGTTATATTTCCGATTTAAACATTAATTGGAAGTCATTCCTTGTAAGAAACTGATATTAGAACGGTGCCTATTAGTTTATCTATGTGGATTCATGTTTATTCATGTGATTTTTCTATGTTATATTCTTGTGTTGAAACTACTAGATGATACTTATATATATTTACATGAAATTATCATGTTTTGTAATTTTCCTATGTCATATTCTTGTGATGAAACTAATTGGGATTGATGTTCTCATGTAGTATGTTTATGGTTTTTGTATGTTTACATGAAGCCATCATGTTTGTTGATTTTCCTAAGTTATGCCATATGCAAGTTCATGAGGCTAAGCTATGTTCACATACTCCTATATGTCTAAATTCACATGACTTTATGATTAGATCTATATATATGTTAATTTAAACATGTTTATGTGATAGATCTAAGTTAGATCCATATATGTTAATTTAAACATGTTTATAGATTAGATCCAAGTTAGATCTATATATGTTAATTTAATGTAAGTTACATATTTTTATGTTAGATCCAATTTAGATCTACATATGTTCATGGGTATGCAATCTAGATCTATATATGTTCATGAGTATGTAATTTGGATCTATGCTAGTTCTCGCTATGGTGATTAGTAGATCTAATTTATTCACACTTACATGCCACGTCAAGTTCATACATATACTTATATGTCAAGATGATGTTTATATTTTATGCAAGTTGTATGACATGATTCCACAAAATTTATAAGAACCTATCATGTTGTGAATTAATCTATCATGGTTAGAAACTGGGTGATTCCCTTATGCTATGTTGCACACAAGTTTTTAGGCTAAATAATGTTCGTACAACCTTATATATTTAGATCTACAACCTTACATGTTTAGATCTATGTTAAGTAGATCCAATCCCATGCAAGTTCATCCTTACATTCCCAAGTTTTGGTTGTGTAGATCTGTGTAAAGTTCACATGCTTATGATTCATGCAAGTTTATTATCATATGTCAAATTTATATGTCGCATTTTTTTATGCTGTTGAAATATTACATGCTCTATGCTTTTCCCATTTTTATGATCTAGGCTAAATATCGAGCCTAACACTATATGTAATTTTGCGAACGTACAACGGGGGCAACGTTGGGGAAAACATGAAAGTAAATGTAATTGGCATGTTATCACATAAGCATGTAAATGAATAGTGGCATGAATTGGTATAATTTATATACCATTAGGCTTGGACATAATTAAATATGTGACTTGAAAACTTAAAGAAAAATTTACATATATACTTGACATAAATGACAAATATGTAAATTTAGTAAAAGACGAATATGCCTAACCCGAGGTTAGGCTGAGTTATGGTGTAAAACTGCCCGGAACCGACCGGCACATCCAGTGACCACAACAATACCTGTCTAATGTGGGTGGTTGTGCATCAAGCCGAGAAAGACCCGAGGTTAGACTGATTTGTGGTGTAAAACTGCCCGGAACCGACTGGCACATCCAGTAACCACAACAATATTTGTCTAATGTGAGTGGTTGGTGCTTTAATTAATTAATTAAAGCTCATGAACAATCAATCTAGAATATTAAGGTTGAGTAATTAAGGAAACACTTAACGAACTTAACATGTTATCAAGACAAGATTTGTGGGGGTTAAGTAACTAAAGTAACAGTTGACCATCATAACATGTTAACTAGACAAGTGGGTAAGGTTAAGTAAATGTTTAACCATTATAACATGTTAACTAGACTAGAAGGTGGGGTTAAGTAAATTTAGAACACTTAACCGATCTAACATGTTAACCAAACCAGAAGATGGGGTTAAGTGCACTTAGAACACTTAACCATTATAGCATGAATAGGGTTAATTTAATGAGAAACACTTAACAAATATAACCTGATAAATGAGCAAGGTTAAAGTAAGGTTAAAGAACACTTAAACAATTTAACTTGATATATGGGTGGGTTAAGTCAATGTGAACCGCTAGTTAACACTTAACCAATTTGACTTGATATACGGGTGGGTTTAGTCAACGTAAACTGCTGGATAACACTTAACCGATTCAACATGACAAGTGAATGGATTAAGTTAACTTAAATTAACTGATGACACTTAACCAATCCGACAAGACGAGAAAAAGAACTAAGTAGTAAACCTTAGTTAAGAGGACTAAGTTGTAAACCTTAGTTAAAAAAACAACGATTCAGGAAACTAAGTAGTAAACCTTAGTTAAGAGAATTAAGTAGTAAACCTTAGTCAAGAAAGCCACGTAGAACACGAGAAGGAGAGAACGTATGTCTGATCAGGAAGAAGGCTCCAATGGTCTGGGTTACGAAGCACGCCGCTTCGAGGGGACGTGAGGGTACTCTTGGTATCCCTCTGTGAGGTTGCATATGATACTCTTGGGCTCAAAGAGGTTAAGGTATGCGTTAGAAGAACCAAGAGTATGCCTGTGTTGCAATAATAAGGCAACCTAAAGACTAGGATGGACCAGCGTGATACAGTAAGACCAGTTTTTGCCCTGTGATAGCAACTTGTCGTCTACCTACCATCTTAAGTCAATCGAGTACGTAAAGCGGAAAGGCGGAGAACTCCAATAGACCATATACTTGCTATCTAGTTATGGGTGAGGTTTGGCCAATAGGTTTGTGGGGGCATAGAGGGCCTGCGTATAGTTCTCATTCTTGTTTTTCATGGGTGCCTTTCATTTGTTAGTTGAGGGAGGGGTCTAGTGGGACCATAGCCACTGTAAAAGCGGACCTTTGCATTGCAATCGACAGATATCTGAAAGCTCCCGACCGAGTTCCGTGTTTCTTGATTAGCCCTACCACGGGACTCGGGTCGCACATATAGAGGACATGTGCATCTAGACATCGATAACGATTCACGACACATATATGGGGAAAGTCTAGGAACATATACCGCTCTGGGTAGTGTGTCGTAGGCTAGGGGGCATCGTTCGATAGGTAGCATAATCCCTAGTTGGACCTCGGTCGCGTAAACCCTGAACCCGAGAAGCATTCAATAGGTAGTATAAACCCCTGTGGCCCTGGGTAGCGTAAACCCTGGTTGAATCTATGAAGCGTTCGATAAGTAAACACTAGTTGGATCTAGCTAACACTCGATGGATATGGTACTGCATACACAATAAAAAGGGGATCATTTTATCATGAACACATGATGCTAGTTGAAACAGTCCTTAGTGGGTGCAGAGAAATAGAAGTGGATGCGATAGCCAATTCTGTTAATCCTACCTTGTTTTGTTTTAGGATTATCTTATCACTATGGTATGGTTCTAAGTTCAGTTTGTTCATGCCATGGTCCTTTTCTTGTTTACATGCTGAAGTATAACTGGACTTACTAGACTTATGTTTGACCTAGGTTGTTTTCGCCCCTTTTCTTATGTTTCCCCCTACCCCCTAGGTAGCCAGGGAGGGAATGGCTCAGCTCATTTTGGACCATTACTCTTTCCGAGCTTGAAGATTCTTTGACGCATTGCTTTGAACTCCATTTTCTACTGCTATGGATGGCTCATGCTTTATTGGGGAATATCATTGTCAGTTTATGCTTCTTTATTTTAAACAAGACAGATGCTTTGTTGTAATAACTATTGGCGTTGTAAAACAATCTTTGTACAAGCTATTTTTAATCAATAAAGGTTATTTATTTTCCGCTGCTTTATTTGTCTGTCTTGTAATTTTTCTGCATCTTGTACCAAAAATACTCCACCGAAGTTAAGGCACTCCCTTTGTGAGTGACCTTAACGGAGGTGGGGTGTTACACTTGGTATCAGAGCTGAAGGTTACTGGATCAGATAAAAGATTTGAAAAATTATTTTCAAAATGGTTTTAAAAGAATCATTTTCAAAAGAAAAGTTTTGTTTTAAAGGCATATTCCCCAAAGCCATATGCACTATCTTTTGACCCTCTGCTTGAATCCTTGTTTCCTTCTTTCTTGAGTCTCCGGGGCTCCTGGCTTTCTGGGAGGTAACCTCATCGCGGCATGGTTCCGTAGGCTTGATGAGACTACGACACCTATCAAAGGGCGAAGTAATGTCCAACTTCCATCTATAGCCATAGTATTTTCGCCTACAGCCAATTTTCTTTCAAGTTTAATGTGGTTTTCGGTGCGATAGAGGCAGCTTTTGAGAGACCTGTCAACATATTACACAAAGATGGTAAAGTTGAGAATGAGGGAGTTTAGCTAAGGGGTACAACCCCAGGGATGAGAAAACTCATGAATATGGACTTGGTTCACACAGGAGGAAAGAATAGTAAAACCTAAGACAAGAGGAAGTATCTTTATTATGGTATTACGGGTCGTATAATTAAGGACAAGGGCAAGAACGAAGGATAGGATTTTCAAGGGGACAAGTTCACGCTCTTACAGCACCACCGCAAGAACGAGATAGAAATATTTCTGTCGAAAGTTTAGTCTATCTTTTTGATCATCCTGTTCGTACACTATTTGATTCTGGCGCATCGCACTCATTTGTATATGCTGCTTTAGTTGAATCTCTGCACCTAGACACGAGTATAGTAGAAGATCCCATTAGTGTCTCAAATCCAATTTGTGGTTTGGCTCATTTATCTTTGGAAAGGATTTGAGAATAACCATATTAAGTATTGAGTATTAAGTTTAATTGTAGTGCTTATGGGTTGATTCTAGGCATGGAATGGTTAACTAGTAATCATGAAAAGAGAGTAGTTAGACTTATGACTTGCCCCGGTAATACTCTCGAAATATCTTGCAATGATTTGAATATTGTTTGGCTCAACTACCTAGAATCTCTTGACACATTCATCGATGATTTGAAACCTATTCGCGTGGACCATGAGTTTAATGACACCTTTGATGAAGTTCGGGGTTTACCCTCGAGGTGTGAAATAGACTTTGCAAGACGAAAGCTCGAGGAAGGCAATCCTTGAAGAAGCGTTTACATGATACCGCGGAAGTAGTGGAATCGAACATGCTTATGGAAGTGGAAGTAGAGCAAGATGCCACGATTAGATGAGCTCCTACATGCATCCTTGGATCGGGGGTCAAGAAGTTACACAACTGTGAAGTCAAGCTAGTTAAAGTTCAATGGAGTGACATCGAAGAGGACACAACTTGGGGGACTGAGGACAAGATACGCGCAGCCTACCCTTATCTTTTTGAGGGAATACCCTTGATTCCTCCTTTTCTACTAAGTCTATATTAGTCTTTATCTTTTAAGGTATATCCTCCAAGTCATACTTCGATCCTTAGGTAGAAGCCAATGGATGTAAACATGTGTTTGAAACATGTTATGATTGATCATTGCAAATGGTTACTAGTGGTTGATAGTGGATGCATATGCACACATTAGGCACTAGATCAGCTCAGTCACTTTCATATTGCATTTTCATATATGTATTTGTTTACGGATTGAACTTGATGTGTTATCCTGTGGATGTTGCAATTGAGTGAATGACTGTGCACTCATATAGAAATAATATGTATCATGTAACACCCCGTGTATTCTATAACAGTGAAATTCACAAATTAAAGTATAACTAATTTCAAATCAAATAATTAAGGGAAACGGGATACGCCATTGCGTTCGTCTCGGAATTCTGCTTGAGATAGAGTCCGAGTTTGCGTAAAACGGACTCCGTATGAGGGAGATATGGCCTCCGGAAGTTTCAGAATTCAGTTTAAAATTCAAACAGACAAAAACAGCTCAGAAAACAAATTCAAATTTCAAAAATCGGGCCAGATTGGCCAGGGCGGGAATTTACCCGCCCAAGGCACCCAGGTCGACTGGGTAGTCGACCTGGGGCACCCAGGTTGACTGCCAAGTCGACACGGGGGTCAACTGGGGAGTCAACCTGGCCCCTGAGCCAGGTCGACCCCAGCCCCCCTGGCTGGCCTGGTCTGTGCTTGGCCGAATTTCTGAGCCTTGCCTTATCACTAGGGCTAGGTGTCAGCTCCTGATTGGTCTCTCCTTCAAACGAATGGCTAATATTAATCCAAGCTCCATCGACGGTCCTAATCAATTCACAAACTCAATAAAAAGGACCTAAGACTCCACCTAATTCATACAAATAAAAATTAGAATGAGACCGTCATGCTGCTGAGGAAAGACTAGAAATAGCCGTCAAAATTGAGAGATGATTAGGAGACAATTCAAAAGCTTAAAGCAACGACAACTAAATCAAAACAACGCCTACAACAAAGAATAGCATCTCCAAATTCAGAATTCAGAAACCTGAATTGAAGATTCGTCATATGTTGTAAGTAGAGTGTTATTCCGATGTGAATAAATAATTGTGTTTTGATTTGTGTAAAATGAGAAATAGAATTGTACTTAATTTGTGGTGGTAATAATTCATAATTGTATGTTGCTATGATTCTAATCGATTTGGGATGTTGTGGTATAACGATTGGATATTTGCAAGTATGTGATTCATGTTGAAAGTTAACAACTACATGTTTGTGGTAGTTTATTACAACACCTATTGGATAATTGCAAGTATATGATTCATTTGAAAGTAACGACTATATGTTTGTGGTAGTTTATTTGAGATTCATGCAAGTATATGTGTTAGATCAAAATTTGGACCTAACACCCAAATTGTTCTAATTCTTAAAGAATTATAACTGGAGAATGAAGAAAAAGCAGAAAACACATAGAATTTATAGTGGTTCGGCGTTAACGAGCCTACGTCCACTTTATATGTGATCGATTATACTTTGAATGCTAGTACAATCAATGATTTCTCTCAAACTCACTCTTACAATTGTGATTTCTCTCAGTAATCTAGTAATAAAACTGATAAGAAATAGTGGTATGACAGTAATGGCGGAATCAGTGCTCAATACTACCAAAAGATCCTGAAAAATGCCAAGCTCTGGGCTATTTATAGCTAATTTTGTTAGGCGGATCGCGGTCACACGTGGCACAGATCCCAAGAATTTCGGATCGGATCGCAGCTTGATGAAGAACTAGTCAAATTAGCCGTTGTGGACAGGTGTCGCGATCCCCTTAAATATCGGATCGAGCAAGGAGGAGGAATTGGTCAAAGTGACAGTTGGGGACATGTGTCGCTGGATCCGTGCATCTCGGATCGCTGAAGACTAGCTCGTTCTTGAACAGGTCGGAGGCTTCGCTATGCATCGGGGAATCAGATCGGTCTGTGTAGGGTAGTAGTGTAAGTACGGATCGAGTCGTGTAGAGGTAGTCGGATCGCTGATGTTATGGAGGCGATCCGATGGGGGGCGATCCGAGTGGGGCAACCTTCTGGCGCGATCCGATCCTTCGTGGACTTAAGGAATGCAGTTTCATACTTTCTTCTTGTGAGTGAACCTTGGTGGCTTGGTCAAAAAGCTAGCCAACATTTTGCCCCCTCGAAGTATGTTTTATCGATGATGGAACATGCTTCGAAACTATAGAAACGTCTTTCCATAAAGAGATGCAAATCAGTGGTAGCTTCTATTCGAAAGGCCATATCATTTACGGAAAGTTGTCCCATTGCTCGCTATAAATATTGGATAAATCTTTGATAGTTTCCCTGTTTGTTGGACAATTCTTTTCTGGGATCTTTTAGAGTCTTCATCATCGAATCTACTAGGTACATTTTTGAATTTTCTATGATCATTTCTGAATTTTCATTCCTGTTGGTCATTTATCGGTTCGGATCGCATGTGCGAGTCACGGTCCGTTGGCGAGTCGTTCGCCTTGTCCTTTGGTGAGCATTTGGGCCTCTTCACGGAATGAGACGGGCTTCTCTTCGAGACGTGGTGGGCTTTTGGTTCGCGGCCTGCCTATTTTCACGGATCGAATAAGACAAAAAGGGGGAGACTAACGGTCGCCCCTTAGCCTATATAAATCGATCCTCATCCTCATTCTTCTCCTCTTCTTTCTTCTTTCGCAGCCGCCGCCAGTTTTATTGAGAAAAAACCCTAACTTTGATTTCCCAATTCCCAACCGATTTCAAACTTTAAGAAGGTAATTTAAACAACTTTTCTTTAGTTTCTATCGTGATCGCACTGGTTTAGAGAGTGGAGACAGTGGAGTTTTATAGGATTTGGCGATAGTAAACGCGAATGTGCCTGGTTTGATTCCATGGATTTAAGGGTGAAGAGGAGAGTTGAGGAAGAAGAAGGAAGGGATGACCAGGTCGGTTCGTGGGCGAGGCCTGAGTTCGAAGCGATGGTGAGGCGAGGGGAGAGGGAACGGAACTGGAATGTTGATTTGGCTAGTGGGTCGGATCGCGGAAATGGCAAGGCTACAGTTCGTGGGGAACTAGGCGCGAGGGTCAGATCGTGGAGATACTGGAGCTTCGGATCGTGAAGAATGGGAGGCGATGCGGATCGCCAAGATACCATCGCGATCCGTTTGGATGAATTGGTGCGCTTCACGATTCGAAACCTTTCTATGAACTTGTACCTTTCCGCGTACCGAGTCCTTTACCACGATCCGACCATATGTCACGATCCGAACCTGCCCTGCGATCCGACTGACGAACAATCTGATGCACACGCTGACTGAATAATATGATGCAACTCTAACAAATCGATGGACAGTTAGGTTAGAGCCTTTGAGACGAACATTCCGGATTGAACAAATGCATAATCTACCAATCGAACAACGACCAATGTCTCGATGATTTTATTGACCTTTGTACTTTTCTTTAATGCACGCACAAGCACACACCGGCACTTGCACACACAGGGGGAATGGGAAGTTTTAATCTTATTTCTCATGTTTACTCGCCTAAACAGTAATGTCGGATAATCATTCCTCTTCAAGATCCGACACAGAAATGGATCCCGAGGTGCCTGAGCACCACAACCCCGAGGTCCCTCCAATTAACCCAGGGGACGAAGATTCTGGATCCGAATATGACGCAACGGAATCGGATCCATCTGAAAGTACTTCACTTGATGAAGAGTCTGAAGTAGACGGGCGAGTTCCCGACGAGATTCCTGGCGCACTTGGGATAGAGAAATTTACTGATTCTTTAGCTTCCAAACTCGATGACATAAAGCTTAAAAGAATTTGCCTGAGACATGGGATCCCCTGGGATGATGTGAGGACACCTGGTAGCGAAGATAGACCCCACTTAGCTCCGGAAGGGTATATGACAGTCAGCCGACTCATGTGCTGGGTAGGAGCTATTCCTCTGTTTCCTCCAATCGTCATTGAGACCTTAAAACGATTGGGTATCGCTCCGATGCAACTTCATCCTAACGCCTACGCGGCTTTATACACTCTGTATATCGCATACGCGGAAATTCTGCATACCGAGCTTACATTTAAAGATTTAAAATTCTTTTATCTTTTCAAGCATCGCTCCTCGGCAACCCCAAACTTCTCTTTCTTCGAATCGGTAGCAAATAGGAAGGTTATGTATGACGGATACAGCAATATAGGGGATCCCAAGGCTGATTGGTTCTATATAAAGAGACAGGCTGGGTGCTCAAGAAGATGGCTTAAATCAAGTAAACTTTAATCTTTTGTCTGAATAACTTGCTTAAGAAATCGAAGCATTAACATGCCCCCCCCCTTTTTTTTAAGCAAATCACGTCTTTCCCAAGACGGAAGGCTTGGTATACAATAATCGACTGTCTCTTCTTCTACAAAGGAGATTCGATTTCCTAAGGATCAAGAAGTGCATTACTGATGAGAATCTTCACAAACATCGCCTTCTGGATATAAGGGTTTGGACTTGGTGCAAGCGGCAAACCCTACAAATACGTGCCCTCAATGGAGGGAGAAGGAACATCACGGGCAGCAGAAACAATTAAATTCCGTAAGAGTCCTTCCCCGATTATCATCCAAGACGACGAGGACCTAAACATATATAGAGGAGATGGGGCTCGTGGTGACAAGTCAAAGGAAATCCCAGTTTCTCCAGGGGGTTTCCCCTCAAGGGCCTCTCTTCCGATCGAACCTGCTGCTCCCGATGATTTAACAGAAGAACAGCTATTTAAAGAGATGAGCAAAATTCCTTTGCCTGATGATGTATAAACAGAGGGGGACTTTGAAGGAGAGCCATTTTTTCCTGTTTCTGAGGAAACCACTGTTCTGGTTGGAGGACAAGAAACTACTCAGATGAGCCTGACTTCGGGCCCGGGTCTGTTAGTGGGAATTATATGGGATGTACAAATCACACGCACTGCCTGACCCCACACTTTTATATCAACAGTATTCAAGGTTTTAATATGCTCTTTTTTCTTTTGTAGGAAGGATGTCTCGTAGGCGGTCCTATTCTTATCGCTCTCTCCGTGAAGGTACACCCAGTCTTCAGCCAAATCCTGAGCGTTCTCGCGGCCTTTCTCACAAGCCTACTTCTTCGCAATCCCGGTCTCCACCAAAATCAACCTCTGGCAAGCTTCCCAGTTGTTTGGTGCCACCTACAGGGGGAAAACAACTTCCTAAAGAGTTAACTCCTCCGAAGAGTGCACCCTCTCACAGCAGGTCATCAAAAAGACACTACGAGCCCAAGGATAAAAGCAAGGATCCAATCAAGGATTCTGAGAAGGAGAGAAGTGACATTGTCCCTTCCAGCCAGCAAGAGTTGGTTGCCCTCGGGTCACGAGATTACATCCTTGGTCCCGAGACTCAAGCTAAGCTGGAAAAGTTGCGAGAACAATTCCCCAACATCTTCTTCGAAAGGATGATGTTTGTTCCAGCCTTGGAACCAGTCCCTAGGAACTGGGATACTGAAGTCGTCGGGCACATTCGCCATGTAGCCAGGCAGTATAAAATGATGAAGAAACATGTTGTTAATCTTTCAGAAGTCATCCGAACGCTTGAGATGGAAGCACATAGATCCAAGGTGAAGATAGATAATAATGAAAGGGCTAGGAAAAAGATGGAGAAGGACTTGGAAGATGCTCAATCCCAACTTGCCTTAGCGCGGAGAGATGCTCAAAATTATAAGACCGAATTGGAGAATGCTAAGAAACGCTTTCATTCTGAACTTGACTCAAATAGTCAAGAGAAAATGGCCTTAAAGAAAGAGGTAGAAGATCTTAAAATGGCCAATATTGAGTTGAAGACGGCGCAGGGCCATTTTGAAGCTGAGAGAGCCGCTTGGGAAGAAGAAAAAGCATGTTTGAGAGAAAGTCTAGCTTTGGCTGAGCCGGAGAAGGTAGTTTTGAATGATCAAGTCGCGGATGCGGAGAGGCGCGCGGCTCTCGCCGAGAAGAATATTGAAAGTGCCATTGAGATGGCTACTGCTTCTAACAACAAGCTCCTCGAGAGAGAAAAGGATATCGAAGGGTTCGAAGAGATGATTTTTGACTTCCTCGGCCACGTCCTCAAGACCCGTAACATCTCGTGGATCCCGGACTACCACGTTACTTTAGCCAACTTATGGGATGCCATCGTCGAGGGTGAAAAGCAGAGATTAGGAGTTGAAGAGATTGACGAAGATGAGCTGATGAAGACCATTCTAGGGGATAACGAGCCCGAGGATCTGGCAGAAGGCCGTCGTCTACTTCAAGAAGAAATGGAGAAGGAGAGGGCCCTGGCTAAGGGCAAAAACAAGGTTGACGAAGGTTCGAGCTCAGCTGTAGATCCCAAGACCTCCGGAGTTGAGGAATACCATCCTGATGATCCATTAATTCCTTTGGGCCTAACTCCTGTGGTTGTCGGAGCTTCTGCAGCTAGCCTAGATGGAGGATCAGCGGAAGGTATCTCCCTTTTTTCCCCACAATTTGTCAAAGCAATTGTGAGTTGTCGTCGTCTGGTAGAGCAACCAATCGAATTAATAACATGTGTTCCCCATAATACAAGTGGCGAGCCCGTCGACAAGGATGTCGGGAAGAGGACAGAGGCGGAGAAGATTGTCGTCTCGCCTAGCGCCGGTGTTGATATACTGAAGCAGGCTGAGGGTACAACAGTAGAGAAGGGCATCCTGGCACCCGGTGCTGATGCTCCCAAGGATGATGAAACCATCAAGGCCTTGAAAGATATGGACGGGCGCCATGTAGAGGATGAGGAGGATATCATTAGTACCAAAGAAGCCGAAGACGAGGACGACGAAACTTTGGCTAACAGAAAAGCTAGGCAGGAAAAGCAGCTGGCTTTAAAGAAGGTGGGACAAGAGCCTTTGAACGTAGCCCTTATCTCAGAGTTTAATCCCAAAACTGTGATGGTTTTGAAACTCCAGCCCAAATCCATCAGTAAACAGCTTCATTTTGCGAACCCTGATGATTTCCCGGCTTCCCTTACTGATAAAAGAAAGAGAAAGCCGGAGGAGGAGGAGGAGGAGGAGGAGGAGTCTTCTGATGAGTCGGACGTTCCTCTTATAGACAAAAGGAAAAGAAAGAAGGGTGATCAATCCGAAACTGACAAGGCGAAGCTGGAGAAACAGAAGCAGGAGAAGAAGTCCAAGCGTAAATAGGATATTGTCGCTTGTCTATATTTTGTCTTTAGGCTTCTTACTGGCCATGAAATGTAATTGTGAGACTGGCCCTCACTTTTGTTTTAGGTTGTTTTTCACTTTCTAGGCTTGCAGTTTATAAATGAAAGTTTATCTCTTTTTGCATCATCGTGTACCTGCATTTAATAAACTTTTCATGCTTAGTCATAGATCATCTGATTATAACTACAAATCAGTCAAGCAACAGAAAGAAAAATTTTAAAATATCCGTGCGGCATCAAGGTTCATGTGTATATGTATATGGCCCCCAATCAATCTTAACGTAGCGCTTAACTAGGGTTTATTAAGGATTGATTAGCGTTGTTTGCACGTTGCCCCCTATTTCTGAATATGGGGGACTTAGAAAATCTAATAAGATAACTGTCCTTATGGTGCTGAGTTTCCGGCACCTTTCTCAGCGCTCAATCATAGACTCTTTTATACTCTCCTGGCGGCCGCCGAGGTTAGAGTTCGAATTCAGCAGTTCAATCACTTCCCGATCCTTCAGCGGGGAAGGAGTTCTTTCTCAGCGCTCGATCAGAGACGCTTTTATACTCTCTCTGCTCTGGAAAATTAGAGTTCGAGCTCAGGAGTTCAATCGCTCCCCGATCCTTCAGCGGGGAAGGATCTCTTTCTTAGCGCTCAGTCGGAGACGCTTTTATACTCTCTCTCTCTCTCTCTGGAGAGTTAGAGTTCGAGTTCAACAGTTCAATCGCTCCCCGATCCTTCAGCGGGGAAGGAGCTCTTTCTCAGCGCTCAGTCAGAGACGCTTGTATAATTTCCTGGCAGTCGCCTAGGTTCGAGTTACGTCAATGCGGCTCCGATCATGGTACACCGCCATGACTTACGGAGATCGCCCTCATGTCCGTTATGCTCTCTCTCTCGGCTCTGGAGAGTTAGAGTGCTATTAATGATACGATTTACTTTATCGCACCCTCAGAGTTTTGACTGGTGACTGCATTCCATTCTGATGGAAGACACCTATAATTATACGCTTTTGTGATCGCTGCATGGTTCACAGCAATTTCCATAAAAATATAAAGGCAGATAAGAAATAGTGCAATAAAGGTAAACAACACACAATATTTTTATAGTGGTTTGGTCGAGTCATGACCTACATCCACTTTATAATTTTTGCTTAAGAAATTGGACTATTCTAGGCAAGTCGTGCCTTGTACATGGTCCTTAATAAAGCAAAAAAACAGATCTGACATCTTTACGTTAGATACGACCATAAATGTTGGGCATTCCACGCTTTGGGGATTTCCTTTCCATCGACGGTCGCTAGCTTGAAAGTTCCATTATCAAGCTTGCACAGAATAGAGTACGGTCCTTCCCATTTCGCGCCCATATGAGTTGGGGCTGGGAAGACACGCTTCAGAACCAATTCTCCGGGTTCGAAGGTTCGGGCTCGAACCTTTTTGTTGTAGTATCGGGCGACCTGTTGCTTGCATCTCAGGGCACGCAGGTCTGCTTCGTCCCTCTTTTCTTCGATCATATCCAGGGATTCAAGGAGCAATTCGTTATTGGTCATCGGATCGTAATAAGTCACTCGGTGAGAAGGTACTTTTATTTCTACCGGGATGACTGCTTCTGCTCCAAAAGCAAGGGAAAAGGGGGTATGTCCTGTTGCCGACTTATACGTTGTCCTGTAGGCCCATAGTGCTAAGGGTAACTCATCAACCCACATTGCTCTGGCCCGTTTCAGTCTTCTTTTCAGAATGGACTTAATCACTTTGTTTGCCGCTTCGACCTGTACGTTTGATTGCGGATGCGCCACAGAGGTGTACCGTTTCTCTATGTGGTATTTCTAGCAGAAGTCTCTGAATTCAGTGCTATCGAACTGAGTTCCGTTGTCAGTTATAACAATCTTTGGAATCCCAAATCGACAGATGATGTTTCTAATGACGAAATTGATCACTCGTTTGGTTGTGATCGTAGTCAGTGGCTCAGCCTCGACCCACTTAGTGAAGTAATTTACGGCTACAATAGCGAACTTTGCCCCGCCCTTAGCTATGGGAAGACTTCCGATGATATCAATTCCCCACATAGCGAAAGGCCATGGACTCGTCATCGTTTTTAACTGACTAGGAGGTGCTCTAGGTATTTTTGAAAATCTCTGGCATGCATCACACCGTCGTGCGTACTTCGCCGCATCTTTGTTTATGGTAGGCCAGAAATAACCATGCCGCAACACCTTTTTCGCCAATGTTTGCCCTCCAGTGTGATCGCCGCATTCACCTTCATGTACCTCTTGCAGCACACGCTTGATATCATCATGATCTATACACCGGAGAAGGGGCATCGAAAATCCTTGTCTGTAAAGAACTCCGCCTTGCAGAACATATCGGGCAGCTTTACGAATTACTTTACGCCTCTCGCTTTTCTTGGTCGGAAGCGCTCCATTCATCAAGAAATTCTTTAGAGGGGTCATCCATGACTCCCTTTCTGGTTCCATCTCTAGTACTGGATCAATTTCCATCTGATCTATACTAGGAGACTGAAGTACTTCAACTGGGGCTAGCCCGGTCTCTTCAGGATCGTCAGAGCTAGCCATCTTCGCCAACTTATCCGCCTGTTGATTCTCTGACCGCGGAATATGAGATATGTTGTAGTGATCGAAGCCGTTCAGCAACTCCTTCACTTTCTCCAAGTATAAAATCAATCTTGGGCTTTTGGCTTGGAATTTTCCAGTGACCTGGTTTACAACTAACTTGGAGTCGCAAAAGATGTCCAGCTTTGTGATTTCCAACTCTTTGCGATCCTTAGCCCAACTATCAGGGCTTCATATTCGGAGTCGTTGTTAGTGGCGTGAAACTCCATCCGGATAACATAGGATATCAACCATTTCTCGGGAGTTTCAAGCACTATTCCAGCGTCGGATCTCTTGTCATTCCTAGCGCCATCGGTATACAATCTCCAGGTACTGGGGTCGAGAAGCAACTTTGAGGGGTTAACTTCTTCGTTCGTAATATCGTCCTCTGGGACAGTAAACTCTGCTATGAAGTCGGCTATCGCTTGCCCCCGTATTGGCCGCCAGGGTTGAAAGTTCAGATCAAATTGACTCAACTCAATGTTCCACTTGAGTAGCCTTCCAGACGCTTCTGGTCTCTGTAGAACTTGCTTGAGTGGATGATCAGTGTATATGGTAATGGGATGAGCCTGAAAATAATGTCGAAGCTTTCTAGAGGCGATCAGCAAACCATACGCCAACTTTTCTATCCTTGGATAATTACGCTTTGCTGCCGTCAATTTTTTTCTCACTTAATACACAGGTCTTTGAACCTTATCTTCTTCTCTTACCAATGCTGAGCTGATCGCGTGGGACGACACTGCCAAGTACACGAATAAGTCCTCGTGATCCAACGGCTTAGATAATATCAGAGGTTTCTCTAGGTGTCTCAGCAAGTTCTGAAACGCTTCTATGCAGTCGGGTGTCCATTTGAAGTGGCGTTTTCCTCGCTTTATCAATTCGAAGAATGGGATGCATTTGTCCGTAGCCCTAGAGATAAATCTGCTTAGTGCGGCTACTTTCCCTGCAAGGCTTTGCACATCTTTAATCTGCCTAGGTTCCTGAATGTCTCTAATTGCTGCGATCTGGTCTGGATTAATCTCAATCCCACGAGAACTGACGATGAATCCTAAGAATTTTCCGGAGGCGACCCCGAATGAACATTTTGTTGGGTTGAGTTTCATCCCGTACTTTCGAAGAATGCCAAACATCTCTGCCAAGTCCGTAGTGTGATTAGAGGATTGCCTGGACTTAACCAACATGTCGTCGACGTATACTTCCATTGTTTTCCCAATCTGGCTATAGAACATTCTGTTCACTAACCGTTGATATGTAGCGCCCGTGTTCTTCAAGCCAAAGAGCATTACCACATAGCAGTATAACCCCAGATCTGTAATGAAACTAGTGTGTTCTTGATCTGAAACATGCATTGGAATCTGGTTATATCCTGAATAAGCATCCATAAAGGAGAGAAGTTCATGACCCGCCGTTGAGTCCACCAACTGATCGATCCTGGGTAACGGAAAACTGTCTTTCAGGCAGGCTTTATTCAAATCCGAGAAATCGATACATGTTCGCCACTTCCGTTGGCCTTCTTTACCAGAACTGGATTTGAAATCCAGCCTGGGTAGATTGATTCTCTGATAAATCCATTACTCTTTAGCTTTCCAACTTCTTCTTTCAGGGCAGCGGACCTCTTTGGGCCCAGCATTCGCCTTTTTTGTTTTACCAGAGGATGTTTAGGGTTAATGCTTAATGAATGGCTCATGATTGATGGAGATATCCCGCATATGTCTGTGTGGGTCCAAGCAAATACATCCAAATTAATTTTTAAGAAATTCGTCAGTTCTTTAGCTAAATTCGAATTTAACTGGGATCCAATCTTAAGGACCTTCTCTGGGTCAATATCATCGATCGGTACATCCACAATTGTCTCGTTGGGAGTCGCCATTCTGCCCCCAGGTTCTTTGTCCTCTCTGGGATCTATATCCTCGGGCAACTCTCTGGGTGACTCTCCTATGGTTATCCTCTTTAATTGCTATAAGGTTTCCGCCCTTGCGGGGGGAGAAGCGCCCTTGGTTTCCATGTCTCCTCCATTGCGGAGTAGCTTTAGCTCTGCAATATAACATGCTCGTGCGGCAACCTGATCTCCTCTAACAACACCAACACCAGCCTCCGTAGGAAACTTCAATAACAAGCACCAGGGGGCTGTACAGGCTCTAAACTTTGCGAGGGCCGGTCGGCCCAAGAAAGCATTATAGGGTGATTCAATATCCAAAACCACGAAGGGAAGGATTCTCACTCTCTGACGTTCTCACATAACCCTTTGGAGCGGTGGATGCTCCGTTAAATCCATGGATCCATCCCTGACAGGGCTTCAAGTCTTTTATCTCGAGATTCATCTGGTCGAATGTCTTTTTGAAAAGAATATTGACGGAACTCCCGTTATCCACCAAGACTTTATGAACAGTGGCCGGGCCAATAGGTACTGTGATCACAAATGGATCTTCAGTCGGAGCATGGACTCCAATGCTTTCTCGTTCGCGGAAAACGACATCGTCGGACATCATCTTTTGTTGCTTTACCGGGACGTTGTCCTCGGGGTTGCTACACTCCCCTCCCTCGAGGTGTTGCTTGGCTGCATTAACATACTGATCCAATGCCTTGGAACCGTGTCCGGCGAGATAAAGCCCTCCGATTACGGTATTGATAACAAGGTCCTTTCCCTTTTGTTGGGCGGTTGGCCTAACAGCAGGTTGATTCTGGTTCTGATTTGGGGCTTGTACGGCTTGCCCCCTGTCCCTGGGCGTTACTCTGTATTCATCCAATTTTCCTTCTCGGAGAAGCCTCTCGACTACATCTCTTAGGTGATGGCATTCATTTGTCGAATGGCCATGAATCTGATGAAAGAGACAAAACTTCCCCGTTTCGCGTTCTTTCTCCGTCGACTCTCTGGGAGGTGGCCTTTTATTTTGGAGGACGTTGTACGAATCCATGAAGATATTTTCCAAAGTATCGTTTATTGGCGTATAACTTTCAAAAGACCTGGGACGAGTCCTTCTCTGGGAGTCGTTCCCTCGATTCCTCTTCCGGTTGTTGCCATTACTGTTATTATCATTGTTTCCTGACTGACGACCACCCTGATTCCGATTTCCGACATTAACCTCAACCTTCCCCGAGCTGTCTCCTATCTGCTTGATGGTGACATTGCTCTGGATTTTCTCTTTATCAACCATTTTTGCCTTTCGGTTATCATATACTTCCTCCCGACGTAAATGTACGTTAGCTTTTTCGTAGAATAACTCTCTAGTATGGGGTGGCTTGCCGGCCAGGTATCTCCCAAATTCAGTGTCTTTATCTACCCCATCAATCATGGCTGCCACAACAGTTGGCTCATGAGGATCTTTAACTTCAGTAGCGGCCCAGGTTGAAACGGTCTAGATACACCCTCAAACTCTCGCCTGGTCGTTGCTTGACAAGGAACAAGTCAATCACACTCTTCGTCTTTTGTGCATAGATGCAGAACTGTTCCACGAACCTTTCACTCAACTCCCTGAAGCTGGAAATTGATGTTGCTGGTAAGCGAGTAAACCATAATAATGCTACATCCTCAAAGAATATGGGAAATGCTTTGCACTTGACAGCGTCAGAGGCTGCGACAGCGGTCATTGACCAAGAATATCTCATCAGATGCTGGACGGGATCAGATCTACCCGCGTAACGGTTCATCTACGGCATGTTGAAGCGCCTCGGGAAAGTCTCATTTAGAATATCATCAGTGAAAGGGGTATGACTGCGGTCAATTCCTCAATCTTCATTCCGTTGTCCACGGCTATCTGCCAGAATTTGATGGATCATAGCTGTAACATTTGCACTGGTCAGCGGAGGTTCTGGGTCAGCGCTTCTTGCTCGGTGGGGTTCTCTAATCTCTCTTCCAGGAGCGGCCACAAAATCCGGGGCTCGGATTGGGCTTCGTTGCCCCCCTGTTACCATGAGCATTTGTACGGCGACGGGGCTGAGGTAGTCTATTCTGTACAGGGCTGTCCACACCTCGAGCTCTGGGAGTTGCGGCGTGATCGTTCACATTGCGGTTTGAGGGCCCTGCACCCAGTGCCTCTTCTTCCCGTGATGGCAGGGTTCCAAATCGAAGCTGCTCTATGTTTTCAGACCTCTCATATGGTCTCCGCGGAGGTCTCGGCGAATCCTCTGACGAAGAAGAGTATTCTGGGGTGAGCGGACGAACTAGGGGCGTCCTTTGCCTTGCAAGATCATTAAGCCTTCTATCCATAGCGGTCAAGTTCTGTCGCAGAACGGAGCTTTCCGGCCTTTGAGCAGCCAATTCATCAAACAGCCTTTCCCACATTTCAGAAAAGCGAGGGAGATCCCCCTCAGTAATGGGAGCAGAAGGGTCATATTGGTCATCATCATTTTCTCTTATGCGCAAAGAGCTTGAACCAGATCGAGCGGAGGGGCCAGGACGGTAGGAGCGAGTCATAGGCTCCTTTCCAGGTCGAGTTGTAGTCTGGTCATCAATTTGGATCGCTGTGGATCAAGGTTGGTGGCTCGCAACGCCCCCCTGGGATCGGTTCGTGGTCACGGTATGCAGAGGATTCGGGGCGTTATCACGGGATCGAGTAACAACCCCTCCAGCTCCACGGTTCGCAGCGTCACCCTCAAGTCGGATCGTGGCACCTAGATTGGTTCGGGTCGCCCTCCTGTCTTCGCGATCCGTGACCCCCACAACGACCTGCTCATGTGCACTTTCGCCAACCATTTCATTCGCGACTTCATTCGCTTGCGAAGCTCGCACTTCCTTAGACTTCTTTCCATCCATGATACCAAATGTCGCAGGAATCTTCAAAAATCTAAACAGTGAAGTTTTGGGACTGTTTTCTTCGGACTTTCAAATCCAAATAGTAGAATAGCAATCCGATAGGTTGAGAATTCGCTCTTAGTGAAAGCACCAAAATGTTAGATCAAAATTTGGCCTTAACACCCAAATTGTTCTGATTCTTAAAGAATTATAACTGGAGAATGAAGAAAAAGCAGAAAACACACAGAATTTATAGTGGTTCGGCGTTAACGAGCCTACGTCCACTTTATATGTGATCGATTATACTTTGAATGCTAGTACAATCAATGATTTCTCTCAAACTCACTCTTACAATTGTGATTTCTCTCAGTAATCTAGTAATAAAACTGATAATAAATAGTGGTATGACAGTAATGGCGGAATCAGTGCTCAATACTACCAAAAGATCCTGAAAAATGCCAAGCTCTGGGCTATTTATAGTTGATTTTGTTAGGCGGATCGCGGTCACACGTGGCACAGATCCCGAGAATTTCGGATCGGATCGCAGCTTGATGAAGAATTAGTCAAATTAGCCGTTGTGGACAGGTGTCGTTATCCCCTTAAATATCGGATCGAGCAAGGAGGAGGAATTGGTCAAAGTGACAGTTGGGGACACGTGTCGCTGGATCCGTGCATCTCGGATCGCCGAAGACTAGCTCGTGCTTGAGCAGGTCGGAGGCTTCGCTATGCGTCGGGGAATCGGATCGGTCTGTGCAGGGTAGTAGTGTAAGTACGGATCGAGTCGTGTAGAGGTAGTCGGATCGCTGATGTTATGGAGGCGATCCGATGGGGGGCGATCCGAGTGGGGCGACCTTCTGGCGCGATCCGATCCTTCATGGACTTAAGGAACGCAGTTTCATACTTTCTTCTTGTGAGTGAACCTTGGTGGCTTGGTCAAAAAGCTTGCCAACAATATGGTTCACTATTATGCCAACATGTTATATATTTTTTTATAATCACTTTTAGTGTAGTTGGATCCATTTGGGTATTATGACTCATATGAATTTATGTTGGAATTGACATCATGATTCAAGTGTAAAACCATACTTTTGTATTAGAGACAAAAGTAAGCATCTTTGTGAACTTGTGTTGACCCTATGAACATGACTAAACTATGTGTGGTGTTATGCCTAATTGAAAACATGTTTTAGGCCTATGTTGTTATCAAAATCATATGATAATATATGTGACACATAATTAAGTTAGATTTACATTCCACTTGCAAGTTTACATGAATAGGTTAAAAACCATGATTCATGTTTAGGTATGTTTATGCCATGATTCTATGAATAGATTAAAAACCATGATTCATGTTTAGGTATGTTTATGCCATGATTATATGCTATTACAATGCAAGTTCACAAGTGCCTAATTTATGTTAATTAGTTCGCTATGTTGCAAGTTTATGCGTTCACACTCCCCTTTTGATGTTACTTAGAATATATAAACACCATGTTCTAAGCCTCCCCTTTTTCATGTGGCTAAGTTGGGTTTAAATGTTAAACCCAACATATGTTATATTGTAGCGAACGTATAAAACGGGGGTAATGACGTTTGGGTTAAAATATAAAACATATGTGTTGGCATGTTTGACGCATGCCAACGACCTTGAAAAACAATCAAGTGGTATAAATTAATTTTACCCAATAAAGATGAATTTGAATAATGGGCCGCAAATATTTACATATAAAAAGAAAAGAGACAAAATATGTAAATTTAGAAAATATAATGTGTTTAACCCGAGGTTGGATTGAGCTGTGATGTAAACCTGCCCGGAACCGCCCGGCTGTCCAGTAGTCACAACAATACCTATCCAGTGTGGGTGGTTAAACACGGAGCCCAATAAAGACCCGAGGTTAGACTGAGTTGTGGCGTAAGACTTCCCGGACCCAACCGGCAACAGGCAGCCACAACAATATATGTCTAATGTGAGAGGACGAGGCTTTAATAAGACAATTAAGGCTGAGTCAGGATTAATAGGATTAAGTAAATTGAATTAATACTTAATCAAAATGGAACATGCTAAACTATACAGACTGATTGGGGTTAGGTTTACAAAACACTTAACCAACTTAGCATGTTGGCTAGAAATAGAAAACCTGGTAGCGGGGGACCCTTTTCAGCAGTAACCCTACAAGGTGTATCAGGATACCATGAACTAGGCAGGGTGGGGCACGATTACTGGGCTGACTGTAAGAGGTCAAATCGACGGCGGTGGTGCAGCAGTGTAGGTTCTAACGGGGTGCGGGCGTGCACACACTCCGGCGTAGAAAAATAAGGCACTAGGCACCAGTAGTATACCTGTGCATTATAGAATTGTGTCGGGCCACCACCATGGGACTTGATACACCCCATGGTGGGACCAGCACAGGTAACTACAACAACGGGGGCCGTAAGACACATGTAACTATGCGAGTAGGAGCCGATCATCAGAAATGGATCACTTCACCCTGATTATGGGGTGCCTGTTGGGAACTAGTTTATAGGGGTGCAGAGATTAATATGGGGTACGATAGTATATTCGACTCTAGACAACTTAACTTAGTTTATGGTGCTTTCCCATTTCCAGTTTATACTTATCATGCCCAATTCTTTATTCATAGACTGAATAGTCCTAGACTTTCGTTTTGGACTATGGCTTTGGACAGCAATTATGGGACTTATGCAGTTTACTTATGTTTTTTATGCTTCTTTAAATAATGAAATCAAGACAGTTATGAAAATGTAATGTTTTTGGAAGTATTGTAAGACAATTATGGCATGGTTTGTGTAACACGTATTTAGATGAAATAAAAGTTGCTGTTGTTTTCCGCTGTTCAAAAATATGTGTTCTTATATCTATCTTGTGTATCTGTGACTTATACTTATAAACCTCCACCAAAATTAGGGCATTCCCTTTGAGTGTGACCCTAACGAAGGTGGGGTGTTTCATATCATTAGGATTGCATGCATATTGGACGCATGGCACTGACATGATTTGCATTAAGGAGGTCAGCTGAATCAGTAGACCGCCTGATTTTGCATTAAATAAGGACATATACACACACTATGCATATGATCATGAAAGCATTAGAAATATTTTTAAGGACAATGGATGCTTGTGATTGATTGGTTGAGTAGATGGATGATTGGATGGTAGGACACATTCTTCCTAACATGAAGATTTCGGGGACGAAATCCTTTAAAGAGGGAGAATGTAACACCCCATCATTCTGTAACATTAAGCTTCACAAATTAAAGTATAGTTAATTTTTAGAAGAAGAATTAAGGGAAACAGGTAATACCATTGCGTTCATCTCACAATTCTGCTTGAGATAGAGTCTGAGTTTGCGTAAATCGGACTCCGTATGATGAAGTTATTGCCTTCAGAAGTTTAAGAAATTCAAAATAAATAAAACAGATTCAAAATTCAAAATCAGAAGAAGAAGCGGGCTAGGCAGGAAATTTCCCACCCGGGGATTAGGTCGACCAGGGGTCGGCTCTAGTGTCGACCTTCCTTGTACAGGTCGACCTTAGTGTCGACCTGGGGGTCGATCTACCCCCCTCGGGCAGATCTGAAAAACCGACGATTTGTCACTCCCTACTGAGTAATTAGGGCTGAGTTGGTTGTTCTGGATGACTCTATCTTCTCTTAATGGTCTTGATTGATTCTGAGATGATTTGATGGCTCCTATTCAATCAAATCTCTATAAAAACAACCTAATACCTCAACCATAAATCATATTAAAAATCAAACCAAGAGCCATCATGCTGCCATTAGATAACCTAGAGTAGCCGCCACTGGAAGCTAACAAAGAGACGAACCAAGCTAAATCAAAACTAAATTAAAAGAACGATTAATCTACATCAAAGGAAAGCTATTCAGCTTCAGAAAACAGATTTCAAAAAACAAGACTTGCTTATATTTTGTAAGTACAGTTATATTTCCGATTTAAACATTAATTGGAAGTCATTCCTTGTAAGAAACTGATATTAGAACGGTGCCTATTAGTTTATCTATGTGGATTCATGTTTATTCATGTGATTTTCCTATGTTATATTCTTGTGTTGAAACTACTAGATGATACTTATATATATTTACATGAAATTATCATGTTTTGTAATTTTCCTATGTCATATTCTTGTGATGAAACTAATTGGGATTGATGTTCTCATGTTGTATGTTTGTGGTTTTTATATGTTTACATGAAGCCATCATGTTTGTTGATTTTCCTAAGTTATGCCATGTGCAAGTTCATGAGGCTAAGCTATGTTCACATAATCCTATATGTCTAAATTCACATGACTTTATGATTAGATCTATATATATGTTAATTTAAACATGTTTATGTGATAGATCTAAGTTAGATCCATATATGTTAATTTAAACATGTTTATAGATTAGATCCAAGTTAGATCTATATATGTTAATTTAATGTAAGTTACATATTTTTATGTTATATCCAATTTAGATCTACATATGTTCATGGGTATGCAATCTAGATCTGTATATGTTCATAAGTACGTAATTTGGATCTATGCTAGTTCTTGCTATGGTGATTAGTAGATCTAATTTACTCACACTTACATGCCAAGTCAAGTTCATACATATATTTATATGACAAGATGATGTTTATATTGTACGCAAGTTGTATGACATGATTCCACAAAATTTATAAGAACCTATCATGTTGTGAATTAATCTATCATGGTTAGAAACTGGGTGATTCCCTTATGCTATGTTGCACACAAGTTGTTAGGCAAAATAATGTTCGTACAACCTTATATATTTAGATCTACAACCTTAAATGTTTAGATCTATGTTAAGTAGATCCAATCCCACGCAAGTTCATCCTTACATGCCCAAGTCTAGCTTGTGTAGATCTGTGTAAAGTTCACATGCTTATGATTCATGCAAATTTATTATCATATGCAAAATTTATATGTCGCATTTTTTTTATGCTGTTGAAATATTACATGCTCTATGCTTTTCCCATTTTTATGAGCTAGGCTAAATATCGACCCTAACGCTATATGTAATTTTGCGAATGTACAACGGGGGTAACGTTGGGGAAAACATGAAATTAAATGTAATTGGCATGTTGTCACATAAGCATTTAAATGAATAGTGGCATAAATTGGTATAATTATATACCATTAGGCTTGGACATAATTAAATATGTGACTTGAAAACTTAAAGAAAAATTTACATATATACTTGACATAAATGACAAATATGTAAATTTAGTAAAAGACGAATATGCCTAACCTGAGTTTGGACTGAGTTGTGGTGTAAAACTGCCCGGAACCGATCGTCACATCCAGTGACCACAACAATAACTGTCTAATGTGGGTGGTTAGTGCATCAAGCCCAGAAAGACCCGAGGTTAGACTGAGTTGTGGTGTAAACCTTCCCGGCACCGACCGACACATACAGTAACCACAACAATATCTGTCTAATGTGAGTGGTCGGTGTTTTAATTAATTAAATCTCATGAACAATCAAGCTAGAATAGTAAGGTTGAGTAATTAAGGAAACACTTAACCAACTTAACATGTTATCAAGACAAGATTTGTGGGGGTTAAGTAACTAAGGTAACACTTGGCCATCATAACATGTTAACTAGACAAGTGGGTAAGGTTAAGTAAATGTTTAACCGTTTTTCCATGTTAACTAGGCTAGAAGGTGGTGTTAAGTAAATTTAGAACACTTAACCGATATAACATGTTAACCAAACCAGAAGATGGGGTTAAGTACACTTAGAACACTTAACTGTTATAGCATGAATAGGGTTAAGTTAATGAGAAATGCTTAACCAATATAACTTGATAAACGAGTAAGGTTAAGGAACACTTAAACAATCTAACTTAATATATGGGTGGGTTAAGTCAACGTGGACCGCTAGTTAACACTTAACCAATTTGACTTGATATATGGGTGGGTTAAGTCAACGTAAACTGCTGGATAACATTTAACGGATTCAACATGACAAGTGAATGGATTAAGTTAACTTGAATTAACTGATGACGCTTAACCAATCTGACATGATGAGTAAAAGAACTAAGTAGTAAACCTTGGTTAAGAGGACTAAGTTGTAAACCTTAGTTAAGAAAACGAACGATTCAGTAAACTAAGTAGTAAACCTTAGTTGAGAGAATTAAATAGTAAACCTTGGTCAAGAAAGCCACGTAGAACACGAGAAGGAGAAAACGTCCGTCTGATCAGGAAGAAGGCTCCAATGGTCTAGGTTACGAAGCACGCGGCTTCGAGGGGACGTGATGGTACTCTTGGTATCCCTCTGTGAGTTTGCAGATGATCCTCCTGGGTTCACAGAGGGTAAGGTCTGCGTTAGAAGAACCAAGAGTATGCCTTGGTTGCAATAATAAGGCAACCTAAAGACTAGCATGGACCAGCGTGATTTGGCGAGACCAGTTTTTGCCCTGTGATAGCAACTCGTCGTCTACCTACCATCTTGAGTCAATCGAGTACGTAAAGCGGAAAGCCAGAGAACTCCAACAGACCATATACTTGCTATCTAGTAATGGGTGAGGTTTTCCCAGTATGTTTGTGGGGGCATAGAGGGCCTGCGTATAGTTCTCATTCTTGTTTTTCTTGGGTGCCTTTCATTTGTTAGTTGAGGGAGGGGTCTAGTGGGACCACAGCCACTGTAAAAGCAGACCTTAGCATCTGTAATCAGCAGATATCTGAAAGGTCCCGACCGAGTTCCATGTTTCTTGATTAGCCCTGCCACGGGACTCGGGTCGCACATATAGAGGACATGTGCATTTAGACATCGATAACGATTCACGACACATACGTGGGGAAAGTCTTGGAACATATACCGCTCTGGGTAGTGTGCCCTAGACTAGGGGGCATCATTCGATAGGTAGCATATTCCCTAGTTGGACCTAGGTCGCGTAAACCCTGAACCCGAGAAGCGTTCCATAGGTAGTATAAACCCCAATGGCCCTGGGTAGCGTAAACCCTAGTTGAATCTAGGAAGCGTTCGATAAGTAAACCCTAGTTGGATCTAGGTAACACTCGATGGATAAGGGACTGCATACACAATAAAAAGGGGATCATTTTATCATAAACACATATGCTAGTTGAAACAGTCCTTAGTGGGTGTAGAGAAATAGAAGTGGATGCGATAGCCAATTCCGTTAATCTTACCTTGTCTTGTTTTAGGATTATCTTATCACTATGATATGGTTCTAAGTTCAGTTTGTTCATGTCATAGTCCTTTTCTTGTTTACATGCTGAAGTATAACTGGACTTACCAGACTTATGTCTAACCTAGGTTGTTCTCACCCCTTTTCTTCGGTCCCCCCCCCCCCCCAGGTAGCCAGGGAGGGAATGGCTCAGCTCATTTTGGACCGTTACTCTTTTCGAGCTTGAAGATTCTTTGATGCATTGCTTTGAACTCCATTTTCTACTGCTGTGGCTGGCTCATGCTTTATTGGGGAATATCATTGTCAGTTTATGCTTCTTTATTTTAAACAAGACAGATGCTTTGTTGTAATAAGTATTGGTGTTGTAAAACAATCTTTGTACAAGCTGTTTTTAATCAATAAAGGTTATTTATTTTCCGCTGCTTTATTTGTCTGTCTTGTAATTTTTCTGCATCTTGTACCAAAAATACTCCACCGAAGTTAAGTCATTCCCTTTGTGAGTGACCTTAACGGTGGTGGGGTGTTACAATAACTCACTCGGTTTGACCCATTTATACTTCAAACAAGTCGGGATTTTATTTATGTGCTATAATTGTTAATTGTTTATATATGTTGAACATTCATATACAAATTGGATGAAATTGATTACATTAAACATTCATTTAATTCAATTGGAACCAAATTGTTATTTCAACAATTTTAACCAATTGAGGTAACTTACCTTTTTGGTCATGTTTGTAATAATATAAGCGTATTAAATTTAAAAATGGATGTGTGAATTGTTGTTATTAGTTGTTGAAAATT
Organism: Allium sativum; assembly: GCA_030737875.1. Taxonomy (NCBI): domain Eukaryota; kingdom Viridiplantae; phylum Streptophyta; class Magnoliopsida; order Asparagales; family Amaryllidaceae; genus Allium; species Allium sativum. Next base: position 521,033,636 of record CM060924.1, on the reverse strand, counting down.
ATTAATTGAATTGGTTATTTTTGTATATCGCAATGAATAACAATAAATATATCGTCATATAAAATTGAATAATTTTATTTGAGGTAATGTATTTAGATGCAAGGATTAACAAGTCGGAGGGGTCCAACTAGATTCCTCACCAATAGTTGTTAAATTTTATATATATTATAATATATGTTGAAATATGAATTTGTGATGCAGGAAATGATAGGTTGGAGGAATCCAACAGGGTTCCTCACTAATATTGATAACGTTTATCAGTATGATTGGATGTATGTGATGGTAGACATTTGCCACTTTAGTACTGTCGATAAAATAAAAGATTTTGGAATTGATGTTAAGTCGATCTTGAATGTTTTTAAAATAATTATATACATGGATTTGAAATACGACGTTTGTATTAAAAGTAAATGCCGAAGTTTTATTTACATTTTTAAAATCACTGAAATTATAACTAATGAAAATTCTAAGATACTATTAAATAAATGGTTACGTGTTATATATCTGGTCATACTAATGAATTTAAGTATAATGATCATGTTAAGAACATTAAAATGTCGTAAATGAAATTTATAAGATTTTGAAGTGTTGAGATAGGTTAAACGAATCGTCAAGCATACGAGGATTAATTTAAGTGAAAATTAGGCTCACATCCCTAAAACATTACAAAATTGAAGATACGTCACCCCCCCCCCCCAAGTTTTAATACAAATCCGGTCCCTATTTTAAGCTGCCACTCCATTTTTTCCTCCCTTCCACCTTCTGGACTCTTCCATTCCGCCTTTTCCCTGTTTAGACCCAAAAAATGAGGCAGTGACTAATTTTTTTTTCAAAAAATAGGAAATATTCCTATAAGCATTCGCCCAAAAAAAAAAGTTGCATACTTATGTGCAACTATTGCCAATAGCAGCATACATTCATGCATATTCATATAATGTTTTTATGTTGAAAATCTGGACCAATTTATGCAAACTTGTATGCAACTATTTTCAATAGTTGCATACATGTATGCATATAAAGTTGAACTGAGATGCATGTGTTATGAATGGTTGCATACATGTGTGCAACTATTGAGTATATATGCATGCATGTGTGCAACAAGTTTAAAAGGGACGACGGCTTTTGAATATTCGCATGAATGCATACACGTATTCTGTACAAGAGCATAAATGTGAGCAACAATGTCTGAAAACGGCAAATGCTTGGAAAAACAGGTTAAATTTGAATATATGCATGAAAGGACGCGTATAATGCTGTTTAGCTGCATTCATGTATGCATTTATACTACAATTGGGCAAAACGCTGAAATATAAGCATGAATGTATGCAACTATTTACGAATAGGTTTGATGCAAAAACCTGTTGTTTTGCTGATTTTGTGTTATTTTAGGTTTTGATGTTGTTTTTGATTGTTTTAACGCATGAATTTTCGTGATTTTTTATATTTTTTTCTTGAATTTTCAAAAAATAGGGACTTAATTTACAATAAATTTAGCACCATATGTGAGCCTAATTTTGAAACTTAATAGGGACATGTGACAAACAGAACCTTAATTAAAAAAGTTGAAAATCGTAACTAATGAACATTTTTGCAAATGTTGTTTATAAATACTCAAAATGTGATTACAAAGGCTTTCATGAATGAAATTAGCGAATATATGGAATTAAAAAATGGAATGTGAATATAGACATGCAAGTTTAATATAAAACCAATATCCAATATGAGCCCGCGGTTTTTGATTTTGTTAAACCTAATGTATTCCTCTCTAGCGATACGCTGTTGGAAGGTGTATTCATACCATGTCATAGTTGGAAATCTATTATCCAATAAGAGCCTATGGTTTTTGATGTTATACTATGTATGTGGAGCATGATATGCAAGCGTTCTACAAGATGGTTACTTATTTGATTTAGACACTATTATAATATTAGAATATAACTTGATATCCAAAAATGTTTGTGAAACGACCCGAACCTCCTCTTGAAGGAAAGCCCGGATTAAGTTTAGGACAAGCCACATCGGGACCAAATAGAGGAACATTTCATTGTTAATTACAACAATTCCATCAGAATACAAGAATATACAGAGTACGAATAAATATTACACATCAGAAAAATATCAGAATTTTTAAATTACAATACTACACCAGAAAAATAATACAAAACACAACTGAAAAGAATATACGGATACAGAGCTTTCCGGATATCATTCCAACTGTAAACCAGGTTCATGTGAATATAAATCTGCAAAAACAAGACTAGTAGCTGCCCGTGTGGAAAATAGGGGCACCTAGAGTTTTGGTTAAAACAATAAACTCTAGGTCAGTCATGTGACTGGTGTGAGAACTAAAATAGTTATTTAACAACTTTACTTTAAAAGAGAGTAATTTAGCGGACCACATCGTACAACACGGAACGGGTTTCCTCCCAAGAATACTAGTGCACAGAATAAACAACGCAATGCATTTTGGAAAAATGAAGCTATTATAAGACCTAGGTCCCATCACACAATGCAACGCAAGCCGAAGGATAGGGTTTTCCCTTATAGTAGCCAAATAATGCTTGATACGTTTAAAACAAATCATTTGATACTATTATAAGTGTATAGTGTCAAAAGAACTTTAAATATAAATGTATCAATCCTAGGCGGCATGGATACCATCTATCATGTCGCCAATACTAGGCTCTACAATCAAAACCGAAATATCACGTATTGGAAATTGGATTCCCGTCATTAGTCTAGGCCAGAGGCAAGCTCCTCACCGCTTCGAGACACTCAAGCAAACGCCCCAGGACTACACACTCTGGGTAGCCCTTGGATCTTCAGGGCCTGTCCACACTTACGTTAGTGGATAGGCAGTTCCTGAACACACGTTTCCCAGACCTAATGGGCCTATATATCAAGGCGCCTCGCATTCCAACATCCGCAAAGGTATAATAATCAACAATGTCAGGGCTAGTAAAATGCTGACACCACCCATAGCTAGAAAGAAACGTCGTGCACTCCCTGCAGTCCTTATCCCGTTTTTAACTCATACCGAGGTGTGAGGCTCGCGAATCAATGTCATACACAAAGCTATGCCACAAAGGCCGTGCTTTGATCATCAACCACAAGACTCTGCTTTTCAACAAAAGCCTTGATCACTGCATCTCAGCATGCCACACAGGCAATTTATGCCATGCGACTGATATCTATCGATATATAACCTATGAGCTCGTACGTCTCAGAGAAGGGTGTTAAGCAAGAGAATAAATTTTCCATCGCCAAACAGATATATATTTAATAGAAATCAATCAGCATAGAATAAAATCCAATGTCAGACACACAATCCATTTATAAGTCCGTTATGGTCTGAACGAAACCGGAGGCACCTTATTCCTCCCCCATATGTCCAATACAGGGGAGAGCTCCTCGCATATCCGTCGATCTCCAAGTACGCCTGGACGATCACCACTTATTACCTCGGTTGGGGTGTACAGCCCAATCAAGACATCGGTAATCATCCAAAAAATGTGAAGACCTCCGGTCTTTTACCACCATCTTCATCGTCGACTCATCGTTTGAATCAATTATTCAGAATGGGTATAAACCCGGCCTTTCCAAATAACTCGCGTATATAATAAACAAGTGCTATAGAAACACAACATACGCCTCATTCCAATTCTGAATATTCTTTTATTCAAATATCCACATCTTTGGGAAAGGTTCCCATTAATTTTATCAAAGATAAATTCTTTAAAATTTATTCTTTAATCTTCCTTTGGATTTCAATTCAAACTGTATCCTGTCTTTAGCTAGGTTAAAGAACCAATGTCATTTAAAACACGGTTCACGATAAACCGAAAATCACATTCCATTCCATCAGCCTCTAACCGTAAATTAGCAAGTGAAATATCCCCTAAGTACTAACCTGGAAGGCCGAAACCAACATCAGATCAATACCCAGGAAACCATTCAACTTAACTAATCTCCAGTTAGTTTCTGATTCTCTTAACTCCATTGTTAATCGGGTTAAAGAACCAGTGTTATTTAAAACACCGTTCACGATAAACCCAAAGACCAATTTCAATTCAATTCCAATTAAATATATTAAATTAGAAAACTTTACTTTGGAAAATTACAGTTAAATCTAAATAAAAAGATTTATACATTTCAAATCTCATTTCATTGTAAATCGGGTTAAAGAACGAATGTCATTGAAAACACAGTTCACAACAAACCCAAAATCCAATCAGTTTCTAACCGTAAATTAGTAAGAGAACGATTCCCTAAGTATTAACCCCAAAGGCCGAAACCAACATCAGATCAATACCCAGGAAACCATTCAACTTAACTAACCTTCAGTCAGTTTCTAATTTTCTTAACTACATTCGGTTCAAGAACAGTATTATTAAGGATACCATTCATGACAAACCCAAAATCCAATTTGATATTAAATACAGGCTCTGAATAGAAAATATATCGGCTTATATTCAATATCAAATTCTGAAATCAATAAATATCGTATTGGAATAACGATATATATATTCCAAATTCCTCCACAATATCCAAATTATCACGAAATCCAATATCGAAATATTCCGAGGATAATTTCGATTCAAATTAATTCCAATTCATATATTGGAAATTCTGGTTATTTTTAAAACCATTTCAAACCCAATTTATTTATTTTAAAAATATTGGATTTATTATTCTATTTCAAAACTTGTTCATTTCAATAAAAATATATTTTTCTCTTTTCAAATATGGAATTTTTCGTCCTAATTCTTTCCAAATCATTTATTATGATTTTACACAAATTATTGATGTTTTAAATAATTTTATCAAGGCCCGTACAGTCGATTTCCATAAACAGTCATCGAACTGCATCCATAGCGACCTTTTCCAAATTTGATTTGGACATAATTCCAAATCCATCCATTAGATTTCAAATCTCTAATATTCATTGGAAAGCACTTTTCGATACGAACCCAACGGTTCCGGTTTTAGGAGAATCTGATGGTCGGATCTCCCGTAATGTCCATTCGAAGTTAATGGTCGAAATTTGCGAACTACCACAGCGCGGCGCGTTCTATTCAGGCCGTTATATTATATATATAATATATATTTCATCGATTTCCATTTAAAACGTATTTTATAAATCGTTTTAAATTCACTTTCAAAACGATTTCGATTTCATATTCAATTTCTAATCAAAATTGAATATTCCATATCATCGATATATTTTCAAAACATTAGATTTTGAAATCAATTCCTTTTTGATATTCATTATAGAAATGAAATAAATCGATATAAATATCGTTCACATCAAAATGGCGTTAATCTAACCAACATGGCTTTATATATTGAAATATATTCGTGTCCATCCCAAATCGGACATCAAAATTAGATTTTGATCTTTTACTGAATATTATTTTAAAATACTCATTATTTTAAAATAATCGTTATTTGAAAATATTCATTCTTTCTGAACTGGAATCAGACACGGCCAATTACCATATAATGTGATTTATATGGATTTCATACACACATGTACACAACAACAACGATAAACAATCAACCATCATCCAAAGTGCATTCTACACTGTATAAGCATTAAATATAAATATTCAACGCTTATACAGCCTGTCAATCAATCGATCGACATAAAGTTAATTATCGGGACTAGTGTATGTCGTATATCTTCCGAATACCCATGTGGGGTTTCAATCAACAAATAATGAATTTTATTTGTGCAGTTGGGCGATGTGTAAAATTTATCGTCCCAATCCATATCAGTCAAATGTGTGTACATAAACAAATCGTCCGATTTATTTATAAATATTTATTTTATTCACATACACATTAAACATTCCATTTTTAAATATAAAATATTTTTAACTATAAAATACTTTATTCCATTCCACATCACACAATTAATTTTTACCACATGAACAAACAAGCATACAAGCCGTCCATGGTCTGTGGACGACGAGTGTCGGGTGCTCCTAAGCACCGTCTGCATCCTAGTATATATTTTAACTAGAAAATAAAATAAAAGTGAGAAGTTCTCACCTAAAACCTAAACCAAACGCCGTGACTCTTCATATGTAGAAAATCTTCGTCGTATTTCCAACGAGATCTGTTTCACGCGGTATATGTTAAAAATCAAATTTTTAACATCGCTACTTTATAAATAAAAGTCACATTTTCTTTCCGCTATCATATATACAAAAATCACATTTTTATTTTAACAATATATAGATAAAAATCACATTTTTATGACTTCGCTATATGGATAAAAAATCAAACCTTTTCTTTGTAAAGATCATATTTTGATTTCAACTCTGCCCATATAAAATTCATATTTTTATATTCTTTATTATATAAAAATTCTATTTTTTATTCGCTACTCATATAAAGTTAATATTTTTATATTCTCTATTATATAAACAAAATCATATCTTTTTACGAATAAAAATATTTTCTTTATCATGTTAATCTTATGATAAATCCAACCTTTTCATTTACAAAAAAATCCAATTTTTTTTATAAATAAAAATTCAATCTTTTTAATTTAAAATAACATATCTTTTTCTATGAGAAAAAATCAAAGCTTTCTTTTAAAATAAAAATTAAATCTTTCTTTTAAAATCAGATTTTCTATAATTAAAAATTTGTATTCAAAACGGAACATAAAATAAAGAAAATAAAAATCAATATATAAAAAAAAAACTCACGGATTTCCTGGCACGGCGGTGCGTTGGCCTTCAGTTGGGAGGCGGGGGATTTGTTCATCGTGGCGGCGGGGGTTCACTACGTCAGAGGGGGGAGAAGGAGAGTGAATCGAAGAGGGGGGTCTGTGGAGGCTGTCGGAGGGGGTGAGGCGGACGGGAGGTCGCGGCGCAGAACATGGGAGATACGGCGTCGACGGCGAAGGGGCGAGATCGGGAAGCGTCGAGCGATTTTGCTTCTTTTTTTTTTCTTTTCTCTTCTGAATCATTGGTGAAGAATAAAGGGGGCGGGTTTGACTAAGCAAGGAGAGAGAGAAAGGAAGTTTTATATAATTAATTTATTTTTAAACTCCAAAAAAAAACAGCCTTTTATTTCGAACTCGAAATCGAACCCACCGACTATCGTCCATAGCTAATTACCCTTATTTCGAACACAATGGGATATGTATCATAAGCCAGTTTGGTTATTTCGATCAGTTTTCGTCAAATTCAAAATATAAATCTATATATTGAATTTGAGCGCATGTTTCAATTTACTGGGGCCACATATGGACTCTAAAAATTCCCAAAAAATATTTTCTAGCTTCGTATTGACGATATGTTTCTAACAAAACTAACTTCATCAAATTTGGAGACTTTTTGAAAAATGGCCATTTTCTGGTCGATCCAAATTGACTGAAACTGTCAAAACACGTTTTATTTTGCCACACTCACATATTGATTCGAAAAATCATGAATTTTGGAGTCTAGAAGTAATTCGACATCCCGGATCCAACAAAAGTGGTTTTGTCGAAAACGGAGGTCGTTTGCAAAATTTCCATTTTTAAGGGCCAAAATTCCGTAGCGACTATTCTGAATTTTCAACTGGGCATAACTTTTTATTCCCGCCATGAAATTTCAATTTTTCGTATTCGTTGGAAAGATATTTTCAAATAGGTTCTAATACTTATGGTTTTGCTAAAATCCGGCTTATTTTGAATCCTGTACATTCATTTGAAATTTCAAATCGAATTTTCAAACTACCACGCCATTTCCAATTCCTTGTATAATTAAAAATAAATATTTATATTTTAACGTCGATTCAAATAAACATATACGTTCTAATTCTATTCAAAATAAATTTCTTATCATAATTATTTAAAATAATTCATTTTAGATATTCAAAATCATCAACATTGCCAAAATAAAAAAAATTAAATTGGTTCAGATTTTCCGGGTTGTTACAATCTCCCCCACTTAAAATCTTTTCATCCTCGAAAAGGGATGGAGCTGAAAGTTGTTTTACAAACCAACACAACTTTCATTATTTTCATTATGGCTTAAGTTCTTCAACTTTTCAGTTTCTAAGAAATTTTCAAATTTTTCAAAAATTTGGCTAACACCCTAAATTTTCGAAAAATTTAGTCATAACTTCCCCTGTATGGGAGCCCCGGGATACTCCCGAAATTGCCATACAGGCCTCTCCAATCCAAAAATAAAAAGAAATAGCCAAGCGGCTAGCCAAGCGGTTAGCCAATCGGCTCATAAAATCATCAAAAACCCCAAGAAATACAATAAACATGTACCTATTTGTCGGGCAAACAATTTTATTCCTCTGCTCTAGCCTCCTTGCAATGACCTGTTCAATGGATATACATGTATATGCATGCAATTTCTAACCATTTTCAATACAGTTCAATATTTGGTTCAATTTGGCCTAAATTTACCATTCATTCACATGTTGATTTAAAAAATAATTACACAACACAATCATTAATCAATTAGTTGATTATCTTTTCAAATTCATAACTTTGATAAATAGTCAAAAAAATCACATTTTTGGTGCCAAATCACAACAATAAGCCCTATCTAGTTTTTGGTTCTCACACCAGTCAATTGGAAATATATAAATATCACACCATCGAAACTCGAACACAAGTGCTGATGATGACATGCCATCATCAGAGCCATCTCCAGGCGACTAGAGTGTGATTCTATATTTATCCAGTATATTAAATCTTCGGATACACGTTTGCAAGGCGTATATGCAAAATCTTTATATATTGGATTGTCCAAATTCAATACAAATAAATATTCAAATACATTGAATAAGGTTTAAATTTTCAAAACAAAATTTGTTTTCCATTTTAATTTTAAAAACACCACTCTTCGCACTCGTTCTAGGATACTACTGATCCCATCTCTAACGAGCCATTCTTATTGGATATTACTAATCCAATCTCTGATGAATCCTTTCGTATGGTTCTAACGTACCTTGTTCTCGAGCTCTGTAAACCAGAGCTCTGATACCAAACTGAAACGACCCGAACCTTCCCATGAAGGAAAGCCCTTATTAAGTTGAGGACAAGCCACATCGGGACCAAATAGAAGAACATTTCATTGTTAATTACAACAATTCCATCAGAATACAAGAATATACAAAGTACGAATAAATATTACACATCAGAAAAATATCAGAGTTTTTAAATTACAATACTGCAGCAGAAAAATAATACAAAACGCAACAGAAAAAATATACGGATACAGAGCTTTCCGGATATCATTCCAGCTGTAAACCAGGTTCCTGTGAATATAAATCTGCAAAACCATGACTACTAGCTGCCCGTGTGGAAAATAGGGGCACCCAGAGTTTTGGTTAAAACGATAAACTCTAGGTCAGACATGTTACTGGTGTGTAACTAAAATAGTTATTTAACAACTTTACTCTAAAAGAGGTAATTCAAGGGACCACGTCGTATAACATGGAACGGGTTTCCTCCCAAGAATACTAGTGCTTAGAATAAACAACGCAATGTTTTTTGGAAAAATGAAGCTATTATAAGACCCAGGTCCCATCACACAATGCAACGCAAGCCGGAGGATAGGGTTTTCCCTTATAATAGCCAAATAATGCTTGATACGTTTAAAACAAATCATTTGATACTATTATAAGTGTATAGTGTCAAAAGAACTTCAAATATAAATGTATCAATCCTAGGCGGCATGGGTACCATCTATCATGTCGCCAATGCTAGGCTCTACAATCAAAACCGAAATAGCACGTATTGGAAATTGAATTTCCGTCATGAGTCGTGGCCAGGGGCAAGCTCCTCACCGCTTCGAGACACTCTAGCAAATGCCCCAGGACTACACACTCTGGGTAGCACTTGGATCTTCAGGGCCGATCCACACTTACGTTAGTGGATTGGCAATTCCTGAACACATGTTTCCCGGCCCTAATGGGCCTATATATCGAGGCTCCTCGCATTCCAACATCCACAAAGGTACAATAATCAACAGTGTTAGGGCTAGTAAAACGCTGACACCACCCATAGCTAGAAAGAAACGTCGTGCACTCCCTATAGTCCTTATCCCGTTTTTAACTCATACCGAGGTGTGAAGCTCGCGAATCAACGTCATACACAAAGCTACGTCACAAAGGCCGTGCTTTGATCATCAACCACAAGATTCTGCTTTTCAACAAAAGCCTTGATCATGGTATCTCAGCATGCTACACAGGCAATTCATGCCATGCGACTGATATCTATCGATATATAACCTCTGAGCTCATATGTCTCAGAGAAGGGCGTTTAGCAAGAGAATAAATTCTACATCGCCAAACAGATATATATTTAATAGAAATCAATCAGCACAGAATAAAATCCAATGTCAGACACACAATCCATTTATAAGTCCGTTCTAGGTCTGAACGAAACCGGAGGCACACCTTATTCCTCCCCCATATGTCCAATACAGGGGAGAGCTCCTCGCATATACGTCGATCTCCAAGTATACCTGGACGATCACCACTTCTTACCTTGGCTTGGGTGTACAGCCCAATCAAGATATTAGTAATCATCCAAACAATGTGAAGACCTCCGGTCTTCTACCACCGTCTTCATCGTCGACTCATCGTTTGAATCAGTTATTCAGAATGGGTATAAACCCGGCCTTTCCGAATAACTCGCATATATAATAAACAAGTTCTATAAAAACACAACATACGTCTCATTCCAATTCTGAATATTCTTTTATTCAAATATCCACATCTTTGGGAAAGGTTCCAATTAATTTTATCAAAGATAAATTCTTTAAAATTTATTCTTTAATCTTCCTTTGGATTTCAATTCAAACCGTATCATGTCTTTAGCTAGGTTAAAGAACCAATGTCATTTAAAACACGGTTCATGATAAACCCAAAATCACATTCCATTCCATCAGCCTCTAACCGTAAATTAGCAAGTGAACAATCCCCTAAGTACTAAACCCAAAGGCCGAAACCAACATTAGATCAATACCCAGGAAACCATTCAACTTAACTTATCTCCAGTTAGGTTATGATTCTCTTAACTCCATTGTTAATCGGGTTAAAGAACCAGTGTAATTTAAAACACCATTCACGATAAACCCAAAGACCAATTTCAATTAAATTTCAACTCAATTCCAATTAAATATATTATTGCAAATTTACTCTGGAAAATTCCCGTTAAATCTAAATAAAAAGATTTATAAATTTCAAATCTCATTTCACTGTAAATCGGGTTAAAGAACGAATGTCATTGAAAACACAGTTCACAACAAACCCAAAATCCAATCAATTTCTAACCATAAATTAGTAAGAGAACGATTCCCTAAGTATTAACCCCGAAGGCCGAAACCAACATCAGATCAATACCTAGGAAACCATTCAACTTAACTAACCTCCAGTCAGTTTCTAATTTTCTTAACTACATTCAGTTCAAGAACAGTATTATTAAAGATACCATTCACGACAAACCCAAAATCCAATTTGATATTAAATACAAGGCTCTGAATAGAAAATATATCGACTTATATTCAATATCAAATTCTGAAATCAACAAATATCGTATTGGAATAACGATACATATATATATATATATATATATATATATATATCTTCCAAATTCCTCCACAATATCCAAATAATCACGAAATCCAATATTGAAATATTCCGAGGATAATTTCGATTCAAATCAATTCCAATTCATATATTGGAAATCCTGGTTATTTTTAAAACCATTTCAAACCCAATTTATTTATTTTAAAAATATTAAATTTATTATTCTATTTCAAAACTAGTTCATTTCGATAAAAAATATATTTTTCTCTTTTCAAATATGGAATTTTTCATCCCAATTCTTTCCAAATCATTTATTATGATTTTACACAAATTATTGATATTCTTAATAATTTTATAAATGCCCGTATAGTCGATTTCCATAAACAGTCATCGAACTGCATCCATAGCGACCATTTCCAAATTTGATTTGGACATAATTCCAAATCCATCCATTAGATTTCAAATCTCTAATATTCGTTGGAAAGCCCTTTTTGATACGAACCCAACGGTTCCGGTTTTAGGAGAATCTGATGGTCGGATCTCCCGTAATGTCCATTCGAAGTCAATGGTCGAAATTCGCGAACTGTCGCAGCGCGGCGCGTTCTATTCAGGATGTTATATTATATATATATATATATATATATATATATATATATATATATATAATATATATTTCATCGATTTCCATTTAAAACTTATTTTATAAATCATTTTAAAACCATTTTCAAAACGATTTCAACTTCATTTCAATTTCTAGTCAAAATTGAATATTCCATATCATCGATATATAAATGATAGTATTTTCAAAACATTAGATTTTGAAATCAATTCCTTTTTTATATTCATTATAGAAATGAAATAAATCGATATAAATATCGTTCACATCAAAATGGCGTTAATCTAACCAACATGGCTTTATATATTAAAATATATTCGTGTCCAACCCAAATCGGACATCAAAATTAGATTTTGATCTTTTACTGAATATTATTTTAAAATATTCATTATTTTAAAATAATTGTTATTTGAAAATATTCATTCTTTCTGAACTGGAATCAGACACGGCCAATTACCATATAATATGATTTATATGGATTTCAGACACACATATACACAACAACAACGATAAACAATCAACCATCATCCAAAGTGCATTCTACACTGTATAAGCATTAAATATATATATTCAATGCTTATACAGCCTGTCAATCAATCGATCGACATACAGTTAATTAACGTGACTAGTGTATGTCGTATATCATCCCAATACCAGTTTGGGGTTTCAATCAACAAATAATGAATTTTATTTGTGCAGTTGGGCGATGTGTAAAGTTTATCGTCCCAATCCATATCAGTCAAATGTGTGTACATAAACAAATCGTCTGATTTGTCTATAAATATTTATTTTATTCACATACACATTAAACATACCATTTCTATTTTTAACTGTAAAATTTTATTCCATTCCACATCACACAATCAATTTTTACCACACAAACAAACAAGCATACAAGTCGTCCATGGTCTGTGGACGACGAGTGTCGGGTGCTGCTAAGCACCGTCTGCATCCTAGTATATATTTTAACTAGAAAATAAAATAAAAGTGAGAAGTTCTCACCTTGAAGCTAAACCAAACGCCGCGACTCTTCATATGTAGAAAATCTTCGTCGTGTTTCCAACGAGATCTGTTTCACGCAGTATATGTTAAAAATCATATTTTTAACATCGCTGCTTTATAAATAAAAGTCACATTTTCTTTCGGCTATCATATATACAAAAATCACATTTTTATTTTAACAATATATGGATAAAAATCACATTTTTATGACTTCGCTATGTGGATAAAAAAAATCAAACCTTTTCTTTGTAAAGATCATATTTTGATTTCAACTCTGCCCATATAATAATCATATTTTTATATTCTTTATTATATAAAAGTCCTATTTTTAATTCGCTACTCATATAAAGTTAATATTTTTATATTCTCTATTATATAAACAAAATCATATCTTTTTACGAATATAAATCTTTTCTTTATCATGTTAATCTTATGATAAAAATCCAATCTTTTCATTTTTAAAAAAAAAATCCAATTTTTTTTTAAAAATAAAAATTCAATCTTTTTAATTTAAAATAACGTATCTTTTTCTATAAAAAAAAATCAAAGCTTTCTTTTAAAATAAAAATTAAACCTTTCTTTTAAAATCAGATTTTCTATAATAAAAAATTTATATTCAAAATTGAACATAAAATAAAGAAAAATAAAATCAATATATAAAAAAAACTCATGGATTTCCTTGCACGGGGGTGCGCTGGTCTTCAGGTGAGAGGCGGGGGATTTTTTCATCAGGCGGTGGGGGTTCACTGCGCCAGAGGGGGGAGAATGAGAGAGAATCGAAGAGGGGGGATCTGTGGAGGCTGTCAAGGGGGTGAGTCGGAGCGGAGGTCGCGGCGGAGTCTATGGGAGATGGGGCATCGACGGCGATGGGGCGAGATCGGGGAGCGTCGAGCGATTTTGCTTTTTTTTTCTCTTTTGAATCATTGGTGAAGAATAAGGGGGGGTTTGACTAAGCAAGGAGAGAGAGAAAGGAAGTTTTATATGATGAATTTATTTTTAAATTCCCAAAAAAAACAGCTTTTTATTTCAAACTCGAAATCGAACCCACCGACTATCGTCGATAGCTAATTACCCCCATTCCGAACACAATGGGGTATGTATCGTAAGCCAGTTCGTTTATTTCAATCAGTTTCATCAAATTCAAAATATAAATCTATATATTGAATTTGAGCGCATGTTTCAATTTACTGAGGCCACATACAGAATCTAAAATTTCCCAAAAAATATTTTCTAGCTTCGTATTGACGATATGGTTCTAACAAAACTAATTTCGTCAAATTTGGAGATCGTTTGAAAAATGGTCATTTTCTGGTCGATCCAAATTGACTGAAACTGTCAAAACACGTTTTATTTCGCCACACTCACATATTGATTCAAAAAATCATGAATTTTGGAATCTAGGAATAATTAGACATCCCGGATCCAAAAAAAGTGGTTTCGTTGAAAACGGAGGTCGTTTGCAAAATTTCCACTATTAAGGGCCAAAATTCCATAGCGACTATTCTGAATTTTCAACTGGGCATAACTTTTTATTCCCGCTGTGAAATTTCAATTTTTCAGATTCGTTGGAAAGATATTTTCAAATAGGTTCTAATATTTTTGGTTTTGCTAAAATTCGGTTTTTTTTAATCCTGTACATTCATTTGAAATTTCAAATCGAATTTTCAAACTACCGCGCCATTTCCAATTCCTTGAATCATAGAAAATAAGTAAATATTTATATTCTAACGTCGATTCAAATAAACATATATGTTCTAATTCTATTCAAAATAAATTTCTCGTCATTATTATTTAAAATAATTCATTTTAGATTTTCAAAATTATCAACATTGCCAAAAAAAAAAAAATGGTTCGGATTTTCCGGGTTGTTACAATCTCCCCCACTTAAAATATTTTCGTCCTCAAAAAGGGACGGAGCTGAAAGTTGTTTTACAAACCAACTCAACTTTCATTATTTTCATTATGGCTTATGTTCTTCAACTTTTCAGTTTCTAAGAACTTTTCAAATTTTTCAAAAATTTGGCTAACACCCTAAATTTTCAAAAAATTTCGCCATAACCTCCCAGTACGGAAGCACCAGGAAAATCCCGAAATTGCCATATAGGCTCTCCAATCCAAAAAGAAAAAGAAATAGTCAAGCGGCTAGCCAATCGGCTCATAAAATCATCAAAAACCCCAAGAAATACAATAAACATGTACCTATTTGTCGGGTAAACAATTTTATTCCTCTGCTCTAGCCTCCTTGCAATGACCTGTTCAATGGATACACATGTATATGCATGCAATTTCTAACCATTTTCAATACAGCTTAATATTTGATTCAATTTGGCCTAAATTTACCATTCATTCACATGTTTCTTTAAATAAATAATTACACAACACAATCATTAATCAATTAGTTGATTATCTTTTCAAATTCATAACTTTGATATATAGTCAAAAAATCACATTTTTGGTGCCAAATCACAACAATAAGCCCTATCTAGTTTTTGGTTCTCACACCAGTCAATTGGAAATATATAAATATAACACCTTCGAAACTCTAACACAAGTGCTGATGATGACATGCCATCATCAGAACCATCTCCGGGGCGGCTAGAGTGTGATTCTATATTTATCAAGTATATTAAATCTTCGAATACACGTTTGCAAGGCGTATATGCAAAATCTTTATATATTGGATTGTCCAAATTCAATACAAATAAATATTCAAATACGTTGAATAAGGTTTAAATTTTCAAAACAAAATTTATTTTCCATTTTAATTTTAAAAACACCACTCTTCGCACTCGTTCTAGGATACTACTGATCCCATCTCTAACAAGTCATTCCTATTGGATATTACTAATCCAATCTCTGATGAATCCTTTCGTATGGTTCTAATGTGCCTTGTTCTCGAGCTCTGTAAACCAGAGCTCTGATACCAAACTGAAATGACAGAACCTCCCCGTGAAGGAAAGCCCGAATTGAGTTGAGGACAAGCCACATCGGGACCAAATAGAAGAACATTTCATTGTTAATTACAACAATTCCATCAGAATACAAGAATATACAGAGTACGAATAAATATTACACATCAGAAAAATATCAGAGTTTTTAAATTACAATACTGTAGCGGAAAAATAATACAAAACGCAACAGAAAAAAATATACGGATACAGAGCTTTCCGGATATCATTCCAGCTGTAAACCAGGTTCCTGTGAATATAAATCTGCAAAAGCATGACTACCAGCTGCCCGTGTGGAAAATAGGGGCACCCAGAGTACGACACATCAGAAAAATATCAGAGTTTTTAAATTACAATACTATAGCGGAAAAATAATACAAAACACAAATGAAAAGAATATACGGATACAGAGGTTTCCGGATATCATTCCAGCAGTGAACCAGGGTCCTGTGAATATAAATCTGCAAAGCCAAAGCTACTAGCTCCCCGTGTGGAAAATAGGGGCACCCAGAGTTTAAGTTAAAACAATAAACTCCAGGTCAGTCATATGACTGGTGTGAGAACTAAAACAGTTAATTGACAACTTTACTTTAAAAGAGAGTAATTCAAGGGGCCACGCCGTATAACACGGAACGGGTTTCCTCCCAAGAATACTAGTGCATAGAATAAACAACGCAATGTTTATTGAAAAAATGAAGCTATTATAAGACCTAGGTCCCATCACACAATGCAATGCAAGCCGAAGAATAGGGTTTTCCCTTATAATAGCTAAATAATGCTTGATACGTTTAAAACAAATCATTTGATACTATTATAAGTGTATAGTGTCAAAAGAACTTCAAATATAAATGTATCAATCCTAGGCGGCATGGGAACCATCTATCATATCGCCAATACTAAGCTCTACAATCAAAACTGAAATATCACGTATTGGAAATTGGATTTCCGTCATGAGTCGATGCCATGGGCAAGCTCCTTACCGCTTCGAGACACTCTAGCAAATGCCCCAGGACTACACACTCTGGGTAGCCCTTGGATCTTCCGGGCCGGTCCACACTTACGTTAGTGGATTGGCAATTCCTGAACACACGTTTCCCGGTCCTAATGGGCCTATATATCGAGGCGCCTCGCATTCCAACATCCACAAAGGTATAATAATCAAAAGTGCCAGGGCTAGTAAAACGCTGACACCACCCATAGCTAGAAAGAAACGTCGTGCACTTCCTGCAATCCTTATTATGTTTTTAACTCATACCGAGGCGAGAGGCTCGCGAATTGTAACAACCCGTAAAATCTGGGCCAGTTTAATTTTTTTTTTTGGCAATTTTAGCGAATTTTGAATATTTAAAATAGATTATTTTAATTAATAGCGACGAGAAGTTTATTTTGAATAGAATTAGAACGTATATATTTATATGGATCGTCGTTAGAATATAAATAATTATATATAATTATAAAAGGAATTGAAAATGGCGCGGTAGTTCGATAATTCAATTTCAAACTTCAATTGAATGTACAAGATGCAAAATAAACCAAATTTTAGTGAAACCAAAAATAATGGAATCTAATTGTGACTATCTTTCCAACGAACCCGAAAAATTGAAATTTCATAGCGGGAATCAAAAGATATGTCCTGTTGAAAATTCTGAATAGTCGTTATGGAGTTCAGGCCCTTAAAAATGAGAATTTTGCAAGCGACCTCGGATTTCGACGAAACCACTTTTGTTGGATTCGTGATGTCAAGTTATTGTTAGATTTCAATTTTCATAATTTTTCGAATCAATATGTGAGGGTGGCGAAGGAAAACGCGTTTGACCAGTTTTAGTTGATTTTAATCGACTGGAAAATGGCCATTTTTCCAACGGTCTCATAATTCGAAGAAATTAGTTTTGTTAGGACTGTATCGTCAATACGAAGCTAGAAAATATTTTTCGGGAATTTTTCGTGTTAGTATGTGGCCTCGGTAAATTAAAATGTGTGTTTGAATTTAAAATATAATGATTTATATTTTAAATTTAGTGAAAACTGATCGTAACGGTCGAATTGGCTTATGGGACATATCCCATTGCGTTCAGAATGGGGTTAATTAGCTAGGGGCGGCAGTCGTTGGGTTTGATTTAGAATCCAAATGCATAAACCCTAATTTTCAAATTAAATTATATAAACATAATATTATATATATTTTTTCCTTCACCTAACCCTAGTCAAACAAAAGCCACGGTCAACATTTCTTTTTCCGCCTCTCTCTCTAAAAAACGAACGGCGATTCTCTTCGATCGTCTCTCCTCTTTGATCCAAAAATCCGTTAAACCATTTCCAAGATTTCCAAAGCAAAAACGTTTGCCTCCATGAGATCTCAAAATTAAACGGTCGTGATCAATTTTAGTCACCTGGATAGCGAGAATTTCGAGGGCAAAGCGCTGTCGTTCGTGGGCCTTTTCCGGTGCCTATCCCACTTTGAGTTCGCCACCATGGGGAGGCGCAGGAGCGTGGGGCATGGGCTTCAAGATGAAAACATCCGATCCAACTCTGGGGCTCTGGCAAGCTGCGACAGAGAAGCTTCTCATGCGAGCTGATAGGTGCGCGGTCCAGGGATTTAACAGAAGATGAAGACTGGTTTTAACAGTGAGCTTTTCCTTACTTTGTTTTATTACTTTAGTAAATTTAGTGAATAAAAATGTATTGTTTGATATATATATATATATATATATATATATATATATATATATATAAAATAGCTGAATAAAAATATATAAAAGATATTGTTTTTAAAGATATATAAAAAAAAAGGGATATTGTTGAAAATAAATATAGTCATTGTTTTTGAAAATAAATATAGTCATTGTTTTTGAAAATAAATATAGTCATTGTTTTTGAAAGTAAATATAGTCATTGTTTTTTTTATAATATGAATAGCGAAATAAAAATTTAATCTTTATATAAAGGTTAGCATTGTAAAAATATAACTTTTATATAGGAAGTAGCAAAATAAAAATGTGATTTTTATATCGATGAAATAAAAATTCGATCTTTATATATGAAATAGAAATATAAAATATAATTTTTGTATAGAATGAAGCGTTGAGAAAATATATGTAAAGAAGAAATAAAAATACGATTTTTATTTATTGAGTGAAGTGATAAAACTATAATTTTTATTTGAACAGCGTGAAAAGGACTGCAAAGGAATTCAGACAGTTCGGCAGTTCAGAAGCAATGCACGGCGGAGTGGAACCCTCGGTGAGAACTCCTCACTTTTATTTTAAATTTCTAATTAAAATATATACTAGGATGCAGACGGTGCTTAGCAGCACCCGACACCCGTCGGCCCACAGACCATGGACGGCTTGTATGCTTGTTTGTTTGATTTTGATGTGAAAAATTGAATGTGGATTGTGGAATGAAATAAAATATTTATATAGTGAAATAAAATATTTATATAGTGAAATAAAATATTTATATAGTTAAAAATAT
The DNA here is from genome assembly GCA_030737875.1 of Allium sativum. Lineage (NCBI taxonomy): Eukaryota > Viridiplantae > Streptophyta > Magnoliopsida > Asparagales > Amaryllidaceae > Allium > Allium sativum. The sequence continues at coordinate 521,014,043 of CM060924.1, read as the reverse complement.
AATTTTTAACGCGTATATAAAATGAAATATATATTTATAAACAAATCGAACGATTTGTTTATATACACACATTTGACTGATATTGATTGGGACGATAAATTTTACACATCGCCCAACTGCACAAATAAAATCTGTGTTTGATTGTTGAAACCCCACACGGGTGTTGGGATGATATTTGGCGTACACTGATCCCAATTATTTAATTGTATGTCGATCGATTGGTCGACAGACTATGTAAGCGTTGATTATATATATTTAATGCTTATGCAGTTGTGTGGTGCACTTTGGATGATGGTTGATTATTTATCGTTCTATTATTTACAAGTGTTGTATGGAATCCATATAATTAACATTATACGGTAATTGATTGGGCCTCATTCCAATTGGGAAAATAAACAATATTATAAAATGAAGATTCACGTGTTGACGGTACTCATTTTTGAGATTAGTCATGTGTTGAATAGAATATAGATTCATGTGTTGAATAGGACAAATATTCATTTGTTGAATAGAATAACGAAGTTATTGAAAAAAATAAAGCCGTGTTGATTAGAGATGCGCTATTTTGACGCGAACGATATTGATATCGATTATATTCGTTTTTAAAATGACTATTCAGAAAGAGATGTAAAGATATAGAATAGAATTGAAATTTGAATTCGAATAGAATAGAATTGAAATTTGAATTCGAATAGAATGGAATTGAAATTTGAATTCGAATAGAATAGAATTGAAATTTGAATTTGAATAGAATAGAATTGAAATTTGAATTCGAATAGAATAGAATTGAAATTTGAATTCGAATAGAATAGAATTGAAATTTGAGTTCGAATAGAATAGAATTGAAATTTGAGTTCGAATAGAATAGGATTGAAATTTGAATTTGAACAGAATAGGATTGAAATTTGAATTTTAATAGAATAGAATCAAATTGAATTGAATAGAATAGAATCAAATTGAATCGAATTGAATTGAATGAAATTGAATTGAATGAAATTGAATCGAATAGAAATTGAATCGAATAGAAATTTAATCGACTAGAAATTGAATCGAATTGAATTGAAATTAAATCGAATTGAATTGAAATTGAATTGAAATTAAAAATCGATTTGAATTGAAATCAATTTGAATTGAAATCAATTTGAAATGAATTTAAAACGAATTTCTAAGAAAAATAAATTTAACTTTGATTTGAAATTGAAAAGGAAGTTGAAATTGTTTTTGAAACAAATTTAAAACGATTTATAAAATTCATATTAAATAGAAATCGACAAAGTATATATTATATATATTATATATATAATATAATGGCCTGAATAGAACGCGCCGCGCCGTGGCAGTTCACGAATTTCGACCATTGACTTCGAACGGACATTACGGGAGATCCGACCGTCTGATTCTCCTCAAACCAGAACCGTTGGGTTCGTGTCGAAAAGAGCTTTCCAATGAATATTATAATTTTGAAATCTAACGGTTGGATTTGGAGATATGTCCAAATCAATTTTAGAAAAGGTCAATATAAGTGCAGTTCGATGGCCGTAAATGGAAATCGACTGTACGGGCCTTGGTAAAATAATTAAAAATACCTATAATTTGTTTAAAATCATAATAAATGATTTGGGGAAAACTGGGATGAAAAACTCCATATTTGAAAAGATAAAAATAGATTTTTATCAAAATGAACTAGTTTTGAACTAGAATTAAAACCAATTTATTTTTGAAATAAATAAATTGAATTTGAAATGGGTTTTAAATAACCAGAATTTCTAATATATTTTATTGGAATTGAAATAGAATGTGATTTGGGTTTATCGTGAACTGTGTTTTAAATGGCATTAGTTCTTTAACCCAGTAAAAGGAGTTTTAATGAATCTTTAATTGGATTAAAATATGAATTGATAATTTAAATTATCAAACTTTGGAAATGATCGAAAGGGGAGTATCACCAGTTTTGCTCCTAGCGATAGTTAAATCTTTAATTAGATTTGAACGTGAAATGGTAAATAAATTTACCGATAACACCATGGTGTTAGTTATGGGGTAATAACAGTTTTGCTCCATTGGATAAATAGGTTGGGATTGGGAAATAAAATAAAAAATTACTTCGGTGCGGTTCGCTAATCTCGACTAGTTTGGAAAACCATATTCTGGTTTGAAATGATATCCAAAGGAAGATTAAAGAATAAATTTAAAAGAATTTATCTTTGATAAAATTAATGGGAACCTTTCCCTAGGAGTGTGAATATCTGAATAAAAGAATATTCGGAATTGGAATGAGGCGTATATTGTGTTTTATAGCACTTGTTGATTAAGATACGCGAGTTATTCAGAAAGTCCGGGTATAACCCATTCTGAATAACTGCTTCGACGACGAGTCGAAGAGATTGAAGACGGTGCAAGACCGATGATCTTCACATCGAATGGATGGGTGCTACTGATGCTCACGATGGGAGTAGCTACCTTGAAGGGGGCTAAAGTAGTAGTCATCCGGACGTGCTTGGAGGTCGACGGATATGCGAGGAAAGTGCCTCCGGTTTCGTTCAGACTCAGAACGGACTTGTAAATGGATGGTGTGTCTGACATTGTATTCCTTTATATTGTATTCGTTGATCTCTGCTAAATATATATCTGTTTGGCGGCGGAGAATTTATTCTCTTTCTTAACGCCCTTCTCCGAGACATACGAGCTCAGAGGTTATATATTGGCAGAAATCAGTGGTACGATATAGATTGATAGTTTGGCATGCTGAGATGTAGTGATCCAGACTTTTGTTGAAAAGCAAAGTTTGGTGGATGATGATCAAAGCGCAGCTTTAATATAGCACGGCTTTGTGTATAGCGTTGATTCGCAAGCCTCACACCCCGGTATGGTGGTAAACTAATGGTTTGATCAGTATGCTTTTTAGAGGATGGGCACCTTCGTGGTGTCGTGGATTCGGTCGACCGAGATTAAGCTTAGTGCTCAGAGGGATAGAGTAAGCGGTGTTTTCTCTCGCCGAGACGTAAGCCGCAGTGATACTCGATTTCCCAAAAGTGCGGATGTGCATTACGGTGTTTTCTCTCGCTGAGACGTAAGCCGTTGTAGATGGCACTACGCGATCGATCTTTAGAATCAGGAGCCACCATGATGGAAATCCAATTTCTAAATATGACATTTTGCGGTTTTGATTGTAGAGCCTAGTATTGGCGACATGATATATGGTACCCATGCCGTCTATGATTGATATATTTATATTTGAAGTTGTTTTCTTCACTTATAGTAATAACATAAAATGAAATTTCGCGTATCAAGCATATTTGGCTATTATAAGGGAAAACCCTATCCTCCGGCTTGCGTTGCATTGTGTGATGGGATCTGGGTCTTATAATAGCTTCTTTGTTCTTTATTTAGCATTGCGCTGTTTGTTTTATGCACTGGTATTCTTGGGAGGAAATCTGTTCCGTGTTATACGGCGTGGTCCCTTGATTTACCTAACTTTAAAAACAAAGATTAATAACTGTTTTAGTTCTCACACCAGTCACATGACTGACCTGGAGTTTATTGTTTTAACCTAAACTCTGGGTGCCCCTATTTTCCACACGGGCAGCTAGTAGTTTTGGTTTTGCAGATTTATATTCACAGGATCCTGATTTACAGCTGGAACGATATCCGGAAAGCTCTGTATCCGTATATCTCTTCTAGTTGTGTTTTGTATTATTTCCGCTGCGATGTATTTAAATGTAATTTAAATCTCTGATATTTTTCTGTGTAATATATATTCATGCTCTGTATATTCTTGTATTCTGGTGGAATTGTTGTAATAAGCAATGAAATGTTTTTCTGTTTGCGTTCTGTTGTGGCTTGTTCTCAAAGTATCCGCTCTTTCCTAACCAGGGAAGTTACAGGTCTTCACAATTGGTATCAGAGCTTTGGTTTACAGAGCTAGAGAACAAGACACATTAGAACCAAATGAAAGAATTCATCAGATATTGGATTACTAATATCCAATTAGAATGACTCGTTAGAGATAGGATCAGTAGTATCCTAGAACGAGTGTGAAGAGTATATTTTTCAAATGAAAACAATTTTGTTTTGAAATTAAAATCAAGTATACGTATTTGAATATTTATTTATTTTGAATTTGGACAATCTAGTATATAAAGATTTTGCTTATACGCGTCATGAACGTATATTCGAAGTTTTAATATACTGGATAGATATAGAATCACACTCTAGTCGCACGGACCTGATTCTGATGATTGGCGCGTCATCATTAGTAATTATTTTCATGTTTCGAAGGTGTGCTATCTATATATTTCCATCAGACTGGAGTGAGAAACGAAACTATATAGATTTATTGTTGTGATTTGGCATCAAAAACAGGATTTTTTTGTATATATATCAAAATTATGAATTTGAAATTCTAATTCACTAATTGATTGATGGTTGTGTTGTTTGTTTATTTGTTTGATAATTTTGATCCATTTAGCCTAATTGAACAACATATTGAACTGTATTGAAAATTAGTTGCAAATGCATGCATATACATGTACTTACATTGAACAGGTCATTGCAAAGAGTTTAGGGCAGAAGAATAAAATTGTTTGCCCAACAAATAGGTACATGTTTACCATAATTTACTATTTTGTTTGGGTGATGATAATTTTATGAGCCGATTGGCTAGCCGCTTGGCTTTTTCCTTTTCTTTTTGAGATCAGAGGGCCTGTATAGCAATTTTGGGATTTTCCCGGTGCTCTCGGTGCAGGGGAGGTTATGGCGAAATTTTTCGAAAATTTAGGGTGTTAGCCAAATTTTTGAAAAAATTGAAAAATTCTTAGAAACTGAAAAGTTGAAGAACTTAAGCCGTAGCGAAAATATTGAAAGTTGAGTTGGTTTTTAAAACAACTTTCGGCTTCATTCCTTTTCGGGGACGAAAAGTTTTAAGTGGGGGAGATTGTAACAACTCGTAAAATCTGGGACAGTTTAAAAATTTTATTTTGGCAATTTTAGCGAATTTTGAATATTTAAAATAGATTATTTTAAATAATAGCGACGAGAAGTTTATTTTGAATAGAATTAGACCGTATATATTTATATAGATCGTCGTTAGAATATAAACAATTATATATAATTATAAAAGGAATTGAAAATGGCGCGGTAGTTCGATAATTCAATTTCAAACTTCAATTGAATATACAAGATGAAAAATAAACCGGATTTTAGTGAAACCAAAAATAATGGAACCTAATTGTGACTATCTTTCCAACGAACCTGAAAAATTGAAATTTCATAGCGGGAATCAAAAGATATGACCTGTTGAAAATTCTGAATAGTCGCTACGGAATTCAGGCCCTTAAAAATGAGAATTTTGCAGACGACCTCGGATTTCGACGAAACCACTTTTGTTGGATCTATGATGTCAAGTTATTTTTAGATTTCAATTTTCATAATTTTTCGAATCAATATGTGAGCGTGGCGAAGGAAAACGCGTTTGACCAGTTTTAGTTGATTTTAATCGACTGGAAAATGGTCATTTTTCCAACGGTCTCATAATTCGATGAAATTAATTTTGTTAGGACCGTATCATCAATACGAAGCTAGAAAATATTTTTCGGGAATTTTTTGAGTTAGTATGTGGCCTCGGTAAATTAAAATGTGCGTTTGAATTTAAAATATAATGATTTATATTTTAAATTTAGTGAAAACTGATCGTAACGGTCGAATTGGCTTACGGGACATATCCCATTGCGTTCAGAATGGGGGTAATTAGCTAGGGTCGGCAGTCGTTGGGTTTGATTTAGAATCCAAATGCATAAACCCTAATTTTCAAATTAAATTATATAAACATAATATTATATATATTTTCCTTCACCTAACCTTAGTCAAACAAAAGCCACGGTCAACATTTCTTTTTCCGCCTCTCTCTCTCTAAAAAACGAACGGCGATTCTCTTCGATCGTCTCTTCTCTTTGATCCAAAAATCCGTTCAACCATTTCAAAGATTTCCAAAGCAAAAAACGTTTGCCTCCATGAGATCTCGAAATTAAACGGTCGTGATCAATTTCAGTCACCTGGATAGCGAGAATTTCGAGGGCAAAGCGTTGCCGTTCATGGGCCTTTTCCGGCGCCTGTCCCACTTCGAGTTCGCCACCATGGGGAGGCGCAGGGGCGTGGGGGCATGGGCTTCAAGATGAAAACATCCGATCCAACTTCGGGGCTCTGGCAAGCTGCGACAGAGAAGCTTCTCATGCGAGCTGATGGGTGCGCGGTCCAGGGATTTAACAAAAGATGAAGACTGGTTTTAACATAGAGCTTTTCCTTACTTTGTTTTATTACTATAGTAAATTTAGTGAATAAAAATGTATTGTTTAATATATATATATAATAGCTGAATAAAAATATATAAATGATATTGTTTTTAAAGATATATATAAAAAAAGGGATATTGTTGAAAATAAATATAGTCATTGTTTTTGAAAATAAATATAGTCATTGTTTTTGAAAATAAATATAGTCATTGTTTTTGAAAGTAAATATAGTCATTGTTTTTTTTATAATATGAATAGCGAAATAAAAATATAATCTTTATATAAAGGTTAGCATTGTAAAAATATAACTTTTATATAGGAAGTAGCAAAATAAAATTGTGATTTTTATATCGATGAAATAAAAATTCGATCTTTATATATGAAATAGAAATATAAAATATAATTTTTATATAGAATGAAGCATTGAGAAAATATATGTAAAAAAGAAATAAAAATATGATTTTTATTTATTGAGTGAAGTGATAAAACTATAATTTTTATTTGAACAACGTGAAAAGGACTGCAAAGGAATTCAGATAGTTCGGCAGTTCAGAAGCAAAGCACGGCGGAGTGGAACCCTCGGTGAGAACTCCTCACTTTTATTTTAAATTTCTAGTTAAAATATATACTAGGATGCAGACGGTGCTTAGCAGCACCCGACACCCGTCGTCCACAGACCTTGGACGGCTTGTATGCTTGTTTGTTTGATTTTGATGTGAAAAATGGAGTGTGTGTTGTGGAATGAAATAAAATATTTATATAGTGAAATAAAATATTTATATAGTTAAAAATATAATTTTTAACGCGTATATAAAATGAAATATATATTTATAAACAAATCGAATGATTTGTTTATATACACACATTTGACTGATATTGATTGGGACGATAAATTTTACACATCGCCCAACTGCACAAATAAAATCTGTGTTTGATTGTTGAAACCCCACACGGGTGTTGGGATGATATTTGGTGTACACTGATCCCAATTATTTAATTGTATGTCGATCGATTGGTCGACAGACTGTGTAAGCGTTGATTATATATATTTAATGCTTATGCAGTTGTGTGGCGCACTTTGGATGATGGTTGATTATTTATCGTTCTATTATATACATGTGTTGTATGGAATCCATATAATTAACATTATATGGTAATTGATTGGGCCTCATTCCAATTGGGAAAATAAAGAATATTATAAAATGAAGATTCACATGTTGACGGTACTCATTTGTTGAGATTAGTCATGTGTTGAATAGAATATAGATTCATGTGTTGAATAGAACAAATATTCATTTGTTGAATAGAATAACGAAGTTATTGAAAAAAATAAAGCCGTGTTGATTAGAGATGCGCTATTTTGACGCGAACGATATTGATATCGATTATATTCGTTTTTAAAATGACTATTTAGACAGAGATGTAAAGATATAGAATAGAATTGAAATTTGAATTCGAATAGAATAGAATTGAAATTTGAATTCGAATAGAATTGAAATTTGTATTCGAATAGAATTGAAATTTGAATTCGAATAGAATAGAATTGAAATTTGAATAGAATAGAATTGAAATTTGAATTTGAATAGAATAGAATTGAAATTTGAATTCGAATAGAATAGAATTGAAATTTGAATTCGAATAGAATAGAATTGAAATTTGAGTTCGAATAGAATAGAATTGAAATTTGAGTTCGAATAGAATAGGATTGAAATTTGAATTTGAATAGAATAGGATTGAAATTTGAATTTGAATAGAATGGAATCAAATTGAATCGAATAGAATAGAATCAAATTGAATCAAATTGAATTGAATGAAATTGAACTGAATGAAATTGAATTGAATGAAATTGAATTAAATGAAATTGAATCGAATTGAATGAAATTGAATCGAATAGAAATTGAATCGAATAGAAATTGAATCGAATTGAAATTGAATCGAATTGAAATTAAATCGAATTGAATTGAAATTGAATTGGAATTAAAAATCGTTTTGAATTTCAATTTGAAATGAATTTAAAATGAATTTCTAAGAAAACAAAATTTAACTTTGATTTGAAATTGAAAAGGAATTTGAAATTGTTTTTGAAACAAATTTAAAACGATTTATAAAATTCGTTTTAAATAGAAATCGAAGAAGTATATATTATATATATAATATAATGGCCTGAATAAAACGCGCCGCGCTGCGGCAGTTCGCGAATTTCGACCATTAACTTCGAACGGACATTACGGGAGATCCGACCGTCGGATTCTCCTCAAACCAGAACCGTTGGGTTCGTATCGAAAAGAGATTTCCAATGAATATTAGAATTTTGAAATCTAACGGTTGGATCTGGAGATATGTCCAAATCAATTTCAGAAAAGGTCGCTGTAAGTGCAGTTCGATGGCCGTAGATGGAAACCGACTGTACGGTCCTTGGTAAAATAATTAAAAATACCTATAATTTGTTTAAAATCATAAGAAATGATTTGGGGAAAACTAGGGTGAAAAACTCCATATTTGAAAAGATAAAAATAGATTTTTATCGAAATGAACTAGTTTTGAACTAGAATTAAAACCAATTTATTTTTGAAATAAATAAACTGAATTTGAAATGGGTTTTAAATAACCAGAATTTCTAATATATTTTATTGGAATTGAAATAGAATGTGATTTGGGTTTATCATGAACTGTGTTTTAAATGACATTAGTTCTTTAACCCAGTAAAAGGAGTTTTAATGAATCTTTAATTGGATTGAAATATGAATTGATAATTTAAATTATCAAACTTTGGAAATGATCGAAAGGGGAGTATCACCAGTTTTGCTCCTAGCGATAGTTAAATCTTTAATTAGATTTGAATGTGAAATGGTAATTAAATTTACCGATAACACCGTGGTGTTAGTTATGGGGTAATAACAGTTTTGCTCCATGGGATAAATAGGTTAGGATTGGGAAATAAAATAAATAATTACTTCGGTGTGGTTCACTAATCTCGACTAGTTTGGAAAACCATATTCTGGTTTGAAATGATATCCAAAGGAAGATTAAAGAATAAATTTAAAAGAATATATCTTTGATAAAATTAATGGGAACCTTTCCCTAGGAGTGTGAATATCTGAATAAAAGAATATTCGGAATTGGAATGAGGCGTATATTGTGTTTTATAGCACTTGTTGATTAAGATACGCGAGTTATTCAGAAAGTCCGGGTATAACCCATTCTGAATAACTGCTTCGACGACAGTCGAAGAGATTGAAGACGGTGCAAGACCGATGATCTTCACATCGAATGGATGGGTGCTACTGATGCTCACGATGGGAGTAGTGTAACAACCCGTATTTTCAATAACCTGTAATAACATAAATCGAGGCAGAATTTAATTCTAAAATGGGAATCAAGGGAAACGGGCTATGCCATTGTGTTCGTCTCGGAAAAATACGCGAAATAGAGTCCGAGTTTTCGAAAATCGGAGTCCGTATGACCAAGATATGGCCTCGCGAAGTTTCACGAAAATTCCCAAATTAAAGTATACTTAATTAAGTGAAATGGGTTGTGTAGATATATATATATATATATATATATATATATATATATATATATATTGATATATATATATATATAATTGAAAATTTAATAAATAAATATGCAAAAATGCTCAAAACAGCGAATTGGGAGAGGGGAATAACCGAACCGGCCGATTTTTGAAGTCGACCCGAGCCCGCTGGGTCGACTAGGGGTTAATCCAGGGTGTTTGGCTGTCAACCCGTGGGCCGATTCGCTCAAGTGCAGATTTTGCATTTGAATGGTTCTCATGGTCCATCTTTAATCTAAAGGCCCTAGATGGTTCCTACACTTGACTTCTTCCCCAAGACATGCTTTGATGGCTTGGATTGAATCTAGGGTTAATCCTATGGCCTAAAACACTTGCCTAATCTATAAATAAGACCCTAACCTACCCTAATTCATTCATAATTAAACCTAGTGACTAAACTATGGCAAAATGCTAGCTCTCATGGCCTCCACTAATTTTATGAAGAGGGTTGCATACTAATCACTCTCTAATCAACTTCTAATCCCTTCTTAGCATCTTAATCTTCTTCATTTGGTGTTCAAAGTTGCTAGTTGTGAGTTTCTATCACTTTGATGATCTTTTGGTAAACTAATTAGATGAGATGTGATGAGATTTATGGTTTTGTATGTGGGTTAATGAGCTTTGAATCATATGATATGATGTTAGCATTAATCTTATGTTTATGCATGTTGAGTATGTAAGCTTATGCAAGTTTAATATGATGTATGTTATGTTTGCATGATGCTAAATATGCAAGTTGTGGGCTATGTAATCATATGCATGTTATGCAAGTTCATGGTAATATGCTATGCAAGTTACATGTTTGTTAATATGCAAGTTACATGTTTGTTAATATGCAAGTTACATGTATGTAAATATGCAAGTTACATGTTTGTTAATATGCAAGTTACATGTTTGTTAATATGCAAGTTACATGTATGTAAATATGCAAGTTACATGTTTCTTTATATGCAAGTTACATGTTTGTTAATATGCGAGTTACATGTATGTAAATATGCAAGTTACATGTTTATTAATATGCAAGTTCATGATGACACATTATGCAAGTCTATAAGCTAATATGCAAGTTTGTTATGCAAAATGAATATGTAAGTTATGTGACATATTATATGCAAGTTATGTGACATGTTATGCAAGTTCATATGCAAGTTATGTGTTTGTTAATATGCAAGATGGCACCTTTGAAACATGTTCATTCATATGCAAGTTGACACCTTTTATATGTGTTATATCATGAACGAAATTACGTGGGAACGATGGGGTAATTAAATGCATAAGTTAATAAGATTGTGTGAAATTAATATAATTATGCATAACACAAAATAAATAAACATAGTATGGGAATTTGCCTATTTGGTTAGGTGTACCCATACTATGTGTTGGGAATTTACCTATTGAGTTAGGTCTACCCCATGGGAATTTACCTATTAAGTTAGGTCTACCCATGTTAAGAAAACTTGATTAATTAGGGATAATTAATATAAAATTATGAGGGTGATTAATTAGGTGTAATTAATTGACTAAGACACGAGGTTGGACTCAGTTGTAGCGTAAAACTGCCCGGACCCAACCGGCTTAACCAGTTGCTACAAATGTTAGCCCAATGTGAGAGGTCTTAGGCACAAACTAAATACGTAATTAATGTAAAGACACGAGGTTAGACTCTGTTATGACATAAGGCTGCCCGGACCCAACCGGCTTAACCAGCGGTCATAAAAGACAGTCTAATGTGAGAGGTCTTTACAAAGGTTACGTTCTTAATTAATTAATTAAGAAACACTTAACCACATTAGCATGTAGAGGGACATGAGGGGTTAAGTGGGTGCCTCGGGTGGCATGAGAAAATCTAGTGGTTGCCTTGGGTGGCAATAGAAAATACGATTAGAATACTTAACCAAAATAGAACATGTAATTAAAACATGATTAAAGGGTTAAGTGGGATATACTAGAAAAAGGGACAAGCTTAGGTGGGTAGCTTGTGGAGGCCCATTTCAACCAGTAACCCATACGTATCTTTGTGGGCTCGACCCATGTCGAGGACGGGACACGCATACTGGGCTTGACTGTAAGAGGCAAACGGGTTAGCGGTGGCAACGCAAGTCCAACGGGCTTCATATGCGTGAGTGGGCCCGGGCTGGTAGGTAAGCCGTTGTTGCATCGAGTAGATATAAGCCGTGCACCTTTAGTTTCATCAGGTTGCCACATTGGGGAATGATACATCCCACGGTGGGGCCAGCACGGGTATCTACGTTAGGGAGCCGATCGAATGGGAAGTAGTGTGTACACCTAGTGGATTGTAGGGCCCCGTGGCGCCTACTTGGTCACCTAGGGGTACGCAGGTACTAATTAGTAAATTTTATAAGTCCTTGGGTGGGATCAACCTTTAAGTTAGGAACGACTGGTGTGGTGCAGTTTAGTAATTTACCTTAGGGAGGGTAGATGCGTCTTTATCCTTTATCTTCGTTTAGTTGACTGCTTAGGGTAGCCATTCACCCCTATATGTTACCGTATATCAGTTTATGTCTTCTCTGGTTACTTTAACGATTGTATTGTTAAAGTTATAGGACTCGCTCAGACTTATGTCTGACCCTGTTGTTTTTATCTTTTTCCCAACCCTCAGGTCCTACGGTGGATCCTAGCAGTAGTGGAGCTTGATCGGATTGCTGTTCCAGTCTTTAGGAGCTTGGATAGATGTAAAGCTCCAGTTATCCAGTTATCTTTTCTTTTGTTTGGCTATTGTATGAGAGTGGGATTATGTACTTCTTTATTTTGATGGATATTGTACTTGACCTTTATTGTGGTTTTATGATGTAACCAGACATGTTTTACTTCCGCTGTTATGAGATGATGTTTTAAAATTTCAAGTACTATTTATATCTGTCTTGTTGTAATTTTTCTGTTCTATATTCACTAAAATACTCCACCGATGCTATGGCATTCCCTTAGTGAGTGATCATAGCGGGAGTGGGGTGTTACACGTGGTATCAGAGCTTAAGGTTACCAGAACAGATAAAATTTTTGAGAAAAACTACTTTCTAAGAGTATTTTCGAAGAAAGTATTTTTAAAAGCATGTCTTCTAAGAGAAAAAGTTTTTGAAAAAGAAAAGCATAATCCCCAATAGCCATATCTTTATCTTTCGGAATCTCCTTTTTGAATCTTTCCTCTTTCGTTTCAGCATGGCTGAAGATCTTAACATCCCGGAGGGTTTAGTTATACCACTATGGTATAGGAGGTTGCAAGAGGCTAGGGCCGCGGCTGCGGGTCCGGCCAATGCTACTACACCAGAGACAACCGCTCCTCCTCCTCAGCCTAGAGTGGATAATTTTGCTAAGGTTTGCAAGGAGTTCAAGGCTATAGGAGGAAAACCTTTTCTTGGTTCAGAGACTTTCGTAGAGGCTAGAGATTGGCTTAAGGAAGTGGAAGAGTTGCTAGATATCTTTGAAGTGGAAGAGGGAAAGAAAGTCAAGTTGGCGGCTTGGTTAATGAAGGGAGAGGCCTCATTCTGGTGGGAGGTCACTAATGGAGAACGCCCTGTTGACTCTTGGGCAGATTTTAAGCAAAGGTTTGGGGCTAAGTTTCTCTCAAGGGCGGAAGAGAATCTGTTTATGGAGAAGTTCTTGAATTTGAAGCAAGGGAATCTCACGGTGAAAGAATATGTCAACAAATTCAATCAATTAGCAAGGTTTGGCATAGAGTTGGTGAATACACCGGAGAAGAAGGCTTTGAGGTTCGTTAGAGGCTTGAACGAACCATTGCAAGGAATAGCTATGACTCACATTCCTATGGGGGCCACTTTTGAGAAGCTTGTCTACATGGCACTTATGCATGAGGATGATAAGAATTCTAAGGCACCAGAGAAAAAGGGGGATCAGAAGAAACCGCAACAGCAACAACAAGGCAAGGGCGGAAAAGGCAATGGTGACAAAAAGAAGACGAAGAAGAAGTGCTTCAATTGTGGAACACCAGGACACCTCAGTAAGGATTGTCGCAAAAAGAAGAAGACCGGTTGCTTTCATTGTGGTGAAGCAGGGCATCTTGTGAAAAACTGCCCAAAGAAGGGGCAGAAGACGGGGTCTACCTCAGGAGGCCAGGTGCAAGCTCTTATAGCACCACCTCAGTCAGGGGGGCAAGTTCAGGTTCTCTCAGTTCCACCGATTCAGCAGAGAGGTAGAACTATTTCCGTTGAAAGTCTGATTTTTCTGTTTGATCATCCAGTTCGTACTTTGTTTGACTCTGGCGCATCGCATTCTTTTATCTCATCATCGTTAGTTGAGTCACTGCACTTAGACACCAGTCTAGTTGATGATCCCTTGGTTGTCTCAAACCCAATTGGGGGCTCCATATATCTGTCTATGATATGTTTGGGTTTGAAGATTTCTATACTTAGCGTTGAGTTTAGATGTGATGCTTTTGTATTGGGCTTCACGGGCTATGGGTTGATCTTGGGCATGGACTGGTTATCCAGTAATGGTGCCGTTCTTGATTGCGAAAGGAGAGTTGTCAGGCTCATGACCCGCTTGGGTAACACTCTCGAGATCTCTTGCAATCCCATGGAATCTGTTTTGCTAAGTTATCTTGAATCGCTCGATGCTTCGGTCGAAAGTTTGTGTTCTGTCAGAGTAGTCCGGGAATATCCGGATGTGTTTGAAGAAGTAAAGGGTTTGCCTCCGAAGCGGGAGATAGATTTCCGAATTTATTTGGTGGATAATGCCAAACCAGTGTCTTTGCCAGTACGCCACATGGCTCCTCGTGAGAGAAGAGAACTTCATAAGCAAGTAGGGGAGTTGCTTGAGAAGGGGTTCATAAGGCGAAGTATATCGGAGTGGGGAGCTCCAGTAGTGTTTGCCACGAAGGCGGATGGGTCCCTCAGACTTTGTGTGGATTATAGGGAACTTAATAAGCTCACGAAGAAGAATAGACACCCATTACCGAGGATAGATGATCTCTTTGATCAGTTGGTTGGCGCGTCAGTATTTTCGCAGATGGACTTAGCTACAGGGTTTCATCAGTTAAGAGTGGCGGAGGACAGTATAGAGAAGACTGCTTTCCGGACTCCGGATGGTTTTTATGAGTGGCTAGTGATGCCATTTGGGTTGACAAACGCCCCCGCATACTTTGTTGATCTCATGAGTAGAGTGTTCAGAGAGTATCTGAATAAGTTTGTAGTAGTTTTTGTGGATGACATCTTGGTCTTTTCCAAGAATGAAGAAGAGCATGCCTTACATCTCAAGGAAGTGTTGGAGACTCTTCGAGCGCATAGTCTTAAAGCTAAATTCTCTAAATGCCATTTTTGGAGAAGAGAAGTGCGATTCTTAGGGCATGTGGTCTCTAAGGAAGGGATAGCTGTGGATCCCGCAAAGATAGTATCTATCCAGGATTGGAAAGTTCCTAGAAATGCTACCGAGGTAAGAAGTTTCTTGGGGTTGGCAGGATATTATAGGAAGTTCATCAAAGACTTCGCGAAGATATCAGCCCCATTAACCCGCTTGACGAAGAAGAATCTGGTTTTCTCATGGGATGTAGATTGTGATGATGCTTTCCGACGGTTAAAGAGAGCTTTGACCACCGCTCCAGTTTTAGTGCTTCCAGATGGGAGTAAGCCGTTTGTTGTTTATACCGATGCTTGTGGAACAGGATTAGGCGCAGTCTTGATGCAGGAGGGAAGGGTAATAGCCTATGGAGGGAGACAATTGAGAGTGCATGAGAAGAATTACCCTACCCATGATCTAGAGTTGGCCGCGATTGTTTTCGCACTTAAGTCTTGGCGCCATTATCTTCTTGGTGAGAGATTCGAGTTGTTCACCGACCATAAATCATTGAAGTACTTATTCTCTCAGAAGGATTTAAACTTAAGACAGCAAAGGTGGATGGAGTTCTTAGCATCCTATGATTTCGAGATAGCGTATACCCCTGGTAAGGGTAACGTGGTGGCAGACGCCTTAAGTAGAAAAAGGCTATCTTTGAGTCCATTGTTCGTGGAACGACGAAGCTTGGAGTTTCTTTCTTTGTTTGACTTCAGACCTTCTGTTGATTTTGTACCTGGTTTGTTGGCATCCTTGGAGGTTAGACCTACTCTTTTGAGACGGATTGGCGAGGCTCAGCGAGACGACCCACAGTTGGTTGTGTTGGTAGAGAAGCTTATAAGAGGGGAGTCGTCCAGCCATTTGGGTAGATACACCATAGATGATAAGGGATGGTTGCATAGAGACGGTAGACTTTGTGTACCGCAAGATGAGGGTTTGAAGAAGGCTATTTTGGATGATGCACATCGTTCAAGAATGACTATTCATCCCGGTGGAGACAAAATGTACCAAGACATGAAGAGAGTTTTCTTTTGGGCCGGTATGAAGAAAGATGTGGCCGAGTATGTGGCTAGATGCTTAGTGTGCCAACAAGTTAAAGTGGAGCAAAGGAAACCCGGTGGGTTGCTACACCCATTGGAAGTTCCACAGTGGAAGTGGGATAGTGTCTCGATGGATTTCATCGACGGGTTACCGAGATCGAGGAAGGGCAATACGGGAATTTGGGTTGTGGTAGACAGACTTACAAAGAGTGCCCATTTTATACCCGTAAAGAGTAAGAGGACCGCTCCATGGCTTGCTTCAGTCTATGTTAGAGAGATTGTTAGATTGCATGGCGTACCATCCAGCATTGTGAGTGATCGAGATCCTATTTTCACTAGTGAGTTTTGGAGAAGTTTGCAAGAGGCGGTAGGGACTCAGTTGTGTTTGAGCACCGCATATCATCCTCAGACGGACGGTCAGACCGAGAGGGTGAACCGTATCTTAGAAGATCTTTTGAGGCTTTGTATCTTGGATTTTGGAGGTACATGGGAAGAACATCTTCCTTTGGTGGAGTTCGCATATAATAACAGCTTTCAGTCCAGTATTGGTATGGCTCCTTTCGAAGCTCTTTATGGAAGGCCTTGTCGATCTCCTACATGTTGGTGGGAATCTACGGATAAGATCTTGCTTGGGCCGGATATGGTTAGAGAGACTTCAGAGAAGATTGATTTAATTCGAAAAAGGATGAAAGCAGCGCAAGATAGACAGAAATCTTATGCGGATCGGAGAAGGACGGATCTTGAGTTTGAGGTTGGTGACATGGTTTTTGTCAAAGTATCTCCATTGAGAAATGTTGTTCGCTTTGGGTCCGTAGGGAAGTTAGCACTGAGATTTGTTGGGCCGTTTCCTATTAAGGAAAGGATTGGACGGATGGCATATAGGGTGGAGTTGCCCGACAGACTTAGTGGTGTTCATGATGTATTCCATGTATCACATTTGAGGAAGTGCTTACATGAGACCGCGGAGGTGGTAGAGCCGAGCTTGCTTAGAGATGTAGAGGTAGAGCGTGATGCGACGATTCGACGAGCTCCTACTCGCATCCTTGGGTCAGAAACTAGGAAGTTGAGGAACAGAGAAGTTCAGCTAGTTAAAGTGCAATGGGGAGATGACGAAAGCAATGCTACTTGGGAGACGGAAGCAAAGATGCGTTCTTTGTATCCATTTCTTTTTGAGAGTATGTCTTTTAACTTCTCCTTTATTGCTTGTCTAGTACTTATCTTATCTTTAGTATATCCTCTCGCTAATACCTATGACCTTTAGATAGGGTAAAACCTATGGTTGAGACATGTGTTTGAAACATGTTATGGTTGATGGATGCATATGGATGCAATTGTTTGCTAGTGGTTGCTCGTGGATGCATATACACACACATTAGGCACTAGATCGGCTCAGTCACTTCATGTTGCATATTGCATAAATGGATGTGGTAGTTAGATTGATGGATGTATCATGGCTGTGTTATCATATGGATGATGCATTTTTGTGTATGGTTGTGCACGCATGTAGAAATTTGTATGTGTCAATAGGGTTTCGCATACATATTGGATGCATGGCACTATCATGGTTTGCATTAAGGAGGTTTACTGTATCAGTAACCGCCTGATTTTCGCATTAGGTAAGTACATATACACACACTTTTGCATATATCCATCCAGCATTTAGAATCTTGTAAGGACAATGATTGCTCGTGGATGATGCTTTGAGTAGATGGATGATTGGATGGTAGGATACGTTCTTCCTAACTTGAAGATTTCGGGGACGAAATCCTTTAAGGAGGGGAGAATGTAACAACCCGTATTTTCAATAACCTGTAATAACATAAATCGAGGCAGAATTTAATTCTAAAATGGGAATCAAGGGAAACGGGCTATGCCATTGTGTTCGTCTCGGAAAAATACGCGAAATAGAGTCCGAGTTTTCGAAAATCGGAGTCCGTATGACCAAGATATGGCCTCGCGAAGTTTCACGAAAATTCCCAAATTAAAGTATACTTAATTAAGTGAAATGGGTTGTGTAGATATATATATATATATATATATATATATATATATTGATATATATATATATATAATTGAAAATTTAATAAATAAATATGCAAAAATGCTCAAAACAGCGAATTGGGAGAGGGGAATAACCGAACCGGCCGATTTTTGAAGTCGACCCGAGCCCGCTGGGTCGACTAGGGGTTAATCCAGGGTGTTTGGCTGTCAACCCGTGGGCCGATTCGCTCAAGTGCAGATTTTGCATTTGAATGGTTCTCATGGTCCATCTTTAATCTAAAGGCCCTAGATGGTTCCTACACTTGACTTCTTCCCCAAGACATGCTTTGATGGCTTGGATTGAATCTAGGGTTAATCCTATGGCCTAAAACACTTGCCTAATCTATAAATAAGACCCTAACCTACCCTAATTCATTCATAATTAAACCTAGTGACTAAACTATGGCAAAATGCTAGCTCTCATGGCCTCCACTAATTTTATGAAGAGGGTTGCATACTAATCACTCTCTAATCAACTTCTAATCCCTTCTTAGCATCTTAATCTTCTTCATTTGGTGTTCAAAGTTGCTAGTTGTGAGTTTCTATCACTTTGATGATCTTTTGGTAAACTAATTAGATGAGATGTGATGAGATTTATGGTTTTGTATGTGGGTTAATGAGCTTTGAATCATATGATATGATGTTAGCATTAATCTTATGTTTATGCATGTTGAGTATGTAAGCTTATGCAAGTTTAATATGATGTATGTTATGTTTGCATGATGCTAAATATGCAAGTTGTGGGCTATGTAATCATATGCATGTTATGCAAGTTCATGGTAATATGCTATGCAAGTTACATGTTTGTTAATATGCAAGTTACATGTTTGTTAATATGCAAGTTACATGTATGTAAATATGCAAGTTACATGTTTGTTAATATGCAAGTTACATGTTTGTTAATATGCAAGTTACATGTATGTAAATATGCAAGTTACATGTTTCTTTATATGCAAGTTACATGTTTGTTAATATGCGAGTTACATGTATGTAAATATGCAAGTTACATGTTTATTAATATGCAAGTTCATGATGACACATTATGCAAGTCTATAAGCTAATATGCAAGTTTGTTATGCAAAATGAATATGTAAGTTATGTGACATATTATATGCAAGTTATGTGACATGTTATGCAAGTTCATATGCAAGTTATGTGTTTGTTAATATGCAAGATGGCACCTTTGAAACATGTTCATTCATATGCAAGTTGACACCTTTTATATGTGTTATATCATGAACGAAATTACGTGGGAACGATGGGGTAATTAAATGCATAAGTTAATAAGATTGTGTGAAATTAATATAATTATGCATAACACAAAATAAATAAACATAGTATGGGAATTTGCCTATTTGGTTAGGTGTACCCATACTATGTGTTGGGAATTTACCTATTGAGTTAGGTCTACCCCATGGGAATTTACCTATTAAGTTAGGTCTACCCATGTTAAGAAAACTTGATTAATTAGGGATAATTAATATAAAATTATGAGGGTGATTAATTAGGTGTAATTAATTGACTAAGACACGAGGTTGGACTCAGTTGTAGCGTAAAACTGCCCGGACCCAACCGGCTTAACCAGTTGCTACAAATGTTAGCCCAATGTGAGAGGTCTTAGGCACAAACTAAATACGTAATTAATGTAAAGACACGAGGTTAGACTCTGTTATGACATAAGGCTGCCCGGACCCAACCGGCTTAACCAGCGGTCATAAAAGACAGTCTAATGTGAGAGGTCTTTACAAAGGTTACGTTCTTAATTAATTAATTAAGAAACACTTAACCACATTAGCATGTAGAGGGACATGAGGGGTTAAGTGGGTGCCTCGGGTGGCATGAGAAAATCTAGTGGTTGCCTTGGGTGGCAATAGAAAATACGATTAGAATACTTAACCAAAATAGAACATGTAATTAAAACATGATTAAAGGGTTAAGTGGGATATACTAGAAAAAGGGACAAGCTTAGGTGGGTAGCTTGTGGAGGCCCATTTCAACCAGTAACCCATACGTATCTTTGTGGGCTCGACCCATGTCGAGGACGGGACACGCATACTGGGCTTGACTGTAAGAGGCAAACGGGTTAGCGGTGGCAACGCAAGTCCAACGGGCTTCATATGCGTGAGTGGGCCCGGGCTGGTAGGTAAGCCATTGTTGCATCGAGTAGATATAAGCCGTGCACCTTTAGTTTCATCAGGTTGCCACATTGGGGAATGATACATCCCACGGTGGGGCCAGCACGGGTATCTACGTTAGGGAGCCGATCGAATGGGAAGTAGTGTGTACACCTAGTGGATTGTAGGGCCCCGTGGCGCCTACTTGGTCACCTAGGGGTACGCAGGTACTAATTAGTAAATTTTATAAGTCCTTGGGTGGGATCAACCTTTAAGTTAGGAACGACTGGTGTGGTGCAGTTTAGTAATTTACCTTAGGGAGGGTAGATGCGTCTTTATCCTTTATCTTCGTTTAGTTGACTGCTTAGGGTAGCCATTCACCCCTATATGTTACCGTATATCAGTTTATGTCTTCTCTGGTTACTTTAACGATTGTATTGTTAAAGTTATAGGACTCGCTCAGACTTATGTCTGACCCTGTTGTTTTTATCTTTTTCCCAACCCTCAGGTCCTACGGTGGATCCTAGCAGTAGTGGAGCTTGATCGGATTGCTGTTCCAGTCTTTAGGAGCTTGGATAGATGTAAAGCTCCAGTTATCCAGTTATCTTTTCTTTTGTTTGGCTATTGTATGAGAGTGGGATTATGTACTTCTTTATTTTGATGGATATTGTACTTGACCTTTATTGTGGTTTTATGATGTAACCAGACATGTTTTACTTCCGCTGTTATGAGATGATGTTTTAAAATTTCAAGTACTATTTATATCTGTCTTGTTGTAATTTTTCTGTTCTATATTCACTAAAATACTCCACCGATGCTATGGCATTCCCTTAGTGAGTGATCATAGCGGGAGTGGGGTGTTACAAGTAGCTACCTTGAAGGGGGCTAAAGTAGTACTCGTCCGGACGTGCTTGGAGGTCGACGGATATGCGAGGAAAGTGCCTCCGGTTTCGTTCAGACTCAGAACGGGCTTGTAAATGGATGATGTGTCTGACATTGTATTCCTTTATATTGTATTCGTTGATCTCTGCTAAATATATATATATATATCTGTTTGGCGGCGGAGAATTTATTCTCTTGCTTAACGCCCTTCTCTAAGACACACGAGCTTAGAGGTTATATATTGGCAGAAATTAGTGGTACGATATGGATTGATAGTGTGGCATGCTGAGAAGCAGTGATCCAGACTTTTGTTGAAAAGCAAAGTTTGGTGGATGATGATCAAAGCGCGGCTTTAATATAGCATGGCTTTGTGTATAGCGTTGATTCGCGAGCCTCACACCCCGGTATGGTGGTAAACTGATGGTTTGATCAGTATGCTTTTTAGAGGATGGGCACCTTCGTGGTGTCGTGGATTCGGACGACCGAGATTGAGCTTAGTGCTCAAAGGGATAGAGTAAGTGGTGTTTTCTCTCGCCGAGACGTAAGCCGCAGTGATACTCGATTTCCCAAAAGTGCGGATGTGCATTACGGTGTTTTCTCTCGTTGAGACGTAAGCCGTTGTAGATGGCACTACACGATCGATCTTTCGAATCAAGAGCCACCATGATGGAAATCCAATTTCCAAATATGACATTTTGCGGTTTTGATTGTAGAGCCTAGTATTGGAGACATTATATATGGTACTCATGTCGTCTATGATTGATATATTTATATTTGAAGTTGTTTTCTTCACTTATAGTAATAATATAAGATGAAATTTCGCGTATCAAGCATATTTGGCTATTATAAGGGAAAACCCTATCCTCCGGCTTGCGTTGCATTGTGTGATGGGATCTGGGTCTTATAATACCTTCATTGTTCTTTATTTATCATTGCGCTGTTTGTTTTATGCACTGGTATTCTTGGGAGGAAACCCGTTTCGTGTTATACGGCGTGGTCCCTTGATTTACCTAACTTTAAAAACAAAGATTAATAACTGTTTTAGTTCTCACACCAGTCACATGACTGACCTGGAGTTTACTGTTTTAACCTAAACTCTAGGTGTCCCTATTTTCCACTCGGGCAGCTAGTAGTTTTGGTTTTTCAGATTTATATTCACATGATCCTGATTTACAGCTGGAACGATATCCGGAAAGCTCTGTATCCGTATATCTCTTCTAGTTGTGTTTTGTATTATTTTCGCTGCGATGTATTTAAATGTAATTTAAATCTCTGATATTTTTCTCTATAATATTTATTCATGCTCTGTATATTCTTGTATTCTGATGGAATTGTTGTAATAAGCAATGAAATGTTCTTCTGTTTGCGTTCTGTTGTGGCTAGTTCTCAAAGTATCCGCTCTTTCCTAACCGGGGAAGTTACGGGTCTTCACACGGATCAACGTAATACACAAAGCTACGCCACAAAGGTCGTGCTTTGATCATCAACCACAAGACTCTGCTTTTCAACAAAAGCCTTGATCACTGCATCTCAGCATGCCACATAGGCAATACATGCCATGCGACTGATATCTATCTCTATATAACCTCTGAGCACGTACGTCTCAGAGAAGGGCATTATGCAAGAAAATAAATTCTCCACCGCCAAACAGATATATATTTAATAGAAATCAATCCGCACAGAATAAAATCCAATATCAGATACACAATCCATTTAAAAGTCAGTTCTGGGTCTGAACAAAACCAGAGGCACCTTATTCCTCCCCCATATGTCCAATACAGGGGAGAGGTCCTCACATATCCGTCGATCTCCAAGTACGCCTAAACGATCACCACTTATTACCTCGGCTTGGGTGTATAGCCCAATCAAGACATCAACAATCATACAAACGATGTGAAGACCTCCGGTCTTCTACCACCGTCTTCATCGTCGAATCAGTTATTCAGAATGGATATAAACCCAGCCTTTCTGAATAACTCGCGTATATAATAAACAAGTGCTATAAAAAAAACATAAGCCTCATTCCAATTCTGAATATTCTTTTATTCAAATATCCACATCTTCGGGAAAGGTTCCCATTAATTTTATCAAAGATAAATTCTTTAAAATTTATTCTTTAATCTTCCTTTGGATTTCAATTCTGTAACGACCCGGAAAAATGCGATCTTAGTTATCCGATATACAACACCTATCGAACATCAAGACTCGAAAATACCCGGTGGTTAATGAAAGAAATTAGAGGGTGAGAATAGATAAGATAGAAATTTAGAAAAGAAGAAGAAGAAGAACACAACATCAGAGTAACACGAACCTCACAGCGGAACGAATAACATATTATATATATATAACATAACTTGAAATATACATCTGTACTTGAATATACATCATTATCAAAGTACAACACTTACAACACAGCGGAAATAACTATAGCTATATGATCCTTATGCCTCCTACTCCAGCTCTTCAGGTATATCTGTAAATCCTGACTACTTGACTGCCCATACAAAATTGGGCATCCAAGAGTTTAGGGAAAACAAAACAAAATAAACTTCGGGTCAGTCATGGGACTGGTGTGAGTAAAACAGTTTAAAACAGTTCAAGCAGGTAAATGATATCTCATAAGATCACGCCGTATAAAGGAACGGGTTTTTCCCTTATGAGAATCCAAATTATCTTTATATCAAAAACCTTTTCATATTATAATAATGTCTATCAACCACAATATAATAATCATCTAGCAGAAATGCTTCCATCTCACGTTCTACATATATAATCTACAATCAAAACTGCAAGCACGTATTGGGTAATGGATTTCCAACTATGCCAAGGTATGGAACCACCTTTCGCTAATGTACCTCTAGAAAGGAATACACTGGATTCGACAAGAACATCTTGCAACCCGGCCACACATGACCGACCACTCATTTCACTTGAGTGTATCGAATGTATATCACCAACAGTTGTGATCAGCAACCGTTTCCCAAATGGGACAGTATCGACAATAGATTTTTAGAAATAAATGAAACTCTAGATCAGGTGATTATACACCTACTTCGGAGCGACTGACTTAGCCATGTTGCCTGCCCGATTCTGTCATTTACCGGTTGATGAGGCTTGAGGTTACGCTTCATCATCACATCAGATTCACTTCGAAGGCCACATCGTCAAATCCATCAAATCACCGATTGACGTCCTCAACAATACATTATGTGTTAGCTAAAAGAAGTTTCCTTCTCCGCTTCCACTCTTGGTATGGTTGGAGAAATCAACATACGTGATCGTATGGAAATACTCTGTCAGACATCCGTCCATACAAGTCATCCAGGAACAGGATGAACTGAAGGAACTATTCAGTACATCCATCTTAGGCACTGTTATCTAAGACTTATACAATAGCCCTTGCACTTTACTCCGTCTTCAATTTTCTTTGGCATATATGATTCGCAACGCTTATGCCAATACAGAGTGGTTCTTTGGATAATAATCCAACTGGTCTCTCCATATTAACAACGTTAAAATGGTCAAAACTTCGATAGTCTGTGATTTAACTATCGAAGAAAATAGGTGTGCAAACAACGATATTATTTCCAGATGGAAATTCTATCAATCAATCATCAATCATATATATATGTATATTTCCTTATTTTCTATGTTTAGAAAATATATGTTAACACTGAAAACATTTCCATTTCTAATCCATATTTCAAATTTCAATATTTGATTACGTTTCTGATTCTATTTGGAAAACATTTCCAAATCTTCTTTACTTGGATTTAAACAGATGTTTAAATCAACATCACGACGACAACTCAAACCACTATACTTATTTACTAAATCACTTAACCACTTTCACTCTCAAACCTTAACCGTTCCTTAGTTAAAAATGGAGTCAATCAAGTTGGGGTAATACTACCTCTCAGACCTTAACTGAATAACGTTTCTAACCTTGAAATAGACAAAGTTCACCCTTTTAATTCTTTAACAACTTCCTTTCATAACTCTCCTTCGAATTATCTCTTATTCGATAATTCTTTCCTTCGAATAAAGTATACTTGATAACTCTATTCAATTTACTCTATTGGACTAATGCTATTGGATTAACTCTATTGGACTAACGCAATTGGATTAACCCTATTGGACTAACGCTATTGGATTAACTCGTTTCACTTAACTCCTTACGAATAAACTATATTTGATAACTCCTTTAACTCTATTCAAATAAACTATATTCGATTAACTCCGTTTACTTTCTATTCGAATCACTAATATTCGATTAACTCTTTCGATTAACTAATAATCGATAACTCTTTTTAAATAACTCTAGTTCGATTTAACTCTATTTATTCTAACAAGTAAATATCTCCTTTATTATTCTATTCTATTTATTCTAACCAATAAATATTTCCTTTATTATAACATATCCTTCGATTTTATAATTGTTTTCTTTTATAAAATTATTTTTCCTTTTCTATATAAAATCCATCGATTTTATATAAATAATTCATTTTCAAAATACACTTTGAAAATCCCCTTTTCCACATACAGTATTTCTTATGGTATTTAACATACCATAAAATAACGATAAATATCGTCCGAACACACATAATTAACAACAGGTTATAGTTCACATCATATATACAATATATGAATCACAGTAAAATAAATGTTGAGGAATCCAGTTGGATTCCTCCAACCTGTTTCCCTGCATCACAGATGTTAAACAATATAGATAACATCACTTTTAGTTCCATATGATATATTCTGTTAAACAGAATCAATATAGAAATTCAACTAACTGACTAGCAGTTCAGTCAAATAGTCAACACACAGTCATTCAGCCAATATTTAACAGTTCTAAAAATACAACATGAAATTATAAACTGTTATGAGTTGGTGAGTTTTACTCACATTTGCAGTTCATCGTTAAAGAACGATAAACTGTTTGTTTGATTTGAATCAATCAATTTAATTCGCCATAATTTCAAACGAGCTCCAATCCACTTCTAGTCAGCTTCATTGTGAAGCTCTTATCCATACGGTCCCAACGCAACCAGTTTCGCTGAATTTCGTTATCGTATGACAAAGTTATGTCAATTTGAAGTTAACGCATATTTAAATTGAATTAAAACATGAATTTAAATACAAACAGGCTTTACCCTTCTCACGGCCCATTACCCGTTTGAAATACCACGGCCCATCTCCTTTCTTTATTCCTCTATCATGTACTCCTCCTGTACACACGACGCAAGCCATTACCGATCATTTAACCACCCATAACTCACAAACCACCTCATGAATTCAAGAACTAAAATCACCATTTCACTCTCCTTCCCAACCTCTCTCTCCTCATCCCCAAAATGCTCAACTCGAGCTCGTTGTGTTCATCCTGTCATCGGCCTCCCCATAGCAGGTATCGACGAAAAACCTCACTGAAACCCCCCAATCTTTCGCGTATATATGATAATTCATGCTCTAGATCCAAATACGAACTCGAATTAGAAGATCGGCGCCCCAATCTTCATAACAGTCGAACCCTAGGTTCGCCGTCCTAAAACAACCAGCGAACGAAACAAATTCGAACCCAATAAAACCCACATGATATTGAAGCTCTCCCTTCAACGATTCTGATTATAAACCTCATATGATTTATAGAAATTTCTTCCATTTGTTTGGATTTTTAAAAGGAGGATATTTTACTATAAAAATGAAAAGTGACGGCGCACCAAATTTCAACAGAGAAATGAAGTTGAAAATTAGGCTTAGGCAAATGTTTGGCTATTTATAGGAAGAAATAATATCTAGATATTTTGAGGAGATATTTTAGATATTTTCTTTTTAGTCAAACTCTCATTTTTCCGACTTCTAAAAATTCCTACGGTCACATACAATATCCAAAAATTACGAAAATGGTCATGTAGCTACAGTTCGACATTACGGTCCCAATAAAACTGGTTTCGTCGAATTCCGACTTCGTATGCTCACACAGTGTATTTTTAACTGTCAAAACACTGACTGTTTTCCACTCTAAAAATCCATACGGCCACACAGTGACCCCAAAAATCACGGAACTTGGAATCTAACAAAAATTTGACATTGCGGATCCAACAAAATTAGTTTCGTCGAATTCCGACTTTCTTTGTAAAAGTGGCTATTTTTAAAGCTCTAAATAGCCTATTTAAATATATAAATATATTTAAATATAATTAAATTTAATATTTAAAAATAAATATTAACGTCTATATTCACATGGAATACTGTACAGCTTCAGAATATTCCTATATGGGTTTACAACTCGATATTACATCGTCAGAGTTATATCGATGTTCGATTTCTATTTAAATTCTTATAAAAAAATATAATTAAATCGTTATGGTCAGGGCGCTGCATTTATGAGAATTTGATTTGGACATAACTCAAAATCTACATGACGAAATCCCGATATTTCTCTTCCACTAGAAAGATATACTCCACCAGCTCCACACGTTTCTGAAATCCGATTTAAAACGAACCCTGTATATTCAGTTGAAGTTCAAATCGCCAAATTACGAACTGCAGCGCCATTTCAAACTAATTTTAATTATAATATAATTATACGTTCAAATTGTCGTTCAAATAATATATTCGTTATTCTAATTCAATTCTAAACTGAATTAAATATCACAGATGATCCGGTTCACACCATATCGTCATTTCAGCCAATTCTGATTATTTCAGAATTAAATATATTATTTAATATATTATTTTAATTAAATATTCATCATTATTTAATTCCACGACCATTTAATTCACTATATCACTATTTATATAATTAAATTAATTAATTATAATACCTCTGCAAATGCGGGTCATTACATTCTTCCCAACTTAAAATAATTTCGTCCTCGAAATTGCTAAGGTAGAGAACGACCCTATCGACAGGTTAGAACATATTTGTTCACTTCTTAACTTCAGTTTCAACTGAACCAATTTAATTTCAATTAAATATTAATTAATTCTTATCAACAGAAATTTTCAAAAATCCTGAAGATTTTCTAACGCCTTAACTTTTTGAAAAACTTCGCCAGCACCTCCTTTGTACTGGTTAATAACTCAAACTCCAACTTGCCTCTATGGGCCATCTCCAACCCAAAAGAAAATCAAACAGCCAAGCGGCTTGCCAATTCGGCTCATAAATCTTATATCCAAAAGAAATATAAACTTGTACCTTTTGTCGGCATATCAACTCTATCACTTCCATATGCTATCAACTCAGCATATACCAATGTTATCCCAATCAAATTCCAATTTGCTTTTATCCACAACACCACAATTCGCTTATATCCGAGCCAAATACCATTTTAACTGTTTCTTCTCGATTCCCAACTCTTAACTTGATTATCCCATTACACTTCAAATTTGAATCTCACAATCCAATTTGTCTTGATATCATTCTAATTCAACCTCAGTTACCAATTTACTGGCTTTACTTTAATTCAATTTTGCTTTCACAAATTTCTGTTAAATTTGTTTTTAATTCAAACAGTCTTTCCCTGGGAGTTTTTTTTAAAACAGATTACTCTTTTCAAAAATAAAATTTTCCTTTTGAACATGTCACTGAGCCCTTAATTAATATTCCATTAGTTAAATCACTTCTCTATTTCTTTATCAATATTTGTTAACCAAATATTTTCAATAACCATATTGGCCTTTTACGTTATTTGGAAAACATTTCCGAATATCGCCTTCCTTTATTTTCTAAACTTTAGAAAATATATGCTATTTATGATTGGAAAATATTCCAATTACTTATCTCTTTTCCGATCTTGTTTATTTCTATACTTAGGAAATATTCTTTATTATATTTCCAAGCTTACACTTATTTGGGTTAAAACGGATGTTGTGTAAAACATCGTTACGACAACCCAAATACTATATTCAACTAACACTTACTCAACATTGATCTTCGAGCCTGAAATCTTACTATTTATTTGTTAATAATGAAATCAATCAAGTTGGGGTATAACTACCTCTCAGACGTTGACTGAATAACATTTATAACATCAAAATAGATATGACTACTTACTCGAATAATCAATACCATACAACTACATATTCACTTTTAAACACGTATACGCTTCCTCTTTCTATTCTTACTAGATTTTTTCCTAGTCTTCCTTTTTGATTTTACTATTCTATTTCTAAGTTCGTTTCCTTATCGACTTCTATATATATATTGATACGTTGATTTCTAACTATCAAATTATCTTAAAAATATTCTAACTCCTTAAATTTCCGGAAAAATTCGCCATAACCTCCTTTGTACCAGGAGCATCGAGATATTTCAAATAGCCTCCTATGGCCCTCACCAATACAAAAGAAAAAGAAAAAGCCAAGCGGCTATCCGATACGGCGAATAAAATCTCATATATGAATTAAATACATACCTTTTCGTCGAGCATTCTGTTTATATATCTTCATACCTTATCCATACCTATCTCATGTATATTTATACCTGCCCAATCTATTTTAACTATACCTGATCGTTTTAACTCAATTCGTTAATTAACTTGTTAATTAACTCTTTAGTCTATTTCACTTTTATATTTAAACATGACATGTTCAAATATATTTTAACATGCTTATTAACTAATTTGAATCCAAATTTCAAATTTAAGTTCTATATTCGATTTCGAATATCCATTTACAAATCCAATTCAACTTTCAAAGTTCAACTTCAAATTCAAAACTCGATTAACTAATTCCTCTTCGACTTAGTTAATTCTATTCAATTTCTATTCAAATTTTATATCACTTCTATTATTCAAATCTATATATCAAATTCTATTCAAATTCCATATTAAAAATCCCATTTGAATTTCTATATTCAGATTCTATATATTCAAATTATATATATCAAATTCTATATTATAAATCCCATTTTGAAACTCAACACAACTTGTCTTTCCCAAAACAATATCTCTGGTAGTAATTCATCACTTACAACTCGAAAATGAATAATGATGATGCAGCTGTCATCATCGGAATCTATTTTCCAGCGATCGAAGTGAGTTCAATACTATATAACCATTTCTAAACATTTCCACTTTGAAATTCATTTCAAAATATAATTCACACTGCTTGTAAAACAATTTAAAATCTCCCAAGATCTTAAATTTTCCTTATTTTTAACCCAAATCCATTTACAAACACTTTTCCAATTCTCCAAAAAATTAATTCAATTTCTGGCTTAAATTTCAGATTTAACTCATCTGATTTCTCGTATTTCACTTATATGAATTCGGCTTGGTTATTTACATAACCATTTAATTTATAATCTCACTCGATTATAATAACAACCAATATATCCATTATATTATAATTTTGATATATATATATATATATATATATATCTTCTCTATATCACGATATACCTTGCGTAAACTTACTTTAATTTACCCTCTTTTCAAAACATATCGTGTCGACCCATCGTATTCGAGTGTTTAGTAACTCCTACCGATACAGTGGATCAAACTGATCGACCAGAACTCATAAACAACTCAACCAATAAATCACCACAATATAAAACAATTTTTATATCAATAACAAATACGCTCACTCATATATATATATATATATATATACTCAACTCAATCTAGGGTGTTAGTAACCCTATCTCTACCGAGTCACGCCGCAGAGCCAAGGTAATTCACTTAACCTTAAGCTCTGATACCAACTGTAACGACCCAAAAAAATGCGATCTTAGTTATCCGATATACAACACATATCGAACATCAAGACTCGAAAATACCGGGTGGTTAATGAAAGAAATTAGAGGGTGAGAATAGATAAGATAGAAACTTGGAATAGAAGAAGAAGAACACAACATTAGAGTAACACGAACCTCACAGCGGAACGAATAACATATAATATATATATATATAACATAACTTGAAATATACATTTGTACTTGAATATACATCATTATCAAAGTACAACACTTACAACACAACAGAAATAACTATTGCTATATGATCCTGAAGCCTCCTGCTCCAGCTCTTCAGGTATATCTGTAAATCCTGACTACTTGACTGCTCGTACAAAATTGGCCACCCAAGAGTTTAGGGAAAACAAAACAAAATAAACTCTAGGTCAGTCATGGGACTGGTGTGAGTAAAACAGTTTAAAACAGTTCAAGCAGGTAAATGATATTTCATAAGACCACGCCGTATAATGGAACGGGTTTTTCCCTTATGAGAATCCAAATTATCTTTATATCAAAAACCTTTTGATGTTATAATAATGTCTATCAACCACAATATAATAATCATCTAGCAGAAACGCTTCCATCTCACGTTCTACATATATAGTCTACAATCAAAACCGCAAGCACGTATTGGGTAATGGATTTCCAATTATGACAAGGTATGGAACCACCTTTCGCTAGTGTACCTCTAGAAAGGAATACACTGGATTCAACAAGAACATCTTGCAACCCGGCCACACATGACCAACCACTCATTTCACTTGAGTGTATCGAATGTATATCACCAACAGTTGGGATCAGCAACCGTTTCCCGAATGGGACAGTATCGACAATAGATTTTTAGAAATAAATGAAACCCTAGATCAGGTGATTATACACCCTACTTCGGAGCGACCGACTTAGCCATGCTGCCTGCCCGATTTCTGTCATTTACCGGTTGATGAGGCTTGAGGTTACGCTTCATCATCACATCAGATTCACTTCGAAGGCCACATCGTCAAATCCATCAAATCACCAATTGATGTCCTCAACAATGCATTATGTGTTAGCTAAAAGAAGTTTCCTTCTCCACTTCCACTCTTGGTACGGTTGGAGAAATTAACATACGTGATCGTTTGGAAATACTCTGTCAGACATCCGTCCATACAAGTCATCCAGGAACAGGATGAACCGAAGGCACGATTCAGTACATCCATCTTAGGCACTGTTATCTAAGATTTATACAATAGCCCTTGCACTTTACTCCGTCTTCAATTTTCTTTGGCATATATGATTCGCAATGCTTATGTCAATACAGAGTGGTTCTTTGGATAATAATCCAACCGGTCTCTTCATATTAACAACGTTAAAATGGTCAGAACTTCGATAGTCTGTGATTTAACTATCGAAGAAAACAGGTGTGCAAACAACGATATTGTTTCTAGATGGAAATTCTATCAATCAATCATCAATCATATATATATATATATATATATTTCCTTATTTTCTATGTTTAGTAAATATATGTTAACACTGGAAAACATTTCCATTTCTAATCCAAATTTCAAATTTCAATATTTGATTACGTTTCTGATTCTATTTGGAAAACATTTCCAAATCTTATTTACTCGGATTTAAACAGATGTTTAAATCAACATCGCGACGACAACTCAAACCACTATACTTATTTACTAAATCACTTAACCACTTTCACACTCAAACCTTAACCGTTCCTTAGTTAAAAATGGAGTCAATCAAGTTGGGGTAATACTACCTCTCAGACCTTAACTGAACAATGTTTCTAACCTTGAAATAGACAAAGTTCACCCTTTTAATTCTTTAACAACTTCCTTACGTAACTCTCCTTCGAATTATCTCTTATTCGATAATTCTTTCCTTCGAATAAGGTATATTCGATAACTCTATTCAATTTACTCTATTGGACTAACGCTATTGGATTAACTCTATTGGACTAACGCAATTGGATTAACTCTATCGGACTAACGCTATTGGATTAACTCGTTTCACTTAACTCCTTTCGAATAAACTATATTCGATAACTCCTTTAACTCTATTCGAATAAACTATATTCGATTAACTCCTTTTACTTTCTATTCGAATCACTAATATTCGATTAACTCCTTCGATTAACTAATAATCGATAAC
This sequence comes from Allium sativum, assembly GCA_030737875.1. Classification (NCBI taxonomy): domain Eukaryota; kingdom Viridiplantae; phylum Streptophyta; class Magnoliopsida; order Asparagales; family Amaryllidaceae; genus Allium; species Allium sativum. The sequence continues at coordinate 520,980,915 of CM060924.1, read as the reverse complement.
TCTATTTAAATAACTCTAGTTCGATTTAACTCTATTTATTCTAACAATTAAATATCTCCTTTATTATTCTATTCTATTTATTCTAACCAATAAATATTTCCTTTATTATAACTTATCCTTCGATTTTATAATTATTTTCTTTTATAAAATCCTTTTTCCTTTTCTATATAAAATCCATCGATTTTATATAAATGATTCATTTTCAAAATACACTTTGAAAATCCCCTTTTCCACATCCAGAATTTCATATGGTATTTAACATACCATATAACAACGATAAATATCGTCCAAACACACATAATCAACAACAGGTTATAATTCACATCATATATCACAATATATGAATCACAGTAAAATAAATGTTGAGGAATCTAGTTGGATTCCTCTAACCTGTTTCCCTGCATCACAGATGTTAAACAATATAGATAACATCGCTTTCAGTTCCATATGATATATTCTGTTAAACAGAATCAATATAGAAATTCAACTAACTGACTAGCAGTTCAATCAAACAGTCAACACACATTCAATCAGCCAATATTTAACAGTTCTAAAAATACAACATGAAATTATAAACTATTCAGAGTTGGTGAGTTTTACTCACATTTGCAGTTCATTGTTAAAGAACGATAAACTGTTTGTTTGATTTGAATCAAACAATTTAATTCGCCATAATTTCAGACGAGCTCCAATCCACTTCTAGTCAGCTTCATTGTGAAGCTCTCATCCATACGGTACCAACGCAACAAGTTTCGCTGAATTTCGTTATCGTATGACAAAGTTATGTCAATTTGAAGTTAACGCATATTTAAATTGAATTAAAACATGAATTTAAATACAAACGGGCTTTACCCTTCTCACGGCCCATTACCCCTTTGACATACCATGGCCCATCTCCTTTCTTTATTCCTCCATCATGTACTCCTCCTGTACACACGAGCAAGCCATTACCGATCATTTAACCACCCATAACTCACAAACCACCTCATGAATTCAAGAACTAAAGTCACCATATCACTCTCCTTCCCAACCTTTCTCTCCTCATCCCCAAAATGCTTAACTCGAGCTCGTTGTGTTCATCCCGTCATCGGCCTCCCCATAGCAGGTATCGATGAAAAACCTCACCGAAACCCCCAATCTTTCACGTATATATGATAATTCATGCTCTAGATCCAAATACGAACTCGAATTAGAAGATCGGCGCCCCAATCTTCATAACAGTCGAACCCTAGGTTCGCCATCCTAAAACAACCAGCGAACGAAACAAATTCGAACCCAATAAAACCCACATGATATTGAAGCTCTCCCTTCAACGATTCTGATTATATACCTCATGTGATTTATAGAAATTTCTTCCATTTGTTTGGATTTTTAAAAGGAGGATATTTTACTACAAAAATGAAAATTGACGGCGCACCAAATTTCAACAGAGAAATGAAGTTGAAAATTAGGCTTAGGCAAATGTTAGGCTATTTATAGGAAGAAATAATATCTAGATATTTTGAGGAGATATTTTAGATATTTTCTTTTTAGTCAAACTCTCATTTTTTCCAACTTCTAAAAATTCCTGCGGTCACATACAATATCCAAAAATTACGAAAATGGTCATGTAGCTACAGTTTGACATTATGGTCCCAACAAAACTGGTTTCGTCGAATTCCGACTTCGTATGCTCACACAGTGTATTTTTAACTATCAAAATACTGACTGTTTTCCACTCTAAAAATCCGTACGGCCACACAGTGACCCCAAAAATCACGGAACTTGGAATCTAACAAAAATTTGATATTGCAGATCCTACAAAATTAGTTTCGTCGAATTCCGACTTCGTTTGTAAAAGTGACTATTTTTAAAGCTCTAAATAGCCTATTTAAATATATAAATATATTTAAATATAATTAAATTTAATATTTAAAAATAAATATTAACGTCTATATTCACATGGAATACCGTACAACTTCAGAATATTCCTATATGGATTTACGACTCGATATTACATCGTCAGAGTTATATCGATGTTCGATTTCTATTTAAATCCTTATAAAAAATATAATTAAAACGTTATGGTCAGGGCGCTGCATTTCTGAGAATTTGATTTGGACATAACTCAAAATCTACACGACGAAATCCCGATATTTCTCTTCCACCAGAAAGATATACTCCACCAGCTCCACACGTTTCTTGTTTCACAGAAATCCGATTTAAAACAAACCCTGTATATTCAGTTGAAGTTCAAATCGCCAAATTACGAACTACAACGCCATTTCAAGCTCGATTTTAATTATAATATAATTATACGTTCAAACTGTCGTTCAAATAATATATTCATTATTCTAATTCAATTCTAAACTGAATTAAATATCACAGATGATCCGGTTCACACCATATCGTCATTTCAGCCAATTCTGATTATTTCAGAATTAAATATATTATTTAATTTATTATTTTAATTAAATATTTATCATTATTTAATTTCACGACCATTTAATTCACTATATCACTATTTATATAATTAAATAAATTAATTATAATGCCTCTGCAAATGCGGGTCATTACAAATTCAAACTGTATCCTGTCTTTAGCTGGGTTAAAGAATCAATGTCATTTAAAACACGATTCACGATAAAACCAAAATCACATTCCATTCCATCAGCCTCTAACCGTAAATTAGCAAGTGAAGAATCCCCAAAGTACTAACCCCGAAGGTCGAAACCAACATCATATTAATAACCAGGAAACCATTCAACTTAACTAATCACCAGTTATTTTCTGATTCTTTTAATTCCATTGTTAATCGGGTTAAAGAACCAGTGTTATTTAAAACACTGTCACGATAAACCCAAAGACCAATTTCAATTCAATTCCAATTAAATATATTAAATTGGAAAACTTTAGTTTGGAAAATTCCCATTAAATCTAAATAAAAATATTTATAAATTCCAAATCTCATTTCACTGTAAATCGGGTTAAAGAACGAATGTCGTTGAAAACACATTTCATAACAAACCCAAAATCCAATCAGTTTCTAACCGTAAATTAGTAAGAGAACGATTCCCTAAGTATTAACCTCGAAGGCCGAAACCAACATCAGATCAATACCCAGGAAACCATTCAACTCGACTGACCACTAGTCAGTTTCTAATTTTCTTAACTATATTTGGTTCAAGAACATTACTATTAAAGATACCATTCACGACAAACCCAAAATCCAATTTGATATTAAATACAAGGCTCTGAATAGAAAATATATCGGCTTATATTTAATATCAAATTTTGAAATTAATAAATATCGTATTGGAATAACAATATATATATCTGCCAAATTTTTCCACAATATCGGAATAATCACGAAATCCAATATTGAAATATTCCGAGGATAATTTCGATTCAAATCCATTCCAATTCATATATTGGAAATCTTGGTTATTTTTAAAACCATTTCAAACCCAGTTTATTTATTTTAAAAATATTGGATTTATTATTCTATTTCAAAACTAGTTCATTTCGATAAAAATATATTTCTCTTTTCAAATATAGAATTTTTCATCCCAATTATTTCCAAATCATTTATTATGATTTTACAAAAATTATTGATATTTTTAATAATTTTATCAAGGCCCGTACAGTCGATTTCCATAAACAGTCATCGAACTGCATCCATAGCGACCTTTTCCAAATTTGATTTGGACATAATTCCAAATCCATCCATTATATTTCAAATCTCTAATATTCATTGGAAAGCTCTTTTCGATACGAACCCAACGGTTCCAATTTTAGGAGAATCCGACGGTCAGATCTCCCGTAATGTCCATTCGAAGTCAATGGTCAAAATTTGCGAACTGCCGCAGCGCGGCTCGTTCTATTCAGGCCGTTATATTATATATATATATATATATATATATATATATATGTATGTAATATATATTTCATCGATTTCCATTTAAAACGTATTTTATAAATCGTTTTAAATTCATTTTCAAAATTATTTCAACTTCATATTCAATTTCTAATCAAAATTGAATATTTCATATCATCGATATATAAATGATAGTATTTTCAAAACATTAGATTTTGAAATCAATTCCTTTTTGATATTCATTATAGAAATGAAATAAATCGATATAAATATCGTTCACATCAAAATGGCGTTAATCTAACCAACACGGCTTTATATATTGAAATATATTCGTGTTCATCCCAAATCGGACATCAAAATTAGATTTTGATCTTTTACTAAATATTATTTTAAAATATTCATTATTTTAAAATAATCGTTATTTTATAATATTCATTCTTTTTGAACTGGAATCAGACACAGCCAATTACCATATAATGTGATTTATATGGATTTCATACACACATGTACACAACAACAACGATAAACAATCAACCATCATCCAAAGTGCATTCTACACTGTATAAGCATTAAATATAAATATTCACGCTTATACAGTCTGTCAATCAATCGATCGACATACATTTAATTATCGGGACTAGTGTATGTCGTATATCATCCTAATACCCGTGTGGGGTTTCAATCAACAAGTAATGAATTTTATTTGTGCAGTTGGGCGATGTGTAAAATTTATCGTCCCAATCCATATCAGTCAAATGTGTGTACATAAACAAATCATCCGATTTGTTTATAAATATTTATTTTATTCACATACAATTAAACATTCCATTTTTAACTATAAAATATTTTTAACTATAAAACATTTTACTCCATTCCACATCACACAATCAATTTTTACCACACAAACAAACAAGCATACAAGCCGTCAATGGTCTGTGGACGACGAGTGTCGGGTGCTGCTAAGCACCGTCTGCATCCTAGTATATATTTTAACTAGAAAATAAAATAAAAGTAAGAAATTCTCACCTAGAAGCTAAACCAAACGTCGTGACTCTTCATATGTAGAAAATTTTCGTCATGTTTCCAACGAGATCTGTTTCACATGGTATATGTTAAAAATCATATTTTTAACATCGCTACTTTATAAATAAAAGTCACATTTTCTTTCGGCTATTATATATTCAAAAATTACATTTTTATTTTAACGTTATATGGATAAAAATCACATTTTTATTACTTCGCTATATGGATAAAAAGTCAAACCTTTTCTTTGTAAAGATCATATTTTGATTTCAACTCTACCCATATAAAAATCATATTTTTATAATCTTTATTATATAAAAATCCTATTTTTAATTCGCTACTCATATAAAGTTAATATTTTTATATTCTCTATTATATAAACAAAATCATATCTTTTTACGAATAAAAATATTATCTTTATCATGTTAATCCTATGATAAAGCTCCAACCTTTTCATTTATAAAAAAAATCCAATTTTTTTTATAAATAAAAATTCAATCTTTTTAATTTAAAATAACATACCTTTTTCTATGAAAAAAAAATCAAAGCTTTCTTTTAAAATAAAAATTAAACCTTTGTTTTAAAATCAGATTTTCTATAATTAAAATTTTATATTCAAAACTGAAAATAAAATAAAGAAAAATAAAATCAATATATAAAAAAAACTCATGGATTTCCTTGTAGGGGGTGCGCTAGTCTTCAGGTGGGAGGCGGGGGATTTGGTCATCGCGACGGCGGGGGTTCACTACGTCAAAAGGGGGAGAAGGAGAGCGAATCGAAGAGGGGGGATCTGTGGAGGCTATCGGAGATTGTGAGGCGGAGGGGGGGTCGCGGCGGAGGCCATGAGAGGTGCGGCGTCGACGGCGAGGGGGCGAGATCAAGGAGCGTCGAGCGGTTTGCTTCTTTTTTTCTTTTTTTCTTCTGAATCGTTCATGAAGAATAAAGGGGGATTTGACTAAGCAAGGAGAGAGAAAGAAAGGAAGTTTTATATAATTAATTTATTTTTAAATTCCCAAAAAAATAGATTTTTATTTCGAACTCGAAATCGAACACACCGACTATCGTCCATAGCTAATTACCCCCATTACGAACACAATGGGATATCTTAAGCCAGTATGGCTGTTTCGATCAGTTTTCATCAAATTCAAAATATAAATCTATATATTGAATTTGAGCGCATGTTTCAACTTACTGGGGCCACATACCGACTCTAAAAATTTCCGAAAAATATTTTCTAGCTTTGTATTGTTGATACGGTTCTAACAAAACTAATTTCATCAAATTTGGAGACCGTTTGAAAAATGGCCATTTTCTGGTCGATCCAAATTGACTGAAACTGTCAAAACACGTTCTATTTTGCCACACTCACATATTGATTCAAAAAATCATGAATTTTGGAATCTAGCAATAATTTGACATCTCGGATCCAACAAAAGTAGTTTCGTCAAAAACGGAGGTCGTTTGCAAAATTTCCATTTTTAAGGGTCAAAATTCAATAGCTACTATTCTGAATTTTCAACTGGGAATAACTTTTTATTCCCGCTATGAAATTTTAATTTTTCAGATTCGTTGGAAAGATATTTTCAAATAGGTTCTAATATTTTTAGTTTTGCTAAAATCCAATTTATTTTTAATCCTGTACATTCATTTGAAATTTCAAATCGAATTTTCATACTACCGCGCCACTTCCAATTCCTTGTATAATTAAAAATAAATATTTATATTTTAACATCGATTCAAATAAACATATACGTTCTAATTCTATTCAAAATAAATTTATCGTCGTTATTATTTAAAATAATTCATTTTAGGTATTCAAAATTCATCAACATTTCCAAAAAAAAAAATTGGTTCGGATTTTCCGTGTTGTTACACTTTGGGTTGGCGTAAGGTGAAAACTATCTGTGTTTATGTGTTGACTAGTCTTACGATTATCTTTTCGTTCAAAAAATGAAGTTTTCCAAACCTAAAAATCAAGTTGGATGTTGTCTATAAACTTACTGAGTTTTCTCATGTTGGTTCACCAGATTTATCCGTGGCGTTTGCAATGCTCGGATCAGACCGATTTTTACAGGTTCATGTTAGGTTGCTACGGACTTCAGAAAATATGTTGGAGGAGTTTAGACGTATTAGTGTTTATTTCGCTGTGTGATGTATATGAGGACAGATTGTTATAACTATCCAGATCTGTTGATGTCTGCTATACACTGATGATTGTAAGTATTATTTCAAGCTCTCAATAAAAATTTATTTCTGTATTATATTTTATTCTGCTGCAATGTGAGAATCTGTGTTATGTTGGTTAGTTGGTTCTTCTTCTATTCTAATATTTCTTTCTTATTTTTTCTCACCCTCTAAATTGTTTCTATTAACTATCTGTGTTTTTGATACTTGGATTTTGGCAAGTAATACAAGTTTACGCATTATTGTCGAAATTCAGCGTCGAAATCCGTCGGGTCATTACAATATTTCCCTAGGCTAAGGAACAATGTCTTTTCACTTGTCATATGTCTAGAGCAACCTAAGTCCAAATACCATTTCTGTTGCCCCATAGCTCGCCAACATACCTACACAAGAAGAGAAGAAAATGACCTAAAGAAGCTCTTATGTCCAAGAGTATCAATGACTAAACCATTATGGATGAAAGAACCTTTTGAAACCTAGATATTTTTTGCATTTTTATTTGTGTTCCAATAGTTATGATAATTTCTTCCCAAATTCTTAGTAACCCAAACTTGTGTAAATATTATGTTATTGTTCCGGTTCTTAAAATTATTCAAAACTATGTCCAATTATTCCATGTTTCACACACTTAGGAAAGACACTCCAACCTTTAGCATTATCGTTCACATCATTCTCTGTCTTTCCAAAACCTAGTCCTTTTCTATTGTTAGTGAACAACTGATTTCCTAACAACACTTTAAAAGATGTTTCTCCTATTGAAAACTTATTCAAAATAATCCCAAAATCTTAGATTTTGGTTTTAAGTGATGTATTCTCAGTCACAAGTGAGGTGCATCTGTTTATGAAATTATTCCTTTAAATGTCATCATTCTCTTTCAAACTCAAATTTTCCTTTCTAAGATCTTCTATGTTTGACTTGAGTTTTGATAGTTCTACATTCAAAAACTTACTATTTCACATTCTAGGTTTTGAATATTTGAAACTTTCCAAGTTCAAATTCTAACCTATCATTGTCGTGAACCAGCTTCAATCTATCTTGTTTTAATTTCTTCACTTTTAATTCTAGAGCATCAATAGTTTCGGTAATATCATGAGACATCAAAATTAAATCTTTGTAACTATATACCTCACTAGAGTCTTCTCCGTTGTCTTCTAAATCTGACTATGTCATAAAACATGGATTAGCCTCTTCCCCGTTGCTGTCAAAATCTTCTTCTCCTTCCTCATCATCCCATGTTGTTGCAAGAGCTTTCTTTTTTTGTTTCCTTTTCCGTTTTGAAGCAGTGGGCAGTTTGTTTTGATATGCTCGACCTTCTTGCATTTGAAGCAGATTAATTCCCCATATGAATTTCAGAGCTTCTTGATTTGTTTGCTTTTTCCTTGTTCTTACGTGGTTTGAATTTGGTCCACATTTCTTGAGATGTCTGACAGCCATAGCAAGCTTCTCGAAAGGATCTTCCATATCGTCATTGATGTCAACATTGTTAGTTAAGTCTATTGACTTCTTTGATTCTAAGTTGTTGTGTTCTTCTCTTGCCTTCAACTCCATATCATATGTCATCAGATTTCCAGTCATCTCTCCTATGATTGGTTCAAATCCTTTGATTCTTGAATCGTCATGACTTTGGTCTCAAAATTCATTGGCAGAACTCGTAAAATTTTCCTTACTAGTTCCACTTCAATTTATGTTTTTCAAAGAGCTCTAGCATTGTACAACAACACTGAAGATTGACCATACATGTCTTTTATATTCTCGTCTTTTTTAATTGTGAAGTTTCGTATTCATTGTTGAATAAGGCAAGTCGAGATTCTTTCACTTCTGACATTCCTTCATTAGTGACCGCAAAAGTATGCTAGATTTCCTATGCAATATTACAATGATAAATTCTATTAAATTCAGTTTTTTCAAGAGCACAAATTAAAGCATTCATTGTTTTAGCATTAGAAGAGAACAATTCTTATCATCAACATCCCACCTATCTTTTGGTTTAGGAAGTTCAGCATCATTAATGGTTATAGTGGGAGCTTTGTATCCTATTTCAATAATATCCCAAACATCATAATCAACAAATACTAAATAAATCTTCATCCTAGCTTTCCAGTAAGCATAATCGTTACTATTGAACATAGGTGCCTAGCTAGAGATTGTTTGTAACAACCCGTGTTTTTATAACGTGTAATAACCATAAATCAAGGAAGAATTAATTTTTAAAATAAGAATCAAGGGAAACAGGTTACGCCATTGTGTTCATCTCGAAATTCTGCTTGGAAACGAGTCCGAGTTTTCGAAAATCAGAGTCCGTATGACCAAGTTATGACCTTACGAAGTTTTCAGAAATTTTCAAGTTCATAACAGACTCAATTCGAATTCAAAAATTCGAATTTCAAACCTCCAAATGGACTGGGCGGGAAATTTCCCGCCCAGGACCAGGTCGACCTGGGGGTCGACTATGTAGTCGACCTGGGGGTCGACTATGTAGTCGACCTACCCAGGACCAGGTCGACCATAGTGTCGACCTGGGGGTCGACCTGGTGCCCGAACCCACTTCTGAAGCTGGATTCACTCTGATGTATTTGGCCTTATTTCTGTCCACATTCGTTGACCTGACCCTATAAATACAGCCCCTAACACCAGTCTCTCTACACCAAATTTCTTTCTGACCTTATGCTGCTCTGATTCTGGTTGAAAAGTTTGAGAGAGGGACTGCTTCTTCTACGTTGAGATTGCGTTAAGGGAATTACTGATTTGGGGACTTCTATTAGGACTTGACTAAGCATATTCAACATCGACTCTCTTTTTCTAATTCTCGAACCACGATCTGTAAGCCCCATTTATTTTCAGATTTAAACTGTTGATGTATTATGAATATGATGTAAATTGAAATTGGACCTATGTATGATGACTGTTTACATTCATTCTCGTTCATCATGGATCTTGACTCTTGAATATTACTATAACATTGATTTGGGGCCTATTCATGTTGTAAATCGAAAGAAACCCTTCTTATTATCATGTTGAATCTGTTATTAGTCATATGTTTATGACTATCACCTTATGACAGTCGTTACCATGACTATGCTATCACCTTATGTCAATCGTATCATGACTATACTATCACCTTATGACAGTCATTACCATGACTATACTATCACCTTGTGACAACTGTTATTTTGACAAGTACCTTATCTTGCAAGATTTGGAATCATTATGTTTGAGGCCAATATTTCATATGCCAGTAATATTTTAATCTTTTATTTCAAGTTATATCATGCTATGCTAGTAATCACTTTTGCCACATTATACCCATTCCTTTTTATGTTATTCCCTATTAGATTTATTTGTATCGATTCGAACTTATGTGCGATGGGAATACGATTTGGGTAGACTAGGTAAAACATAAATTAGCTTTAAACTTGAACATGAACGTTATTATGACTTGAACTTGAATATGGACATGAACTTGACACGATTTGACATGAAACATGACTTGAAAACTTGACATGAATCTAGACATGAAAACTTGAACGTAGGCATGACAGTTAGATAAACTTGAAAATGGCCAACTCGAGGTTGGGTTGAGTTTGCAGTGTAAATCAGCCCGGAACCGCCAGGCAAATCCAGTGGTTGCAAACAATAGGATCCAATGTGGGTAGTTGGTCATATTGCACGTAAAAACCCAAGGTTAGACTATGTTGCGGTGTAAATCTACCCGGAACCGCCAGGCAAATCCAGTAACCACAACAGTTAGTCTAATGTGAGAGGTTGGCGTGCATTAATGAATTAATGCCACATGATAGGGTTAAGTCATGAACCACTTGAATATACTTAACCAACTTGACACGATGACTTGATAGGGTTAAGTCATGAACTGCTTGAACACACTTAACCAACTTGATACACGATCTGGATAGGGTTAAGTCACGAATTTGAATGACAACACTCAAACCATTAGAAACCCTAGTTACGCGGTCCTTTTCAGCAGTAACCCACTTAGATGTATCACGATACCCTAGGACTAGGCAGGGTAGGGCACGATTACTGGGCTGATTGTAAGCGACCAGAACGACGGCTGAGTAGGTGCGCCATTGTAGGTTCAGGCGGGCTATGGTCGTGCACGTAGTCCGGAGTTGAAAAAGCAGGCATTGGGCACCCGTAGATTTACACTGTGCGTGCTTGATTCGTGTCAGTGGTTGGCACCATACGACTTGATACACCCTATGGTGGACCTAGCATAGGTAACCACATTTCTGGATAGGGCCGTATGACACAGACACATGACGAGCTAGGACTTGTAGGGAGCCGATCGATTAATAGATCGTACCGTAGGACCCCGTAATGGGTCACTTCATGACACTGGGCTAAGGGATCATTTCATGGTTAATACTTGACATGGGTTAGAATACTAGTACAGTTGGTGCAGCGAACCTTGAATATGCAATGCCAGACTTGACTTATCTTGTTATCTTAATTATCCTACTAGTTCTGTTATCATCCTTATGTTTAATTCCAGTTTTCACATGTCATGTTACCTTTACTAGTTTTCATACTGAAAGTCACTAGGGCTTACCAATCTTTATGACTGACCCTTTTTCTTTCGTCTCTTTTTCTTTCGTTTCTTACCCCAGGTTCTCAGGGAGGAAACACTAGCTCTTAGCTTGGATTTAGCTTGCTTTCTGACAGCTCATGTACGGTTTGGTCTTGGGCTATGCTATGGCTGCTTCTGCTATTTATGGGGAATAATTTACTTTTGTTTTAAGTTTATGCTTCTTTATGAACTTGATGTAATGGAATAATTTGTATCTTGGATATATGAGCTTTTGACTCTTTTCTGGAAAATAATAAAAAGTTGGTTTTTAATTTCTACTGCTGCTTTATTTATGTTCTGCCTTGTGATATCTCTGTGCATGTTTACCTAGATAATACTCCACCAAAACTAGTGCATTCCCTTTGTGAGTGACCCTAGCGGAGGTGGGGTGTTATATTTGGTATCAGAGCAGAAGGTTACCAGGCTGGGAAAAAGTTTTAAAAACCTTCCGAAACTGTTTTCAAAACTATTTATAAAGAAGCATTTTTCAAGAAAAGTTTTATGTTTAAAAAGGGTTATTCCCCAAGAAGCCATTATCACTTCTCTTTGTTTCCTCGTTTGAATCTTTTCTTTTCGTTTTTCAGCATGGACGATCTTAACCTTCCTGAGGGAATACCCATGCCTGGATGGTTCCGAAGGTACTTAGAAGCCAGGGCCAACGACGCGGGCACGACAGACATCCCTCCTCCTCCTCCCCCAGTGGCTGCGGTTCCTCCTCCTCCTAGTACCGCCTTTGCCAAAATATGCAAAGACTTTAAAGCAATAAGCGGCAAGAACTTCGTTGGAACTGAAACCTTCGTTGAGGCACGAAACTGGCTAAAGGAAACAGAAGACTTGTTCATTATCTTTGATATGGAGGACCATAGGAAAGTTCTGCTGGCAGCATGGTTGTTGAAAGAGGAAGCTGCATTTTGGTGGGAAGTCACCAACACTACCAGGCTAGTTGAAACTTGGGAAGACTTTAGAGAGAGGTTTGGGCTTAAATTCTTATCGTCCTCAGGGGAGAACCTTCAGATGGAGAGGTTCCTAGCACTCAAGCAAGGGGATATGTCTATGAGGGAGTACGTGAATAAGTTTAATCAGCTTGCTCGGTTTGGTTTGGATTTGGTCAACACAGCCCAGAAAAAGGCTGTACGCTTTGCTCGAGGATTGAACGAGCCACTACACAGCTTGGCCATAACTCATATACCCATGGGGGCGACTTTGAAAGCTTGGTGGATATGGGTCTACTCCATGAGGAAGACAAGAATAGCAAGAAGGAGGTTAAGCCTACTGAAACTCAAAATAAGAAAGTTGACTTCAAGAAGGGGAACAACAAGAATAATAAGAATAACAAGAGCAACAACAAATCACGTGAGACGAGGAAGTGCAACTTCTGTGGTATTACTGGACATCTAGCTAAAGACTGTAGAAGGAAGAAGAGGAAGTTGGGTGAATGCTTTCATTGTGGAGATACTGGACACATCAGCAAGGATTGCCCTAAGAAGCAAGGACAGGGGCAAGGGCAGACCCAGCGAGCAGGACCTTCTGGAGGGCAGTTGCATGCTCTCAACACCACTCCAGCTCTTGACCGAGGTAGTAATATTTCCTTAGAAAGCCTTGTTTGCATTTCTGACTTTTCTGTTCGAACCTTATTTGAATCTGGCGCATCGCATACTTTTATTTCTTCTGATATTGTTGAAAATCTGCACCTAAGTACTAGTCTGGTTGAGGATCCCGTTATAGTTTCAAATCCAATTGGGGGCTCCGCCCATTTATCTATGATGTGTGTGTATTTGAGGATCTCTATCTTAAGCGTAGAATTCATGTGTAATGCTTATGTTCTCGGATTCATGGGATACGGTTTGATCCTAGGTATGGATTGGATGTCCGATTATGGAGCCATTCTTGATTGTGAACGAAGGGTAGTGAGGCTCATGACTCGCCTTGGTAATACCCTTGAAATTTCTTGTAACCCTAAGGGTCTGGTCATGTTATGTTATCTTGAATCCCTTGACTCGTCCGACGATAATTTGCAATCTGTAAGAGTGGTCCGAGAATATCCAGATGTCTTTGATGAAGTGAGGGTATTACCTCCTAAACGCGAGATAGAGTTCCGAATTTATCTTATTGATAATGCCAAGCCGGTTTCATTACCCGTTAGGCACATGGCCCCGCGAGAAAGAAGAGAGCTCAGTAAACAAATCAACGAGTTGCTTGAGAAAAATTTCATAAGACGAAGCATTTCTGAATGGGGTGCTCCGGTGGTATTCGCTACTAAGGCGGATGGGTCGCTTCATCTGTGTGTAGATTATCGTGAGTTAAACAAGCTGACAAAGAAGAATAGGCACCCGCTACCAAGAATCGACGATTTGTTTGACCAGCTTGTAGGAGCATCTGTTTTCTCTCAACTCGATCTAGCCACAGGATTCCATCAGCTCAGAGTGGCTGAGGATAGCATTGACAAAACTGCGTTTAGGACTCCAGATGGGTTCTTCGAATGGCTCGTCATACCGTTTGGGGCTAACAAATGCACCCGTGTACTTTGTAGATTTGATGAGTAGGGTGTTTTGGGAGTTCCTTAACAAGTTTGTGGTAGTTTTCGTGGATGATATTTTGATCTTCTCAAAAGATGAAGAAGAGCATGCTAGGCATCTCAAGGAAGTCATGGAAACACTTAGAGCACACCAGTTAAAGGCTAAGTTCTCCAAATGCCATTTTTGGAGGAAGGAAGTTCGGTTCCTTGGGCATGTAGTTTCTAAGCAAGGCATAGTCGTGGACCCCACAAAGGTAGTTGCGGTACATGACTGGAAAATTCCTAAGAATGCAACGTAGGTGAGGAGCTTTCTCGGTTTGGCATGCTACTACAGGAAGTTCATTAAGGACTTCGCTAAGATTTCAGCCCCTCTTACCAAGTTAACAAAGAAGAACCTACCTTTTGCATGGGACATAGAATGTGACGTTTCTTTTCAGGGACTTAAGAGAGCCCTCACCACAGCTCCAGTTTTGGCATTACCCGATGGAGGTAAGATGTTTACCGTGTACACAGATGCGTGCGGCACGGGATTAGGCGTTGTCCTAATGCAGGAAGGAAGAGTAATATGCTACGGGGGCAGACAACTTAAAGTTCATGAGAAAAACTATCCCACGCATGACTTGGAGTTGGCCGCGATTGTTTTTGCACTTAAAGCTTGGCACCATTATCTTCTAGGGGAGAGGTTCGAGCTGTATACCGACCACAAATCGCTCAAGTACCTCTTCTCACAGAAAGACTTGAATCTGAGACAACAGCGGTGGATGTAGTTCTTGGCATCATATGACTTCGATATAGCTTATACCCCTGGCAAGGGTAATGTGGTAGCGGACGCGCTAAGTAGAAAAAGGTTGACTTTGAGCCCCTTGTTTGTTGAAATGAAAAGCCTTGAGTTTATAGCAACCTTTGATTTTACACCTGTTGTTGAGTCATTGACTGCTACATTAGCATCTCTTGAGCTAAGACCTACACTTCTAGATCAAGTAGGGACTTCACAGAAGGAAGACCCGCAGATAGTTGAAATCATGGACAAGCTGATTAGGGGTGAGACGTTGAGTCACCTCAGTAGGTATCTCATAGATGACAAGGGATGGCTAAGGCGCGATGGAAGACTATGTGTCCCACAAGTGGGAGACTTAGTAAGGAGAGTTCTCGAAGAGGCGCATCACTCGAAGATGACTATACATCCCGGAGGGGATAAGATGTACAGGGATATGAAACGCATTTTCTTTTGGGCTGGAATGAAAAAGGACGTGGCAGAGTTCGTCTCGAAGTGCATGGTGTGCCAACAAGTAAAGGCCGAGTCGAAGAAGCTCGGTGGACTATCACACCCTTTGGAAGTTCCGCAATGGAAATGGGAGAGTATCTCGATGGATTTCATGGATGGATTTCCTAGGTCAAGGAAGGGAAATACTAGCATATGGGTCATAGTTGATAGACTCACGAAAAGTGCTCACTTCATTCCGGTGAAGAGCAAGAGGACCGCATCAGGGTTAGCGTCTATTTACCTTCGAGAGATAGTACGGCTGCATGGAGTCCCTTCTAGTATAGTTAGTGATCGTGACCCGATTTTCACTAGCCAGTTTTGGAATAGTCTACAAGAAGCAATGGGAACATGACTGAACTTGAGCACGGCCTATCACCCACAGACAGATGGACAAACCGAAAGGGTAAATAGGGTACTAGAAGATCTCCTGAGGCTATGTATTCTTGACTTTGGTGGTACTTGGGAAGACCACCTTCCTCTCGTGGAGTTTGCGTATAATAACAGTTAACAAGATAGCATCGGAATGGCACCGTTCAAAGCCCTGTATGGAAGACCGTGCAAGTCGCCAACTTGTTGGTGAGAGCCGACAGACAGACTTATACTTGGGCCCGACATGATAAGGGACACTTCTGAGAAGATTGAGTTGATACGAAGACGGATGAAAACGGCCCAAGATAGACAGAAATCTTATGCGGACCAGAGAAGGACAGACCTAGAGTTCGAAGTCGGAGATATGGTCTTTATAAAAGTTTCTCCGTTACGCAATGTAGTTCGTTTTGGAGCAGTTGGAAAGCTAGCACCAAGATTTGTAGGACCGTTCCACATCACTGAGAGGATTGGACGGATGGCCTATAAGGTAGACTTACCCGAGAAGCTGGCTGGGGTGCACAACGTCTTTCACGTCTCGCATCTCCGGAAGTGTTTGCATGAGTCAACCGAAGTGGTTGAGCCAAGCATCCTTGAAGACGTAGAAGTGGAAAAAGAAGCGACATTGAGGCGAGTTCCAATTCGTATCTTAGGAACGGAGATTAAGAAGCTAAGGAATCGAGAAGTCAAGCTAGTTAAAGTGCAATGAAGTGAAGCCCAAGAGGACGCAACTTGGGAAACCGAAGAGAAGATACGCGTGCTTTACCCATTTCTTTTTTGAGGGTACATTCTCGATCTCTTTTTCCTATAAACTTGAAAACCTTTTCGTATCATGCTTCTAATATCTATGTTTGTCTTGTTATCTTCTCGATCTTATGTTGAGAACCTTAGGTAGAACCATATGGATGTAAACATGTGATTGAAACATGTTATGGTTGATGTTTGCAAGTGGTTTCTAGTGGATGCACGACACACATTAGGCACGAGATCGGCTCAGTCACATTTTCATGTTGCACATGCATGAGTGCTAATACTTGTACATGGATGGAACTTGTTACGCTATCACTTGGATGTTGCATACGGATGAATGGTTATGCACTCATGTAGAGATTATGAACTATGCTAGGAATTTGCATACATGTTGGATTCATGACACTAACATATTTTGCATTAAGGAGGTTTACTGAATCAGTAACCGCCTGATCTTTTGCATTAGATAAGTACATATACACACACTTTCTACATATGTTCATACAGCACTAGAAATCTTTTAAGGACAATGGTTGCCTGTGGATGATGCTTTGAGTAGATGGATGATGGATGGTAGGACACATCCTCCCTAACTTAGAGATTTCGGGGACGAAATCCATTAAGGGGGGAAGAATGTAACAACCCGTGTTTTTATAACGTGTAATAACCATAAATCAAGGCAGAATTAATTTTTAAAATAAGAATCAAGGGAAATGGGTTACGCCATTGCGTTCGTCTCGAAATTCTGCTTGGAAACGAGTCCGAGTTTTCGAAAATCGGAGTCCGTATGACCAAGTTATGACCTTTCGAAGTTTTCGGAAATTTTCAAGTTCAAAACAGACTCAATTCGAATTCAAAAATTCGAATTTCAAACCTCCAAATGGATTGGGCGGGAAATTTCCCGCCCAGGACCAGGTCGACCTAGGGGTCGACTATGTAGTCGACTTACCCAGGACCAGGTCGACCATAGTGTCGACCTGGGGGTCGACCTGGTGCCCGAACCCATTTCTGAAGTTGGATTCACTCTGATGTATTTGGCCCCATTTCTGTCCACATTCGTTGACCTGACCCTATAAATACCGCCCCTAACACCAGTCTCTCTACACCAAATTTCATTCTGACCTTATCCTGCTCTGATTCTGGTTGAAAAGTTTGAGAGAGGGACTGCTTCTTCTACGTTGAGACTGCATTAAGGGAATTGCTGATTTGGGGACTTCTATTAGGACTTGACTAAGCGTATTCAACATCGACTCTCTTTTTCTAATTCTCGAACCACGATCTGTAAGCCCCAGTTATTTTCAGATTTAAACTGTAAATGTATTTGGAATATGATGTAAACTGAAATTGGACCTATGTATGATGACTGTTTACATTCATTCTCGTCTATCTTGGATCTTGACTCTTGAATATTACTATAACAATGATTTGGGGCCTATTCATGTTGTAAATCGAAAGAAACCCCTTTTATTATCATGTTGAATCCGTTATTAGTCACATGTTTATGACTATCACCTTATGACAGTCGTTACCATGACTATACTATCACCTTATGTCAATCGTATCATGACTATACTATCACCTTATGACAGTCGTTACCATGACTATACTATCACCTTGTGACAACTATTATTTTGACTAGTACCTTATCTTGCTAGATTTGGAATCTTTATGTTTGAGGCCAATATTTCATATGCCAGTAATATTTTAATCTTTTATTTCAAGTTATATCATGTTATGCTAGTAATCACTTTTGCCACATTATACCCGTTCCTTTTTATGTTATTCCCTATTAGATTTATTTGTATCGATTCGAACTTACGCGCGATGGGAATACGATTTGGGTAGACTAGGTAAAACATAAATTAGCTTTAAACTTGAACATGAACGTTATTATGACTTGAACCTGAATATGGACATGAACTTGACACGATTTGACATGAAACATGACTTGAAAACTTGACATGAATCTAGACATGAAAACTAGAACGTGGGCATGACAGTTAGATAAACTTGAAAATGGCCAACTCGAGGTTGGGTTGAGTTTGCAGTGTAAATCTGCTCGGAACCGCCCGGCAAATCCAGTGGCTGCAAACAATAGGATCCAATGTGGGTACTTGGTCATATTGCACGTAAAAACCCGAGGTTAGACTATGTTGCGGTGTAAATCTGCCCGGAACCGCCAGGCAAATCCAGTAACAACAACAGTTAGTCTAATGTGAGAGGTTGGCGTGCATTAATGAATTAATGCCACATGATAGGGTTAAGTCATGAACCACTTGAATATACTTAACCGACTTGACACGATGACTTGATAGGGTTAAGTCATGAACTGCTTGAACACACTTAACCAACTTGATACACGATCTGGATAGGGTTAAGTCACGAATTTGAATGACAACACTTAACCCATTAGAAACCCTAGTTATGCGGTCCTTTTCAGCAGTAACCCACTTAGATGTATCACGATACCCTGGGACTAGGCAGGGTGGGGCACGATTACTGGGCTGATTGTAAGCGACCAGAACGACGACTGAGTAGGTGCGCCATTGTAGGCTCAGGCGGGCTATGGTCGTGCACGTAGTCCGGAGTTGAAAAAGCAGGCATTGGGCACCCGTAGATTTACACTGTGCGTGCTTGATTCGTGTCAGTGGTTGGCACCGTAGGACTTGATACACCCTATGGTGGACCTAGCACAGGTAACTACATTTCTGGATATGGCCGTATGACACAAACACATGATGAGCTAGGACTTGTAGGGAGTCGATCGATTAATAGATCGTACCGTAGGACCCCATAATGGGTCACTTCATGACACTGGGCTAAGGGATCATTTCATGGTTAATACTTGACATGGGTTAGAATACTAGTACAGTTGGTGCAGCGAACCTTAAATATGCAATGCCAGACTTGACTTATCTTGTTATCTTAATTATCCTACTAGTTCTGTTATCATCCTTATGTTTAATTCCAGTTTTCACATGTCATGTTACCTTTACTAGTTTTCATACTGAAAGTCACTAGGGCTTACCAGTCTTTATGACTGACCCTTTTTCTTTCGCCTCTTTTTCTTTCGTTTCTTCCCCCCAGGTTATCAGGGAGGAAACACTAGTTCTTAGCTTGGATTTAGCTTGCTTTCTGACAGCTCATGTACGGTTTGGTCTTGGGCTATGCTATGGCTGCTTCTGCTATTTATGAGGAATAATTTGCTTTTGTTTTAAGTTTATGCTTCTTTATGAACTTGATGTAATGGAATAATTTGTATCTTGGATATATGAGCTTTTGACTCTTTTCTGGAAAATAATAAAAAGTTGGTTTTTAATTTCTACTGCTGCTTTATTTATGTTCTGCCTTGTGATATCTCTGTGCATGTTTACCTAGATAATACTCCACCAAAACTAGTGCATTCCCTTTGTGAGTGACCCTAGCGGAGGTGGGGTGTTACATTGTCCCTCAGAAAAAACATTATTTTTTGAATTCATTACTCTAGAGTTAATTAGACACATGCTTTGATAGCACTTGTAGGATATAGATTAACCCTAGAGGGGGGGTGAATTTGATCTATTAGAGATTTAAAAAATAAAAGCTAACACGGAATAATAAAGAAACTGCAAAAAAGTTAAATCACACACAAGAATTACCCAACTTCGGCAAAACCTGCCTACTGCTGCATTCCCAAAATTTCTACTAGGTATTCAAACATATTCCAGCACACAAAACCCTGTAAACACGCAAATCCTGCTACTGCTCTAATCCTATGCTCAAAATCATGACACGACATAACTCCTAAGTTGTGATTTTTCTCAACTACA
The DNA here is from genome assembly GCA_030737875.1 of Allium sativum. Taxonomy (NCBI): domain Eukaryota; kingdom Viridiplantae; phylum Streptophyta; class Magnoliopsida; order Asparagales; family Amaryllidaceae; genus Allium; species Allium sativum. Next base: position 520,960,562 of record CM060924.1, on the reverse strand, counting down.
AAATCTTGTAGTTACAACTCAACTAAAACAAGATTTATCAAATAAAAAGCAAACAAAAGAATTAAAAAAACCAAATAAAAGACAATAAGGTAAGAAGAAAAAATAAGCCCCTTTTTCTTTCTTATTTATATTATACGGCTGCCTCCTTCTTTCCAATGGTGATCGAATTTAGGGTATTTTTAATTTCCTCCAAATCACGGCTTTGCTTCGATTGACATCGGGTGATCTTCGATTTGTTGAACGCTTGTTGTCTCCCGCGATTTGAAACACCAATCACTCTCTCGATCGAACAAATAGTAAGCTCTCTGATTTTATTTGTTTGATTACTTGAATTGTTTTCTTTGATTAGATGAATTTGTCGATGATGAATTGGTGATTATGTAAGGTTTTCAAACCCCAAATGTCTCTGATTTCATTTAAGACTTCTCGTGAGTAGGTGATTGATTTCTGGAATTTCCCAATTGAAATTCTTTCCCAAAACTGCTCTTATGATTTTTCTGGAAGGTTTGTGAAATTGAAAATTCATACTTGCCCAAAAAGGAACCTTCGATTTCGTTGATAAAATCATGTGTGATCTTCTTTGATGCATCTAGCCAAGTTTATGCTCTCTGTCCATTTAGAGAAATAATTTGCAGCTTTAAATTGCCAAAGTTTACTTACGCAAATTAATCACTTTCCATCTTTAACCAATGAATTTGTATTTCAAATTACAAAAGAAACTCCTTTTCTTTTATGACCATTCGAACACCTTGTGTTTGCATTTGCACATTGCCTTGTTGCTTTGCATCTATAAGCTGGTATTATTGATTTGCACTCTCCTTGGGTTTGTCTTTGTATTCATATCTTCTTTCTACCCATGCTGTATATCTGATGCTTGTGTTCACTACACTTCTTTGTAAATTCCCATTGAACTTGCACACTGCTTTTTGCATCTCAAGTGCACATGTACACTTGTATATCATTTTGGCTTCCACATTCATGTTGCCATGTTGTGCCTGCCAATGTACTTTACCTTGGTTCGACTTGAACCTAAAATTGTGTTACTTGAGCTTGAACAAAACATGCTTTAGATTCATGGTTGACCCAGTGTTGCACCCTTGTTCCATTAAGTGCATATGCCTAGTTATGTAGTTGTGTACCTGTACACTTTATTGGGATAATTTTGATTCTCTCTTGAGTTTTATCTTGTGTCACTTGAGCTTTTGGTGCACTACATTTGTACACTGTCTTGAAATTTTTCCTTGATGCTTTGACATGTGCGCTTGAGCTATTGTGGTATTGATGCACTTCAATCTACATATTTGCTTTGTGTATATTGTTATGTACTTCCTTGTACCCTCCACTTCCCTTCCTTGTTGCACCAGAAAACTTGTGCTTGTCCCATGTTTATACTTTGTATGTGTGTGTGTGTGTGTGTGTGTATAAGTGACATGCTGAGTTGTATTTTCCAATATTGCCCCTGTTAACCTAAAAAATTTCCTATGTGCATATACATATATTTATTATTTCTAAATGTGCAAACCAATTATGGTTATGTTGAGGCTGGTCAAGATCAACAAACCATATGTGTGAGTTGAGGCTGCTCTTGATCAGCAGACCAGTGTAACTGAGTTGTGGCTAGTTCGCGAGCACTAGAAAATCAATCTACCTTGTGGTATTTACAGTGAATCGTTGTAAATATCACAAGCAGTCTAGACTCAAATATGATTAGAAAGACACCAAAATTCAAAGGAAAATAAAATTTAAAATAAATTTATATTTGTCTATAGATAGTTTTATTTTGTTCCAGTTTACTCTGTGTGTTTCTTTGGCAGGTATGCAGGTGACTGGACAAAATCTGAAGCACATGAAGATTCAGTGACTGTACATAAATGTATGTGAGAGGGTGTATGTGAATGACTGAGTGGACTGAGTGAATTATAGTGAGGAGACAATGTACATGAATGTGACCAATGAAATCTATAAAAGAGAATTCTGAAAGATGTATTATTTTGAATGTTTGAAATAAAATATTTTATTGAATAATAAACTTTGTTTGAATATTTAAATTCTGTGCAATAGTATTATTATCCAATATTAATATTTATTTTTGTATGAGATGAAATATAGAATAGCACAAACACATTTATAGAATAATATAAGTTTGTTATCATCAAACAAAAAATCATATTGTTATATTCAACAAGGATCATACTTCAGACATGAATCTTCATGTTGATGGTACCTGAGGGGTCGATAGTGATCATGTAATAAGCTCAGATTGAATGATAGACGAGTGTCGAGTTGCAAAATTCACAAATATAAGATGGAGATCTTTGTGGTATTACAAACATTGTTTAGACTTGTTCCATGTGGTGCACCTCATGAGGAAGATACATTACTTGCTAGCGGTGGCTGCGACCTGTAATGTAGTATGATTGAGATATGATGATTTGTGAGAGATCTAGTTGTGACATGTTTGTTTTATTGGAACCTTTGGATGTGATTTCATATCAAGGTGGAGTGTTGAGATTTGTTATTTTAAATCACGTGTGCATTGAAGCGAGCTATGTATGTTAGTTATGGAAGTAGCTTTATGACAGAGAAAATAGTTCGCAAATTGAAATTAGGTGGAGGAAGATATAGGGGAAAAAACCAGGAATTGCAGAATGCTTCAGCTCAGGCGTCAAGAGGAATGAACTAGATGTCTGAACAATGTCTCTAGAATTTATAGAGACTGAACTCAAACGTCTTATTGCTTATTCCAAATGTCTGAGCCGACAAAATATCTATTTTGACTAAGCTTTTATCAAACAGGAAAATATTCACAAGGACAAAATTTAAGGCTTTTTTAACCATAAGGACAGCCCATTAAAATTTTAATCAAAAGGACAATAAACTAATTCAGCCGCTGATTTCTTCTTCATCAATAGGCTCTCGCGCATATCTCCATCTCGTCATTGATTTTCAACGCCAATTTTTTTTCCTGTAATATTTCGATCTCCATCAATTATCTTCAATCATCCATATCGATCGCGACTTTCAGAATGCAAAATCGATCTCATGCGTATTGGTTTGGGAATTCGTTCACGAGATCAGGGTAAATTGTTTTTGAATCGACTAAATTTTATTAAAAATTGTTTCAGTTAGGTTTGTTTTGTTTCTATCGGTTATGTACATAGGTTTTGTATTACTATTTTTTTGTAAAAACATTACAGCAGTTTTAAGGTATCATTTTCATATATTTTTAGGTATCAGTTTTACTTTAATTGTTGTGTAATGTTCATTTTCATCATTTTTTGATGTTGTATTTATTGAGAAGTTGTAATGTTACATTACCTCTTTTTGAACTAGAAATGGTTTTTTCTTGATTAATGAAAATGCTATGCAAATGGTTCTTGTATATTTTTTTATTTAATTACAGCAGTTTGTAGGTACTAGTTTATTAGTTTTTTCGGTATCAATTTTCATTAGTTTGCTTTGCTAATTAAATCTTTTGAATGATTTTCCTCTTTCAGTAGTCAAAACAGTCCTTTTATTGTTGATTCAAGCAGTGATGCAGGATAAACGTGGAGCTGAGAGACCATCCTAAAAAAGAAAAGGAGGATTGACATATTTCCAAAACAAGCAAAATAGAGGTTGTGTTTGCAAAGAATATGGCCATTATAATAAGCGTCAAGCTTATCAGTTTTTATTGTTTTATTTCTTCACTAGTACTTGGGTATCAGTTTTTGGTGAAATTCAATTGTAAAACACATGATATTTTGTGGAAATTCAATATATTTTATGTAACTTCAATATAATATTTGGTGTAATACAAGTGATAAATTAATATTAGTGGGTTTTATTGAGAACAAATATCATTTTTTTAAAAACTGAATTGAGTTGATGGGTATTATTATTTTAATCAGTGGGTATTAGTTAGAATTAATGTTCTGTCTTAAAAAATTCATTTACCAAAGCAACAACTCAAAACTGCTACCCACTTCACACAGATTTGATACACAAAGTCATAAAAGTGGTACTTAACAAATATAAAACTGATATCTAAAAACTGCTACAATGTTCTAAAGAAAATTTAATGCAAATTTTTTTTACATCACAGTTTAATTGATTAAATGAAATAAGCTCGATTGGGTTACAAAGTTAATGCAACAGTACAACTACAAAATTAACACAACAATAAATCACATGAAAAAAAACATAACACGGCTAATATTGTAAAATTGATACCTAAAAATATATAAAATTGTTACATAAAAACTGCTGCAATGTTTTAAAGAAAAACTAATGCAAAAAATGTTTAAATCACAGTTTGATTGGTTAAAATTAAATAAGTTCGTCTGAGTTACAAAGTTGATGCAACAGTACAACTACAAAATTAACAAAGCAACAAAATCACATGAAAAAAACATAACACATCTAATACCGTAAACATGATACCTAAAAAAAAATATAACTAATACCTAAAAACTGCTGCAATGTTTTAAGGAAAAACTAATGCAAAAAATGTTTACATCACAATTTGATTGATTAAAATGATATAAGTTCGACTAACTTACAAAGTTGATGCAGCAGTACAACTAAAAATTAACACAGCAACAAAATCACATGAAAAAAAAACATAACAAATTTAATACTGTAGAACTGATACCTAAAAAAATATAAAACAACTACCTAAAAACTGTTGCAATGTTTTAAAGAAAAATTAATGCAAAAAATGTTTATAGCACAGTTTGATTGACTAAAATGAAATAAGTTCGACTCAGTTACAAAATTAATGCAACAGTACAACTACAAAATTAACACAGCAGCAAAATCACATGAAAAAAAACATAATACGGTTAAAACAAGAAAACTAATACCTAAAAAATAACAAACAGATACCTAAAAACTGCTATAGTTTAACAAAAAAAAAAACCTTTCGTCTTCTTCAACTGTGCTTTCCATTGGCTATTAAAGATTTTTATTCTATTCAATTAGGTTTTCCAATCGATTTTAGTTGTTCGTCTGATTTTTTGGTTGCCGGTTTTTGTTGTTTTGTATGATTTTTGGGTTCGATTGTAGAAGATGACGCGAATTTCGATTATGATGTTGTATGATTTCGCGATTTCGTGGTAGAAAATCGAACGAAAGTGATAAACGATGGATTATTTTAGACGGCTGTCCTTATAGTTAAATTTTATTATGCGGTTGTCCTTACCCCTATGATATTTCTAAGGGGCATTTTGGATATTTTCCTACGTTTCCTAATCTCTTATACAAACTGCTTTCAGGTTTGAAGTTAATACACTAAATTATGGTTCAATTAGAGAGTCTTAATCTAAAAAAAAAAATCTCTAGATCAAGGATTAGACTTTTTTCTTCATGATTCTTATTTTCTAACAATTTTAGTTATTTAGATATTCTTTTCCTTTTTCAGTTTGGTTATTGATTCAGTTGTATTTTGTTTATTTTAGCTTTATTCTATTAATTATCAAGGGTGGAATATCTTGTCTTCTTGTGTTTTGATTTCAACTCAGTTTTTGTTTTTATATTTTTTTCAGTCAAAGTTATCTCTTTTTGAATAATGAAGATCTCGATATAAGCTTTCGCGAAGTGCTACCACTTTATTTTCGCAACACAAACTGTACCACAAGAGATGATAAATTTCAATGGAAGCATTTTCCATGATGAAAAAAGATGAAAGTACATTTTTGCTAGCACTGGGTTGGCTCTAAGTGGATTATATTTTTGTTTGGATGTGCGGCTCGGTAACCATATCAGTAAACCACCCCGTACCTCCTAAAAAGCTAGGCAGCATCAAGGAACGTTGGTTCATTTTGGAAGTAATCATTCCAACTCCACAGAGAATCCTTGTAGACTTGACTAGACATATTCCACTTCTCTATCTATAACAGCAAACTCATACTGTCTCTTTGGCTCCTTCCTCTTCAGATGTGACTACTCATCCGTTCTTACTTGTTCATATCGCATTTATGGAACCGATATACGATTGCCTTTTGCTATGCTTCCAAACAATATTCCATGTTATGTGCACTTTCCTTTAACTTTTTCAACTACCAAACTGTTTGCATGGGTTCTTCATTACAGTACTGTCGGTGGAATTTGCACTGCTTGTGTCTTGTACTTCTTCCATGTTTTCTTTTGAATGCATACTACGTATACATGCAACATTTCAAATTAGATGCTAAACAGCCACTTTTGAATTTGGCACATCTTCTAACATAACAATTGAAGTGGTGGATCTAAATTTGTAAAATATGCAGACAAAATTCTTTTATGTTCTTATATGGTTTTATAAATCCGTCTTTGTTGAAGTTTTTCTGTGTTTCTTGTAACATTTAGGTTTTAGATTCTGAATTACAAGCAAGGTGGAGATGTATATCTCATGAGTCTTTCACATTTCCTCATTTGCATGATTTTGATCTCTCAGTATAGAAATACTGAGGAAAAAAAAATATCATTGACAAGTAGATTAATGTTTTTTGTGGATATCATATCCATATGGACTAATTACAAGTTACTGGCTCCAAAATAATGTATTTTATGTTAATGAAAAATCTAGCCCTGGCCAGCTAGTGTATCCTTTTAGAGAAAAGTAGCAGAGAGAACCCTTTTGAAAACTCATGTACATATTTCCACAGAAGTCGCTTTTGAAAAGATTGCTGCCATGCATGTGTCAACAAAGTTTGTGAAAGAAAGCATAAATGCATAGTTGGTTTTTTGATATCAGTAATTTAATTTGATGCTTTTAAGCTTTAGAGATTACATTCATTTGTGAACTGAACAGGTTGCTTTATTTCCATTCTCAGCTATGCACTTATTTTTCACGTAAGTAGCATGCTCTTTACTCTCTTTCAGAAATTGAAGTTTGCGTGAAGCATGGTACATGAGATGTGAAATATATGTATGTATTTATTGCATATTTCGTACGTACCAGGCCTCATAATAACTGTACATGTGGCTCTACATGTACTGTCTTCAAAGCTCTCAATCCCATTTTGCAACACTTCTAAACTTGCAGAAATCAGATATGAATCTGTCAAATATCAAACCAAAAAATAAAATTGGACATACTCGTTGTAATCCTACTTGCGTTGTTTTAATTCCCTTTCAACCAGCACTAGCAGTGGTGCTAAGATGCATAGTTCATCTCTGATGATATCAGATATGCACAAGTGATATGTATCATTCATATAATTTAATTTTTTTATTGCTTTTAGGAAGAAAGTTTCTGCCCTTTTTATTATTATTGACATCAATATTTTGAATTTAAGTGGATAATTACATTTGAAATTTTAAACCCCGATGTAAGATTTCAAGGATTAACAAACACATAATGGTGAAAATTGCAAAAAGATAGTATCTTTTTGCTATTGGTCAGTTGAATAGGTTCATGTATAATGAGAATGTCAGAACAACTTTATAGACCATTCTCTCTCCACATATAACTTTTCAGTCAAACATGGCTTTAAATTATTTTTGTATTTTTTAAATATATTCCTTTCTATATAAAGCCTTTACAAAGTAGCTAACAGGCATCATCAACACACGCTGATAAGTTTTTGTATTCTTCTTCCTCTTCTGTTTAAAAGAATGACTTCCGAAGTACCATATGGTTCTTCCAGATTTTCCAATCTGAAATCTTCTATATGTCTTGCTTTTCAGTTTAGCATCTTCAAAAAGAGGTGGAAGGTTCCATGTTTATCTTTAGGTGCCTGCATTTGGTGCTATCCTTGCTGAGCTTCTAGTTTTGTTCACTCCTACTCCCTCCCTCCTTGGAAGGTTTTCTTGATCTTGCAAGACTTATTGCTTGATTTTCACTTCTCATGCAATTTTTCCTCTATTTCTTTCTCTTTCTGGTGTCTTCTATCTTCCTCTGCTATCTCTGCTCCTTTTTCTCTGTCTATCCCTCCTGAGCTTGGTTTAGTTTGTAATTTGACAGCATAGTACTTTATGCAAGTGATAGTTCATTGGCAAATGATTGTAAATTTACACTGTTATGATTAGTTTATTAGAATTATTAAGTTGGTGTAATGTGACTGTAAATGTTTTTATGTGTTTCAGCAAGTACACTACTACTTTTTTTTTTTTTTTTTTTTTCCTATTAATTTAACTGCATGATCATTGCATTATTCGTATCAATACAGAGTTTTATAAAATTCGCAGAAATTGTCAATACAAGAAACAGAAATTTAAAATGATCATAAAGGAGAAATAAATCATGTAGAGGTTACACTTACAATTCTATATAACAAGCCTATATTTGTAGAATAATCCACACACGGTAAACACAAAAATGTACACTATATGTGCTCCGCCATATCTTCAATGGAAGCATATAACACGAGAAATACAGATCCAAACACTCACATCATGTGTGAAACTTAATACAAACAATCAATCAAAAAGAAGCCAGGGTCTTCTGCTGCTGCTCTCTCCATGCGAAGCAGACCGAGGTAGCCTAGGCCTTGCAGTACAAGTAAAGAGGCAGGGGTTGGTGTCAGATGCACCCATGCAGCTCAAAGTCCTGAATGAAGATGAACCCTGATGTGGTAATTTGGTGCAGTTCAAATCTGGTTTGGTCAACTTAGCCCCTACCGATAAGCTGCTGTTTTCCCTTTGTTCAGAACAAACAGATGGGAAAGTTGTACATAGGGTCAAAGAGAGGCTTGTTCTATGAATCTCTCTTGCTGGTGTAGTGCCCAAAAGTTTTGTGAATGAGATGATAGGTTTGCGGCAAAGTGGGCAAGTGATCGAGCCTGCAGGACCTGATACATGGACTGTTGTGTTTGTTGCACACAGGTACAGCGCGCATCTTGTGCAGAACTCATGGCCACAGTCTGTGATCAGTGCTGAAATCGCTTAATATTTCTCATGTTTACATAACATATCATTAATCATCAAAACAATACCAAACTATAGACGGCTCAAGATTAAACTTATGCCAGAATCTGGATTTACTGATGGAGGGCATAATATTCAAAAGAATTGTGTTTTTTTTCGAACCAAATAGCGCATCCATTTTCACGTTGAAGAAAATTATTGTTATCTACCTTTTAGTGTTAAAATTTCAGCAAATAAATTTGCTTTTCAATTCAGTTGAAGAGGGAAGAAAACAAAAGACAAGGAAGAATTTCTATTATAGCAATAGGCAAAGAAAGTTTTTAGGATGTGCTAAATAATTAAGTGAAGTATATTGGCATGGCTATCCTGGGTTTTAGTTATATATAACTAAGCATCTGTTCTAAATTCAGGCAATTTCTATATTTTTCCTTTTTCCAACTGCAGCGCCTTAAGGCTGAGCAGAATTCCAGAAATCAATTAGATGGAAATCCTTCAAGAAAATGTTGTCGATTTAGTGCAAGAGATGAAATTCAATGAGCCCAGTCATAACGTTCTGTTTTGTTTTTCCTCCACTTGATGAAAATTTTCATCAGTATTCAGGAAATGTGTTGATAAAACAATCTCACCAGAAATACAGAAATATTATCATCAAGTGTATAACATGAAATTTTCAATAATGAGTCACCAAAAATATTTGAGGACTTACCATAAAACAAACAGGAAAGATGCATGGCTTAAGAGCAACATACCTTCAGAAGACACATTGCATCTTCTTTCTAAGCAAACAGAACAAGCATCCATGCATGCCGGGGACTGGACAAAGTCTGTATTTCTCCAGCCACATTCTCTGAAATACATGTGAGGAAGCATTAGAAACATATTTTATACTACAAATACGTTACATAATGGATTGATACGCTCTTTAGATAATAGCATACAGGGTGATTGTACAAAAATATAGCAAGCTATGGTAAGCTTGTTTATTCATAAATTTCACTTGTTCAAATTATAACCACACTCAAATAATTCCAGTACGAGTTATCTACTTATACTAGACACGTAGAAAATTTCCATCCTGCTCTTGGGTCAGTGGGAACTTAAAGGTTGTAAATTTGGATTCAAATCAAAATCAAATTCACTGTGCAAGAAGATGAGATGGATGACAAATGGGTGAAAACAACTAAACACAATATCTCAATGACAAAAACATAAGATAACCGATCCAAACAAGACTATCTCAATCAAAAACCAATAATGAAAATATAATTTACAAGACTTATAGTGATTGCACTAACATCACGTTAGTGTACATTAATTTTGAAAAAAGTTTTTACTACCATAATGAGAAGAGTGTAAGAGACGGATTACAACGATCACGATATTCACTTAACAACATGATTTTGTGGAGATTAGAATTGAATAAATTAGGCAATGAAAAACCCTAATCAGCTTTTGAATAAACCCTTAATCAACATCTCCTTTTAATTCTGAAAATAGCGAATATTTGAGAATTTTCATCATGGAAAATTACCAAATTACCAAATTACCAACTTGCACTCCAAAGCCTTCACATCGGCTCAGACATCTGATCATAAATTACATATGCATGCTACAGGTGATCAGACATCTGATTACCTTAACCAGACGTCTAATCGTAAACTAACGAAACAGTCTTCCAGCAGCTTAGACGTCCAAGTGAATCCTAGAGCAACAGTGAGCCTTATGCTCAGACGCTTGAGCTCATCGGCTCCCTCCTGGGGTTCCAGCTTCAATTTACGATTGCTTGGGCACTTTCACTTCTCAAACCGTTATCACTGAAACCAAGTTATTCTCGAGCACTTTCAATTCTTCATATAGTGTTGCTACAATTTAACACTTAATTTAGTTGTTGAAGAACTAGTTGTCGGATTAAAATCCTATTATGAACATAAATGCGTAACTGTATGATGTAGGGAACTAGTATCATGGAATGAATGTATGAAAAGCATAAGTGTTATTTTCAATTTGATGAGGGGCCAAAATGTAAACATGCAACAACTGATTATTATCGGTTAATAAAAACGGTTGTGGTCCCCAAGGAGTTATGCTAGAATACCTGAAAAAGTTTTTGTCAAAAACTAAGAAACGGGTAAATTCGAAATTCAAGGGGGTAAGTATTGAATTCAGCGGGGGTATTTGTGTAACTCAAGGGGTGGACCTTCTATTTTTTTGTCTCTAGTGTATTTTTTGACAAAAACTTTTTTTGTCAAAGTAGCATTTTTGGGTCCCCAAGATATAGTACATTTTTTCGTTTTCTCCTTTTTCTCACCGGAGAGAAATAACGATAGAAGAAATACTGTTTTTTGGGAAGATCGTAACTATTATATAATCAATTCAATGGACTCTGGTACGCTTTCGCAATCTCTATTCATTTGTTGTTTGCTTTCTCTTGAATTAATTATGGCCAAATTCAAATTTAAATTAAATCCAAACAATTAGTACCAGCGCAACCCTAAATTAATTACTGAGGATTTACCATAGCAGTGATATGATCTTCCTTGATTTTTCTTTTGGATCTGTGTGATAAATTATGAAACCCGTTTTTTTTAATTATGTATCAAGTTTTCTGAAATAGCATCATTGAAGTCTCGGAATCCATGTAAAAGCAGGAACCAAAACTTCTTAAGAGACAACTTTCAGTCATAAAAGGAATGGCATTTGTTAATTTTCAGTCATAAATTGTACAGTTAAAGGCACATCACTCCACCTATCACTATATTTTGTTAATTATCCTTCAGGCATGACCATCTTACTCTCGTTGATAATTTATGTGTTAGAAATGTTTGCCCATGTGACATCTTACATATGTTGGCATCAATGTTTACCCATGTTCAAATATGATGTGATGTTTTGTACTAATAAAACATTAAATGTTGAATGGCCAAAGGAGAAATTGAGTAATGTATAGTGTATGTTATAGATGGTACTGACAGATGCATGCTAATGTGTGCTTTAGGAATTACTACCATTGGCACATGTTAATAAGTACTTGTTTAGGCTTAATTAAACATGAAATTGGTATCTGGTTTTGGATTTCCTGAGATATGTTGACAGATTTCAATAGATGTGTTAATAATTTAAACAATAGAGTTCTATAGCGCTATGTGTTCTGATGTTTCATGAAATTGGCATCTAGTTTTAGAACCAATCAAACTATATGGTTCACGTTCGACTATTCAACCATATAGTTCAGATTTGAACTTTCAAGAGAAAAATTATGAGAGCCATTGATTTAGTCAACTTGTTGGCCATGACAAATTTTAAGGATTTCCTAAGGATGTGTAATATTATAAATTAATTGAAACAAAATATCACCAAAGTGATCGTCTTTTTTTTAGATTAGTTTAATTAAAATATCAAAATGATAATATGTATGTAATTCATGTATTTATTAACGAACCCAAAGAAGAGTTAATATTTGGCTGAATTTTATGCATACATGTGGTGATAAATGTGTGACAATTACAAAATATTTTGTGTGAGCAATATGTTAATCCAAATGTTGCAATATTGTTTGCATGACTTATCATCAATATTTGATTGCTACAACAAAAGTACCGTTTACAGTTAATACTATTGTCCAAAGACTTGATATTAATGATGTGTTGGGTATCTTAAGATGGGACTAACCGCTATTTAAATTTAGCGTTTTATGTGTATTCTTATATGAGCATATTATTTATATAATTATGTTGCTCTTTTTTAGCTATTGCCACTATTTCTGCTAATCTTAATTCAATACTAGTCCTCAATGGTAATAACTTCAAGGATTGATAGGAGAACATTTTAATTGTTCTTGGTTGCATAGATATTGACCTTGCATTAGTAATGGATCGACCTACTTCTCTTACGGATGCTAGCTCCTTCGAAGAAATGAAGATTATTGAGAAACGGGACCATTCAAATCACATGAGTCTTATGATCATCAAACTCGGTATACCTAAGGCTTTTAGGGATGCGGTATCCGAAAAGATCACCGATGCCACAACTTTCTTTGTTGAAGTTAAGAAACGCTTTGCAAAAAGCGAGAAGACGGGAACAAGTACTCTTCTAAAGAAACTTATTTCCATAAGGTTCATGGGAAAGAAAAATATAAGGAAGTAAAATATGGAAATGTCTCATCTTGGATCAAAATTGAAAGCATTAAAACTTGAGCTTTCAGATGACTTGATTGTACATTTTGTGTTTATCTCGCTTCCTCCACAATTCAGTCAATTTAAAGTCAGTCACATCTGTCAAAATGAGAAGTGGACTCTTAAAAAGCTCATTTCATTTTGTGTATAAAAGGAAGAAAGATTGAAGTAAGACAAGGCTGGAAGTGCTCGTTTAGCAAGCACCTCTAAGGATAAGAGCAAGAAAATGAAATTTAAGAATGAAACTGCTAAGGATTCGGCTCAAAAATAGCAATAGAAGGAAATCGGTGATTGTTTATTTTGTCACAAACCTGGACATATAAAAAAGGAATGTACCAAATATCATGTGTGGCATGCAAAGATATGCATGTTTCTTACTTTGGTTTGTGTTGAGGTTAATTTATCTTCAGTACCTAGATATATTTGGTAGATAGATTCTGATGCTACTACTCATGTATATGTTCCTATGTATGGCTACTTGAGCTATCGAAGGTCAAGTGACCGTGAAAGACATGTTTTTGTGGACAATGGACAATCGTAAAAATGGAAGCAATTGGACATTTTAGATTGTTATTGGGAATTGTTTTTATTTGGATTTAGAAGACACTTCTGTTGTACCGATATTTAGACGTAATTTGGTTTCTGCTTCTGTGTCAAACAAATTTGGATGTTGTTCTTTATTTCAAAACAACTAGTTTACTTTGTCTTTAAATTCAAATGTTGTTGAAACTGATTATTTAGATGCTAATGACACTCTTTATATGTTGGAAATAGTTGTCCCTATAATGGAACCTTGCATGTATAAGCACGTGCACTAAACGTAAATTAAATAAGGAAAATTTAGCACCCTTATGACATAAGAGCTTAGGTCATATCTCAAACGGTAGAGTTGAGCGCTTAGTATCGGATGACATTTTAGAATCCCTCTACTTCACAAACTCTGATGTTTGTGTAGATTGCATCAAGGGAAAACAGAACAAAACTAAAAGATTTGATGCCAATAGATCGTCAGACGTTTTAGAATTAATTCATACAAATATTTGTGGGTCTTTCCCTACGGCATCTTGGAATGGTCAATAAAATTTCATAACATTCATAGACGATTACTTACGTTATTGGTACCCATATTTTATTCATGAAAAGTCACAATCACTGGATATGTTCAAAACTTGTAAAGTTGAAGTTGAGAATCAACTAAACAAAAACATTAAAAATGTCAGATCTGATCGTGGTGGTGAATTCTATGGTCGATTAGGATTGTTCGCTAAATTCTTAGAGGAATGTGGTATTGTATCATAGTAAACCATGTCAGAATCATCTAGCATGAATGGTATTGCTAAAAGATGAAATAAGAATCTTTAGGATATGATAAGGAGCATAATTGCTCATTCCACCTTACCCGAGTCTCTCTGGGGAAAAGCATTAAAGTAGGTGCAAAAATACCTTATGAGTTTTGGACATGTCGAAAGCCTAGTCTAAAGCACTTTCACAGTTGAAGTTGTCCAGCTAAGGCAAGACGTTATAAGCCACTTGAAAAGAAACTAGACTCCAAAACAGTGAGCGACTATTTTATTGGTTATTCTGAGCATTCTAGAGGCTACAAGTTTTATGATCTCAAAGCTAAAAATATTTTTAGATGGAAAACGAAACATTTTTTGAGAATGTTGGGTTCAGGAGGAGAAATAAAGTTAAAGAAATTGCTTTTGAGGAGTTTGATTCAAACCCAATTTCTATTGTCATTTTTGACAATGTTCAATTGCCTGCACCAATAATTGACCTAGAAGTGAATCCGGAACCTCAATAATACAATGTTATACAACACCTTATTCAAAATGAAACAATTGTTCCAAAAAACAAACTCAACAACCTCAAGAACCATTTTCATCAAGGAGGTCCATAAAAGAAAGGAGAAGTGCTATTTCATATGATTATATTGTATTTCTCCAAGAACATGAGAATGACATTGGAATGGTGGAAGATGACCCAATCAACTTTCATCATGCCACGAAAAGTTCTTAACTCCCAAAAGTGGACAGATGCCATGAATAAGGAGTATAAGTACATGCAAGACAATAAAGTTTGAGAACTGTCATATTACCAAAAGGTGCAAAACCAATTGGTTGTAAATGGATATATAAAACCAAGAGGGATGCAAAATGTCATGTAAAGAGGTATAAGGCACCTCTTGTAGCAAAAATGTTATACTTAGAAAGAAGGCATCGATTTTCTAGAAACTTTCTCTCTAGCTTCATCGAAAGGCTCTTTTAGGACAATTATGGCACTTGTTCATCTTCATCTTGAGTTACATTAGATGAATGTTAAGACAACGTTTCTCAATGGAGACATCGGTGAGACAATTTATATGGTACAACCAGAAATCTTTGTGTCAGAAGATCCAAAGAATATGGTTTGCAAATTAACGAAATCCATTTATGGACTTAAGCAAGCTTCTCGTCAATGGTACTACAAATTCCATTAAATAATCATCTCGTTTGATTTTAAGATGAATACTGTAGATGATTGTGTATCACAAGTTCAGTGAGAGTAAACATATATTCCGGTTTTATATGTCGATGACATATTGATTGCCACTAATGATATAGGATTATTGCAAGAAACCAATAAATTTTTATCTAAACATTTTGAGATGAAAGACCTTGAGGACGCCCTTTTTGTATTATGTATTCAGATACTTCGAGATCGTTCTTGAGGTATTCTCGGATTACCACAAAAGAGCTATATTGATAAAGTACTCAAAATGTTTGGCATGCAAGATCGTAAGTCAGGAGATACCCTTGTTGCTAAAGGAGATAAATTCAGTCTTAGTCCATGTCCTAAAAGTAATCTTTAAATTCAGGAAATGCAAAAGATTCCCTATGCTTTAAATGTTGGAAGT
Source organism: Allium sativum (assembly GCA_030737875.1). NCBI lineage: Eukaryota > Viridiplantae > Streptophyta > Magnoliopsida > Asparagales > Amaryllidaceae > Allium > Allium sativum. The sequence continues at coordinate 520,944,665 of CM060924.1, read as the reverse complement.
CTAATATATGCTCAAGTGTGTACGTGTCCAGATATTGCATACATTGTTGGGATGTTAGCCAGATACTTAAGCAACCCTGGTATAGACCGTTGAAAAACAGCCAAGAGGGTTATGAGGTATCTTCAGAAAACAAAAAAATTATGTGCTCGCTTATAGGAGATTGGATCATTTCGAGGTCGTAGGGTATTCTAATTCTAATTTTGTTGGATGCCAAGATAATAGAAAGTCTACATCAAACTATACTTATTTGTTGGCAGGAGGAGCTATATTCTGAAAAAGTGTTAAACGGAAACTTGTAACTTCTACTATGGAATCGAAATTTGGAGCATGTTATGAGGCATCAAACCATGAATATTGAATACAACTACAAAACTTTATCATTGGACTACGTATTTTGGAAAATGTAGAATGTCAGCTGAAGTTATATTTTAATAATCAGTCAGTAGTGCTATAATCTAACAATAATAGAAGCTCAACTAAGTCAACGTATTGATATAAAATTCCTAGTAGTGAAAGGGACAGTGCAAAGTGGATATATATATATATATATATATATATATATATATAGAGAGAGAGAGAGAGAGAGAGAGAGAGAGTAAATTGGAACAAACTTCATGATAGCGGATCCATTCACATAAAGTTTACCATCCAAGGTCTTTCATGAGCACACTGCTCATATGAATGTTGTATTACTAGAGGATATTATGATTTAGTAAAAGTATGTATTTTAAATGATTTATGTTTGTTTCAAGACATGGTTTTCTGATCAGAAGTAAAGTGCTCAGTTCATTCACTTTGTTTTATTGTTTTGATTCTGACTTCATTTAAGTTTAAGGAGAATCGGTTGAAAATAGACATGTTTGGTTCACGTTGCATGTAATTTTCATGTTATGCATCCACGATTGATCTATGTCATTTAGTTGTATATATGTATGTGACCGTTGATGAGTTTAGTCATGATTAATATGACAATGACCACTTTGATCTTGTATAGATATGGTTGATGGACAAGGTTGATAAAAAATACCTTTATTTAATAGCAAACTTTTGAGCTTATAAGGTTGTACATTTATAAGAAAATATATGTTGTCCAAGTGGGAGATTGTTGCATTAAAATCCTATTATGGACACATGTGTAATTGTATGATGTTATTATAATTATTATAGGGTACTAGTATCATGTAATGAATGTGTGGAAAGCATAAGTGTTATTTACAATTTGATGAGAGAACAAATTGTAAACATTCAACAATTGATTAATTATCAGTTAATAAAACGGTTGTGGTCCTCAAGATATAGTACGTTCTTTCATTTTCTCTTCTTTCCCATTAGAGAGAAATAACAACAGAAGAAATACTGTTTTCTTGGAAGATCGTAACTCTTGTATAATCAATTTTGATGAACTTCGGTACGCTTCCGCAAATCTTTATTCGTTTGTTGTTTGCTTTCTCTTGAATTAATTAGGTCAAATTCAAATTTAAATTAAATTCAAACACTAATTACTACATATTGAAGTTGGGAATATTACCAGACACCAATAGCAACATTATCAAAGTCATGACATGACACATACAGTTACACAATAGAACGATGGGGTGCTAAATCCAAGTGAACCTTGCCATGTCTTGGTCAGGAAAATGTTCCATACTGATATTACTCGAACAGAGAGAAGTGTCAATGTTATTTGACAAGCGACAAGATGGTAAGTAGTAGTATGAGATAGGTATCAATAAAGGTTCTAAAAGATTTAAAACAAAGAAGAAAAATAAGGCAAAATTTCTACACTATATGAGTATAACTGACCTAGCTATTCGCATGATGCTCATCATGGGAAGAGATATATACGGTGAAGGAAGAACTTTTATGCGACCTTCAGGTTGTCTGCATAATATACCTTCTAACCAATTTCTGTGCCATGATCGGGCTACCATCAGCGGAGTCAACCTTTACAAAGGAAATAAATTAAAAGGCCAAACCACGCGAAAGTTAAGTGCTTATTCTGTAAGAGGAATGACTTAACCAGCAAAACCCATACTTGGACAAATTTTAAGCAGTAAATGCGACTTGTAGCAAAATCTAACTGAAAATGTATGTACTAAATATATAAAACTTTCAAAGCCAAATAGCTAAATGCATACCCATTCGCGTTTTTATCACCCACACTGGCTCCTCTCGAAATAAGAATCTGTGTAATTCAATTGAAAGATAACTAAAATTTATAATGTAAAATGGAATATATAAAAATAACAATACTGCATACCTGACAACAAACAGCATTTCCACCGCATGCTGCATAATGAAGAGGAGTACTTCCAGCACCTGCTAGAATCAACAGATAGTTAAAATAGTGTTGAAGCTAAGGGAATTCTTACTACATAATGGAAGACACTACCAAAGTAATTGGAAACGAATATTTTGTTTAACACCTATCAGATCAATCGTCGTGCCATCTTCAACAGTTACATCTGTAACATGTGCTCCCAAATCGAGCAGTAATTGCACACTCTCTGCATGACTATTTAATGCTGCCATATGAAGAGAAGTGATTCCCCCATCTGCTTTTTTGTTAACTATCTTGGCAAGAGCACTGTCAGAAGAAAACAAAGGTATATTTCTTGTAGGATATTACAAAAGAGAATCAATTGTATAAAAAATGGCAGGTAATGTAGCAGTCAAGTGCTTAGACAAAAAGCATTACTCTGCATCAAAATCAGATAAAGAGGTGTAATCCTTTGATAGCCTAATATTATCCCAAAATTCAGGTATGCTTGGCACATGATCAACGAGAATCAACCGAATGCAACGAGTATGTCCATTCAATGAGGCAAAGTGGAGGGCTGTTGCTCCATTCAGATAATCTGTTTTGTGAATCTAAAGCCAGGGTACAAAGATTACAGTGTAATTTAGCGGCGACATCTTATATCGAAAAAAAATGGAGGAATGAAGAACGGTGTATACATTGGCCTTGAAAAACATTAGGATTTGTACGACCTCCCAATGACCGTATTGACAAGCCTGCATCAAAGCGGTCTGCAAACAAAGAACATACAGCATTTTGATGAAGTTGTAGAAATTGCATATATTTCAACTATACATTGATAAAAGCAATTAGAATCGTTGTCTGTATGCAACTATAGCTAATATGGTTCCACAGTAAATGCAATCTTTCAGCTTACATGTGTTTTGCTACTGGTCCAATTGGCTAATGTTATATGCAAGGTAAGAGGTTCCAGCCAGACTTTTAAATCTCGTCAATTTCACGGGAGATCTCATTTTTGCAGTTGACGACAAGAAACATTAAATATAACATATATCATGTTTAGTACTCAATTTGTCCAAGATATTAAAAATTCAACAACAATTTAGATTCATATGTGAACTAGAGTTTTCACTCAAAATTGTAGGTTTTCCTTTTATATAACATTTTTTGAAGAATCTAGACAAAATTATCCTACCAATTATTACTATTAAATAACTGCTTTGATCCTATTTATTCTTTTCGTATGGATGAGACACAATAGATGTATTCTCTTCTTCTTTCTCTTTCCTTTTCATTTATCAATATTTAAAAGAGAGGAATATCCCACTTACTACCAAAAATATATTTGAATGTTAGTTTTATACTGATATAAGTTAAGCTTCGAGATGTACTTTAAATTGCGGGATATCAAGCTGAGAAGCACATGCGATATATGCTCATCTTATTCAAGAACTCACACGACGACGATACGGCGTTTTATTAGGATTTTTGTTGAGGTAGATTGTTTTAATGAGGAGAACATTAAGTCCCACATCACCAAGTCTTTTGGACTATCCCAAAATATATAACAAAGCCTTGTATATGATATTGTGAATTAAAATGACATGGGCTTGAGTATTGGCTTGGTTGGGTATGCATATGGGCTTGGGCCTATAAAATATTTATAGGTCCAAAGATTGGGCACTTGGGCACGTGGGCGCGTGCGTGACCGTACAGAGGCGAATTGGGCTGAACGCAAACAGTCGCATTTTTTGAATTCGAACAGACGGACGCGTCTGTTTGAATGTGCCTATTCCAGAACGGTCATGCCTCTTTGTCTTTTATAAATACATCTCTTCTCGCCCAGACAGATCATCTTCTTCTCTCCTCTTGCATACTACAGTTTCTGTTTTATCTCCGAACAATAAAAATCCCATTAAACTCACAGGCATTGCCACGCCTCTGGGTTTAGGTTTTGTTGTATCCTGGGAAGCAGTCTGTCGTTCGACCCATTGGCAAACTCAGACGAGTGGGGACAGATATTGCTTTAAGGACAGCGAGCCCGCGCCTCAAAACCGACGACCATTGATTCTGCACTGCAGTGAATATAATTAACAATCTTAAAGCAATATCTGCTATGGAGAACAGTGCAGAATCCGCCTTCAAATTGATGAATCAGGACTTCGTCCGCCTTAACAGAATGGATGGAACAAATTTCACGCGATGGCAGGACAAAATGAAGTTCCTCCTTACTACCCTCAAAGTCTCGTACGTGCTTGATGAAAACCTTCCACCGATTCCTCCTCCAACAGACAAAGATACAGAAGAACTGAAGAAAAAGAGGATGAAACGCGAGGAAGATGAACTGCTGTGCCGAGGCCACATTCTAAATACATTATCCGATCGGTTGTACGATCTCTACACTCCACTGAAGTCGCCAAAAGAAATATGGGATGCGCTCGAAGCAAAGTACAAAACAGAGAAGATCGGAACAGATAAGTTTTTAACGTTACAGTATTTTGAATTTGAAATGAAAGATGATGTCTCTGTTATGGACCAAATGCATGACTTACAAGTTCTGGTTGGAAAACTTGCGGATTTAAAAGTGCAAATTCCAGAATCAATTCAGGTAGGGGCTATTATTGCTAAACTTCCACCTAGTTGGAATAATTATCGTAAAAAGCTCCTACACATGACTGAAGAACTCACGTTGGAACGGATTGGAAAACACATACGGATTGAAGAGGAAAACAGAATCCGTGATGGTGTTTTTCCAATAGCAAACGTGAACAATGTCAATTCTGGAAAGAAGAGGAAGAATGCTCAAAACCAGAACTTTAAGCCAAATAAGAAGACTAAGACGGATGGCAACTCTAATCCAAAGGATAAGAAAAACAAGGCTTGCTATAACTGCGGCAAACTTGGGCACTTCAAACGAGAGTGCAGGGCACCTCCAAAGCAAAAAGGCCAATCTAAAAATGCAAACATGGTTGAGAACGACGAAGTTCAAGAAATCATTGCTATGGTTTCAGATTTGCAGATTGGCATGATAACTGACTTGCACATGGCAATTGCGGAAACAAAATCTTCGGATTGGTGGTTTGATTCTGGTGCAACAGTTCATGTATGCAACAACAAAGGGCTGTTCAAGACCTACACAGAATTGGCAGAACAACAGGAAGTGCTTATGGGAAATGGAAATGGTGCAAAGGTTCTGGGGAAAGGAAATGTGGAGATTCATTTTACTTCCAACAAGAAGATCACTCTCACCAATGTACTTCATGTTCCTGATATTAAAAAGAATCTGGTTTCTGCATCAATCCTATGTAAGAATGGTGTCAAATCTGTCTTAGAGGCTGATAGTTTAATTCTGTCCAAGAATGGCATGTTTGTGGGTAAAGGTTATGCATGTAATGGGATGTTCAAACTCAGTATTAATGAAATAAATGAATGTTCTGCTTATACTGTTGACTCTTTATCATTATGGCATGCACGTTTAGGGCATTTAAATTATAGATCTTTGAAATATATGTCAAAACATGGTATTATTTCTGTTACTAATGATAAACATGATAAATGCGAGATATGTATACAAGCAAAGATTACAAAGAAACTATTCCCAACAGTTGAAAGAAACTCAGAACTCTTGGATTTAATTCATTCCGATATATGTGAATTAAATGGAATTTTAACCAGAGGTGGAAAAAGGTATTTCATTACCTTTATTGACGATTTTTCTAAATACACACATGTGTATTTGCTAAGAAATAAAGATGAAGCTTTTGACATGTTCAAACGCTATAAAACAGAAGTTGAAAATCAAAAGAGTAGGAAAATAAAGGTCCTACGTAGTGACAGAGGAGGAGAATACTTCTCCACTGAATTTTCTAACTTCTGTGAAGAACATGGAATTATTCATCAACAAACTGCGCCATACACACCACAACAAAATGGTTTGGCTGAAAGGAAAAACAGAACTCTGGTTGATATGGTAAATTCTATGTTATTAAATGCTAAATTGCCACTTAATTTGTGGGGAGAAGCATTATTATCTGCATGTCATTTGCACAATAGAATCACTTCAAGGAAAACTAAAGTTTCTCCTTATGAATTATGGAATGGTCGAAAACCTAATCTGCGATATCTAAAGGTGTGGGGGTGTATTGCCTTCTATAGGGTGACTGATCCAAAACGGACTAAACTAGGTCCAAGAGCATTGAAAAGCTTGTTTGTAGGATATGCTGAAAACTCTAAAGCATATAGACTACTAGATTTATCCTCAAACACGATTGTTGAATCAAGGGATGTTGAGTTTATTGAAAATAGATTCAAGGATGATTCAAACGCAAATCAGTCATTAAATCCCAACATTATTCAAACACCAACGGATGTTATTACGCCTTCTACTAGCAGTAAAAGGAAGATAACAAATGAACAGACAGAAATAAGAAGGACACAGAGAATCAGAAAAGAGAAATCTTTTGGTCCAGATTTTATATCATCTCAAGCTATGGCATTCCTTGTAGAAGGAACTCGAGATGAAGTTACTAACAAAATTCCTATAGTACTGAATATAGAAGATGATCCGAAAACATACAAAGAAGCTATAACTTCCAGAGATTCTGCTTTTTGGAAGGAGGCAATTAACGATGAAATGGATTCAATTTTATCAAATAATACTTGGGTATTGGTAGACTTGCCTCAAGGGTCAAAACCTATTGGTTGTAAATGGGTGTTTCGAAGAAAACGTAATAATGATGGTAGCGTGCAAACTTTCAAGGCTAGATTAGTAGCCAAAGGATTTCGGCAAAAGGAAGGAATTGATTTCTTTGATACATATGCTCCGGTTGCAAGAATTACATCAATTCGAGTACTAATAGCATTAGCATCAATCTATCAGTTGCATATCCACCAAATGGATGTCAAAACGGCCTTCCTTAATGGTGAACTTAACGAAGAAGTTTACATGGAACAACCAGAAGGTTTTATCCTTCCTGGGAATGAAAGAAAAGTTTGCAAATTGATAAGATCATTATACGGATTAAAACAAGCACCAAAACAGTGGCATGAGAAATTTGACTCGATTATACTTCAAAATGGCTTCACATATAATAGTGCAGACAAATGTATCTATTCCAAGTTTACAAAGGAATATGGAGTAATCATTTGTTTATATGTAGATGACCTATTAATATTCGGAACTAACATGAAAGGAATACAAGACACCAAGAATTATTTAACTTCAAAATTCAAAATGAAAGATTTAAATGAAGTTGATACAATTCTAGGTATAAAGGTTAGTAAAGATAGTGGGGGCTATGCACTAAATCAGTCACACTATATTCAAAAAGTGCTCCAGAAGTTTGGACATCTAAAAATTAAAGATGCCAGTACCCCAATAGACTCGAGTATAAATCTCAATAAAAATGAAGGAAGATGTATTGCTCAACTCGAATACGCAAGCGCTATTGGAAGTATAATGTATGCAATGCATTGTACAAGACCTGATATAGCATATGCAATATGCAAACTTGCCCGATATACTAGCAATCCTGGTATAGATCATTGGAAAGCAATTGAAAGATTACTTGGTTACCTAAAAAGAACCAATAATTTAGGGCTTGTTTACAATGGATTTCCAAGTGTATTAGAAGGATATACTGATGCAAGTTGGATAACTAGCGCCGGTGATAATAAATCTACTTCGGGTTGGATTTTCACATTAGGTGGAGGTGCTGTTTCTTGGGCATCAAAGAAACAAACTTGTATTTCACACTCCACAATGGAATCAGAATTTATAGCACTTGCTGCCGCAGGAAAGGAGGCAGAATGGCTACGAAATATGTTACTGGATATCAAGTTATGGCCAAAACCAATGCCAGCCATATCATTACGATGTGATAGTCAAGCCACTATGTCACGAGCATATAGTAACATATACAATGGAAAATCAAGACATATAAGTCTTAGACATGAATATGTTAGACAAATAATAAATGATGGAATTATTACTATTGTCTACATAAGATCCAATGATAATTTGGCAGACCCATTCACAAAAGCCTTGACTAGAGAAATGGTAAGATCCACGTCAGTCGGAATGGGACTTAAACCTTGCATTAATCAATGATAGTGGAAACCCAACCTTAATATTAATTAAATTAACTTTAAGGTTTAATGGGTAATAACAAACTATCATATGATTGGGAAGACACTAAGACAAATAGTGTAAACTGTTACATGTTTAAAGAGGCTGAGTTGAATAACTCTTAATAAAGTTCTAGTTAGTCTGGTAACAGAGACATTGAAAAGAAAAAGGAACTTTACCTTTATGAACTTGGAAGTGGTGCCGCTTCCAAACAAGAGTTTATAGGGTTTGCTCTTGTAAAAAGTTCATTAAGCTGGGATGGAGCACATGGCCATAACGGTGCTCACAGGTAGGGAAATTTATTGGTAAATTGAAATTACGTGTGTAGTATTTCCGACTTTATAATCCAACGGAGACTTGGTTTAAGTTAAGACCACCCAGCTCTTCATTAAAGTCTTGAGATACTCACACTAATATGTGGTTTAATCGAATAGATACCACATATGATGCGTAATTTCTAGTTAAGATAAAACTAAACAACATCAATAAAACAATCTAGTGGGGAATTGTTGAGGTAGATTGTTTTAATGAGGAGAACATTAAGTCCCACATCACCAAGTCTTTTGGACTATCCCAAAATATATAACAAAGCCTTGTATATGATATTGTGAATTAAAATGACATGGGCTTGAGTATTGGCTTGGTTGGGTATGCATATGGGCTTGGGCCTATAAAATATTTATAGGTCAAAGATTGGGCACTTGGGCACATGGGCGCGTGCGTGACCGTACATAGGCGAATTGGGCTGAACGCAAACAGTCGCATTTTTTGAATTCGAACAGACGGACGCGTCTGTTTGAATGTGCCTATTCCAGAACGGTCATGCCTCTTTGTCTTTTATAAATACATCTCTTCTCGCCCAGACAGATCATCTTCTTCTCTCCTCTTGCATACTACAGTTTCTGTTTTATCTCCGAACAATAAAAATCCCATTAAACTCACAGGCATTGCCACGCCTCTGGGTTTAGGTTTTGTTGTATCCTGGGAAGCAGTCTGTCGTTCGACCCATTGGCAAACTCAGACGAGTGGGGACAGATATTGCTTTAAGGACAGCGAGCCCGCGCCTCAAAATCGACGACCATTGATTCTGCACTGCAGTGAATATAATTAACAATTTTTAATATACTTTTAACAATCAATTATGAAACTTCAAATCCAAATATGTAGAAACTACACTGAGAAGAAACTAGAGGAAAGATAACTAAGTTAGCGGAAGCGTGGCTGAATCCATTGTTGATTATTAGGAGAAGAAGAATTTGGCTTGGTCTTCAAAATTCACACAAACCATGTGTGTGTGTGTCTGCATGTGTGTGTGTGTGTGTGCATGTGTGTGTGTGTGTATGAGGAGCGTTCAATGACACCCCAAACAATGCAGCACCTCAAATGCCCCCTGATTTCCACCACAAGTTCCCCTTTAGTTATATAACTTGGATAATATAACCCTTTATTTATAATGTTTTGTTTTCTAATTTGGTCCTCAAACAGATTAAAATGCTCCAAAATCTACACATTAATCTCATGATAATTAGATAATAAAGTCTTTTATTTTAGTGTAAAATTATGAATAGATTTTACAACAAAATAACACAAACACATTTTATTCTACATGTGTGACCCATATGTTAGCATATTTCAACACGTTTATGGAAATCCCAAAACATCGCCTGATTGGAATCTTAAAACAGTTTCGATAACAGGTGGAATTTTTGATTCTAATCACCAACAACGCAAAAGTTGCAACAATGCTTTTTCAATAAAAATAGTGGTTAGACACTTCGACTTTGATGCAAGATGTACTGATTTGATGATTATGTAGCGTGGTTTGAACATATATTGACACGTATATTGTATTCTATTCTACCTAAAACTGGTAATAGTGATATGTGTTACCATCCAAGTACCATTAAAAAAAAAAGTTGTTCAAAACCAAAGCCCGTAACTGTGAAGAATTCAAACGACACAAACTGAAACCAAGTTATTAAACCTTGTACTTGGATGCTATTTCACAAGTTAGGCATATGCTAGATTGGAGTAATATGTTTTTTCGTTGGACTAAGCCTCTAATTCAGAATTATAGCCAAAACAACTGAACATATAAGATGTACAGAAAATAAGAGAAGTACAACGCTAATATTGATCATGCTCCTTAAGCCACTAGAGTTTTACATCTGCGGTGGATGGACACATTAGAGCATCTCTAACCCTAAATAGATGTTGAAGCTATGTCAAGCCACACCAGCAATTAGAAAATGTCTTTTATAATGTTTTCTCCAAGGTTGTCAAACTCGAGTTCTCACCAAAGAACGCTCGGGTATACAAAGATCGTAAATCGTGGGATCGTAACACAAAACGCAAGTTCCCACAAAATGAAAATTAAAAATAAAATTTCAACAAAATAGCCATAGCATATAGTTCATAACAAAACATAACATAAACCTTAAAATTTCAAGTTCCAACAAAATAATCTTAACAGTCTTCCAACAAAATATTGCAATCTTCCATGAGATCTTCAGCTTCAACTCCATCAATTTCAGCATCAAGGTTAGGATTACTGTCGATTATGTTTCACGAGGAAATATTGGGCTGAAGCGACGGTCAATTGCGTCGATTAGGGTTCTCGAGGTATCACCTCGGTTGGATCGAGAGTCGAGATACGTGAATGGAGAATTGGGAAATCTCAAAGCAGATATGACGCGGAAAATTACACGATGTTTACACGATTTCACGATTTTAATCGTCGCTTTGAACGATTCTACCCAATTCCGAGTTTTCCTCCGTCGATTCTCGTCGAGCCTGAAGAAACGCGTGAACTCGAACGCTTTTAAGAGTAAGCACGCGATTTTGACAACAATGGTTTTCTCCAATGCTAATGTAATTTACAATTATAAGATGACATTGTGAAGTGCAATGCCTAGTTTATGACATTGCACATCATAATTTGAAGTATTACACCTACATAATTATTGGTGAGTTGGATAAATTACTTCAATCATCTCCGAATGAAAGATTGGCACGTACGCAAAAAAATGACAACTTTTGATATTTGCATTAAAGAGAAATTATAATGTTGTTGTCATGCATACACACATTGAATTAACATTGTGAGCACATAAAGTTTTACATAGACATTGTCTGTGAAATAGTTTGTGGATGCTTTTGGATTTGCGTCACCATTTCAAGCCCAAACAATATTTTATCTCCGAGATAGAGCTTAGGCACAACTTGATAAGCATGATCATACATGCATACTTACATACCAAGGTTGGAAATTTCGCTTTTGGTTCCCGTTTCAACAGTGGAAATTTTCAAGATTTTGGATCCATTTCGCAAGTTCTGGAAATTTCGCTTTGGTTTCGGTTTCTATATTCAGGTAGTTTCTCTAAATACAGTAACAAATATGCGACAATTTACAAGTTCATTCATACTATGTAAAATAAATTTATTGAAATCAACTTAACTTTAGCTAAAATCATTAAACAACTTATAATTTAGTTGTTAATTTGAACCACTAATCAAGGTTATACAGCACATATTGTAAATTAACTATGTAATTACGGCCCAAATTGATTACAGCACATATTGTAATTACGGCCCAAATTGATACCCAGCCTAAAATACCCGAAGTCCCAAATGCTCCACCTTCAATTAAACAAACGATGTATGTGGAGAAAAAAACACGCATATCTTATGGCCAAAACTAGCTCAAGTTCATCTTTCAACCTTGGTCGCCGATGAATGCTAGGTGGTTGATTGCTCTTTCAACTTTCAACTTTTATTGTTTTTCCCGTAAATCCTGAAACGAGATTTTGTGCTTATCCTGGCCCGTTACAAGCTGGAACCAGGATGGAATCTGCGGGATTCCAGCTTGCTAGCTGGAAGTTTGAACCATGGTACATACACACATAGGTATATATGTAAGTATGTGTGCATACGGTCCTTGTATAAAATGTCCCAACAGAAAATGATGTGTATAATGAACCAATTTACAGTTGAATGATAGCATATAGTATGCTTGCTTCAGCTGTATGTATTCGTGAAAAAATTTCTGTTCCAAAACTATGTAACACACACATGTTTTCTATCCGAGCCAAACCATAAAACTTAACTATACACTATTGATTTATTATATGAGGCATACTGAAAAACCTTATCGTACTGAACCACTCTTTAAGAATTGCATGTACCATTATAATAATGACTGAGTGAATTCCAAGCATTACCAATTTTATGAGACATACTCAATATTATTCACCCGTACACCTATATTACATTAAAGATGATCATGATCATTTTATCGATCAATTGACGCATGAACTGATCTATAGTGTTGCATGCAAGCATATCAAGTGTAAGTGTTGAACTTATACTCGCTTATTTCATATTACCTAGACCCATCTTATTCCTCAATTTTCCACATAAATAGTCATATAAAGAGAAGATTAATACATTGAAGTGAATCAATTGTAATTTCAAAATAAAAATAAATAAATAAAGCCTCTTATATTAACATTATGTCAGATATGTATGCACTAACCCCACATATACTTCATATCATCTCATATAAATGTGTTCATGTTTGATTCAAGAGTAATCACACATGAAAGGGCATGCGACAAATAGCTCATCCTTCGAAGATAAAAATGATGAATACTACACAAAGGCTAAGTGGTTTCTGTTCACATTGACATCTGATTTTGTGATGCTGAGTGGTTCGCTGATAAATATCGCCAACACAAATGAGCAAAATGCAGAATTTTCAGTAATATTTACAAAAATCTACAATAAAAAAACAGTTACGAGTTGTCCATACAATAATTAAATCTAGTGCATTACCTGTCCCCGAAAGTTCCTCAGATTAATATCAACACCAGACTCGAGCAAAAGTGAAACAATCTAAGAACAAGAACAAATTCGTCAGATCAAAATCAAATCATATCACAATAACCACAAAAGAATTAGCAAGTGATACCTCATAATGGCCCTGAGCTGCTGAATAATGAAGAGGAGAATTCCTAACTCCAAAAGTTGAATATTTAGCAAGCCTAGGATTATATTCCAGCAAAGCTTTTGCTTCTTGAATGTCACCATCTCTTGCAGCTGAAACCAATCTCTCACCAGAAGCAGAACAACCAAAAGAATTGCCCATAATACTAAAAAATCTCATCTTTACTCTATAAAATGTACATGGAAACTAATTTACTTAGTGTAGCGAATGCACACTAAAAGTAACTGTACCAAAAGTATAACCAAAATCAATTTGCCCCAACTATACATATTGCACCGAAGAATGCATTTTTTATATCGAATAACTCTATTTCTCGCAAATAAATGAGTTTTAACTAGAAGAAAATCGAAGTCATAAAACATTGAAAATTGACATTTGTCTTTACAATTCGGAAGATTAATATTTTAAATTTTGGGTTTGGAGCATTTCGAGTAATGCTCAGATCAGATTGAAGAAGAAAACAAGAAGAAGAGACAGTGGCAGTGGAATAACAATGCTTGGATTCTGATGTTGGAAGACCAACATGCTTCAATGGTTTTTGTTTGTCCTGGTAAAAATTATATATTAAATTAAATTTAAGGATGCTTAAACAGGAGTTAGAGGAAGTTGACTTGTTTTTTTAACACGTTAATTTGTTGGAGACGGCAATAAACAACAGACGCCAACATTTTACTTTAAAAATAATTGTTGATGCTAAAGCTTAAGCTAAGGGCATCTCCAGTGGATTCAGGGCTGAATATTCAGCCCACTGAATATTCAGCTCTGAATGGGTGAGTAGGCGCCAGTGGTCTGGCGCCTACAATACAGGCGCCAGAATCCTGTCGCCTATAAACCCCCCCTCCGCCATTTTTTCCCTCATTTTTTCACTCAAGCTTCTTTTTTTAATTTAGTTTTTAATAGAAAATTGAAGTGAGATGCCGCCGCGATCTAATAAAGTTGGAAGAAGAGTTCGACGTAAGCCCTCTGATGAGCAAGCAGGTCCAGTACACATACCTCCGGCTCTTGAAGTATCAGCAGATGAGCTTTGTGTCCTACACGATCTTCCAGAGGGTTATCAGCATAGAGCTGATACTGCATTTGACTCGATACCGGTATAACTTTAACGTTAATTATTTATAGTATTGCGCATTTAATATGTTCGTACTAGCCTAATAACTGTTACTGAATTGGAAAACATTCCTTATTTCATTATATATAGGATCATCACATTCATTGTCGAGGTAGTTGGGCGAAGTGCATTCTTAAATTTTATGACAAACTCCCCCCTTCTATTAAAGGTTGCATCGAAGTCCTTTTGGACAGTTTTTATCGATTAGGCCGATTCAGGCATTAGACAGAACTCTATTACAGGCACTATGCGAGAGGTGGTGGCCGACCACACATACATTTCATTTTTCTGACTTTGAGCTTGGTATCACACCTCTCGATTTCTATATGTTAACTGGTATTGAGATTGGTCATATTGATCGGAGACCGGTTTCTTTTGATGACTTGTACGAGTCGGTTCGGTTGTATTCCGTCTTCTTACCCCATTTGGATGAGTCTCACGTTAGTAGTGGTGCAGTTACTTTGACTTACCTCCAGCAGTACATCACTGCTAATTCCTGTCGACCAGAGCTTGTGGATGGGGTGACTAGGGCATTTCTATTGTACTTGTTTGGTTCGACATTTTTTTCGAACCAAAGAAGTACCATTCGCTTGGGGTATTTAGCTTCACTTACTATGTTAGATCAGCTTGATAAGATAGATTGGGGCACAGCTATACTAGGTAGTTTGTACTCTGCATTAGATTTGTATGTGTTGGGAGACATTAGAGAGATGCAGGCTTTGTGGTATATTTTGCCCTTTTGGTACTATGAGTATACGGCCAACATGCATCGACGCATGGTAGAGATGGCGAGTCAAGTTGGTGAGCAGTTCTTTCCGCGGATGAGACGGTGGGAGGCTATTCATTATGTACCTCGTGCTCCAGTGGGTGTACGTCATGAGTTGATGGAGGCTAGGATACAGCTGGACATGCGTAGTCGTGGAAATTTGATACGCACTCCTTGGGCCTCACATTTGGCTCATCTGACAGATGCAGGCATTATTACCGACGCCCACCCGATGACGGTTGCATATACACTATTTATTCGTCGGGTGGCTTTACTTACCCCTACTTTTTTGCCCATGTGGTATTTGGGCGAGAGATGTGCGTATCAGACTAGCAGTGATACGCGTATACCCGGAGATCCTTTACCTTGCGAGGACATGTTTGGTAGATATCGGTTGATTGGATCAGAGTACATACAGGCACTACGGCAGGCTGGTTGGGTTGATATTGGCCCTTTCTTCATTTTTGGGGATTACGATTCCTATTGGCATCGAGTTTCTCCACGTAGACTTCTATGTCCGGATATCAACTCCGATCATTTAGGACCTTATATGGGAGCCGGTAGGGTTCAGATACCGCAGGTTTCATTTTTCCCTACTCCGTCACAGTTTTCACAGCCTCCGATGCAGATAGAGCCAGATTGTATGTTTAGAGCATACGACATTTCGGGTACCGTTATTGAGCAGCCGATAGTGATTCCAGATGACCCCGATTATCCAGGTGTACCCTCAGCCGGACTATACCCTCCATACCAGGTATGGTTATTACATAGTTAAAGTTACGTACAGTTATTATTAATAGTTCTCTTTAAACGAATTCATACAAGTAATTCACGTCATATATCTCTGTAGTACGCACAGTTGTTGGATCAGTCTAGAGTCACCCTTGCCGTTTATCGTGAGATGACTCTTTCGCATACTCAGATGCTACATCAGCAGTACCGTAGTCATACAGAGATGTTGGAGTCTCAGATCGATGAGTTATCAGAGATGCTTAGGGCTCAGAGGCCGTTTGCACAAGCTGGTCCGAGTTGGTCTTCGACTAGAGATTTTGATGAGGCAACTAATCTTGACGATTTGCCGACCCATTATGCCGATCAGGACGACGATGCGGACGATGACGATGATGCTGATGTTGATGATGACGGTGTTGATGATGAGGATGATGTAGACGACGACGTCGATGACGATGTCGGTGATGATGATAGAGATGACGATGGTAGCAACGATGATGGAGGTGTTGCTTTTTAGTCGTGTAGTGATGCTGATGGAGTTTTTTTATATGATTTCATGTATCTTGTTGATGTACTTATGTAGTGTATTGTAGTATTGCATTGTACTTGTTCTAATGATTAGTTGACTGTTGTAGTAAGTCCATGTGTTTTACTGATGTTGTATTTGTGGACCTTGGTTTGGTGATGGAGTTTTTTATATGGTTTCTATATCTTCGCTTACTACGGTATTTGTGGACTTTGGTTTAGCGATGGAGTTTGTTATATGGTTTCTATATCTTCGCTTACGTCAGTATTTGTAGTTACCGTTCATCTTCTTGTTAATTACCATCACGAGATAATTATATAACATGTTTTCTTCTTGAACGCAATCACATTACAACAAGCTTAACAGATACAACAAGTTTAACAGATACAATAAGCTTAACAGCTACATTAAGAATACGGATAATAGTACTTGCCTACTAAAACATCAAAGCAACACGTTCAGCCTTATGGGATTCGCATTGCGTTCATTCGCAACTCTTGAACTTGATTTTCGAGACGCCTTATCTCTCGTTCGAGTTCGTTTGCATATACTATTCCCTAGGGCACAACGGCTCGTCAATCCATTCCGTGTACCTGCATCCATTTGGGTAGGATGGACAAGCCCGCATGCGCCGCCCAATATTGTCGCCTTCTGCTCGAACCAGAAGTTGGACCGCATGACCGCAGTAGCAAAGTACACGATAAGATTCACCTTCATGTTCTTGCGGTGGTACTCGATAGAACTCTACTTCTTGTTGTGGTTGAGCGAGAGCCTGTTGGTTCGACAGTTGAACATGTGGTTCTTGAACTTCTTGTGGACGATTTACATGTGGCAATTGCGCTTCTTGGGGCCTAATTTGCATTAGAAAATCGAATTCATCTTCGAGCTGCTGAAGCCTCATCTGTTCCCACGCCTGCTCATCAGAGTAAGTTTCTGATGGCAAAGAAGGCATTTTGAGTGAGTGATAAAAGGAGGAGGAAGTACTTGAATGAGAACGAAGTGGTTTGAGTGAGATATAATGTGCGTAATTTGAGTAACATATATAGCCACGGGGAGCAGAAAACAGTAAAATAAATAATGATGCTACTGCTCACTGTTTCGCCTGACTTAATACTGTAGAGAATCTGCTTTTCTTACTGTCATGATGTGAAGGGACACTGGTTCTACTTTTCAATAACTTGTTTTCTTCTTGAACGCAATCACATTTCAATAACTTGATACAAACTTAGAGATGGTAGCAACTCTAGCCCAATACAACTCTAGCCCAATACAAACTTAATACAAACACAAGGCAGCCACTTACGTAATACATTACAAACACAAACAGCAAACTCAAAATACATTACAATTAATAAGGGAGTTTCTTAATCAGTTCCATAATGGGTTAGCCAATCGTAACGAAGTTTATACGCTTCGTAGCCAACAAAATCCTCACCGTATTCGAACAAATAACGAGAATCATATGTTGCTCGATTTGTTTTAAATAGGTTTTCATCTTCAATTGTCTCGATAATCTTTGTGTATCGATCACAAGAATCTGCAAAATGATGATTAGCCATTTGTAGTTCAACCGATGTTCGTCTAGTCGGCCGAGAACGATGGTTGTTGTGTAGCCTCGTGATCAATTCCCATCTTTCTTCATATGTTAAACCCCCTCCACTCTGCATTAGTTTCCATTCTCTTTTATCAACCTCAATATAGGCATTGACGAGGGCTAGCAAATCCTTGGATGAAAATGGGGGACGTGTAGATGTCGATGCTTGACCACAATTACGAGGTCGCCTTACTGGAGCTGGACGCGTTACTGGAGCTGGACGCGTTTCTGGAGCTGGACGCGGAGCTAGAAGCACCCGATGCTGGACCTGCAAAGGAACTTCGTCAATTTGCGTATCAGGAACTAATCCAGCTTCATTCTCGTTGACTTGACTTCGTTCATACTCATCAAATAAGCTGTCCATTTGTTCATCACTTATTTCCCAATCGGCCATAGAAAGGAACGTTGTTGTTTGAAGAGATAAAGGTTATAGAGGTATATTCATCCAGTCACATATGTATATTCATCCAGTCACATGTGTACAGTGGAGGATATGACCATACACTATAGATGAATACGACCATACCATCCATGGCTTCATTCCCACATGGCTACAGTTCACGAATATGACCATTCACAAGACAGCCATTATTTATGACCATTCATAACATGGCTACAGTCTCACCATGTACACTGACACACTAACATGGAGCATACAAACAATTCATCATGGCTACAGTTCACGAATATGACCATTCACAAGACAGCCATTATTTATGACCATTCATAACATGGCTACAGTCTCACCATGTACACTGTACACTGACACACTAACATGGAGCATACAAGCAATTCATCATGGCTACAGTTCACGAATATGACCATTAACAAGACATCCATTATTTATGACCATTCATAACATGGCTACAGTCTCACCATGTACACTGTACACTGACACACTAACATGGAGCATACAAACAATTCATCATGGCTACAGTTCACGAATATGACCATTCACAAGACAGCCATTATTTATGACCATTCATAACATGGCTACAGTCTCACCATGTACACTGTACACTGACACAATAACATGGAGCATACAAACAATTCATCATGGCTACAGTTCACAAATATGACCATTCACAAGACAGCCATTATTTCTGACCATTCATAACATGGCTACAGTCTCACCATGTACACTGTACACTGACACACTAACATGGAGCATACAAACAATTCATCATGGCTACAGTTCACAAATATGACCATTCACAAGACAGCCATTATTTCTGACCATTCATAACATGGCTACAGTCTCACCATGTACATTGTACACTGACACACTAACATGGAGCATACAAACAATTCATCATGGCTACAGTCACATGGGATTGGAAAAGTGATTGATTAGTCCAAGCGCTTCCATGGTATACATATACTGGTTGGACAGTAAGGTTCACAACCACATTTCAAACTCTACATTTTGCATTCACAACTTATAAATTTCAAAATAATGTCTGGTCATTTACTGAAAGCAATAATGTTATGCGATAGCGACTCTGAAGACGAAGCGTACGCTTCAGCTCAACAGCAAGAAGAAGAGGAACTAATACAAATCTACCATGAAGCGTACGGATCCACTAGCGGACAACACGGTGGCTCAACAGTGGGTCGAAGATACTTTCACCGGGATCATGCGGCATTTCATAAAACACTAGTAAAAGATTATTTTGCTTCAGATCCAACTTACGGCCCATCCATTTTCCGCAGACGATTTAGAATGAGTCGACCTTTATTTGTAAGAATTCTTAAAAGTATTCAGTTGAATAATAAATACTTCGTTTTTAAGCAGGACGCTGCAAAAAAACAAGGATTGAGTGGGCATCAAAAGATGACCGCAGCTTTGAGGATGTTAGCGTACGGCACGCCCGCCGACGCTCTAGATGACGCTTATCGTATTGCTGAGAGTACCGCATTGGAAAATCTAGATCATTTCTGTCAATCAGTGGTGGACATTTACGGGGATGAATACCTCCGTACTCCCAACGAAGCAGACGTTGCTAGATTGCGTGAAATGCACGAAAATCGCGGCTGGCCTGGGATGTTAGGGAGTCTAGATTGTATGCATTGGGAGTGGAAGAACTGTCCTAAAGCTTTCCATGGAGCGTACAATGGTAAAGAAAAAAAACCAACAATCATCTTAGAAGCTGTTGCATCTCATGATCTGTGGATATGGCATGCGTTTTTTGGAATGTCTGGTTCACTTAACGACCTCAATGTTATTGAGCGATCACATTTGTTTAGCGATTTGGCGCAGGGTAAATCAACTCCTGTATCGTTTACAATTGGGCACAACACATACGAGCACGGTTACTATTTAGGAGATGGAATTTATCCTAAATGGAGCACGATTGTGAAGACATTTTCAAATCCACTAACTCCGAAACAGAAAAAGTTTGCTAGTATGCAGGAGGGGCAAAGGAAAGATGTTGAGCGAGCTTTTGGGGTTCTTCAATCGAGATTCGCAATGGTTAGTAATCCTTGTAGGTTATGGAAGCGGTCGAAAATGTCTAAAATTATGTTCTGTTGTATCATTCTGCATAACATGATAATTGAAGATGAACGAGAGATGGTTTACCCAGATTACGAGTACGAAGGATCTAGACAACCCCCTCAGATATTCCGAATTTCCGATGAACCAATTCACGGACAGTACGATATGTTTAACGCTGATAAACATGAAATATATCGTAATGCGGCACTTCACAATCGGCTTCAAAAAGATCTAATGGATCACATTTGGAACTCTTATGGCAATCAGTAGATTAAATTTCATAAGCTTTGTTTTATTAAGTTTATTTGCTTTGTAATCTGTACAATTTATGTTATGTAGTATGTTGAATTGTTTTAATGTGGTACTTATTAGTTGATACATATATACGGACATAAACAAAATAGAATATCACTACTTAATTCATACTATAAAACGCTACTTAATTCGATACAATAAAGATTGTGCATGACTTCATAAGTCAAATACAGTATAAATGGGAATACACCACTACCTAAACTAAATTACATACGTCTTGATCCGGCCCGACTATCAACAATACGCTGTTTGTAATCCATCCAGTACTGCTTAGATAGTGGATCCATTCCCGTAACATCCTTTTCCATTACCATACTCTCTTGTTGTTCGCACTCCAACTCGAACCTACCCCGTTCAATCTCGGTCAACTGTTTTAATATCTCCAGTTTTTCTGAACTATTTCGTAGACGATCTTCATTTTCTTTCGCATGTTTCTCGTACATCTGGGCCAAACGGGAATCAAGCTGGGTTTGAACAGCATTTTTCCTTTTCGCAGCATGTTGACCCATTGGTCTAGCATCTTCATCAATTTGGGGGTTTTCTTCTGCACCCTCGTTAGAATCGTGTTGTGAAGAATCTCCTGGACTTGAAGTATACGAATTTCGGTTTGTCTTTTTCTTCTCTTTACCCTTTGATTGAACATCTCTTAAGCTCTTCGCATTACAAGAACTCCATTTGGGATTACTAACGAGTACGTCATAACAATTAGCAAACTGGTAGTAATGAGGTTTTTTTATACCATTTTCTCTTAGAAATAATTTCAAGAATTGATCGTTCGCCATTCGCTTCTGAAAATGATAACTTAATAACTGTTTGTATACATTCATTCTATAGAAATGGAAAAATTATTTAACCAAATTATGGTTTTCAAGATTATTACCAGTTCGGCTTCGCCTCCCATTCCACTAGGGTTCGTAGTTCGGATTTTGTGAACTTGAGACTCGAAGAATTGGGTTTGTCGATTAATCTTTCCAAATCGACCAGTAAGTGCAGAGATTGATCTCGTCTTGGATACGTGTTTCTTGTTGTACGCAGCCATAACTTTACCCCAGAATATCTCACTGCTTTGGTCATTCCCCTTCGCCGAGTCGTTAGAAAAGTGGCAGTATATATAGTAGAGATCTTTATCTTCGTCTGCAGTCCAAGGAGCAGATGAATGAAACGATATCGGAGGAGTAGAACGAGGGATAAAATCCTCGACTGGTTGAGAATCGATATCCCAAGTATTTGAATTCATCGCTTCGTTGTACGAGTTGAATGGAAATGACATAATTGTGTGTCTTTCAAAGTGATATTCATACATGAATATATAGAAGAAATATGACCGTTTATAGCCGTTGTGGTTTAAAATATGACCGTTTATAGCTGTTGCAATTCGAAAAAACGACCATTGGAGGGGTAAGATGACCGGGGGAAGGGGGTTGGATCCTGACGCCTGTTGTACAGGCGCCAGGATCCTGGCGCCTACACTGTAGGTGCCAGCTTCTGGCGCCTACAGTGTAGGCGCCTGGATCCTGGCGCCTGTACAACAGGCGCCAGGATCCGATTCAGGATCCTGAACTGGATCCTGAATCGGGGCCTTCATATTAAGGCTTAATTGCACCACTGGGTGCAATTACCTTAATATTCAGCCCTGAATGGTCACCACTGGAGATGCTCTAACGAGGTATCAAATCCACGGTAATCAAAAGAATAAGTTACAAGTAATCATGGAAAGCCTTGAAAAAGCAAATTAGGTTTAGCCACGGTCCCCAGGGCATTTTTCGTACTGCGACTTATCGAACGCGTCACACACATCGAAAACTAGCTATAAAATATCATTCTGTTCATCTCTTTCTTCAACACAAACATGAAAATTATCCTCAATCTTCTATGTTTTTAATTTTTTTTCAACCTTGAAAATAATATTATCTTTTTCCTCATAGATTTCTCCGTTAATACACTTATTTTTTTGGGATATTTTAAAACAATTTGGAATATAATGTTATTCTGCAGTGTTTATTCTCGTGTCAATTTTGATTGAATGAAATACCGAGTTTATTCTATAGTATTTTATTTACAATTTTTAAACGTGTATTACACAACAAGACAAATAAATAGTTAACTGCATATAAATCAAATTAAAAATCACAAATTAGAATACTCTATTTAAATGTCATGTTTAAAAGGCAAACACATAACCCGTTTAACTTTCTACTCCGCATAAATAACTTGTTTAAATACCCATTTGAATACTCATCTTTCGTTACCCGCAAAATGCACTCTTAATAAGACTAAACTTTGTTTTGCCAAATTTACGCCAACACTCATATCTATTTAGGCATTGTTATCTACTCTCGAAGATCGGTATGAGAGATCAAATTTTATTTACACTCCACAAAAATAAAATTACAATAAGCGTTCATACATTATAAAATTAACTGAATTAGGTGGTTATGCCTAAATGGTTACAATTTAAAAATAATGACTAGGAATAGGAATTGTAACTCCAATTAAGTAAATAATTAATTCTTATAACATATAAATATATATACAAGAGTGAATCAAGTTAAAATAAAATAAAAAGATTTAATAAGTTACAATAATTAGATTAGAATAAGGATTAATTGTCAAGAATAATCCGAAGTTTAACGTGTCTTCCCATAATAGTCCCTAGTTTGGATTATTTCTGAATAATCCGAAGTTTGGGGGGTGTCTTCCAATATTAATCTCATTTACTTGGTTCTTCCCATATTAATCCGAAGTTTTGGGGTGTTTTCCCATATTGATCCCAAAATAACACGTCAGGGGGTCATCGGGATCAATATGGGAATACACCCCCAAACTTCGGATTATTCAGAAATAATCCAAACTTGGGATTATTATGGGAAGACACGTTAAACTTCATATTATTCTTGACAATTAATCCTTAGAATAATAAGGGACTGATATAATAAAAGCATTTAATTGTTAATTAATGTCTTAGAAAAATTATGATCGTTAGGTTCATAAATGACATTAATTATAATAAATGGTATTTAAGGGGTTAAATAGTGCTTTAGAAATATATGACCGTTATGGTCATAAATGGTAGGTTAATAATGCAAGGTACTTGTCTTATTCGATAGAAGTCTGCACTTTCCAGCGGTCGAATATATGTCCAATTGATGTGAGACATCATTGACCATAGGAACCCATGACGATGGTTAGTTTGCATATGTGGATTATTTCTAAATTTAAGGTTTGCTTCATGGGTGAGGTCTTAAGTGGCTGTAGGACCCTCATCCCATCCGAAAGAAGAAACCAAAAAGGAAATAATCAATGGCATGATATGCTTTAGAAATTAAGGTCTTAAGTGGTTGATCCACCTTTAAAAAGATATTAAGTGATCGTGTAACCCACCTCCCATAATGAAAGCATTAAAGGCTAACTGGGTACGAGTTTGATAATCTACACGATCAGTTCGCTTCCTTTGGGTCTTAAATGGCTGAGGTTGAGGGTCCACCCGGGGAATAGGTCTTAAATGACTAATACAGAGGTATCATAGGTCAACCTATCATAAGGGGGTAAGTATTAAGTGATTAGAGGATTATCCAAATAAGGTCAGTTAGATGGTAACGAGGGGGTCCACCATAGGGAGGTCTTAAATGGCTTGTGACGTCTACTTATTTGACTGGGCCTTACGTGACTGCTTCCTATCTCTCGCCTTATGTGGGGCATGGATTTATATGCGTGAATAACAGAAGCCTTAAATTAGTAGGGCTTGTAGCTAGTGTGCTCTAATTTATATTAGTGTTGGGTAAATCATCGAAAAAAGTATTAAGTGACCGATGAGTCCGCCTTGGGTCTTAAGTGATCAAAAGGATTCACCTATATCAATCATGGACAGTGAGGTCTTAAGCGACTATATAGAAATAATTAACCTCCATATGAACAATGAGTGGTTAAGAGTTCACCTCTTAGTTTTTGATAATTTGTTGAAACATGGTTTAAAGGCTTCATAATTATGCATAAACCTTCTATATTAATATCGTTATCGGCCGAGGATGCTACCTTGGGTATGGAAGTTAGTTGTCATGCATAAGTATTTACGAGGTTATGTTAGAATTCCTAGCCTTGTTAGACATATATTTCTGGTTGAACCAAACATGGTACATCTGTGAATTATAGATTATGTTATACTCTTTCTGCTCAGCAGAACTTATTGTTCTGACCACCTACTCATTACAACTCCCGGGTTATCTCAAGAAGGTCAGGTTTCCATAGGTGTTTAAGTTTGGTTTTCGGTTCTCATTCTCTCTCATGCTCGGTATTGACGTGGTGACTTGCATTGATAAGGTAGTTACCCGAGTTAATACTAGTCTATCCTATTTCATTTCCGCTATGAGTTATTTTATCGTACTTTGATTATGCTCATTCTCATTTATTTGCAGGTACCAGATTTACAAGCTCCACACTAGTATGGGTTTGAGATTCGATTTTTGATGAAATTTGGGGTTAGAAATGTGTGGGGTTACAACGACGATCTCTTTGGATCGTATTATGAGAGAAATCCAAAATCCATAGCCTTGCTAGGTCTATCCAATGCGAGTATAATCCATACCTGCAAACAAACAAAGCAAACTGCTTTGCCAAGTCTTGACAAAACCGTTCAGCCTCTTCAAGTTGGAAATCAACATTAAGTATAGTCCATACTCGAGTTACGATTGAATTATCTTACCAAGTTTCGATAAGACAGTTCAACCCTTCAAGCATAATCCTAACATGAAAACCCAATTCGAGCATAATCCGTATCCGATCCATGACCAAGCTATCTTATCAAATCCTATGACGACAATTAAGTCCCTCATGGATTGTGCATGCCTAAAAACCCATTCATTAAAGTTTGAAACCTCCATTTCCAATCCCATTCGTTACATGCATAATTCGTACATGAAAAGTAATTTTGCAAAAGTTGAAGAGTTCATTATTTTTACGAAACACAAAATTTTATCCTTAGACGCAGAGCACGCCAAGAGGTATTATCCTAACCTCGTATATGAGTAAGCCAACTTAGTCCTTTCCAAGAGAAGGATGGTTTATTGTCGGGTAGAAAGCATGCCTGGAGATTAAGTCCTAATCTCATAGGTGGGTGGGGTCGGTGTAGCCTTTCAAAAACCTAAAGAGAAAGAAAACAAATTTCTAGGAAATCCCTGATCCAAAGGCATGCAGATCGGTTGATGATTAATCCATGCGATCCTGATCCCGGCTTCTTCCCTCTTCGGGAAGCAGTAAGAGGCTGCACATGTTCCTTCAATATAGTTCGATTTTTAACACACTGTGTCAGCTTTCCACATTTGACACGCTCTTCAATTATACCACTAAGTGCCTACATTCGTTCATGGTGTGACCGTCCAATTCATGAAGTAGGTAGTGCTTTCTAAAGTCCTGTTCTTTAGAGTCATATTCCCTTTAAGTGGGCTCCCTCATGGAAGACTTTTTGAACGCAGCTATTTTGTGAATATCCGTGTGGATGTCCTCTAACGAGGAATTGAGTTATGTATATCTAAATAAATTGGGCTCTCTACGTGGTTGAGTATTTTGATCATTCCTCACTTTCCCTTGTACTTATCGTTTACTTTTCCTATGCCAGATATGGACGATCCTTCGTGCTTAGCTATATTAATCTCAATAGCCTCCTTCTTGAATCTTGCATTTTCCTCCCGTATAAATCTT
Organism: Allium sativum; assembly: GCA_030737875.1. Lineage (NCBI taxonomy): Eukaryota > Viridiplantae > Streptophyta > Magnoliopsida > Asparagales > Amaryllidaceae > Allium > Allium sativum. The sequence goes on along the minus strand of CM060924.1, from coordinate 520,918,041 downwards.
TCCTCTTCAAAGTAGAATTAGCCAAGGTCCCTCGGCGGATCCTGTTGCAAAGAGATCTTATAATCCTACTTATCCAAGATGTCGGATACAACGACCATAAGCACCATCGATGTTCTGGGCGATTTACCGATGCTACCATCGCATTGTACCTTTCCAGAAAAGATCGTAGGGTTTCTCTGGTCCTCTGCTTGATAGAAGTAAAAGTCATCACATTTTTGGGTCATGAGATGTGGATCGTGAATTATTCAACAAATCTCACAACCAAAGTGCTCCAACTATTAATTGATTCCGACTTCAGCTGCCGAAACCACATGGTAGCAATATTAGTAAGGTAAAATGGAAAGCATTTAGCCATTACATTCAACAACACTGGTAACACTTCCATATGGCAAATATAGTGCATCAAGTGTATGGTTGGATCCTTTCTACCATCATAAGCCTCTAAGACAGGTACCTTGAAATCTTCCGGGTTTCGAGAACTCTTGATTGCCTGAGTAAAGAGGCTACGGTTAACACAATCAATGTCAGTCTGACATTCCCTACCTCTCATAAAGTGTCAAATCACATCAGCGATCCGATTTCCATCTCCAAGAAATTGTTGCCAACCTTCCAAACCAACGTACTTATCCCCAGCGTGCAATGTAGTAGTAGTTCGGTGCCTATGCATGACATCCATATCTGTTTCGTCCATGCCCCTGTGATTTGGTTAGGCATAGTCGAACTGGGCATCTTGTGAAGCGGCTTTACTTCCATTCAAACCAGCACGTGGTCGAGCCACATTTCCAATGTCATCATTTAAGACATTTTGAATCCGAATATCATGATCCATTTCGCTGTTTCTGGGGTGGTTGCCGCTTCCACATCCTGTTCGACATCCAAGCCAGGTCGAGCCGGAATTTCCACCGGGTTGGATCTCTGCATAGCTCTTGGGTGAGTTCTTACGGCATTGCTGGGTACTGCCCAATGACCAAGCCTTGGCCTCTTGGCCTTCAGAATCCATTGATTATCGCGAAGAAGTTGTTCATCGTCTCCTCCTGCTTGTGAAGGAGTTTATCCTTCCACTTCATGCAAGTTTGCAATCCCTTGATGACCTCGTTCATCTTATCTCGGGTCAAATTATTGGAGGGATTACTAGTAGAGGAAGCCTACTGACTTCCTTCTCTTCCTGCGCCATCTGCTTATGTGCTGGTATTGGTTTTCTTTCTCTTAACCATCTTCAAATCCTGAAGCAATCTATTTTCTTTAAGCTATGAATCCGAGTAGCGGGCTCCTTTCATGGCACACCAAAATGTTGATGAGGAATTTGGTTCTTTCAAGCACAACACCCATAACAGAAATGGTCACTCAATCATATAATATGAAGTCACAACAATGCAGAAAAATAAATTAGACACATTATTTTATAGTGGTTCGGCAACCAGGCCTACGTCCACTTAGTGTAATCTGTCTTTTATTATACCGTATGATTACAAGACAGTTCATTTTTATCTAAGAAAGCAGAGAAAAGAGTCGTTGTGTGGCTATGACATTGTTCTTGCATATATAAGCTTGAGAAATAAGAGGTTCCTCCCTTTGAGAAGTCCAGAAATCATATATTTATGGCCTTACATGGATCTGGCTTGGCCAAGACATGTGTCAACATATCCGAAGTGGCAGAGGTAGTGGGTTGACCATGTCTGAGTAACATAGGAGATCGTCGAGCATATTTTCTAACCAAGTCTCCATTTGATTCAGCATAACCGAACCGAAAACATCGACCTAGAAGTTTACTTAGTAATGCAGTGGTGGACCTCACATCAGACCAGAGAAGACCGAACCAGGAATATCGACTTGAAATGAAGCGGTGACATTTCATAACGAACCGGCATTGTCGAATTGGAAATCCACGCATCCAATATTCAAGTATTCGGGAGTTTTGTTACTACAACCAAGCTTTTCAGGCTCACCCATACCCATGTCCAACTCTCGAACACTTCAATAGTCGAAAATCCTGAATCTTACTGTTCGTAAGAATGGTCGAACATATATGGACATATGATATGGTCATTTAACATGCAAAATGGTAAATAGAAGGAGATTATTGTAGCTAGATTTGAAATTTTTTTAATTACCTTTCTAGTCTAGGCATGGATTTAAATTTTAAGCAGAAAACCCAGATCTCGGACAATATTCCAATATCTCATCTCGATCGTTATATCGTTTGGTACTGTAATATGTTGGGCGATATATTTGAAAGGAGATTTACAATGAGATTTTTTGTTTCATTTTGGAAGGAGCTTTAAACGAGATCTCGGATGAGATCTCATGTGATATTTTCGACATCTGAAACAATGCTTGGAAGTGCTACTTAGGTCTTCCAAAGATTTACCAACCGGGTTACTGATAATGGTGACCAAAGGAAAGGCAATCATCATCGAACCTTCTACAGTCGATCGTTACTCGGAAAATCAGACTCAGCCTCCACTCACCAACGTTCCAACAAACTTGGAAAATCACTACTTTCTCTAATCCTAAGGCTCTGGTTACCCGAACTCAACTTGTCGATGTAGCAAGAAGATTGAGAGAAGCATCGGTAAATAAATCAAAAGGAATCTTGAATTGATGCAATGATTTCAAGAACACTTAATGAGACATCCTTCGCCTTCAAGCAAATAGGAGCGCTCAGCCTCATCCGAATCCTATCTCCCTGAGCTTAGTTCCCATTCCTCTTCACATAACCAAAGCCAACATCGAACGACCAACCGTCATGGTGCCAGAATCACCATCGAAGAGGGAAGGCGTTTTAACAACCCGTCTAGAATGGGCCTAAATTTCCACCTAGAAAAGGCCCATCGAAACTTAGAGCCATTCTAAACGGGTCGTCATTTACTGTAAGGATTACATTTGCATGGATAATAATAACATATACTTCGCCACACAGCGAAAAGAGGAAATATAGTACTCAAATAAGATGTACCATTTATTAAAAGTCTCAGAAATACAACAGTCACGATTACATATGTTCAACAGGTACATCAAATAGTTCATTCTCACAAGATTCCAAAAGAAGTCAAGCAGTAACTACTAATAATAGCATAACAACTTTGCCTTCTTCATCAGCTTCAATCATGACTTCGTCCACGGCTTTTACCCCATCTACTGACCTGTTGGATATGTTAAGGAGAGGGGTCAAAACATAACGTTCTGTGTGACCGAAATGTGGTGTTACTTAATGTCCATACCCTATATTTTTAGCAGGTTACATATGTCAAGGTATGTCTGCGCAGCACACAAGATTCACACAAACACCAAGTATCTAACCAATGGGGTGGATATCCAAGTCAATCGCCCAATAGTGTTTTTAGGTTAAAGACCCAACGAGGTGGGAAATCTTGGTCACTTATGGCCTGATTAAAGGTGGATTCTTATTATCTCTTATAACCTTGAGGAGGATCCCTAGCCCCTTAAGACCCGGTCCTAATACGTTAATATTCTTAAGTCTATACTCTCAATTGTAATATGAGAATAGTATTGCAAACGTTACTACTTAACTAATATTATGGTAGGACACCTATGTTGCTTAAAACTTCCCTTAGACAGTTGGTTAGCATGCAATGGCCACATATCTTTTATTTACCAAATCTGTCCCTAGTGACCCCTTACAAGCTTCTAGAGGAAGTGGACATCCCTCGTGAACTACCCTACCCCGTTATCGTTTATGCCTAACCACTTTTAGAGAAGGAGGACCCAAAGACATACTTTAAATCTAATATGGGTGGGTTCCATGACTTTGTGTAACAACCCGCATTTTACGTATCGGAAGATCATAAAATATTTTTGTTTTATTCCCTAAGGGTTGGATCATTCTCAACTTTTAATATGTTGCTTATGGGAATGTGAGACATGTCCATAATTTTTATCGATTTTGTTTGTGACCATTTTGCCCTTATCAGTCTTGTACAGGGCATAACTTTTGACTTAAGTCGAATCAGAGGATGAGACATGTGCCATTGAAAAGGAAATGATGATTGCCTCTCCATAGAGTGGTTACATTAAGGATTTGGTTCAGCGGTTTGGGAGAAATCGCTGTTTTAAGGTTTTTCAGTTGACTGTTCAGGTTTTGGGAGCCTTAATGGGCTTATTTGGAGAGGCTCATTAGTGGGTTGGTGGAAACTATAAATAGAGGGTATGGGATATGGAAAATGGTTTTAGTTTTCCATTGTCTCATTTGGAGGCCTTGTGCTCATCCTTCCTCTAACACCTTTCCACCATTAAATCCAAATCCAAGGAGGGAAATCATAGATCTACACCATTGGAGGTCAGATCTACATCAATTGAGTCAAGGATTCATTGGATCAAGGTGTTTGGTGCGAAGTACTTGCTGTCTGGATTCATATTTCATTGATTTTTGCTTGTTTGGGAGAATCAGTGAGTGGATTACATCTCTCACATGGATTCAATGAAGTGTATGGGTAGTTGATCATGTTTTTGATCAAATTAAAGTGTTTTCCTTATATCTATGCATTGGTAAGTTCATTTTCGTATAGATCACCCTATGGTCTGATCTAGCAAGTTTAGATAGGTAATTTCTATGATATTTCATGTGAATGTGCAAGTTAGATCCATGGTTTTGTTCATATGTACATTTATGGTGATTTTGGTGAATTTTACTTTAATATTGATGGAATTGTCATATTGGTATTATTGTTGATTTCGTATCATGCTTGTGATCAAATTGGATGTATTGGATGACCTGGTTTTGTCGAACGAATCGTTTTGGCGAAGTTTTGGTCGAAATTGGAGTTACATTGGAGGATGAGGTTTTGGGTCGAACATGTTGGTCGGTCGAACATGGTGGGTCAGTCGAACATGGTGGGTCAGTCGAACATGGTGGGTCGGTCCAAGGTGTGTCTTAGAGAACAAGCCAGAAGCTATGCCTGGTCGGTCGGTCTCAACTGGGTCAAGTCGATCATCTGGGCCGGTCGGTCTAGGGAGGGTCAGTAGAACAGGTCTGAAAGTTCTTGATTTGGAGGAAATTTGGGTCGTCGAACATTGAGGGTCGGTCGTACTCAGGAAGTTTAGGTTGGTCAGTCTACACGTTAAAGGTGGGTCGATCGAGTAGTATCTTAGGTCGAGCAAGGAGGGTCAGTAGTACACCCAGGTGAGCGGTTAGTCGAACATGGCCAGGGGTCGGTCACAGGGTCGTTTTCTAAAAATTTATATTTTCGGGTACGACACAGATTTGAAGAAAAATTGCTTTTAAAAAAATTGGGGGCAACCCTCCAAAACCTAGTCGCAGCGCAGTGACGTAATTGGCTCGGCGATGGTGTGACTTCGAAGTGAATTCCATGGAGGGATGACGAAGTAAGGCGAATTTTTCGTCGGATGTGACGAATGTGGAAACGACTCAAGGATGTATTGAGTTCGTGTGAAGTGATTGCTCTAAAGTTTTCTGAGCTAATTAATAGTCGTAATTGATAATGATTAGAGATGAGAAGGCCGAGGAATTTCCGTTATCTTAGGTTCTAGCAGACTCAAAGCAGGGGTACAATTGAAGACTAATTGCAGGTCGAGTGCCTTAGGCATTGTGTATGGACTAGACACGTGTTGAGTATAGCGTGTGACACGTGTTGAGTATAACGTGTGCAGTTTTGCTAGAACCGAGGCGTCGAGTATGGTCCTTGACAGTTGATGGCGAATTGTTAGCCAGTCATATGATAACGGTGGTTTCAAAGCAAGGTTGGCGGTGATAGCCAGAGTCAGTTATGGATGTTTGAATGCTTTGTTGTGATGATGGTTAAGCTGCTTTTGCCATGTATGAATGGTTGTTCTGATTTCCATGACTGGTTTGTTATTCCTTTGGATGTATGGATCATAAAGGCTATCACTGTCAGGCGTGGGGAAGGCAGGTATAAGTCTTCTCTGGAGCTGGGTAGATTAGTTGTTTATTTACCCATTTCTATATACTTTATTGATGAAGTTTGTTAGTAGTTTTATCGCTCACTAAGACTGTTGTCTGACTCAAGGTTTTATGTTTCCTCTTATTACCTTGGGCTGTTCATCCGATTGTGGATGGGCAAACTGAGAAGTAAGTGACAGGTGCTGCTTTAGTGAGAATGACGATGTTGATCGATGGCGGGTAGGAGGCTCATGTATCAGTTTTACTATTATCTAGTATTTGTTCCGCTGTTTGCTATTTCCTTGAGTGTTGTAGTGAGGCAAATTGTACAAACACTGTTGTTGATATCCATGTGTATGGGAAATACTTTCTATTTGTCATGAAAGTTTACTATTTTCTGCTTACTGTCACTACCTGTTGTATATGTTCTATTATATTTTATCCTTGCGATGTGAGTTTAGATAGGCTCTGCTTATGTATCATACCTTGATGATCGCCCATAGTTGTCTGGCATACCTTTCATCGCATTATTCCTCTTGTATAGTGCGGGGTTGTGGGCGGTCGTCACACTTTGGTTCCACTCCAAGGAGTAAACCTTCGGAGGGATCCTAGTCCTAACCACTTAAGACCCCAAACTAAATAAAAAGAGAGTCAGCCACTAAAGGCCTTCTCGAGGTGTAATAAACCTACTTATTTTCACATGCAATAGACATACACACACACACACACTAGACTTCTCACATTAAACCGTATACCTGTAAATGTTGGATATGCCGATCGGTTCTGGGCAGACTTCTAATACAAGTTGGTTTAACCTCGTGTCTAGTGTACTAAGTTTTTTATGGCTCATGACACTTAGACATCTCACATTAGTTGGGCCTACTTGTGGTTGCTGGATTTGCTAGCCGGTTCTGGGCAGACTTCTACCACAATTGGCAACTAACATCGTGTCTATGTGTCACTATTAATATATATTTAAAGTCATTCTATATACGCACACACAAGAAATCGATATATATTTATTATAGAGACATTTCAAATTCGAATTCTAACCTAATCGCATTTATTATGCTAATACAATGTTAACTACGTTGATTACGTTTATGTAGGTATAATAATTATATCGTCTACGTAAATATTCGTACAAATGAGGAAACTTTCTAACGAGATGGCAATTCTTAATTTGTCAAAATCAAGGTATACAAGTCAGTTTTTATATACTTTTACTACTACAACTTTGACATGATGACATAATAGAACAAATAACATTGGATGGAAAATATACATTCATACAAACTTTCAACTTGCACCCTAGGCTTTTCGGAATGATCTCAATACTGGATTAAAAATAGAGTATTACATACATTTATACATGCATGTTTATAATTTCCACTTTGTCTACTTCACCCCTTTTTGGGTATTATGCACATAAAACCGTTTATATTTGACATATTTCAAGTATGAATACGTTTGGATTCAAAATAGAATCCAAACCTAATCAAAACGTGAAATACCCAAATCTAAACCCTTTTAGGTTACAATCAAATGTTTGATAAAGATGAATCATACAAAATAGAAACAATAATAGCAACACCCATTTTCATCTTTAACCGAATATAAAAATCAAAAGTTCACAAAACCCAAATAATCATGACAATTCATACACAAATATAAAATAGAGGATTTGGGGACTTTGGTATTTTAATTATCGAATTTCCAAATCCTCCTAGGCATATCTATCAACATGATAATCTAATAAAAATATGAATATGCCTTAAGTAAAAGATATGCCCCTCACAGATTTAGGAAGAATCGATAGAAATCTGTAGTATATATAGATCTGCACTAATTCTTTGCTGTCAAACGTGCTCCAATAATCCTACTAATTATACACACACACACACACACCAGTACACACGCACGCCCGATGGCCGTGTGCATAGATGTATTTGACCAAAGCTGAAAATGAAGTTTAAAGTGCAGTCTTTGTGGTTGTTTGTCCATTGAAAATTAGCAGTTTGCAAAATGAAGAAAACAAAACAAAGAACAGTGCATGTAGTAAAAAAGGGCATAAATTTTAGCATGGAAAGATGGAAAATTAAAAATGTAAGGAAGATAAATGACAAACATCTGGGTTAAAGTTGGAAGGCAAATCTGTACGTGCATGTTATTTAAGTCGCAAGAGTTATATAAAGTAATAGGTAAACAGAGAACACTACAGTGTATGTTTATTTCAAATACAAATAAAAAACAACGAGTACATATTATTATGGAATACATGTTATTACATAATAGAAACTGAGAACAAACTTTATGGAAAGGAAAATGCAGGCAGGTCGAACCTGCATGACCATTAAGTTGAACGTGCGGCCAAATACTCTGCCTCGATCCTATCAGCTTCTGCAAGAGGTAAAAAATGTTAAAAATAGTAGTTAAGGTAGTGTAACGGTGGTGGAAATATAGTTAGGCACAAATATTCTGAAGCTATACTAAAAAATAACCTTTGAATTATGCTCTATACGCATGGTGTAAATAGTTTAATATATGCATGGTGTAAATAGTTTAATGGACGTGCAAACAAAAAAGCATTAGGTAATAAATTAACGTGAATACAATAGCTTGCAAGGCCATCATGTAAATCATTTAAAAAAAAAATAGTAAACACAAAATGTTTACTTTGGACATTAAAAGACATCTCAGGTCATGGTTTCAGAGACTTCCTGTTGTTTAGTCTACGACCACAGATGTCTTCTGTAATTCACTGATTTCCTTGAGCTCACTACTTCATAAGTACGTGCTACAGCTACTACTCTGGATCCTCACAGTGGATGGAGTTGTTTCAATAATTTCTATGCCGTTAGTTATTTGTTGTTGTGTTTTGCACATGGCATAGTTGAAGAATTCATTTTGATTAACAAAACTTATCAATCCGACTTGTGATGTATAGTAGACCATATCATAATTGACCTGAATTGTATATCCATTGGGCATGTATATTTCAGGTGACTACTTTGTGTGTTCATAAATATTTTGTTATTTGACCTTAATAGACATATATGTCCTAAAAGATTGTCTAATTAAATAAAAGTTGAAACTTGCGAATGATATAAAATAGTATTATTGAACTGATTGAACTCTACCCACTTTGCTACTTATAATAACCAAGTCATTCTTGAAAATCAATTTGATCACCATATAATTACATAATGCAACAGTTTAGTACATGTATTATTTTGATTAATTGATTCATTGCAAGTTTCTATATATTTTTATGTGCAAAGTTCAAACAAATTGGTGCATATCAACTATTCTACTCTATGCACCATTGTGCACTGTTCAGTAACGCGATCACTGAGCCCGCTCTAAGAAGCCAGTGTGTATAAGCTGAGCCTCTATACCCTAACACTACACCATAATGGTCATTTGGTGACCCTTTTTTTTTCAATCGCCAACACTTATTTGTGTTGTAGTGCAATAACAAGAATAAGCATTGCTGTATTAAAAAAGTGTTGCCAAAAATACATAATTGTATTTTTTTTATTGCCAACGCTTATTAGGGTCTTTAAGGGTGGGTTCGGGGGGTAAAAACGTAAACTCAGCAGTGTAACCCTATTTCCCCTTTCAAGTTTCTTTCTCCCAACGCTTTCACAATTTCGGCTGCTTAAATCAGTAATCCCATATCCCACGATCCTAAAGAAGAAGAAAAAAAAACTAAGAAAAAAAAACATCCGAGCGCGGCGCCATCTGATTTTAGGGGTGGCATTAGGTTTCAACTCGCTTTCGCATTCGATTTTGGGGATTTTGTTCGATTTGTGCTTGCATTCGCTCACAGTCAGGTATAAATTTAATTCTCATCTTTATCGATTTGTGAAGCCGAGTGTTGCGATGTAATTTGCTGCGATTTTTGGGGATTTTAGACTCTCAAGGCTTCCTAGATTATGTTGAGAGATGTGTTAAATCAGAAGAAAATAGCCACAATCTTCTTGATAAATTACAAGATGCAACTGGGAGGGGTCGGAGCCCGTTCACAATCTTTCCTCCATCGGAAGAACCTGAAATCATAACTATAACAGAACCTGACACAGGACTTGCAGGTTTCTTTTCATGCTTTTATACACCAAACTCTGTTCTTTCATATTCAGTTATCTTTCAGAGATTTTTCCAAACAAGAAATTTTATATTATAGCACGCAACCTGTCATCTGAGTAGGGTTAATTTTGTTAATTTTCAAGTAAATCGTGGGGTTCCTAGCTATATAATTATTTAGCGCATATTGCCTAGTAAATTATTTTTTGATCTAAATTGAGATCTGGGTTAGATTACATCTTTGATTCTTTAGCGGTACATTGGGTAGTTTTACACTGGACCATGGTTTCCCAGTTATGAAATTGGTCAGTGTTATTTTGTCACTTAACATGGTCCATATTATTGTGTTGAGGATATTTCTTTTGAATTTGTGTTCAGATACTCGCTACCAATACAAGCAGTTTCCTTTAAATATTAGAACTGTAGAGCAGGAAGAAAAGTGCAGGTCAATCTTAGCATCAATAAGTGGAAGCATTTCAGGAAGATATATGAGGTACAAGTGTTGGACTACATCCGTGAAACTATAAAATACTTCTGAGGTTCCACATTGTTGCTGTTGTGTAACTAACCATCAATACTCATATTATTTAGATCGCCTTCTTTTATTGACCCGAAATCAAAAGCTAAAAGCTTGAGTCCTAGAGAAAGAGCTGTAAGTAGTTTAAATCATGGTATTGATTACATTATCATGTTTTCATTGCACGTATGATGATATAAAATTATAATTTCTCATATGACACTGTAAAATCAAATAGATGATATTTGACAGATTTATTTTTGTAGAAGTGGATATTTCTAATTTTATATTTTTCTTCCATTTAGTTTTGAAGACACGGCGTACTGGACAAATGTTCTTTAAACATAATTGTGAAAGACATTATTATTTATTTATCTATCAAGGTAGCAAATTTTAATTTATTCAAAACCCTAGGTTTTTTTTGAATTTTTGAAAAACTTAAAATGGTCATCAAATTGAGAAAAATAGTAGAAGCATATAGACAAGTTTCTACTTAGAGATTAGAGTTCAGTAGTAGAGTGTTAGGTTGTGTCCTTATTTTATATATAAAAAGCGAAATGATAGGTTATTTAATCACATAGTTTTTGAGTTATCGTCCTTGAATTCGAAATCTTATCAGTTGCATTCTGATTATTGCAGTTGAGATATTTGATGAACTACTATCACATTGGAACAAAAAAAATCTGTTTCAGCTTTTTGTTTCCATCACTTTCTCTGTCTCATTGTATTTCTTAATCTGAAATTATTTATAACCAACTCTAATTTCTATCCGTTTTCACAACCTTAAGATACAAAAAGTTTCAATTTTTCAGTGTTATTAGTTATTATAGTATCCATGTCTGCTTTTTAGAGATCTATTTGAGACATAAAGCTACTGATGAAATGCTGTACTTTTATTAGTTCTAATTTTCTACTTTACAACCTGTTCAACACCTGAGGTGACTCTGTGTTTTGTTTTGCCAGTGATTGTGGTTGCGTCTTCTCAGACTTAGCGCTACTGAGGATCCTCTTTCTTCATTTGAATATGGAACAATTTTTGGTATCAATTTTAAATATCTCACTAGAAGCGTGTTCTTCCTTGATAACTTTGTTTTGTTATGCTTCGTCTTTCTTATTCTTTAACATATTTCTAATCAAATTCAAAATTATTATGCAGCTCTAATTGAGTCTGATGCAGATGGTATTGGTGGCACTGGATTTGTCGAGGGTATTGGTGAACACATCCATTCAGTATTTTTCAGATAACTTCCATTTTTAGTTCTATTTTTTTTTTGAATACTATCTGATTTTCAGGGATGGCAATGTCGTTTAACCGATGAACAGTTTATTGCTGTGAAGGAGCTGGTGAGTCAGTCTTATGAATCTTTTAAAACTTAAATATCATTAGATATACTGATCTTAGTTATGCTATATATATCAAATGGAGATGGTCTTGCCCTTTTCATTACACCATATGAATATCTTTTTCATTTGATGCCCTACAAGCACAGAATTGCATTTCTATAGATTGTTTCCCATTTTCTCTCCCACTATCTCTTACCCCTCTCTCCCACCTCTTTTGAATTATTAGCGTTTAATTTGTTTACCTGCGATTGAGTTTGGTTGCAATTTAATACTACTACTGTAAGTTTGTGATTCATTTTTTTGCAATGTGAATATGAAAGCTCAAGACAACAATTAGCCTTGCTACCACACGCAATGACATGTCAACTATAAGAACTGCATTTGAAGTAGCTGATGTGCTGTACCGGAATGATTCAAATTGTGTTCCGGATTATATTCAACGACATCTTCCACTTCCCGCTTGGGAAGAATTAAGGTTTGTGATTCTTAGATTAAGAACATATATAACTTGCGTGAACACGTACCTAATATGCATACGTTGGATTAAGAATATATAGCATGAACATAGATGTGTCGTTAGTTTGACAACAGTGCTATTTACATTTTCTTATTGGCAATTATCTACTGTTATGTTTACATTTTTTTTGTAAGTGAGATTAAGTTTACTGTTCGCTGCGAAAACGAACAGCAACTGTTCGCTGCGAAAGCGAACAGCAGCTGTTCGCGAACAGAACAGCAGCTGTTCGCGATGCGAACAACAGCTGTTTGCGAACAACTGTTGTTCGCGAACAGCAGCTGTTCGCTCTATAGGTGCCTGTTCGCGAACAGCTGCCTATTCGTGAACAGCTGCCTGTTCGCGAACAGCTGCTATTTGCGAACAGGCTGCTGTTCGCTGCGGGAGCGAACAATAAAAGCGAACAGCAACTGTTCGCAGAAAGCGAATAGCAGCTGTTCGCGAACAGCAGCTGTTCGCGAACATGCTGCTGTTCGCGAACATGCTGTTGTTCACTGCTGGAGTGTAACACCCCACCTTCGCCAGGGTGACTCTTGCAAGCACTCTGACTTTGGAGGGGCGTTTGAATCAGGTAAACATGCATAATGATATATCAAGGCAGAACAAGAACATATGTATATATGTAAACAGAGTAAATGACATAGATAAAACAGCGGAAGATTTTCAAACCATTTCAAAACAAGTCTGGTACAACATAATGTTAACTTTCCAAATACACAAGTCTAGATAAAAACAACATTACTGAAAAACTGAAATACATAAGTACTATCCCCAAAATAAGTGATAACCATAGCTAGCTTCATGTCAAGACCGTACATGAGCTAAAATCCCACAAGCAAGCGATCGGAAATCCAGCTAAGCTCCAATATTCCCTCCCTGAGAACCTGGGAGGGGGGGGGGGGGAAACGGAAGAAAAGAGACGAAAGAAAACAGGTCAGTCAAAAAGACTGAGTAAGCCCTACTACAATCAATGTAAACTGATAAAGTTAACTGGCATGAGAAGCAGGTATGATCATAAGGATAACAACATACTAGCATGATGATTAGCCAACAAGGTAGATAAAGGTGTCATCGCATAATCAGGTTTAAGGTTTTGCACCACAGGTGTACTAGCAAACTAACATGACTGGAATAAACAAGTATTGATCCCTTGGCCCAAGCTTTGCCCCAATAACATGAAATAACCCTAATACAAGGTCCAACCAAACGGTCTAGTCGATCGGCTCCCTAAGCCTAACTCGTCACGTGTTGGTGTCAATACGGCCCAAACATAATTGTAGTCGAACTGTGCCGGGTCCACCCTTCGGGTGTATCAAGCCCTAGGGTGCCAACCCCTGGACACCATAAACATGAGTGCACAGTCTCGATCTACTGGTACCCATGCTTGACTTCTCCAAATACGGACTACGTGCACGACCATAGTCCGTCCGGAACTACATCGGCGTACCACCCTGCCGTCGTTTATTGGTCGCTTACCTCCAGCCCAGTAATCGTGCCCCCTCCCTAGCCTAGTCCCTAGGGCCTTAATGATACAAACTTGGGATTACTGCTGGAGTGGGCCCCCATTGCTAGGATTTTTCTAGTGGGTTAAGTACGGTTTAACCCTCTTGATAATCATGGATTAACTTGGTTAAGTGTAACGATGAGTTCACGACTTAACCCTGACTAATCTACCAAGCCCAAATTGGTTAAGTATTAAGTGGACCATGACTTAACCCTAATCACGAGGCATTAGTTAATTTAATGCGCCTTAACCTCTCATATTAGACCTTGTTGTGGTTACTAGTTAAGCCGGTCGGTTCCGGGTAGCTTTACACCACAACTTGGTCTAACCTCGGGTTCAAGGTACAACATGACCAACTTCTCACATTGGGTCCTATTGTTTGTAGGAACTAGTTAAGCCGGTCGGTTCCGGGTAGGTTTACGCTACAAACTCAACCCAACCTCGAGTTGGTAACACTTATATTTTCTAAGTGTCATGTCCATCATGTTTCCAAAACACATTACAAGTTTTCAAGCAATTGGGTAGACCTAACTTAATAGGTAAATTCCCAATGGGTAGACCTAACTTAATAGTTAAATTCCCAAGCTTATGTTTTTATGTCTTTTAAGTTTACCCAACCCCAAACGCAATCCCATCGCTTACATATCGCAATAGCGCATAAAGGATAGAAAGAGGGAACTTGGCATAATCATGACATAAAGGTATTGAAGCCACAAGTTTAACATGGTGGCATATGAAATGTTCATATGTTCATACACTTGCATATTACATTTTTAGGCCTCAAAAGCATGCATAAAACCAAACTTGGCATATTGGTGATACATGGTACTAAATGACATGTAGAAATGGCCATAAGTTCGCATTTAGCCTCACATGCAAGTTATCATAAGGGATATGATAACTTACATGTTGCCAAAATGCAACCTTTAGCCTAAAGCTTGAAGCTTTATGTTCACATACTCAAGATAAGCTTGCATAACATGATAACATGAACAAAATGATCATCCCAAACTTGCATAACATACTTGCATATCATAACATGGCATACTTGCATAGCATAACATGGTAAACTTGCATAACATGACATGATGAACTTGCATATCATAACATGGCAAACTTGCATAGCATGATAAACTTGCATATCATAACATAACAAACTTGCATAACATGATAAACTTGCATATCATATCATAATGATCAAACACAACTTGCATCATTAACTTTAGAGTTTAAATATGAAAGTAGAATAGGGCTTACAATGCTTATGAGGACTCAAATGAGTATAGCAAATATAAGAAAGCCCTTATGCAATCAATTAAACCCCAAAATGCAAGCTTTAATAGAAAAACCCTTAAGCCAAAGTGATCAAAACCCTTGCTTTATGATGCAAATATAGAAACTTGACTTGAATGCAAGCTAATGATGCTCATACAAGCTTGAAAACACTTGTATGCATGGAAAATCTCATAAAAATTTATTTAGGAATTTATGAAGAGAGTGGAGGCCATGAGAGGATTGATTTTGCCATAGTTTAGTTGTATGAATGAATAATGATGATTTAGGGTTAGGTTAGGGCCTTATTTATAGAGATTAGGACTAGTTTCAACCCTAGGATTAAACCCTAGTTCCAATCTCAGCCCTCAAAACTGAATCTGGCCCCCAAGCTCAACACAATCTCTAAATGGTGCACCAGGCTAAACAGCCCGGCTGGACCAAGTCGACAGCCAAGTCGACAGGGCTGTCGACTTGGGTCCAACCAAGTCGACTTCCAAGTCGACAGGGCTGTCGACTTGGTTGCTCTGGCGGGAACTTTCCCGCCTAGCCCAATCTGACCTAATTTTTCAAATTCAAACTTGAATTTGAAATCTGTTTTTACTTTGAATTTTTCTGAAAACTTCGTTGGGCCTTAATCGGGTCATACGGACTCCGATTTTCGAAAACTCGGACTCTATTTCGCGTATTTTTCCGAGACGAACGCAATGGCATAGCCCGTTTCCCTTGATTCAGATTTTAGAATTAAATTCTGACTCGATTTACATCATTACAGGTTATTGAAAATACGGGTTGTTACATTCTCCCCTCCTTAAAGGATTTCGTCCCCGAAATCTTCAAGTTAGGAAGAACGTATCCTACCATCCAATCATCCATCTACTCAAAACATCATCCACGAGCAATCATTGTCCTTACAAGATTCTAAATGTTGTATGAACATATGCAAAGGTGTGTGTATATGTACTTATCTAATGCAATTATCATCAATGCAAATTATGTTAGTGAAATGAATCCATATGTATGCAATTCCTAACATAATGTATAATATCTATATGTGTGCACATAACATACATCCATATGCAACATCCATGTGATAACACCAAAAATTACCATCCATGAATAAGCGTAAACACTCATGCATATGCAATATGAGGAGTGTGTGAGCCGATCTAGTGCCTAACGTGTATAATGCATCCACGAGTAACCACTTGCAAACACTTGCAACCACTTGCAAACATCAAGCATAACATGTTTCAAACACATGTTTCATCCAAAGGGTTTCTACCTAAGGTTCTCATGACAAGATTAACATGATATACTAGATAATCCAGACAAACATGGATAGCAAAAGATATGCTACAAAGAGATCGGGAAGATAAACAGGATATACTCCTTTCGGATTACAAGAAATCCCTTCCTAACCCAACCCATATTCTATAAAAGCCCAAAAGGTTTAGTCAACCTAACGGACCCCTTCAAACCCTGACATGTATTACTAGCAAATAAGTCATACCTCCCGACAGAAATAGGACCGAGAGGATATACGTAAAAAGATAACATGCGAGTAAGTTCCACAGGAAAACAAGGATCAAGGATATGCTCTTAGAAAGAGATATGATGCGCGTATCTAGCATTCAGTCTTCTAAGTCACGTGTCCTTGAGCTTAACTCCACTGTGCTTTGACCGTCTTTTACCTCATGATTTCTTAGCTTCTTAACTCTTATTTCCAAATATGAGTTGGAACCCATTTCATTGTCGCCTCTCGTCTTCCTCTTTCACTTACTCTTCCATCATTCTTGGCTTAAACAGAACTATGACCACATGGTTTCATGCAAGCTCTCCAAAATTCACTAGTGAATCCTGGATCTCGTTTACTTACTATAAAGTATTCCACGCAGCAGAACTTTTCTTGGAAATACCAACCCACGTTGCCAATTGCTCTTACCAATGTGATTTTCTATAACTCATGCTTGAACGAAATGAATCATCTGCCTTGGTAGTAAATACTACAGGCGCTCCCCATTCAGATATACTTCATCTAATGAAGTTCTTCTCAAGCAACTCCTTGACTTGCTTTCTTAACTCTCATCTTGCGGGGCCATGTACCTAACCGGCCACGAAACTATCTTGGCATTATCAACCAGATAAATGCGGAAATCTATTTCTCGTTTAGGGGTTACCCCCTTCACTTCACCCAAGATATCAGGATATTCTCGGACCACCCTCACCGATTGCAAACTATCGATAGACGAGTCGAGGGGTTCAAGATAACACAACATGACGGGACTCATAGGGTTACTAGAAATTTTTAGGGTATTACCGAGGCGAGTCATAAGCGTCACAACCCTATGCTCAAAAATCAAGGATGGCTCCAAACTGGACAACCCATCCATGCCCAAAAATCCACCCATACCCCATGAAACCGAGAATATAAGCATCACACGAGAATTCAAATCCACCTAGATAATAGACAAATGGGCGGAACCCCTAATTGGATTTGAAACACACACGGGATCATTAACTAGACTAGTACTTAGGTGCAAACTATCAACAAGATCAGATGAGATAAAGTTATGCGATGCACCAGAATCAAACAAGGCACGAACTGACAAATCAGAAATATATACAAGGCTCTCAACAGAAATACTACCTCGATCGGGGACTGGAGCGACATTGAGAGCATGAACTTGCCCTCCTGAAGGTCCAGCACGCTGAGTCTGACCCTGGCCTTGCCCTTGCTTCCTCGGGCAATCCTTACTGAAATGTCCAGTCTCACCGCAGAAAAAGCATTCACCATTCTTCCTTTTCCTCTTCCTACAATCCTTAATAAGATGCCCAACTGAACCGCAATAATGGCACTTCCCCTTGTTGTTCTTGCCCTTGTTGTTATTGCCCTTGTTGTTGTTCCCCTTGTTGCCTTGACTCTTGTTCTTGTTCTGATTGCCTTGAATGCTCTGACCACTTGGATTACCCTGATTTCCTTTCCACGGGGAATCAGTCTTCTTGGCTTGAGTATCATTCATCTTATCCTCTTTCTTGACATCTCCCTGAAGTAACACCATATCAACCAAGCTCTCAAACGTGGCCCCATGGGGAATATGTGACATAGCCAATCCCTGCAACGGCTCATTCAATCCTCTAGCAAAACGAAGAGCCTTCTTCTGAGGAGTATTCACCATATCCAAGCCAAAACGAGCTAACTGATTGAACTTGTTCACATACTCTTTGACAGACATATCTCCTTGTCTCAAAGTTATGAACCTCTCCATTTGCAGATTCTCCTCAGCAGAAGATAGAAACTTAAGCACGAACCTTGCCCTGAAATCGGCCCAAGTCTCAACAGGCCTAGTACCATTGGTGACTTCCCACCAATAAGCGGCTTCATCCTTCATAAGCCAAACCGCCAATAAGATCTTCCTCTGATCGTCTAACCCAAAGATAGCAAACAAATCCTCGGTCTCTTTCAACCAATTTCTGGCCTCTACAAAAGTCTTAGTGCCTTGAAAGTTCTTGCCACCCATTGCTTTGAAATCTTTGCAAGTCTTTGCGAAGTCAGCTTGAGGATGCTGAGGGGGAGGAGGAAGAGGAACCTCAGCGACAGGAGGAGGAGGAACATCAGCGACATGAGGAGGAGGAACATTGACTACCGGAGCAGGAGGAGGACGAACATCTGCGGGGCCGGCTTCGGTCGCCCTAGCCTCCAAAAGTCTCCTATACCAAACAGGTACGTGTACTCCCTCCGGAATAGCAAAGTTATCGGCCATACCGAAAACGAAGAAAAAGACAGATTCAGAATGGAGAAAAACGAAGGAATTTTGCTAATGGCTTTTTGGGGAATAGCCTTTAAAATAAACTAGACTTTTCTTTGGAAAATACTTTATACTTGGTTTTGAAAATAGTTTTCCAAAAGTTTTAAAAACCTTTTTGTTCCTTCTCGTAAACCATATGCTCTGATACCAAATGTAACACCCCACCTCCGCCAGGGTGACTCTTGCAAGCACTCTGACTTTGGAGGGGCGTTTGAATCAGGTAAACATGCATAATGATATATCAAGGCAGAACAAGAACATATGCATATATGTAAACAGAGTAAATGACATAGAT
This sequence comes from Allium sativum, assembly GCA_030737875.1. Classification (NCBI taxonomy): domain Eukaryota; kingdom Viridiplantae; phylum Streptophyta; class Magnoliopsida; order Asparagales; family Amaryllidaceae; genus Allium; species Allium sativum. Next base: position 520,898,822 of record CM060924.1, on the reverse strand, counting down.
AAAACAGCGGAAGATTTTCAAACCATTTCAAAACAAGTCTGGTACAACATAATGTTAACTTTCCAAATACACAAGTCTAGATAAAAACAACATTACTGAAAAACTGAAATACATAAGTACTATCCCCAAAATAAGTGATAACCATAGCTAGCTTCATGTCAAGACCGTACATGAGCTAAAATCCCACAAGCAAGCGATCAGAAATCCAGCTAAGCTCCAATATTCCCTCCCTGAGAACCTTGGGGGGAAGGGGGGAAACGGAAGAAAAGAGGCGAAAGAAAACAGGTCAGTCAAAAAGACTGAGTAAGCCCTACTACAATCAATGTAAACTGATAAAGTTAACTGGCATGAGAAGCAGGTATGATCATAAGGATAACAACATACTAGCATGATGATTAGCCAACAAGGTAGATAAAGGTGTCATCGCATAATCAGGTTTAAGGTTTTGCACCACAGGTGTACTAGCAAACTAACATGACTGGAATAAACAAGTATTGATCCCTTGGCCCAAGCTTTGGCCCAATAACATGAAATGACCCTAATACAAGGTCCAACCAAACGGTCTAGTCGATCGGCTCCCTAAGCCTAACTCGTCACGTGTTGGTGTCAATACGGCCCAAACATAATTGTAGTCGAACTGTGCCGGGTCCACCCTTCGGGTGTATCAAGCCCTAGGGTGCCAACCCCTAGACACCATAAACATGAGTGCACAGTCTCGATCTACTGGTACCCATGCTTGACTTCTCCAAATACGGACTACGTGCACGACCATAGTCCGTCCGGAACTACATCGGCGTACCACCCTGCCGTCGTTTATTGGTCGCTTACCTCCAGCCCAGTAATCGTGCCCCCTCCCTAGCCTAGTCCCTAGGGCCTTAATGATACAAACTTGGGATTACTGCTGGAGTGGGCCCCCATTGCTAGGATTTTTCTAGTGGGTTAAGTACGGTTTAACCCTCTTGATAATCATGGATTAACTTGGTTAAGTGTAACGATGAGTTCACGACTTAACCCTGACTAATCTACCAAGCCCAAATTGGTTAAGTATTAAGTGGACCATGACTTAACCCTAATCACGAGGCATTAGTTAATTTAATGCGCCTTAACCTCTCACATTAGACCTTGTTGTGGTTACTAGTTAAGCCGGTCGGTTCCGGGTAGCTTTACACCACAACTTGGTCTAACCTCGGGTTCAAGGTACAACATGACCAACTTCTCACATTGGGTCCTATTGTTTGTAGGAACTAGTTAAGCCGGTCGGTTCCGGGTAGGTTTACGCTACAAACTCAACCCAACCTCGAGTTGGTCACACTTATATTTTCTAAGTGTCATGTCCATCATGTTTCCAAAACACATTACAAGTTTTCAAGCAATTGGGTAGACCTAACTTAATAGGTAAATTCCCAATGGGTAGACCTAACTTAATAGGTAAATTCCCAAGCTTATGTTTTTATGTCTTTTAAGTTTACCCAACCCCAAACGCAATCCCATCGCTTACATATCGCAATAGCGCATAAAGGATAGAAAGAGGGAACTTGGCATAATCATGACATAAAGGTATTGAAGCCACAAGTTTAACATGGTGGCATATGAAATGTTCATATGTTCATACACTTGCATATTACATTTTTAGGCCTCAAAAGCATGCATAAAACCAAACTTGGCATATTGGTGATACATGGTGCTAAATGACATGTAGAAATGGCCATAAGTTCGCATTTAGCCTCACATGCAAGTTATCATAAGGGATATGATAACTTACATGTTGCCAAAATGCAACCTTTAGCCTAAAGCTTGAAGCTTTGTGTTCACATACTCAAGATAAGCTTGCATAACATGATAACATGAACAAAATGATCATCCCAAACTTGCATAACATACTTGCATATCATAACATGGCATACTTGCATAGCATAACATGGTAAACTTGCATAACATGACATGATGAACTTGCATATCATAACATGGCAAACTTGCATAACATGATAAACTTGCATATCATAACATAACAAACTTGCATAACATGATAAACTTGCATATCATATCATAATGATCAAACACAACTTGCATCATTAACTTTAGAGTTTAAATATGAAAGTAGAATAGGGCTTACAATGCTTATGAGGACTCAAATGAGTATAGCAAATATAAGAAAGCCCTTATGCAATCAATTAAACCCCAAAATGCAAGCTTTAATAGAAAAAACCTTAAGCCAAAGTGATCAAAACCCTTGCTTTATGATGCAAATATAGAAACTTGACTTGAATGCAAGCTAATGATGCTCATACAAGCTTGAAAACACTTGTATGCATGGAAAATCTCATAAAAATTTATTTAGGAATTTATGAAGAGAGTGGAGGCCATGAGAGGATTGATTTTGCCATAGTTTAGTTGTATGAATGAATAATGATGATTTAGGGTTAGGTTAGGGCCATATTTATAGAGATTAGGACTAGTTTCAACCCTAGGATTAAACCCTAGTTCCAATCTCAGCCCTCAAAACCGAATCTGGCCCCCAAGCTCAACACAATCTCTAAATGGTGCACCAGGCTAAACAGCCCGGCTGGACCAAGTCGACAGCCAAGTCGACAGGGCTGTCGACTTGGGTCCAACCAAGTCGACTCCCAAGTCGACAGGGCTGTCGACTTGGGTGCTCTGGCGGGAACTTTCCCGCCTAGCCCAATCTGACCTAATTTTTCAAATTCAAACTTGAATTTGAAATCTGTTTTTACTTTGAATTTTTCTGAAAACTTCGTTGGGCCTTAATCGGGTCATACGGACTCCGATTTTCGAAAACTCGGACTCTATTTCGCGTATTTTTCCGAGACGAACGCAATGGCATAGCCCGTTTCCCTTGATTCAGATTTTAGAATTAAATTCTACCTCAATTTACATCATTACAGGTTATTGAAAATACGGGTTGTTACAAGGAGAGAGCAGCTGCTGTTCGCGAACAGCTGCTGTTCGCTGCGATAGCGAACAATAACTGTTCGCTGCGAAAGCGAACAGCTGCGTGGCAACGAACAACAGCTGTTCGTTGCCACGCAGTTGTTCGCTACCGTTTGAGAAAGACTTCGAGTTATTCCACTCCTCAAAAAATGCTACTGTTTGCTTTTGTGGGTTAGAGCTTGTCCGCCTAGAGAAGAATATCCTTGTATTTGTTACTTAATTTTTTTAACATATAGCATTATGTTAGGTATAATATGAAGATTGTGAATGTTAGAATAGTATGTCTCCTTGACTTTTCTTCTGTGCCACATTTGATAAAGATAATTCTGGTGAGTGATTTCAGTTTTTTATGGCTATTTTTGCTGTCTTTGTTTTTCTATTTTGAGTTGCTGAACGATATCACTATTATTTCTACAGAAAGCGAAGGCCAAGTAATCACCTTCAATACAGATGGTACTTTATACTATTATTTCTCAGTCTGCAAAGCCACATACTCCTCCACTTGAAGCCTAGCTTCCCACGCTTGAACTACTAAAAGTAAGATTTACTTATTCCGCCATGTTATGTTATTCATGGATATGATATATCTATACTAAGGAATGGCCTTTTATGTTCGTCTAAGCTTTCTTTTTCGTTCAGATAGTTTCTGTTTCAAACTTGAGCAATTATGACATGGGTATATGGTTTTCTTTACCACTTTTACTAGGAATGATATTAAATAGCTGCATGTCATAATAATCCATCATTACAAACACTCATAATAAGTCATCATTACAAAACCTTGTATCAGTTACGGTGAACTTCGAATCTATTTTAATTTTAATTTTAATTTTTTTTAAGCAAACTTTTGTTCCGAACAGATCAATTCTTTGCCAACTCAATTAAGTATGTCCATTAAACACAACTCTATACTAAAATATCTTTCTTAATAGACTCTTATAAATTATTTATTCTGGTAATTTCCCGTGCTTCTTTTGTTCTAAACAAGTATAACAGTCAGTAAAAGATAATGATTGTTGATATTTAACCCACTGCCCATTTTATAACTCAACTCTCAAATTCAGTTGCAGACTTTCAATATGGATCCGAAGTCTCGGAAGATTCTGCAGCTCCTTCGTCTAAGATAGGTTAGCGTTTCAAGTCCAAACTAGTGTAGAACACTTGTATTTCCCTGCTTTGGGTATGTGCAGTTTGTGTACATGGTAGTGAAAATGCTTTTGGTATGTATATGTAGTGAAAAGCATGTTGTGTACATGGTAGTGAAAATGATCAGTGAACCTAAAAGGAACAAAACTGAGCCTGTCTCAGTTTCGGATTCAAAACTGAGTTGGAAAGGCGCAGTTTCTAAACTGAGCCACTCAGTTTGGAAACAGAGCCTATCCGGCTCAGTTTCGGACTCGAAACCGAGCTGGAAAGGCTTAGTTAAACTGAGCCTGGCTCAGTTTAGAAACCGAGCCAGGCTCAGTTTTGAACTGAGCCTTTCCGGCTTGGTTTCGAATCGAAACCGAGCCAAGCTCAGTTTAACTGAGTTTGCAAACTGAGTTTCCAATCTCAGTTTCTAACTGAGATAAACTCCGTTTTGATGTGGTCACATTGATAGATGCATTATAGTTCAATGCCTTAAAAAAATTTAGTTAACTTAACCAACAAAAACACAAATAAATGCCAAGCCAAATAATTGGTATTAAAATTATCTTTTGTAAATTGTTTATAGAATGTTATATTAATTATTGTTGTCAACTTTGATCTTTCTTGTAGGCCTTAGCAAATCCAAAAGCAAATATTTCACGAACGACGATTTGGAAGGCTGGACATAAATGAAATTCGAGAGAAGTGTTACCATGTTTTGTATTCGGTATTTGTAGAATTTCATTTATCTATTGAATTTTTCGACTTAATTATGTATCGAATTTAGCAACTTAGTTATGTATTATACTTGTATATTGTTAACTGATATTAATTCTATGTCGTTACTTAATTATGAATGTTGTCTATTGGTATTCATTGAATTATACTTTTTAAATTGAGAATAATATCTATTTTGGATTCATATTAAATATCGTTTATATTATAATCATGTTAGTTATTGTGAATGAAAATCTTGCAACATGTATAAGCGTTGCAAACAAAAATATTACAACATGTATTAAGCGTTGTAAACAAAAAATACCAACGTTTATAAGCGTTGCGAATGAAAATTTACCAACGCTTATAAGCGTTGCGAATGAAAATCTACCAACGCTTATAAGCGTTGCGAATGAAAATCTTCCAACGCTTATAAGCGTTGGTACTACATTGCCACGCCCCCGTAGCAACACTAATAAGCGTTGCGGAAATTGTTTGCAACGGTTATACTCGTTGGCAATCACCTGTTTTGGTGTAGTGTAATGAAGTCTTGAATAATTTAAGAGTGAAGTTGTATACCAGTGTGTGTATGCCAACCATGTCTCGACCAAGAAAATCCAAAGCGGCTCCCACACTGACTCGGTCATATGAACATGTCCACTGTAAAGAGGTGACAATAGAAACTTTGTGGCCAAAACACAGAGGAAAAGGTAACATAAATGGAAGATTTCATGATGCAAATTCATATGAAAGAAACAATAACAACAATATCCTTAGCTCCACAAACATAAATTCTTTTGCTAATAAAGTAGCATCAGCAGATTCGATGTTAATAGCTCAAAATCTAAAATATTTCTTTGTCCTAGCAGAACCAATTAACAGAAGAATAAATACATGTTTATATATATACATTGACCAACTAATCAATCAATGAAAAAATCATGTTGTAACATAAGCATCAATTCGTATTTGATTTTCAAAAGTATAATAAAATAATGAAAAAAATTGGATTTTAACAATGAAATTTTTTGGATTTTAACAACATTTGATTCAAGTAATCTAATTTAGAAATAAAAAAAAATTGATTTGCGCTGTACAGATCCAAACAGGCAAGAGAGTTCTGAAATTCTTGTTTTCATAATCCTTCTTCTTATAGTGGATATTTGAAGTCATGATAAAAAAAAAACAACACTGTGCGAAACAAATAATGCAAAATAAGAAGATTACTTGATTTCAATTTCATCGATGAAGATAATATTCTTTCTGAGAAAAATCATGTTTGACTGCAGATCTAACTGACGAGAATACCAACTGGATGATAATTCTACAATGGTTGAATTATCAAGATTTCACAGACTCTGTGTGAATAAACAATAATGTAACAATTGCATTAAAATGTGCTCTAAGCTCATAGATTTCAATGAAAATCCTAATTAATCACTGGGTTTAAATGCAAAATAGAAATGTAAGTAATTCAAAGTTCATCATCATTGTCGTTGTCATTCTAGCTATTTTATCACTATCCCATTCTTGCAGGCACCCCTAGACAATCAACGCAAGAATCAAGTCATGTTCAAACAAAATCAAAGAGAAAACAATAGAATCGGTGAAGAAGCAGTCTAGACTATGGAAACGCTCCTAACGAAAAGAATGCAAAAGTATTAAAAATTAGATTATATAACCATGTCATTAGATAGTCATACTAAATTGAAAGAATTAACAGTCATTGAAAACCCTTACTAAAAAAATACATATAAATAAGCTGCTAGTTCGAAACATGTGAGCAATCGATAAGCACGTAATATAAAACGTATAAAACATGACAATGCATGCTCAGGGTAATTTTTTCCAAGGAAACTAGATATAGAGTATATAACATACAGTTGTACTCAAAACTAAAGAAATTATCAATTAATTTACCCAAATCAAATTATTAAATCCTAAATTAAATACAACTCAATTGTATTTTATGAATTAAGCATCAAGCGGAAAAGAAAAAACAGTGCTTCTTAAACTATGTTGCTTATAAATTTAAAAAGCAGGATAACATAAAAATATTAATCTCACATTCCTGTTTGCTCCAAAAAAGAAGAATAAGAAGAAGAAGAAACATTTGGTTTCTTATCTTCCTTATCAGTGAAATGGATGAAGTAAACAATGGAAATAAAAGCAGGAAAGTCCTCCAGTGTGTACCATTTAAACCTAAGCATGATATTGAGCTATCAATTTGGTGATTCAACTTGTCTTCCAATTTGAAGAAGTAATGATACTAGTATTCATAATTGCTAAATAATGAAATATGTTTTAACTCCATAATCATATTAATAAGCGCAAATAAACAATAAGATGTTGTCATGTTTCTAATTTGCTTTTATTAAAACCTGATACAAACATAATCCTATATAAAATGGGCATATAGTGAGTTTCACCATCTACAGATGTTATAGGTTTGAAGAATGTTGTAACAACCCGGAATTTGGGGCCAATTTAAAATTTTCATTTTAGAGATTTTAGGGGTGTTTAAATATTTAAAACAAATTATTTCAAATAAAAATGAATGGAAATTTGTTTTGAGCAAAGTTAATGCAAATATATTCAAATAAATTGCATAGAGAATTAGAAATAGGAAGGTAGTTTGAAAAGTCAAACTTGAACTTTGACTAACTACACAGGATGCTGAATAAACCGGATTTTGATGAAACAAAAAATATTTAAATCTGTTAATGAATATCTTTCTAACGAATCTGAAAAATCGAAGTTTCATAGCGGGAATCAAAAGTTATGGCCAAATGAATTTTCAGAAAGGTCGCTATAGAAAATATGTCGCCCTTGAAAATCAACATTTTGCATACGACCTCGGAATTCGACGAAACCACTTTTGTTGGATCCGGAATGTAAAATTATTGCTAGGTTTCAAATTTCATGATTTTTGAAGCTAGTATGTGAGCGTGGCAAAAGAAACTGTGTTTTGTCAATTTCGGTCAAAATTAATTGACTGAAAAATAGCCATCTTTCAAACAGTCTCAGAATTCGACGAAATAAATTTTGTTAGGATTGTATCATCATAAGAAAGCCAAAAATAATTTTTCTGGATTTTTCTATTTGCTTTAATCAAGGTGTGAATTTATTTTTAAATAAATTTAATTAATTTGAATATTATTCTTGCGTATGAGAAGTTGAGAATAAAAAATAATTGGATCGATGAGGGATGTTAATATAAGTTGCAGATCTGAATTGTTGCGATGTTATGATAGTAGATCTGAAATTTTAAGTGTTAGATGTGAAATTTCCTCAATCAAAATTAATTAATTAAATAATTACTTTGTTGTGACGCAGTAATCCCATGGTTAATCTTCAGATCTATTTTGTTTAGATATGATTGATGATATTGCTATGTTGCTATGATAGATAATTGTAAATCTATATGTATTCATCACATGAATGTTATCACACAAAGTCGAACCTTGTACTTTGTGTTATGATATGATGGTGAAGTTGAACCGTTATGTTAATGCATTAAAATTGAACGATGAAATATAAAGATGACATTTTTATATATTGTTTTAATGTAAAATTGAGCGATGAAATATAAAGATGACATTTTTATATATTGTTTTAATGTAAAATTGAACGATGAAATATAAAGATGACATTTTTATATATTGTTTTAATGTAAAATTGAACGATGAAATAAAGATGACATTTTTATATGTTAATTTAATGTAAATTAGAACGATAAAGTATAAATGACATTTTTAGATGTGATTATAATGAGGGATTTCACCATATGTAAAGTTTACATTTTTATTAATGTAAATATATACGAATTCCACCATATGTAAAGTTTACATTTTTTATTAATGTAAATATATAGGAATTCCGCCATATGTAAAGTTTACATTTTTATTAATGTAAATATATAGGAATTTCACCATATGTAAAGTTTACATTTTTATTAATGTAAATATATAGGAATTTCACCATATGTAAAGTTTACATTTTTATTAATGTAAATATATAGGAATTTCACCATATGTAAAGTCTACATTTTTGTTAATGTAAAGTAAATAAGAATTTCACCGTATGAAACTTTCATTATTTTTAATGTAATTAAAATAGAAATTTCATCGTATGTCAAAATTTACATTTTTATATGTAAATTATAAAGTGAAATGATATTGTATGTTAAAAATTACATTTTTCTTTGTAATTAAAATAGAAATTTCATCGTATGTCAAAATTTACATTTTTATATGTAAATTATAAAGTGAAATGATATTGTATGTTAAAAATTACATTTTTCTTTGTAATTAATATAGAAATTTCATCGTATGTCAAAATTTACATTTTTATATGTAAATTATAAAGTGAAATGATATTGTATGTTAAAAATTACATTTTTCTTTGTAATTAAAAGGTGAATTTCATCGTATGTCAAAATTTACATTTTTATATGTAAATTATAAAGTGAAATGATATTGTATGTTAAAAATTACATTTTTCTTTATAATTAAAAGGTGAATTTCATCGTATGTCAAAATTTACATTTTTATATGTAAATTATAAAGTGAAATGATATTGTATGTTAAAAATTACATTTTTCTTTGTAATTAAAAGGTGAATTTCATCGTATGTCAAAATTTACATTTTTATATGTAAATTATAAAGTGAAATTATATTGTATGTTAAAAATTACATTTTTCTTTGTAATTAACATGGAAATTTCACCGTATGTTAAAATTTACATTTTTATATGTAAATTATAAAGGGAATTACACCATAGGATAAAATTACATTTTTATATGTAATTAAAATATGAATTTGCATTGTGTGTTAAATATTGCATTTTTATATTTAAGGTCTATAGTAAATAATACCGTATGACAAAAACTACATTTTTCAATGTAATTAAAAATTATATTTTTACAATGTGAATTAGATGTAGTGGCTGCATTGTAATTAAAAATTATATTTTTACAATGTAAATTAGATGTAGTGGCTGCATTGTAATTAAAAATTATATTTTTTACAATGTAAATTAGATGTAGTGTTTGCATTGTAATTAAAAATCATATTTTTACAATGTGAATTAGATGTAGTGGTTGCATTGTAACTAAAATCATATTTTTACCATGTAAATTAGATGTAGTGTTTGCATTGTAATTAAAAATCATATTTTTACAATGTAAATTGGATGAAGAGTTTGCATTGTAATTAAAAATCATGTTTTTACAAGGTGAATTAAGAGTAGAGTTTGCATTGTCATTAGAAGTTATCTAATATAATTTAAAGTTAGGATTTTAAGTGTATCAAAATTTACATCTTCAATGTAAGTAAAAGAATGAAGTCAGGATGCGGTAATAGTATTTTCATTTTCAAATGAATTAAAATTTTGGTGAGTGTCGGTAGTTGTGTAGAGCATTGTTTTAATCAAACGACGTTATTACGATTCAATGATTATATATATATATATATATATATATATATATATATATATAATTAAAAGTAAACGAATAGGGCGTGGTAGTTCGCGTTTTGAAATCGTACTTTTAAACGACTATACAAGAAGATCTGACCGTCAGATTTTCTTGAAACTGAAACCGTTAGGACCGTCTTGGAAAAATCTTTCCAACGATATATATTACGCTAAGATCCAACGGTTAGATTCTGAGAAATGTGAAAATCAAAATTGTTTGAATGCAGCGCCATAGTCGCCCATGGACTTAAGGCGTTGTTATATTAAAATTTAATTATTTTAAATAATTAATATAGGAATGAGTCGTTAATAAAAATAATTATTGAAGGGTTTTAATATATATATATATATATATATATATATATATATACGAGGATTATTTGGAAAGTCCGAGTTCTCTCATTCTAAATAATCAAACGACGTTAATTGAAGTGTAAAGATAGTGAATGAAGACCATAAATCTTCCCTCGAATGGACAACGATCGAGGCCTTGATTTGATTTGCTCCCAATTCAAAGGTCTTGGTCATTGCCCAAACGTACGTGTTGATTTCACGGGTTTGGCTTTCGCTCAGACCCAGAGCATAAGCTACAAAATGGATTGTGTGTCTGACATCATACTCTATCAAATATCATGTTATTGATCTTTTGTCGAAGGTATGGATGTTTAGTGGCGGGGAATTTATTCTCTTGCTTAACACCCGTTCATATATTTCGGCAAAGGGTTGGTAGTACGGTATGGAGTGATGATGTGGCATGCTAAGATGCATATGATCAAGGTTTTGTTGAAAAGCAGGCCTTGTGGGATGATCAAAGCATAACCTGTTTAGGCATAGCTTTGTGTACAACGTGATTTCGCGAGCCTCACACACCGGCGGAGTCTAAAACGGGAGAAGGGAACGAAGGGAGAGCAAAACGTTTCTTTCTAGCTAGAAGTGGTGATTGGGTTTTAACACGGCCCAACATTTTACTTATGTGGATGATGGAATGAGGCGCCTCGGATGATAGGTCCTATAGGACTGGGAAACGTGTGTTCAGGAATAACTAATTCGCAACTCGTATGGCGGACCGGCCCTGCAGCTTTCCAAGGGTTCACTGCGGGGGATCCTGAGACATTAGCTAGAGTGTCTCGAATCGGTAGGAGCTCCTCCCTAGCCTTGACTTATGATGGAAACCAAAATCCAAATACGACCCTACGAATTTGATTGTATTACTAGTATGGAGGCATAGTAGTATGGGATACTATTCTTCCTAGGATTCCTACATTTACATTGAAATGTTTTAATATATACTAATAATATTACACTCATATTTGCCGTATTTAGCATGTTTAATCACTATAAGGTAAAACCCTATCCTCTGGTTTGTGTTGCATTGTGTGATGGGACCTGGGTCTTATGGTGATTCCATTTTTCTAAAAAGCATAACGTTGTTGTACGATTTACTTATCATTTATTCTGACACTTTTATGCACGGCAATCCATTAGAGTAAACCCGTTCCGCATTAGCGGCGTGGTCTTTGGATTTGCCCTATTAATAGTGACTTAGTTAAGAATTCTCACACCAGTTCCACGACTGACCCGCTGTTTGTTTCCACCTTTTTGCAAACTCGTGTGCCCTCCCTTCTACATGGGCAGCCAAGTGAACAGGTTTATTCTACGCTTGGAATCTTTTTGGTTGGAGTTGCTTACTATCTTGCTTGGATTTGGTTGTGGAGAGGTGATGACTAGGAGTTTGAAGACTTATCATTCGCTGCTTTGCATTTTTCTCTTTCTTTTTATTTCAAGTATTAAACTTGGTTTATTCCACGTTGTTTAAGTTGGAGTTGGAACTTATTTCATGAAGCGACCCGAACTTCCCCGATCTCTGAAGAGATGAGAAAGAACGAATTACTATGAGGACAAGACAAATCAGAACGCAGACGGAAGAACATTTCATTGTTTATTATAACAATTCCATCAGATACAAGAATATACAGAGTATAATTGAATAAATTACATAGCAGTGGAAAAACAATATAAAGCACAACTGAAGGTGATATACGGATACAGAGCTTTCCGGATATCATTCCAGCTGTAAACCAGGATCCTGTGAATATAAATCTGCAAAACCAAAACTACTAGCTGCCCGTGTCGAAAATAAGGGCACCTAGAGTTTAGGTTAAAACAATAAACTCCAGGTCAGTCATGTGACTGGTGTGAGAACTAAAACAGTTATTTAAAGCTTTACTTTAAAAGAGAGTAATTCAAGGGACCACGCCGTATAACACGGAACGGGTTTCCTCCCTAGAATACCAGTGCATAGAATAAACAGCGCAATGCTTTTTCGAAAAATGAAGCTATTATAAGACCCAGGTCCCATCACACAATGCAACGCAAGCCGGAGGATAGGGTTTTCCCTTATAATAGCCAAATATGCTTGGTACGTTTAAAACAAATCATTTGATACTATTATAAGTGTATAGTGTCAAAACAATTTCAATCATAAATGTCAATCCTAGGCGGCATGGGTACCATATATCATGTCGCCATACTAGGCTCTACAAATAAAACCGAAATACACGTATTGGAAATTGGATTTCCGTCATGAGTCGAGGCAAGGGGCAAGCTCCTCTCCGCTTTCGAGACACTCTAGCAAATGTCTCAGGGCTACGCACTCTGGGCAACCCTTGGATGCTTCAGGGCCGGTCCTCTCTTACGTTTGAGGATTAGTTATTCCTGAACACATGTTTCCCGGTCCTTACAGACCTAAAATCGAGGCGCCTCATCCAACAACCACATAGGTGAAAAGTATATAAATGTCAGGGCTGGTAAGTCACTGACACCACCAAAGCTAGAAAGAAACGTCGTGCTCTCCCTGCAGTCCTTATCCCGTTTTTAACTCATACCGAGGTGTGAGGCTCGCAAATTCACATTATATAGAAAGCTGCCACGTAAGCTGTGCTTTGATCATCAACCACAAGACTTTGCTTTTCAACAGAAGCCTTGATCCATGCAACTCAGCATGCCATACAGGCAATTCATGCCATGCGACTGATGTCCATCGATATACAACCTCTGAGCTCGTACATCTCAGAGAAGGGCGTTAAGCAAAAGAATAAATTCTCCACCGCCAAACAGATGTATATTTAATAGAGATCAATCAACATAGAATAAAATCCAATGTCAGACACACAGTCCATTTACAAGTTCGTTCTGGGTCTGAACGAAAACAGAGGCACTTTCCTCGCATATCCATCGATCTCCAAGTACGTATGGACGACCACCAACTGATTCCCTCATCTTGGGTGTACAGCCCAATCAAGATCATCAGTAATCACCCAAACGATGTGAAGACTTCTGATCTTCAACCACCGCCTTCATCTTTGACTTATCGTCGAATCGGTTATTCAGAATGGGTATGAACCCGGACTTTCCGAACAACCCGCGTATATAGTAAACAAATGTTACACAAACACAACATACGCCTCATTCCAATTCAGCAGTCACTAACCGCAAATTAGCAAGAGAACAATTTCCCAAATATTAACCCCGAAGGCCGAAACCAACATCAGATCAATATCCAGGAAACCATTCTTCTTAACTAACCTACAACTAGTTTCTAAATTTCATATTCTTAGGGAAAGGTTCCCATTAATTTTATCAAAGATAAATTCTTTAAAATTTATTCTTTAATCTTCCATTGGATGTCATATCAAACCAAATTATGGTTTTCCAAACTAGTCGAGATTAGCGAACCACACCGAAGTAATTATTTATTTTATTCCCCAATCCCAACCTATTCATCCTATGAAGAAAAACTGGTAATACTCCATATCTAACACCACGGTGTTATCGGGAAAATTAATTACCATTTCACGTTCAAATCTAATTAAAGATTTAACTATCGCTTTGGATCAAAACTGGTGATACTCCATTCTCGCTCATTTTCCAAATTTGATAATTTAAATTATCAATTCACATTTCAATTTAATTGTAGATTCATTAAAACTCCCTTTTACTGGGTTAGAGAACTAATGTCATTTAAAACACAGTTCACGATAAATCCAAATCACATTCTATTTATTATCGGGTTAAAGAACTAGTGTTATTTAAAACACCCTTCACGATAAACCCACAAATCAGTTCTATTTAAAACCCATTTCAAATCCAATTTATTTATTTAAAAATAAATGGGTTTTAATTTTAGTTCAAAACTAGTTCATTTCGATAAAAATCTATTTTTATCTTTTCAAATATAGATTTTTCATCCCAATTTTTCCCAAGTCATTTCATATGATTTTACACAAATTATTACTATTTTTAATAATTTTATCAAGGCCCGTACAGTCGATTTCCATCAACGGCCATCGAACTGCACTTACAACGACCTTTTCCAAATTTGATTTGGACGTATCTCCAAATCCAACCGTTAGATTTCAAATTTATAATATTCGTTAGAAAGCTCTTTTCGATCTGAACCCAACGGTTCTGGTTTTAGGAGATTCCGACGGTCGGATCTCCCGTAATGTCCGTTCGAAGTCAATGGTCGAAATTTACGAACTGCCGCGGAGCGGCGCGTTCTATTCAGGCCATTATATTATATATATATATATAATATATATAATATATATTTTGTCGATTTCTATTTAAAACGAATTTTATAAATAGTTTTAAATTCGTTTTCAAATCGATTTCAACTTCTTATTTCAAATTCAAATCAAAATTGAATTTTTCCATATAAATTCGTTTTAAAATTCATCTCAATTCAATTTGAATTCTTTTTCTACTCAATTCAAATCAAATTCATTTTCTATTCAATTCAATTCAATTCAAATTCGTTTTCTATTCAATTCAATTCGAATTCGTTTTCTATTCAATTCAATTCAAATTCGTTTTCTATTCAATTCAATTCAAATTTGTTTTCTATTCAATTCAAATTCATTTTCTATTCAATTCAATTCGAATTCGTTTTATATTCAATTCAAATCAATTCAAATTCGTTTTCTATTCAATTCAAATCAAATCAATTCGTTTTCTATTCAATTCAATCAAATTCGTTTTCTATTCAATTCAATTCAAATTCGTTTTCTATTCAATTCAATTCAAATTCGTTTTCTATTCAATTGAATTCAAATTCGTTTTCTATTCAATTCAATACAATTCAAATTCGTTTTCTATTCAATTCAATTCAAATTCGTTTTCTATTCAATTCAATTCAAATTCATTTTCTATTCAATTCAAATCAAATTCGTTTTCTATTCAATTCAATTCAAATTCGTTTTCTATTCAATTCAATTCAAATTCGTTTTCTATTTAATTCAATTCAATTCAAATTCGTTTTCTATTCAATTCAATCAAATTCATTTTCTACTCAATTCAATTCAAATTCGTTTTCTATTCAATTCAAATCAATTCAAATCAATTCAAATTCGTTTTCTATTCAATTCAAATCAAATCAAATTCGTTTTCTATTCAATTCAATTCAATTCAATTCAAATTCGTTTTCTATTCAATTCAATTCAAATTCGTTTTCTATTCAATTCAATTCGAATCCGAATATAATCGATATAAATATCGTTTGCGTCAAAATAGCGCATCTCTAATCAACACGACTTTATATATTTCAATAATTCCGTTATTCTATTCAACAAATGAATATTTATTTTATTCAATACGTGAATCTATACTTTTGTCAACACATGACTAATCTCAACGAATGATTACTGTCCACGTGTGACTATTTTTGTTATTCAATATATTTTATAAAAATTATGGTATCTATCGTTTGATTTAAATCAGACTCCAACCATAAATTAGTAAGAGAACGATTCCCTAAATATTAACCCCGAAGGCCGAAACCAACATCAGATCAATATCCAGGAGACCACTCATCTTATCTATTTTCCAGTTAGTTTCTAATTTTATACATGATAAAGATGTAAATTTTATTGTTAAAATATTTCGTTCAACACATGACTAATCTCAACGGATGAGTACTGTCAACACATGAACCTTTATTTTATAATATTCTTTATTTTCTAAATTGAAATGAGGCCCAATCAATTACCATATAAAGTTAATTATATGGATTCCATACAACACATGTATATAATAGTAACGATAAATAATCAACCATCATCCAAAGTGCACTACACTGTATAAGCATCAAATATAGATATCTAACGCTTATAACAGCCTGTCGATCCATCGATCGACATACAACTAATTATTGGGATTAGTGTATGTAACACCCCACCTCCGCCAATGTCACTCTTGCAAGCGCACTAGCTTTGGAGGGGCGTTAAACGAGGTAAACATGCATGCAGATATCACAAGACAGAACATATAAGTAAAAGCAGAGTAAATAAAGCAGCGGGTAAAAACTAACATTTCAAAACCATAGTCAAGTTACATCAAAGTACTTGGTCATTATTTTCCCACAAAACAAAGTCTAGAAACATAAACTGAAAACTGGGAAAAAAAACATAAAGTAACTATCCCCAAAGTAGAATAAAGCCATAGCATGCTCAAGTCCAAACCGTACATGAGGTATCCAGAAAAGCAGCTAAAGATCCAAGCTAGGTGCTAGTGTTCCCACCCTGTAAACCTGGGGAGGGGGGGGGGGAAACGAAAGAAAAGAGGCGAAAGAAAATGGATCAGTCAAAAGACTGGTAAGTCCTACCTACTATTAGTATAAAAACTAATAAAGTTAACTGGACATGTAAAACAGAGATGAAACATAGGATGATAACTGACATGGTGAAAAGTTAACAAGATAGATCAAGTGTGGCACCGCATATACAAGGTTAAGTTTTGCACCAAGTGTACTAGTATTTCCAACCCATGTCAAGTATAAACAAGAAGTGACCCCTTGGCCCAATCTTGGCCCAATATCACGAGATGACCTAAATCAAGGTCCAACAACACGGTTTAGTCGATCGGCTCCCTAAAAGCCGAACTCGTCAAGTGTCGGTGTCATACAACCCAATCACGAAGTGTAGTCAAACTGTGCTAGGTCCACCCTAGGGTGTATCAAGCCCTAGGGTGCTAACCACGGACACACATCAAGCACGCACAGTCTAAACCTACTGGTGCCCGTGTCTGCTTCTTCAACTCCGGACTATGTGCACGACCATAGTCCGCCTGAACCTACACCGGCGCACCTACTCAGCCGTCGTTTTGGTCGCTTACATGTCAGCCCAGTAATCGTGCCCCACCCTAGCCTAGTCCCTAGGGTATCATGATACAACCAAGAGGGTTACAGGTGAAAAGGACCACGTAACTAGGGTTTCTAACGGGTTAAGCGTGGTTAACCCTATCCAATCAAGTATCAAGTCGGTTAAGTGTACCCAAGGTTCATGACTTAACCTTATCAACCCATCGTGTTTAATTGGTTAAGTATTCAAGTGGTCCATGACTTAACCCTATCATGTGGCATTAATTAATTTAATGCACCCAACCTCTCACATTAGACCTTGTTGTGGTTACTAGTTAAGTCGGGCGGGTTCGGGTAGCTTTACACCACAACTTAGTCTAACCTCGGGTTTCAAGTGCGACATGACCAACTACTCACATTGGGTCCTATTGCTTGTAGCCACTAGTTAAGCCGGTCGGTTCCGGGTAGATTTATGCTACAAACTCAACCCAACCTCGAGTTGGCCATTCTCATGTTTTCTAGAAGTCGTGTCCAAGTTCATGTTCATGTTCCAAGCATAATCACTTGTCATATTTCGTGTCATTTTTCAAGTCATGATTTTATGTCATTTTAGTTTACCCATAACGTAACCCCATCGCATGTAAGTTCGCATAAACGCAAATAGATCTCAAAGAGGGAACTTTAGAAGCATGACATAATTAATAAGGTTTGGCCACAAGTTAAACATGGTGGCATATGAGGCAAATGTGTTCATAAACTTGCATATTACATTATAAGCCTCAAAACATGCATGATATCAAACTTTAGCAAAATAGGTGAAACATGGTCATAAATGACATAGGATGATAGCTAGTGATTCGCATATAACATCATATGCAAGATAACATAAGGGTTATGAGAGTTTCTATGTTGCTTTATGCAACATTTCAAATCAAAGCTCATAGCTTTCTATGCACAAAGTCAAGGTGATAGCTTTACAAACATGCATAGAATAAATCTATGCATAACATGATAGAATCAAAGCACAAATCATACTTAGGCCCAAACTTAAACTTGCAACATGTCATATTTAACTTCATAGTTAGAATCTAAGAGTAGAATAGGGCTCACAATGCTATGAAGACCTATAAAATAAAATAAGATTGAGACGAAGCCACTAGCAACTCCAAAAACCCCCAAATAATAAGCTCCAATGAAAAACCCTTGAGAAATAAGAAGAATATCCTTGCTTTGATGGAGAAAGATTGAACTTTGGCCTTGAATCAAACATAGAAACTCTCAAACAAGCTTAGAAACTCTCATATGAATGAAGATGGAGACTATGACAAGAGGGTGGAGGCCATGATTAAACATTTTGGCATAATCTGGTTGTAGGATTGATTTATGATGGTTTAGGCTAGGTATTAGGGTCCTTTTATAGAAGTTTAGGTTAGTTTAGGCCATAGGATTAACCCTAATTCAGATCTGAGCCTTTAAAATCCGCCACAAGCCTCCAAACATGTCTTGAGGAACAAGTCAGGTGCACCCAGGCCAAACTGGTCGACCACCCAAGTCGACAGGGGTGTCGACTGGGCAGTCGACACCACCTGGAGTGTGTCGACTCCCAAGTCGACTCCCCAGTCGACTTGGGGGTGGCGGGAATTTTTCCCGCCTGTTCTGCTTGGCTGAATTTGAATTCTGAATTCATATTTGAATTGTTTTTGAACTTGAAATTTTCTGAAAACTTTGACGGGCCATAACTTGGTCATACGGACTCCGATTTTCGAAAACTCGGACTCTATTTCGCGTATTTTTCCGAGCCGAACGCAATGGCACAGCCCGTTTCCCTTGATTCAGATTTTATCATTTAATTCTACCTTGGTTTATGTTATAACATGTTATTTAAAAATACGGGTTGTTACAGTGTATGTCGTATATTATCCCAATACCCGTGCGGGGTTTCAAATCAACAAACACAGATATTTATTTGTGCAGTTGGGCGATGTGTAAAATTTATCGTCCCAATCAATGTCCTTCAAATAAGTGTACATAAACAAACCGTCCGGTTTGTAAATGAATATTTTTTTTATTCACATTCACGTTAAAAATTATATTTTTAATGACCAAATTATTTTATTCAACCTATGAATATATTTTATCATCTATTTCACATCAACATCACAAATAATTTTCCACAACACATCAATCAAACAAACAAGCCATCCATGGTCTGTGGATGACGGGTGTCGGGTGCTGTTAAGCACCGTCTGCATCCTAGTATATATATAACTAGAAAAAGAGATTGAAGAGTGAGAAATTTTCACCAAAGCTAATCCAACTCCACGAAACTTCTTATGTAGAACATCTTCACCGTGCTCGCCTTTCATCACTTTCGTTGCCCGTAGCCACTACATATATAAAAATCATATTTTTATACTGCTACTATATAAATAAAAATTCTATCGTTACATCGTTACTATATAGGTGAAAATTCTATTTTTACATCGATGTTCGTATAATAAAGATTATATTTTTATCACGCTATTCTCTATATAATGATTTCGCCTTTTCTATCCATACAATATATAAATCGTATTTTTATAATTCTACTTTATAAAAATTACATTTTTATTCTTTCTATAGTATAAAAATTATATCCTTTTATGTTTTCCATACGAATAAAAATCGAATTTTTTATATGTTTTCCATATGAATAAAATCGAATCTTTTATATGTTTTCCATACCAATAAAAATCGAATTTTTATATTTCGCTACAACTTAGATAAAAATCTCAGTTTTAAACAAATATTTATAAATCAAATTTTTATTTAAAGATTAATACATAAAAAAATTGAAATAAACTAAATAAAATAAGGAAACTCACTGTTCTGCGCGTCGGGGGTGGTCGGAGGGTGGCTCAGGCAGCAATGGGTGTTGCTGGCGCCGGCGGTGGCAGGAGGTGGTGCTAGTAGGTGGAGCGACGTCGATGGCTGCAGGAACGAGGGAGCGGTAGTTGGTCGATTTGGGGTTTCGAGAGGAGCGGGTTCGGGTTGTACGACAGAGAGAGGAAGGGAGGGTTCGGTGGCCGACGCCTGTGGCGAAGGGCGGTGGCGCCCTAGGAGGCGGCGCGGCGGGCGTGCCAGAGAGGCGCGACGGGGATCGATCGTTGACGGCTAGGGCTTCGTGCCCCTCTTTTTTTTATTCGATTTAAAAATGAATCGGGGGGGGGGGGAGGGCTGAATGAATAAAGGAGGAAGGGGAGATTTTTTTTTTTTATTTAATTTCAAAAAGTTGACTTTTTCATTTGACCTCTAAACGAGGTCCACCGCCTATCGTCCATCGCTAATTATCCCCATTCCAAACACAATAGGATATGTATAGTAGGCTGATTCGACTGTTTCGACCAGTTTCCACCAAAATCAACATATAACTATATATATTGAATTTGAACGCGCATTTCAATTTACCTGGGCCGCATACTAACTTGAAAAATTCTAGAAAAATATTTTCTAGCTTCGTATTGACGATACGGTCCTAACAAAACTAGTTTCGTCGAATTCTGAGATCGTTAGAAAAATGGCCATTTTCCAGTCGATTATAATCAACTAAAACTGGTCAAACGCGTTTTCCTTTTCCACGCTCACATATTGGTTCGAAAAATTACGAAATTTGGAATCTAGCAATAATATGACATCACGGATCCAACAAAAGTGGTTTCGTCGAAATCCGAGGTCGTTTGCAAAATTTCCATTTTTAAGGGCCTGAATTCCATAGCGACTATTCAGAATTTTCAACTGGACATATCTTTTGATTTCCGCTATGAAATTTTGATTTTTCGGATTCGTTGGAAAGGTATTCTCAGTTAGATCCTATTATTTTTGGTTTCGCTAAAATTCGGTTTATTTTGCACCCGGTACATTCAATTGAAGTTTGAAATCGAATTATCGAACTACCGCGCCATTTTCAATTCCTTTTATAATTATATATAATTATTTATATTGTAACGACGACGTATATAAATATATACGTTATAGCTCTATTCAAAATAAATTTCTCGTCTATATTATTTAAAATAATTCATTTTAAATATTGAAAATTCCCTAAAATTGCCAAAATAAAAATTTTAAACTGACTCAGATTTCCGGGTTGTTACAGTCTCCCCCACTTAAAACTTTTCGTCCCCGAAAAGGAAAAAAGTCGAAAGTGGTTTGTTCAATCAATTCTCCGTTCGATATGGCTTCCATTCTCCAACTTTTCAGTTTCTGAGAATTTTCAAATTCTTCAAAAATTTGGCTAACACCCTAAACTTTCGAAAAATTTCGCCATAACCTCCCCTGCACCGGGAACACGGGAAAATCCCGAAATTGCCATATAGGCCTTCTGATCTCAAAAAGAAAAAGAAAAAGCCAATCAGCTCATAAAATCATCATCACCCAAACAAAACAGTAAATTATGGTAAACATGTACCTATTTGTCGGGCAAACAAATTTTATTCTCTGCTCTGGCCTCCTTGCTATGACCTGTTCAATGTAAGTACATGTGTATGCAAGCAAATGCGACCAATTTTCAATACAGTTCAATATTTGGTACAATTAGGCATAATGGTTCAAAATTATCAAACAAATAAACAAACAACACAAACATCAATCAATTAGTGGATTAACGTTTCAAATTCATAATTTTTGATATATATACAAAAATCACATTTTTGATGCCATATCACCACAATAAATCTATCTATATTAGTTTTGGTTCTCACACCAGTCTAATGGAAATATATAGATATCACACCTTCGAAACACGAACACAAATTCTGATGATGATATATCAATCATCAGAATTATCTCCGGGTGTCTAGAATGTGATCCTGTATCTATCCAGTATATTAAAACTTCGAATATACGTTCATGACGCGTATATGCAAAATCTTTATATATTGGATTGTCCAAATTCAAAATAAATAAATATTCAAATACGTATAAAATGGTTTAAATTTCAAAACAAAATTGTTTTCATTTGAAAGAATATACTCTTCACACTCATTCTAGGATACTACTGATCCTATCTCTAATGAGTCATTCTAATTGGACATTACTAATCCAATATCTGATGAATTCTTTCGTATGGTTCTAATGTGTCTTGTCCTCGAGCTCTGTAAACCAAAGCTCTGATACCAAATGAAGCGACCCGAACTTCCCCGATCTCCGAAGAGATGAGAAAGAACGAATTACTGTGAGGACAAGACAAATCAGAACGCAGACGGAAGAACATTTCATTGTTTATTACAACAATTCCATCAGATACAAGAATATACAGAGTATAATTGAATAAATTACATAGCAGCGGAAAACCAATATAAAGCACAACTGAAGGTGATATACGGATACAGAGCTTTCCGGATATCATTCCAGCTGTAAATCAGGATCCTGTGAATATGAATCTGCAAAACCAAAACTACTAGCTGCCCGTGTCGAAAATAAGCGCACCCAGAGTTTAGGTTAAAACAATAAACTCCAGGTTAGTCATGTGACTAGTGTGAGAACTAAAACAGTTATTTAAAGCTTTACTTTAAAAGAGAGTAATTCAAGGGACCACGCCGTATAACACGGAACGGGTTTCCTCCCAAGAATACCAGTGCATAGAATAAACAGCGCAATGCTTTTTCGAAAAATGAAGCTATTATAAGACCCAGGTCCCATCACACAATGCAACGCAAGCCGGAGGATAGGGTTTTCCCTTATAATAGCCAAATATGCTTGGTACGTTTAAAACAAATCATTTGATACTATTATAAGTGTATAGTGTCAAAACAATTTCAATCATAAATATCAATCCTAGGCGGCATGAGTACCATATATCATGTCGCCATACTAGGCTCTACAAATAAAACCGAAATACACGTATTGGAAATTGGATTTCCGTCATGAGTCGAGGCAAGGGGAAAGCTCCTCTCCACTTTCGAGACACTCTAGCAAATGTCTCAGGGCTACGCACTCTGGGCAACCTTTGGATGCTTCAGGGCCGGTCCTCTCTTACGTTTGAGGATTAGTTATTCCTGAACACACGTTTCCCGGTCCTTACAGACCTAAAATCGAGGCACCTCATCCGACAACCACATAGGTGAAAAGTATATAAATGTCAGGGCTGGTAAGTCACTGACACCACCAAAGCTAGAAAGAAACGTCGTGCTCTCCCTCCAGTCCTTATCCCGTTTTTAACTTATACCGAGGTGTGAGGCTCGCGAATTCACGTTATACACAAAGCTGCCACGTAAGTTGTGCTTTGATCATCAACAACAAGACTTTGCTTTTCAGCAGAAGCCTTGATCCATGCAACTCGGCATGCCACGCAGGCAATTCATGCCATGCGACTGATGTCCATCGATATACAACCTCTGAGCTCGTACGTCTTAGAGAAGGGCGTTAAGTAAGAGAATAAATTCTTCGCCGCCAAACAGATGTATATTTAATAGAGATCAATGAACATAGAATAAAATCCAATGTCAGACACACAGTCCATTTACAAGTTCGTTCTGGGTCTGAACGAAACCGGAGGCACTTTCCTTGCATATCCATCGATCTCCAAGTACGTATGGACGACCACCAACTTATTCCCTCATCTTGGGTGTACAGCCCAATCAAGATCATCAGTAATCATCCAAACGATGTGAAGACTTCCGGTCTTCAACCACCGCCTTCATCTTCGACTTATCGTCGAATCGGTTATTCAGAATGGGTATGAACCCGGACTTTCTGAACAACCCGCGTATATAGTAAATAAATGTTACACAAACACAACATACGCCTCATTCCAATTCAGCAGTCACTAACCGCAAATTAGCAAGAGAACAATTTCCCAAATATTAACCCCGAAGGCCGAAACCAACATCAGATCAATATCCAGGAAACCATTCTTCTTAACTAACCTACAGCTAGTTTCTAAATTTCATATTCTTAGGGAAAGGTTCCCATTAATTTTATCAAAGATAAATTCTTTAAAATTTATTCTTTAATCTTCCATTGGATGTCATATCAAACCAAATTATGGTTTTCCAAACTAGTCGAGATTAGCGAACCACACCGAAGTAATTATTTATTTTATTCCCCAATCCCAACCTATTCATCCCATGAAGAAAAACTGTTAATACTCCAAATCTAACACCACGGTGTTATCGGTAAAATTAATTACCATTTCACGTTTAAATCTAATTAAAGATTTAACTATCGCTTTGGAGCAAAACTGGTGATACTCCATTCTCGCTCATTTTCCAAATTTAATAATTTAAATTATCAATTCACCTTTCAATTTAATTGTAGATTCATTAAAACTCCCTTTTACTGGGTTAGAGAACTAATGTCATTTAAAACACAGTTCACGATAAACCCAAATCACATTCTATTTATTATCGGGTTAAAGAACTACTGTTATTAAAAACACCCTTCACGATAAACCCACAAATCAGTTCTATTTAAAACCCATTTCAAATCCAATTTATTTATTTAAAAATAAATGGGTTTTAATTTTAGTTCAAAACTAGTTCATTTCGATAAAAATCTATTTTTATCTTTTCAAATATGGAGTTTTCATCCCAATTTTTCCCAAATCATTTCTTATGATTTTACACAAATTATTACTATTTTTAATAATTTTATCAAGGCCCGTACAATCGATTTCCATCAACGGCCATCAAACTGCACTTACAGCGACCTTTTCCAAATTTGATTTGAATGTATCTCCAAATCCAACCGTTAGATTTCAAATTTCTAATATTCTTAGAAAGCCCTTTTCGATACGAACCCAACGGTTCTGGTTTAAGTAGAATCCGACGGTCGGATCTCCGGTAATGTCCGTTCGAAGTCAATGGTCGAAATTTACGAACTGCCGCGGCGCGACGCGTTCTATTCAGGCCATTATATTATATATATATAATATATATAATATATATTTCGTCGATTTCTATTTAAAACGAATTTTATAAATAGTTTTAAATTCGTTTTCAAATCGATTTCAACTTCTTATTTCAAATTCAAATCAAAATTGAATTTTTCCTTATAAATTCATTTTAAAATTCATCTCAATTCAATTTGAATTCTTTTTCTATTCAATTCAAATCAAATTCGTTTTCTATTCAATTCAATTCAAATTCGTTTTCAATTCAATTCAATTCAATTCAAATTCGTTTTCTATTCAATTCAATTCGAATTCGTTTTCTATTCAATTCAATTCAAATTCGTTTTCTATTCAATTCAATTCAAATTCGTTTTCTATTCAATTCAATTCAAATTCGTTTTCTATTCAATTCAAATCAATTCAAATTCGTTTTCTATTCAATTCAAATTCGTTTTCTATTCAATTCAATTCGAATTCGTTTTCTATTCAATTCAAATCAATTCAAACTCGTTTTCTATCCAATTCAAATCAAATCAAATTCGTTTTCTATTCAATTCAATTCAAATTCGTTTTCTATTCAATTCAATCAAATTCGTTTTCTATTCAATTCAATTCAAATTCGTTTTCTATTCAATTCAATTCAAATTCGTTTTCTATTCAATTCAATTCAAATTCGTTTTCTATTCAATTCAAATTCGTTTTCTATTCAATTCAATTCAAATTCGTTTTCTATTCAATTCAATTCAAATTCGTTTTCTATTCAATTCAAATCAAATTCGTTTTCTATTCAATTCAATTCAAATTCGTTTTCCATTTAATTCAATTCAAATTCGTTTTCTATTCAATTCAATTCAATTCAAATTCGTTTTCTATTCAATTCAATCAAATTCATTTTCTATTCAATTCAATTCAAATTCGTTTTCTATTCAATTCAAATCAATTAAAATTCGTTTTCTATTCAATTCAAATCAAATCAAATTCGTTTTCTATTCAATTCAATTCAATTCAAATTTGTTTTCTATTCAATTCGATCCAAATTCGTTTTCTATTCAATTCAATTCAAATTCGTTTTCTATTCAATTCAATTCGAATCCGAATATAATCGATATAAATATCGTTCGCGTCAAAATAGCGCATCTCTAATCAACACGGCTTTATATATTTCAATAATTCCGTTATTCTATTCAACAAACGAATATTTATTTTATTCAATACGTGAATCTATACTTTTGTCAACACATGACTAATCTCAACGAATGAGTACTGTCCACGTGTGACTATTTTTGTTATTCAATATATTTTATAAAAATTATGGTATCTATCGTTTGATTTAAATCAGACTCCAACCGTAAATTAGTAAGAGAATGATTCCCTAAATATTAACCCCGAAGGCCGAAACCAACATCAGATCAATATCCAGGAGACCACTCATCTTATCTATTTTCCAGTTAGTTTCTAATTTTATACATGATAAAGATGTAAATTTTATTGTTAAAATATTTCGTTCAACACATGACTAATCTTAACGGATGAGTACTGTCAACACATGAACCTTTATTTTATAATATTCTTTATTTTCTAAATTGGAATGAGGCCCAATCAATTACCATATAAAGTTAATTATATGGATTCCATACAACACATGTATATAATAGCAACGATAAATAATCAACCATCATCCAAAGTGCACTACACTGTATAAGCATCAAATATAGATATCTAACGCTTATAACAGCCTGTCGATCCATCAATCGACATACAACTAATTATTGGGATTAGTGTATGTCGTATATTATCCCAATACCCGTGTGGGGTTTCAAATCAACAAACACAGATTTTTATTTGTGCAGTTGGGCAATGTGTAAAATTTATCGTCCCAATCAATGTCCTTCAAATAGGTGTACATAAACAAACCGTCTGGTTTGTAAATGAATATTTATTTATTCACATTCACGTTAAAAATTATACTTTTAACGACCAAATTATTTTATTCAACCTATGAATATATTTTATTACCTATTTCACATCAACATCACAAACAATTTTCCACAACACATCAATCAAACAAACAAGCCATCCATGGTTTGTGGATGACGGTGTCGGGTGCTGCTAAGCACCGTCTGCATCCTAGTATATATATATATATATATATAACTAGAAAAAGAGATTGAAGAGTGAGAAATTCTCACCAAAGCTAATCCAACTCCACAACACTTCTTATGTAGAACATCTTCACCGTGCTCGCCTTTCATCACTTTCGTTGCCCGTAGCCACTACATATATAAAAATCATATTTTTATACTGCTACTATATAAATAAATTACACCGTTACTATATAGATGAAAATTCTATTTTTACATCGATGTTCGTATAATAAAGATTATATTTTTATCACGCTATTCTCTATATAATGATTTCGCCTTTTCTATCCATACAGTATAAAAATCGTATTTTTATAATTCTACTTTATAAAAATTACATTTTGTTTCTTTCTATAGTATAAAAATTATATCCTTTTATGTTTTCCATACGAATAAAAATCGAATTTTTTATATGTTTTCCATACGAATAAAAATCGAATATTTTATATGTTTTCCATACGAATAAAAATCGAATTTTTATATTTCGCTACAACTTAGATAAAAATCTCAGTTTTAAACATATATTTATAAATCAAATTTTTATTTAAAGATTAATACATAAAAAAAACTGAAATAAACTAAATAAAATAAGGAAACTCACTGTTCTGTGCGTCGGGGGTGGTCGGAGGCTGGCTCAGGCAGCAATGGGTGTAGCCGGCGGTGGCAGGAGGTGGTAGGTGGAGCGACGTCGATGGCTGCAGGAACGAGGGAGCGGTGGTTGGTCGATTTTGGGTTTCGAGAGGAGCGGGTTCGGGTTGTACGATGTAGAGAGGAAGGGGGGATCGGTGGCCTGCGCCTGTGGCGAAGGGCGGTGGCGCCCTAGGAGGTGGCGCGGCGGTCGTGCCAGAGAGGCGCGACGGGGATCGATCGTTGACGGCTAGGGCTTCGTGCCCCTCTTTTTTTTATTCGATTTAAAAATGAATCGGGGGGGGGGGGGCTGAATGAATAAAGGAGGAAGAGGAGATTTTTAATTTTTTAATTTATTTAATTTCAAAAAGTTGACTTTTTCATTTGACCTCTAAACGAGGTCCACTGCCTGTCGTCCATCGCTAATTACCCCCATTCCGAACACAATGGGATATGTATCATAGGCTGATTCGACTGTTTCGATCAGTTTCCGCCAAATCAACATATAACTCTATATATTGAATTTGAACGCGCATTTCAATTTAGCGGGGCCGCATACTAACTCGAAAAATTCCAGAAAAATATTTTCTAGCTTTGTATTGACGATACGGTCCTAACAAAATTAGTTTCGTTAAATTCTGAGACCGTTAGAAAAATGGCCATTTTCCAGTCGATTAAAATCAACTAAAACTGGTCAAACGCGTTTTCCTTTGCCACGCTCACATATTGGTTCGAAAAATTACGAAATTTGGAATCCAGCAATAATTTGACATCACGAATTCAACAAAAGTGGTTTCGTCGAAATCCGAGGTCGTTTGCAAAATTTCCATTTTTAAGGGCCTGAATTCCGTAGCGACTATTTAGAATTTTCAACTGGACATATCTTTTGATTCCCGCTATGAAATTTTGGTTTTTCGGATTCGTTGGAAAGGTATTCTCAATTAGATCCTATTATTTTTGGTTTCGCTAAAATCCGGTTTATTTTGCTCTCAGTACATTCAATTGAAGTTTGAAATCGAATTATCGAACTACCGCGCCATTTTCAATTCCTTTTATAATTATATATAATTATTTATATTCTAATGATTACGTATATAAAAATATACGTTATAACTCTATTCAAAATAAATTTCTCGTCGATATTATTTAAAATAATTCATTTTAAATATTGAAAATTCACTAAAATTGCCAAAATAAAATTTTTAAATTGGCTCAGATTTCCGGGTTGTTACATTTCTTTTCTACGAACTTGATGTAATAATGTAGAATTCTGTGACTGGGGATTTTCTGTGATTGATGACATTACATTTTCGCTGCTATGATGTTGTTACTCTATGAATTTCCTATGCTATGTTGTATCTGTGATATGTATTATTGTATTTATGTTGTATTTCAAATGATTATTCCTTACTTTCATTCCGTGGAAGTTTGGGGTCATCACAGTTGGTATCAGAGCTTTGGTTAAACTTAGCTTTGGGATATAGCATATTTATGATAATTTGTTTACATAGAATCACAATATTCTGTAGCGAACATTTCATATGAATACATAATAGTCAGTCATTCTATCATTATCTTTTATCCGTCCTTTTATCTTGATCAACTCTTCAAATCACCATTATAGTTGTTCTAACTCTTTCCTTGATCGTACAGAACTAACTAAAAATGAGTACTGCTGCCGCTAGAGCTAGAGCAAGGAGGCAGAATGCTGTTGGGACTGAGGAGGCGACTGTTCAGCAACCACCACCACCGTAGCCCTTTGATTTAGATAAGATGGCAAAGAAGTACAAAAACTTGGGAGGGATGCTATTCAAGGGTACTGAGACTGTGACACAGGCTCAAGCTTGGCCGAGGAACTGTGAAAAGATTTTTGGAGGATTGGAGCTGGAGGATCATAGGAAAAGACTAGTGGCTTCATGGCTGTTACAGGAGGAAGCTCAAAACTGGTGGGACACTGTCACGGTTGGAGGGATTGCAGACAATATGACTTGGACGAGGTTTAAGGAGCTTTTCAATGACAAATATATTCCAAGGCAGGAGGTAGAGAAACTACATGATGAGTTCGCCAATCTGGAGCAAGGCGACAAGACCATTTCAGAATATGTACGAAGATTTGAAGACCTTTCCCGCTATGCCCCTGAATTGGTCCAAGATGACTTTCAGAAGAACAAGAGATTCATAAATGGGCTTGCGAGGAAGTATATTGATAGAGCCACTGCCCACATCGACCTCTCTTTCAATAGGCTGGTGGAGTTCTCTTGTCGTTATGAGGAAAATGATAGGAAGAATTCTCAACAAGACAGGGAAAGGAGCTTGGCCAATAACAAGAGGAAGCAAACAGAGAAGAAGACCGAGGGAAACAATTCTGGAGCTGCTAAGGGGCGCGATAAGTCAAAGGTGCAATGCTACAACTACCAAAAATTTGGGCACTACAGCAAGGACTGGAGGAATCCTAAGAAGGCCCGAAGCGACGACACCGAGGATTGCTACAATTATCACAAGAAGGGTCATATCAAGCCAAACTGTCCGCTGTTGAAAGGAGCGCAGGTAGCACATGTGTATGAAAGGGCAAGTGAACCATCTTCTTTCGCTCCTACTTCTTCCGAAGGAGCAGGTAAGCCTGATGTTTTAGATGGTACCATTTCTGTTAAAAATATCCCTGTTACTGCCTTATTTGATACGGGTGCATCGAGAAGCTTTATTTCTAGCAACGCGGTCCAGAAATTGAAACTAAAGCAAAGAAGTCTTAAAGAACCACTAAATGTTCACAACCCTGTAGGAGGTTCTAGCACTCTAGATTTATTTTGTAAAGTGCCAATATCTTACTCCTATTTCAAATTTCCATTTAACTTGATCATTATGAATTTCTCCGAGTTTGATATCATCCTCGGTCTTGATTGGCTAACCAAATATGACGCTGAGGTGCTATGTTCAGAAAGAGTGGTTAAGGTGAACACAGGTTTCGGAAACACTGTCGCTATACCTTGCCATGGGTCAAAATCTGACAGAAAGGCATTCTGGTCTTCCCTAGAGATCACTCCCATTTCCTTAGAAATTATTCCCATGGTCAAAGACTACGCGGATGTATTTGAAGAAGTGGACAGCCTACCCCCGCGAAGGGAAATCGATTTCAGGATTGATCTTGTTCCTAATGCAAGACCTGTAGTTCATGCTATCAGAAGGATGACTCCTAAAGAAAAGGGAGAATTGCAAACCCAAACCAAGCAGCTTCTGTGGAAGGGACTCATCCGACCTAGCTTTTCAAATTGGGGTGCAGCTGTGGTGTTTGTCCCCAAATCGGACGGTACTCTAAGACTTTGTGTCGACTACCATGATCTTAACAAACAAACATTGAAGAACAAATACCCCTTCCCCCGCATAGATGATTTGATGGACCAATTGAATGGAGCCAAGGTGTTTTCGAAGATGGACCTAGCCACAGGTTTCCACCAACTTCGCATAGCTGAAGAATGCATACCTTTGACCGCCTTCAGAGGTCCCGATATATTCTACGAATGGTTAATGATGTCGTTCGGTTTATGCAATGCTCCAGCCTACTTTGTTGACTTGATGAATAGGGTCTTCAGGGAGGTCCTAAATAAATTCGTCCTAGTCTTCATTGATGATATTCTAATCTATTCTAAAACTAAGGAGGAGCACGAAGGGCATTTAAGGGAAGTGTTGGAAATTCTACGACGAAATGTTCTAAAAGCAAAGTTTTCTAAATGCACATTTTGGCAAGAGGAAGTAAAATTCTTGGGCCATGTTGTGTCAAAAGAAGGAATCGCAGTTGACCCAAGTAAAATTGCCGCCATTCGAGATTGGAAGCAGCCCAGTACACCCACTGAAGTAAGAAGCTTCCTAGGTTTGGCCGGATATTATAGGAAATTTGTCGAAGGTTTCGCCAAGCTATCTAGTCCATTAATAAAGCTTACCAAGAAGCATGCCAAGTTCAATTGGACATCGGATTGTGAGGAGGCATTTCGAAAGCTAAAGGTGAGTTTGACTACTGCTCCCGTACTCACCATCATCGATGGCAACCAAGATTTAAAGCTCTACACAGATGCTTCTCAAAGTGGTGGTCTTGGTGCGGTACTGATGCAAAGGGGCAGAGTTGTTGCATATGCAAGCCATCAATTAAAGCCGCATGAGAAAAATTATCGTGTCCATGACTTAGAGTTGTTGGCCGTAGTTTTTGCTTTAAACATTTGGAGACATTATCTTTTGGGCGAAAAATTTGAATTATACACGGACCATCAATCTTTGAAATATCTCTTTGATCAAAAGGATCTGAATTTAAGGCAGCAACGATGGCTAGAATTTCTGGCGGCCTACGATCTTGACATCTTATATACGCCAGGGAAATCCAATGTTGTGGCAGACGCACTTAGTAGGAAGGAAGTCATTATCGCAAGCCTCATCATCACCCCTTCTTTGATTGATAAGATTGCCTCTCTTCAGAAAAGTGATGCTTTTATTCGGAAAATGATTGAAAGAATTCAAGGAGGTGAAAACACGGACTTCCAAATAGATGGCAAGGGAATTCTTAGATTGCACGAGCGGATTTGTGTTCCAAGTATCCCCGAACTCATAAGAGAAGTTTTAGATGAGGGTCACAAATCAAAGCTTTGCATCCACCCCGGTGTGAGCAAAATGTATCAAGACCTAAAACGCACTTTTTGGTGGAGGTCTATGAAGAGGGATATATCCATTTATGTGAGTAGATGCCCCACATGCCAACAAGTAAAAAGTGATCAACAAAAGCTGGCAGGGTTGTTGCAGCCATTAGAAGTACCAGATTGGAAGTGGGACCAAGTCTCCATGGATTTCATAGATGGTCTGCCTCGTACTAGGAAAGGAAATGACAGCATACGGGTAATCGTGGATCGCTTCACAAAGTCCGCTCATTTCATACCTGTCAAATCCACTAGAACTGCTCAAAGTCTGGCGCAAATCAATTTCAAAGAAATCGTCAGGCTACATGGGCAATAAAACTAAATATTTCCTTTTCATCATAATCTGCATGAAAATTTTCTTTTGCAAATTAAATATTAATCTTTTCTTTTTCACAGAGTTCCTAGTAGCATCGTTAGCGACCGTGATCCTATCTTTGCTAGTAAATTTTGGGAAGCATTCCAAAATGAGTTGGGAACAAAGTTGAATCTCAGTACCGCGTATCACCCTCAGACTGACGGCCAGACGGAGCGAGTGAATCGCATTCTTGAAGATCTATTGCGAGCTTGCATACTCGATTTTGGAGCTCTTGGGAGGATCACTTGCATTTAGTTGAATTCTCGTACAACAATAGCTATCAAGCAAGTTTGAATATGTCTCCATTTGAAGCCTTATATAGTAGGCCGTGTAGGTCGCCAACATGTTGGGTTGAAAAAGGAAATCGGCTTGTGTTGGGTCCAGACATGATCCGAGAAGCGCCAGACAAAGTTGACTTTATTAAGAAGCGACTATTGGCTGCCCAAAGTAGACAGAAAAGCTATGCAGATGTAAGAAGGCGAGAGCTAGCTTTTGAAGTGGGTGACTATGTCTATCTGAAAGTCGCTCCAATGCGAGGTGTTATCCATTTTGGAAAGACAGGAAAATTAGCACCTAGATTCATCGGCCCTTTCCCTATTCTTGAAAAGATTGGCACCCTAGCTTATAGAATTCAGATGCCAGACTGGTTGCGTGGAGTGCACGATGTACTCCATGTATCTCAACTTCGAAGGCATGTCCATGATCCAGATCTGATTGTGGAAGAAGCTGCACATCAAGATTTGGAGATTACCCCAAGCCTTGCAGTGAGAAGAGAACCACTGAAAATTATTGGCAAGGAGACTAGGAAGCTGAGAAATAAAAGTATCAACCTAGTCAAGGTGCAATGGAGTGGTGATCCTAGAGACTGCACTTGGGAAACCGAGGAGAGTATCAAACAAGCCTATCCCAAATGCAGAGTGGACATCCCCGATTAGTTTTATTTTAAGGTACGCTTAAAATATTTTCTATTCTTTATGTTGGTTTCTACCCTTCTATTCTTCTCTTTTTTTTCCTTTTCGAGGACGAAAAGTTCTTAAGCGGGGGAGACTGTAACAACCCGGAATTTGGGGCCAATTTAAAATTTTCATTTTAGAGATTTTAGGGGTGTTTAAATATTTAAAACAAATTATTTCAAATAAAAATGAATGGAAATTTGTTTTGAGCAAAGTTAATGCAAATATATTCAAATAAATTGCATAGAGAATTAGAAATAGGAAGGTAGTTTGAAAAGTCAAACTTGAACTTTGACTAACTACACAGGATGCTGAATAAACCGGATTTTGATGAAACAAAAA
Source organism: Allium sativum (assembly GCA_030737875.1). NCBI lineage: Eukaryota > Viridiplantae > Streptophyta > Magnoliopsida > Asparagales > Amaryllidaceae > Allium > Allium sativum. Next base: position 520,864,453 of record CM060924.1, on the reverse strand, counting down.
ATATTTAAATCTATTAATGAATATCTTTCTAACGAATCTGAAAAATCAAAGTTTCATAGCGGGAATCAAAAGTTATGGCCAAATGAATTTTCAGAAAGGTCGCTATAGAAAATATATCGCCTTTGAAAATCGATATTTTGCATACGACCTCGGAATTCAACGAAACCACTTTTGTTGGATATGGAATGTAAAATTATTGCTAGATTTCAAATTTCATGATTTTTGAAGCTAGTATGTGAGCGTGGCAAAAGAAACTGTGTTTTGTCAATTTCGGCCAAAATTAATTGATTGAAAAATAGCCATCTTTCAAACAGTCTCAGAATTCGACGAAATAAATTTTGTTAGGATCGTATCATCATAAGAAAGCCAAAAGTAATTTTTATGGATTTTTCTATTCGCTTTAATCAAGGTGAGAATTTATTTTTAAATAAATTTAATTAATTTGAAAATTATTCTTGTGTATGAGAAGTTGAGAATAAAAAATAATTGGATCGATGAGGGATGTTAATATAAGTTGCAGATCTGAATTGTTGCGATGTTATGATAGTAGATCTGAAATTTTAAGTGTTAGATGTGAAATTTCCTCATTCAAAATTAATTAATTAAATTATTACTTTGTTGTGACGCAGTAATCCCATGGTTAATCTTCAGATCTATTTTGTTTAGATATGATTGATGATATTGCTATGTTGCTATGATAGATAATTGTAAATCTATATGTATTCATCACATGAATGTTATCACACAAAGTCGAACCTTATACCTTGTGTTATGATATGATGTTGAAGTTGAACCGTTATGTTAATGCATTAAAATTGAACGATGAAATATAAAGATGACATTTTTATATATTGTTTTAATGTAAAATTGAACGATGAAATATAAAGATGACATTGTTATATATTGTTTTAATGTAAAATTGAACGATGAAATAAAGATGACATTTCTATATGTTAATTTAATGTAAATTAAAACGATAAAGTATAAATGACATTTTTAGATGTGATTATAATGAGGGATTTCACCATATGTAAAGTTTACATTTTTATTAATGTAAATATATAGGAATTCCACCATATGTAAAGTTTACATTTTTATTAATGTAAATATATAGGAATTCCACCATATTAATGTAAATATATAGGAATTCCACCATATGTAAAGTTTACATTTTTATTAGTGTAAATATATAGGAATTTCACCATATGTAAAGTTTACATTTTTATTAATGTAAATATATAAGAATTTCACCATATGTAAAGTTTACATTTTTATTAATGTAAATATATAGGAATTTCACCATATGTAAAGTCTACATTTTTGTTAATGTAAAGTAAATAAGAATTTCACCGTATGAAATTTTCATTATTTTTAATGTAATTAAAATAGAAATTTCATCGTATGTCAAAATTTACATTTTTATATGTAAATTATAAAGTGAAATGATATATTTTTTTTTGACAAAATAATGTGTGATCCTCCAATAGGAAGAGAGCACACACACACACACACACACACACACACACATATATATATATATATAGTAAAAAAGGACAAGATACAATATCCAATCTCAGACCCGAACAAGATTGCCAAAAGAAAGTAAAGAAATATAGATAGATGAGTTCCGGCAAGGCCACCACCCATCATACTCCAATATCAAGTTCCGGCAAGGCCACCACCCGATATTGAGTATATCTATATCCTTACATATGGCAATCTAAATAATAGACAATGAGGTAAATCATACCCCTAAAACCACAACACTCCAACACAAATGCATATATGACTAAACAAGCAATAAATCCCAATCCAGACAGCAATCCCATAAGCTCCCAGCTCCATCCATGACCTGTAATCTGAAATACTAAAGAAAACTATCAGTAACAAACCTGCATATATGAGTATATACTTATACCTATATATGAATGTGTATATAAACATATTTGTATAATAATTATACTTATATGTATATATAACATGTATATATGTACAGGCATATAATCATATATACCATAAAAAATAGAAAAGAATAACATGTAGGGAAAGTACAAACAAATACCAAATATCAACAGAGACGAAATCTATTATATCTGAAATATCTAGTGATTCTAATAAATAGGCTCAAATTTGATCTAACCTTATACAAAAAACAGCCAAAACGTAAATTACCAAAAAGCTTATAATGTGAATTAGACATCCAATCCAGACAAAATTTTACAATACCGATGATTAAATTATCAGCGGAGTCAGACTTTGTATGAAATAATCTCTGGTTTCTTTCTAACCAAATAAACCAACACGAGATTACTACTAAGGAATCCAATATATATCTCAGCCTATTATTAAACTTAAATCTAATACAATTCCAATAATCTGCACAATCATTTATACCATTAAAACCATCAAATGTAAAAAAATTCAGAATCGTATTAAAAATTGAAAAGGTAAAATAACAAGAGAAAAATAAATGGTCAACATGCTCCACACCAATATAACAAACGCAACATTTGCTATCAATTATGATATTCTTTCTTTTCAAATGTTCGATCGTATTAAGCTTCTTATGTATGATCAACCACATAAGAAACTTAGCTTTGGGAGGAGCATTTGACTTCCATAAGAATTTAAAAGTAAATGTGGGAACTCCAGAAAAGTTAATAAAATTATACATAGAGTTAACCTTATAGACTAGTTTCTTATCTAAACTCCAGAAAAGTGAAATGATATTGTATGTTAAAAATTACATTTTTCTTTGTAATTAAAATAGAAATTTCATTGTATGTCAAAATTTACATTTTTATATGTAAATTATAAAGTGAAATGATATTGTATGTTAAAAATTACATTTTTCTTTGTAATTAAAAGGTGAATTTCATCGTATGTCAAAATTTACATTTTTATATGTAAATTGTAAAGTGAAATGATATTGTATGTTAAAAATTACATTTTTTTTGTAATTAAAAGGTGAATTTCATCGTATGTCAAAATTTACATTTTTATATGTAAATTATAAAGTGAAATGATATTGTATGTTAAAAATTACATTTTTCTTTGTAATTAAAAGGTGAATTTCATCGTATGTCAAAATTTACATTTTTATATGTAAATTATAAAGTGAAATGATATTGTATGTTAAAAATTACATTTTTCTTTGTAATTAACATGGAAATTTCACCATATGTTAAAATTTACATTTTTTATATGTAAATTATATAGGGAATTACACCGTAGGATAAAATTACATTTTTACATGTAATTAAAACATGAATTTGCATTGTGTGTTAAATATTGCATTTTTATATTTAAGGTCTATAGGAAATTATGCCGTATGACAAAAACTACATTTTTCAATGTAATTAAAAAATATTTTTATAATGTGAATTAGATGTAGTGGCTGCATTGTAATTAAAAATTATATTTTTACAATGTAAATTAGATGTAGTGGCTGCATTGTAATTAAAAATTATATTTTTTACAATGTAAATTAGATGTAGTGTTTGCATTGTAATTAAAAATCATATTTTTACAATGTGAATTAGATGTAGTGGTTGCATTGTAACTAAAATCATATTTTTACAATGTAAATTAGATGTAGTGTTTGCATTGTAATTAAAAATCATAGTTTTACAATGTAAATTGGATGAAGAGTTTGCATTGTAATTAAAAATCATGTTTTTACAAGGTGAATTAAGAGTAGAGTTTGCATTGTCATTAGAAGTTATATTTTTATATATAATTTAAAGGTAGGATTTTAAGTGTATCAAAATTTACATCTTCAATGTAAGTAAAAGAATGAAGTCAGGATGCGGTAATAGTATTTTCATTTTCAAATGAATTAAAATTTTGGTGAGTGTCGGTAGTTGTGTAGAGCATTGTTTTAATCAAACGACGTTATTATGATTTAATGATTATATATATATATATAATTAAAAGTAAACGAATAGGGCGTGGTAGTTCGCGTTTTGAAATCGTACTTTTAAACGACTATACAAGAAGATCCGACCGTCGAATTTTCTTGAAACTGAAACCGTTAGGACAGTCTTGGAAAAATCTTTCCAACGATATATATTACGCTAAGATCCAACGGTTAGATTCTGAGAAATGTGAAAATTAAAATTGTTTGAATGAAGCGCCATAGTCGCCCATGGACTTAAGGCGTCGTTATATTAAAATTTAATTATTTTAAATAATTAATATAGGAATGAGTCGTTAATAAAATAATTATTGAAGGATTTTAATATATATATATATATACGAGGATTATTTGGAAAGTCCGAGTTCTCTCATTCTAAATAATCAAACGACGTTAATTGAAGTGTAAAGATAGTGAATGAAGACCGTAAATCTTCCCTCGGATGGACAACGATCGAGGCCTTGATTTGATTTGCTCCCAATTCAAAGGTCTTGTCATTGCCCAAACGTACGTGTTGATTTCACGGGTTTGGCTTTCGCTCAGACCTAGAGCATAAGCTACTAAATGGATTGTGTGTTTGACATCATACTCTATCAAATATCATGTTGTTAATCTTTTGTCGAAGGTATGGATGTTTGGTGGCGGGGAATTTATTCTCTTGCTTAACACCCGTTCATATATTTCGGCAAAGGGTTGGTAGTACGGTATGGAGTGAAGATGTGGCATGCTAAGATGCATATGATCAAGGTTTTATTGAAAAGCAGGCCTTGTGGGATGATCAAAGCATAGCCTGTTTAGGCATAGCTTTGTGTACAACGTGACTTCGCGAGCCTCACACACCGGTGGAGTCTAAAACGGGAGAAGGGAACGCAGGGAGAGCAACACGTTTCTTTCTAGCTAGAAGTGGTGATTGGGTTTTAACACGGCCCAACATTTTACTTATGTGGATGATGGAATGAGGCGCCTCGGATGATAGGTCCTATAGGACTGGGAAACGTGTGTTCAGGAATAACTAATCCGCAACTCGTATGGCGGACCGACCCTGCAGCTTTCCAAGGGTTCACTACAGGGGGTCCTGAGACATTAGCTAGAGTGTCTCGAATCGGTAGGAGCTCCTCCCTAGCCTTGACTTATGATGGAAACCAAAATCCAAATACGACCCTACGAATTTGATTGTATTACCAGTATGGAGGCATAGTAGTATGGGATACTATTCTTCCTAGGATTCCTACATTTACTTTGAAATGTTTTAATATATACTAATAATATTGCACTCGTATTTGCCGTATTTAGCATGTTTAATCACTATAAGGTAAAACCCTATCCTCTGGTTTGTGTTGCATTGTGTGATGGGACCTGGGTCTTATGGTGATTCCATTTTTCTAAAAAGCATAACGTTGTTGTACGATTTACTTATCATTTATTCTGACACTTTTATGCACGACAATCCATTAGAGTAAACCCGTTCCGCATTAGCTGCGTGGTCTTTGGATTTGCCCTATTAATAGTGACTTATTAGTTAAGAATTCTCATACCAGTCCCACGACTGACCCACTGTTTGTTTCCACCTTTTTGCAAACTCGGGTGCCCTCCCTTCTACACGGGCAGCCAAGTGAACATGTTTATTCTACGCTTGGAGTCTTTTCAGTTGGAGTTGCTTACTATCTTGCTTGGATTTGGTTGTGGAGAGGTGATGACTAGGAGTTTGAAGACTTATCATTTGCTGCTTTGCATTTTTCTCTTTCTTTTTATTTCAAGTATTAAACTTGGTTTATTCCACGTTGTTTAAGTTGGAGTTGGAACTTATTTCTTTTCTGCGAACTTGATGTAACTGGGGATTTCCTATGATTGATGACATTACATTTCCGCTGCTATGATGTTGTTACTCTATGAATTTTCTATGCTATGTTGTATTCCAAATGATTATTCCTTACTTTCATTCCGTGGAAATTTGGGGTCATCACAAATGTATAAATTATTAACGTGAGAGAAGGCACCGAATTATAAACTTAGTCACAATCCTAATTATGTAACCAAAAATTAGGCCGGTTTTCAAATAAAAAGAAAAAATGGAAATGACGTATAAACATGCTTTAATGTGTGAATTACCATTTCTATAACACAAAAACAAAACATTTCTTTAACACGATTGCACACATGGTTATTTTGTATAGTCGTGACAAAAGAAGTGAACTCGTGTTTTCTCAAAAAATATAAAGCAGCTTCGCAGATTACACTTGTACTGACTTTATAGTCATTATGGTAAGACAAAATCCCCTTACATGAATTGAAGAGCGAAGACGACCATTAATTGCAGAACAAAAATCAGTACCCCTTCACTATCATATTTGAATGGTGTGACAAAGTGAGCTAACCGAAACAAAATATAGAAAAATGTTTAAAAGAATATCCAATAGCTAATTTTTTTTGTAAGAAAAATGCAATTTAATATATTATAGCAACCTTATAAATAAAATCAAATTTGATAGGAGAAAATAAGCATCATGTTCTAATTTATGGTAGAATGTCAAGAGGATAATTGTTGCAGGACAAATAACATGAATGATAAATGGCTCATCCATAATCATTTTACCTCTACACAATAGGTACTGAAAAGAGCTGGTAAGCACACCCTACGTCATGTCTGTAGATCTTTCCATTTCTACTTCTATACTTCAAGCCCTGCCTTAAAATGGAAAAGTTAGAGTCAGCAAATATCACTAAAACATACAATTGTTGTACTAAAAAAGTCAGTTCAAAAATTATGGTTAAATCAGAATAGTGAAGTAAGAACAACCACAAACATTATAACCTTGGAGTTAAAGCATGGTAGTAATATAGTAAAACAAACAAAGTCCAAAAGGGAAAAAATAATAACACATAAATCCCTAGGCCAAGTGGTAATACTGTTATTTTTAACATATAGTAACAGATAATCTTCCAAACGTAGATGCATTTAAGCTAATAGGTCATCTCAAACCCAAAAACATTAACTTACCTAACTGACAACTATCTCTCATCATTGACGTCTCAAACCCCCAAAATCAAAAATCAAATCAGTACATCACCATAAGTTGAGGATACAACCTTAATTCTACTATGAAACATCATTCGTATGGAAGAAGAGAGCGAATTCCGGCTATCAAAGTTTCCAGAGCCTATTCTACAAATACTCAATTTCAAACAACCGTATTTGGATATTAAGAGCATACGACTTTAGTTTGTAGAAGAATGGTAAGAAGTGGAATTTTATAAGGCACTGTTCAGTCGGTGGAGAATTAGTGAAAAGGAGGTTTACATGTTAAGGGGTATGTTACTGGAGAAGAGAATGTTGGAGGAGAAAGGGTGACAACTGTAGAAAAATGGGAAAGTGGGGAGAATATTTGACTAACCGATGAAATTGTAGTAGGGATCAGAACATGGGGTAGGGAAAATGACCCATACGCCCTCCAATCATTTTTGTGTGCTATTACATTGCGAACTGGACAATGGGTATTTTTGGAAGTGCCAAAAAGCTTCACCACAATCCAAGTATTTGCATTATAGTATAAGATATATATCTATATAATAAAATTCCTTAAGTAGACAAACCATAAGACAAAGAGGGGCTGAGATTTATTTTAATCAAAGACATCAGGCGGCTCAAAATAAAACATGCTGCCTACTTTTATTCCCACGACCTCTGTACATGTACTCTGCACGATCCACTTCCACAATTACTTTTAATCCCCTATCCTCTTCGGCTTCATTCGTTCCTTCCACAATTGGTTTCAAATTCTCATTTCTCTACAGTTATTTTGATCGACTGAAATTTAACTCACTCAATACATTTTTCTGTTTTTATTAGTTCATTTCTTTCCGTATAAATTCTTTGTTTATTCTTTTTGCATTGATTTTCAGCTGTAAAATCGCAACTTTGTATTTGGTCATCGTAAGCATTTGCGAAGAAAACAGGAGTACAAAAATAGTTTCCTTATCGGGTTCTTCTTCTGCTTTTTCTTCGTTCAGATCTTGGTTTCTTCAAGTCGCAAGGACAAGAGTATTCATTTACTCCACTCACTATATTTATTTCTGTTAATTCGTTTTTAAATGCTTTAGAGCACATTGCACTGTGTCTACTATTGACTGACAAACACTTTTCATCTATTAATGGTCTTGACTGTTTGGCCACGGTTTTGGCACTGTAGGTTTCTCTCCATTCCCTGAGAGTGTTTCCTGATTTGTGTTATCGTCAATCTTGAATTAATGTGGTAAGTTTTATATTTTAGTTTCCCATTACAGAATGTTGTTGCTAATGGTTGTTTATAAATCGGAAAGTTCTAATGCTAATTAATTTATACAGGTTGATGTTACGTTTTTTGTCTTATTTTTTCATTCTTATTTAAACGCGCATAAACTGTTTCCAAAAATGACTAAAAGAATTCATTTTCCTATTATAAGTTTTTTCTCCTAATTATATTATTTATTTGGCTTACATGACATTTCAAAAGCGAATTATTTTTTGGATTATGCAAACTGCTAGGAAAATGCTATCTACTCTTTTTTTATGATGCAGTCTAGCAATATTTTCCCGGTTAGCTATTTGTTCAACATACCATATCCCCTTATTTTGTTCTTTTGTGCTCTCACTGTATTTCTTTTTGTTCCAATTCTTTACTTGCATTACCATGTAAGTTGTTATTTCTTTCTATTAGTGTTATGCAGTTAATTATGATCAATCAAGTTTAGAAGGCTCATGGCATAGTTGATGGACCAAATTTAAATGTGTAAGTTAGTGATTTTACAATACTATATATTATACAATTAAAGTCATTTAGGCTTCCTAACTTTTTATATACCATTCCTTGCATATAGACATTTGGAGTCCTTTCTCTTAGCCATAATGAGTAGCATTTTGTTTTGTCCACCACTCTTTAAGTTATGGTATTCGGCAAGATACCAGAATGTTGATTCAATCCGCAGGACAAGCAGAAGCCTTACGGTGGCTCTTGAAGCACACGATTCAAAATGGTAACTGACTTGATTTGGTATGTGTGTGTGTGTAAGGATGTGAGGGGTCTGCCGTCATGGTGGAGGTAGTTTGAGTGTTTGTAGGTGTGCGTTGCGTGCTCTCTTGAAAATGAGTTGAGCTGGGAGTTGTTGGTATGAAATTTGGAGTTGAAATTTGAGGAAATATTGATATTGTTCTTAAAATAATAGCCACTGCACAAAACATATATGTAGACAAATCAGCATAGTGTTTAATAAATTGCATCAGGATAGTCATGCATAGTGTAAGCATTGCTGACTTTTCTTACTCCATTACAAGTGGTAAACATGATCTTCGAATTTATTTTCTTGATTAACTTCTATACATGTCGCCCAAGATTAACCTTCTGTTTAGTTTTTGATTATTAACTTTTGCACATCATATGTTCTGACGAATGCTTTCATTTCCATTAACTATGATTTGCTTGGTGTTTAAATTGATGGATGTAAAACTGAACGCACATGAAATGAATACTGTTGATTCTCATCCAATATTTCACTTATCAAATATATCTACACAAAATCTTCTTTGGCTTAACAGCGGAGAAAAAGACTATTCAGGATTTAATTTTGATTTTATAAGTTGATTTCAACTGATTTTTAAAGCTTTTTATATAAGTGAATATTTTTGACATGTTAGAATGAATGATAACAATGAATTCTTGTTCTTATTGTCAACATAATTAGTTTGGAGTAGTTTTTACTTTTCAGAATAACTGGGTCATTTCAAGCATTAATTAATAACTGAAAGACATGTTTTTTCTACTAGACCAAAATGTATACGCTTCATCTATATCCACTTTCATGGATTCAAACTCAGTAGTCAGAATAAAATACAGTTCATAAATCTCTTTATTAGATCAAATAATGAAAACACATCAAATATTTACCATTAAATCTCTATTATGGTTAATAATTGTTAAATTTAATGGGTGAATATTCTTATATATTTTAAAACCTTTTTCCCTTTATTTCAATAAGTGCGCCTTTGTAATTTTTTACTATCATAATGTTGTGTAATGGAAGAAAAGTGTCATGAGCCTAAAGCACAATGCAAAAGCATTTTTTTTCCTATATGAACTTGAAAGACTGGATAAATTAGTTTCAACTGCAATGGGTTGTTGATGTTCATATAAATTCAATGGAATTTTTTTACTGTCACTACTGCTTAGTTTCTTCACCACTCAACTTCATATTTAAAATAACATCCATAGTCTCATCTCATTTCATTGCCTGTTCTAGTACATATTAATACAAATTATATGAAATAAGATGAACTATGCAAGGGCTAGAAGGTTCAAGCATGTTGTATTTCTTTGTGAAATAATTATTGTTCAAATTTATTTTCTTGATTAAGTTCTATATATGTCGCCCAAGATTAACCTTTTGATTATTAACTTATGCACATCATATGTTCTGACAAATGCTTTTATTTCCAGTAACTATGATTTGCTTGGTGTTTAAATCAATGGATGTAAAACTGAACACACAAATACACACACATTACATTTCATTACAGAATTATTACATTCATCAATTGCGATTAATTACACATTTCACTTACTAATTGTAACATGTACGCGCTGGAATTCTAGGTCGCGCCGATGGCCCAAAGAGAGGTAGAGGTCGACCTAAAATGACATGGAAGGAGATAATAAAGAGAGATTTAAGTAACTGGAGTTTATCGGAAGAGCTGGTAGTTGATAGGAGTGCATGGAAATTGGCAATCCATGTACCAGAACCATAGTGTGTTTTTTTATAGACTTTATTTCACGTTTACTGAACCTTTTTACTTTTTATTTACTATTTTAGATTTTATTTAACTTTTATTGAACATTTTTACTTCTTCTTCTTATTATTATTTAAAAAAAAACTCTTTATCGGATGACTTTTTACTTGATTGGTTATTTTAAACCCTTTATATATATATATATCATCATCATTATTAATTTTATTTTATTTTAATTTTGGGTTCCATATCTAGCCAACCCCAACTTGTTTGGGATATATGGCTTTGTTGTTGTTGTTGTATGTTACTAGATAGCTATGTATATTCAAAATCTCTTACTTTTGTCGAAATATTGTTTCAGGAGCACATCAATTCAAATGGAGTATGCAACAAGCTGCATGTTATGGTGTCTGCATACAATATCTTTAACTATGTTGAATTTTAAATCACTGAATAGTTTTTTTATCTTATGAATGCTAATTTTTTCTGCTTATTGTTCCTTTTCTTCTATCATTATGGTTGGTAATTACTGTTCCCTCTATTATGCTGGGGTAACTTTTTAATTCTGTGCATGTACTTTTTTCTATTATATACTCATTTTTTCTACTCTCATTGTGTTCAACCAAAGAAAATATCACATAATATGGTTGCTTAATTGATCATTTCATACATATTTCTTTTCATCAACTCAATAAACATACATAAAATTTTACACTGTTTACCCTACGTCCAACCTGTACCTACTCGCTATACATGCATTATTTACTTCTTGCTGCAAAATTTAGTTTCTATAGTACAGTCCTAACACATACATATATCACTTAGATTATATATCTTGCTATTATACAATATATTCTCACCGCTTATTGATGAATGCAAACTAAAACACTCAAAAGTCTATGCTTCCATGCATCGCACGGGTTTTCACTCGTATATATATATACATATATATATAAGAGACATGTATTAGAATCTCATATATATATATATATATATTTATATATGCCAAATTTCATAATACTAAACTTATGTGAATTAGAATAGAGAGAGATTAAGAATAGGATTGGAGGAATAGAAAAAAAAAATCCTTAACCTTCTCTTTTATTTTTCTCTGGAATTTAGTAATGGTTAAGAGGCAGCATGGAGGTAGGGATAGAGAATGATTAGGGTTTCATAGTGTGATAGGAGGGGCTATATATAGTTTCTATGTGAGCACAAACGTGTGGATTACTTAGAATTAATCCATGCCTTCTATCCATATATATCCCTTTAAAAAAAACCTAACCAGCTAGATTTATTGGGCTGTCCAGCCGCCAGACGGTCGACCAGAGCAGTTGACCGGTGGTCGACACCCCTTATGGGGGGCAGTCGAACCGTTGGAGGCTGGAATGCCCAATAAGGCTGCGTTGCTGAGGTGTTAAATTTGATTAATATGTTCCTTAATCTCTTAATCTTATTCCATGTATACAATATACTTTGTCCCCATGATCTTATCTTCAATTCAAATTTCAAATTCTCCCTTATTTTGAATTTATCTTAGATACACACACACACACACACATATATATATATACACACACACACACATTATCTTTTTAATTATATATATATATATTCTGCGTTTACTGTCCAAATTCATTTGTTCATAACTTGTTCATACATTGACCGTTTTCAGCATATTATATGTGAAAACGATTCAAAATTTCGCCATGAATCCAAATAAAAGAATTTCATAGGCAAATTCCTAAAGTTGCAAAATCTCATTTTCCAGCCATATTATTTAATTGCTTATTTGTATTTATTTATTTATTTATTATTAATACTTATGAATTTTACGGGGTGTTACACATGTTGTGTCGGCTGTTCCCAGTTCGGGACTAGCCCTGACCAAAGGATTAATACTCAATCTCTCACTCGACAAGATCGACTTATCGCGAATTGAAACTTGGCAAAGATGCTTCGCACAACAAATCAGGCCCAAGTTCTTGCTTATCGACCTCCGCAAAATAAAAAAACTAAGGTCAAAGATTCTTTGGATGAAGATGACATTCATCCGAGAAGATGTCAAAGGCTGCACACTCCCGTGTTGGATCACGACTGCTGAAATCCAGCGGAGATTCAAACTCTCGTTCCTCCCAACCTGGTTCATGGTAATGAGGAGTCTCGAGGACACGTCACCGACAACTGGGAAACTAGTGCGAGACGTAGCCCCTTCATCGAAGATGTGCTCCATGCCAAATGACCCAAACACTCCAGCATGTCTCATATAGGAGCTTACTCAGGGAAATTAGGCCCTCGAGACTTCATAAATCGTTATGAATCATGCATGTATTCTTCTCATGTCACAAACGCCGTGAAGTGCAAGTGCTTTCTTGTTTTACTAAAATGCATGACTCTTTTATGGTTCACCCGAATCCAGCCGAAAACCATCTCAATCTTTGATCAGCTCATGAGGGATTTGATTAAGAAATTTGGTATGTACGTCTCCCAAGGTAGGGGGAATGTCTGAAAAGCTATGTCGAAAGATTCAATAATGCATTGGCGGATGTTGAAGACCTAAATTCCCGTGCTATCTTATCCTAACTTTCCAAGGGCATTCATCTCGATTCTGAATTTGAGTGTGGATTGACCGAAAGCAACAGAAGACTTTGGAAGTCTTCTACGAATTTCCAACTATTTCCTATGCCAAGAAAAAGAGCAAAGGAATCAAGCTCCTCTTTACAACAATCTGCTCTGAGATGAAATCCAAAGATCTAACGACTCCAGCCCCAACGCACCGAACAGACCTGCTCAAGTCGGCAACAATGGAGGTAGTGACAACAAGAAGAGGAAACGTCTTAAACTTCCATTTTTCCACAACTACACTTTGCTTAATGACTCCCTCGAGAACATTTACCTCGAGACCTACAATGTTATGCAGTATAAGTAACCAATTCCATATGGGTCGTCGGACAAAAAGAGAAAATTGGAAAGTACTGTTGGTTCTACAGCATCCATGGTCATGACCAGAATGAATGTCACCATTTACAGGACAACATCAAAAAATTTGTCCGCCAGGGAATGCTTGAGTGATACACACATGGTCCCCCACATGAAATTTTCAAGCCATCTATTGCTTACGAAGAATTTCAGCCAACTAGGACTTGCCTAGCAACTAGATACCCCCAGATCATCCTTTTGATCCAGCAAGACTATAGCAGAAATAAGCAGCTTGGACATCGACTCCGCACTTCATAACTTGCCTTGTTTGGTTTACACCTCATAAGAAATTAGTTGTATTCATTTCCAGAAGTAGTTCGATTGTATGTTCTAATTTCAATAAGTTACTTAGGTTGTCTTATAACCAACTTAGTTGTAATCCTTATGCGAAGTGCCAAAGCGATAGCCTCAACCTTCGAGATTCATCCATGAATCGTTCAAGTACCGCTACCTAAAATACAGTCAAAACCGACGCAACCATACTTACCTCCGAACCTGTGGGCGAGTACTCTAAGTCCAATGGATTTAGCCCAACCTACCTATGCTCTAGTGTACTTTGGCGACGATCTATTCTCACCATCACTATGCCTAATGGTTAATGCACGACTTATCAATGCTCAAGCATGTTGGGAGTCTATCCATCGGTGCCAGTCAAGAAAGTGTGATACTGACCGCTTCCCTGGCTAATTCCGATCCTTGGAATCAAGTCCGATTATAAAACTGACGAACCAATAACGTCCACTCCTAACTTCTCAACTCCTCGAGGTTAACAACCAAAAGAAAGTCTTGAGAGGGAAGTCAGCCTCCTCGAATTCCACACGATCTGAGTTCCTCAAGGATGGAGTTTTGACTAACCAGAATCTAAGTGCAATGCCAAGTCACATTACATGAGCACAACTTCCGGAAAGTGTAGTAGCACTTGAGCACTCATAACGACAACTTCCATGACGCGGTGGTCTCTGAGGTCATCACTGGAGAAATTGGTTTGCAACTCACTCCCAACTTTGTCTTCTTTGTCAGAGATGAGACGGCATTGAAAAGCGAACCTTCTTCTCCCACGAACACCTCCTCTTCGCTGTCGTCATGGCCTTACGCCTCCACCCGAGCTCCGGCCACCTCCTAATCAACTGGGGGCATGTCGGGAAGCACTACTAGAGGCATACCCCGAAGCAGGCCCATAGGCACTAGTCCTTAACCAATTCCCGTGGTTGTCTCCATCTACGCAGTGGACACTAAGTTCATTACTTAGGATGTCAATTCGTTAATCATTTCAACGTTGTCTCCCTCGTTAGAGACAAAATGGGAATGATAGGCGTGCCTTTTTATTCGTTGAACACCTCCTCTTCGCTATTGTCATGACCATCCGCCTCTATTTGAGCTCCAACATTCTCCCTATCAGCTGGGGTCATGTCTGGAAGCACTACCGGAGTCACACCCGGAAGCGGGCTCAGGGGGCACTAGTCCTCCACCATTTCCCATGACTGTTCCCAACGACATAGTGGTTTCTGAAGTCATCACCACAGAAATCGATTTGCGACTTGATCCCAACTTTGTCTCCTTCGTTAGAGACGAGAAGAGAATGAAAATCAAACCCTCTTCTCCACCGCACATCTCCTCTTTGTTGTCGTCATGTCCTTCTGCCTTCTCCTGAGCTCCGACTATCCCCCAGTTAGATGGGGGCATACCGGGAAGCACTACCAGAGGCACACGAAAGCGGGCCCAGTGGCTAGTTCCCGTGATCATCTACACCCGAAGCAGTGGTCTCTGAGGTCGTCACCATAGAAATCGGTTCGCGACTCGATCCCAACTTTGCCTCTTTTGTCAAAGACGATACAGGAAAGAAAAGAAAACCCTCTTCTCCAATGCACACCTCTTCTTCGTTGTCGTCCCGGCTTTACACCTCCTAGTCAGTTGGAGCACGACAAGATGAACTACCGGAGGCACACTCGGAAGAGGGCATGAGGTAGTAGTCCTCCACCAGTTCCCGCCACTGTCTCTATCAACGTAGTGGTCTCTGAGGTCATCATTGAAGATACCTATTTGTGAGTCACTCCTAACCTCATCTCCTCAGTCGGAGGCGAGACTGAAGTGGGACGCAAACCCTCTTCCCCAATGAAAACCTCCTATTCACCCTCATAATGGCCATCTGCCTCCATGTGAGCTCCGACTACCTCTCAGCCAGTTGGGGGCACGTCAGGAAGCACTACGGGAGGCCCAACGGAGAGCAGGTCCGGAGGCACTACACCTCCACTAGTTCTTGCATCTTCACAATAATCATCTTACCCGCAACTCGCGAAGTAACCTTTTGGAAGGGAACCCACAACACAAACAAAATGGTCTATAATTAGTGTCTGGACACCATGAAATTTATCTCTGACGTCCCTCGAGGTCAAGACTCCGTACAAACAAACATTCCGGATTGCGGCGAATACCTTTAGCTTGTAACTAAAACCATTATCATCGTGGACTGCAAATGTAATAATTGGAACTAATAAAGATTATGACGTGATTAGGTTAAGAATCAAACCCTAGAATTGATGACTCAACTATATGACCCCATCTTATGTGTTAATCCGAGTCATTATTTCAAACAAGTTCGCTTCTCGAATGTCACACCAACCAGTTGCGTTACGTTCGAGTTTAATCCAAATCAAATCGTGCAACATCGCACAACGATCTAAGCTTGCCAACTCAAACTAAGGTGGAATCAAACAATTCAACTTTCAACTTCTAGAAAAACGGGAAAAATGGCTAAATTTTCGATATGCAAAGTTAAAAATTCATATCCCCGTGCACTTGCCATAGGATGTCGTGTTTTCCCGGTGCAACTTCGATTCCTGAAGTCTCGAGACTTCTCCAGCAAACTCAAATCTAAGTGTAATGCCAAATCAATTTACATAAGTACAATGCTGGAAAATGTAAAGAGTGCTTGAACACTTAGAATGACATGTGATGTAAGCAAAGTAAATAGACTTTAATTCACATGTAAAAATACATTTTTTACTAATGACATGATGTACATCAAAACGACAACATGTGTCTAAAAAGTAAGGGTTGTACTCGCACATTCCATAGGCCTACAAAACCAAAGACTTATCTACAACAATCATTCAGAGAAGCCTCCCCTCTTCCCTTTCTTCTTCGTAGATTCGGTCTCGGGCAACTCATCCTACTTCTTTCTCTTTCTCTTTCACTCCCCACTCCCTCCAGATCCATTTTGCTCCTTCGATGGAGTTAGAGGGGGACGAGGCCTGAACTCGTATCTGCCCATCAGGGAGGTAGAGAGGACTCACACTTGTTTTTGTTCTTCATTAATATCGATGGTTTCAGATTCAAAGAGGATATCCTTTTGTGGAGGAGGGATGGCTTCTATGATGGGACCTGAAGTTTCGAATTTCTCAGCTTCTTTCTCATCTTTCCTGGCCTCTCTCTCAGCTTTCTTCTTCACCTATTGTTCGTCCTTCATCTTTTCCTCCACCTGAGCCTTCAATCTCTCCAGCTCCTCCTCAGCTCTCTTGCAGGATGCCTCGATCTCTGCCCTCTACCGAGCCTCCTCCTAAACCTCGCCCAGGCCTCCTATTCGATTTACCCCTCACCTTTTCTCGAGCCTTAAAATTGCCTCTTCATCCTCCTTCTTCTTCGCCTCAAGCTCCTTAGACTTCAATAGTAGTTGGGCTTTCTGTGTTCTAACCAGTTCATGCATTGTCTGCCCGGCTTCCTCTGTCTACCCCATCATCTGGACGCTCACATCCTGTTTGTCTTTGTACTCTTCAAAGTCTGGAATAGTCATCCAGCCCTATTTCTCCTATCTTTAGGTCAAAGTCTTCGAGTCACCTATATCTTCCTCCATTTGCCTTTTATAAGCCTCTGGATCTATTCAAGTACCAGCTATTGTCCTTTCCTCGAGAGTATCGCACGTTGGGAGATAAATAAATTAGTTTCTTCTAGTTCGTGTTATCATCTTTCCAAATACCAGCGAGTAATTGGATATACCTCCTGGCGTATGTTATGTGGCACCTGCTGGCCTTAACCCTTTGGTAGTTGATGAAAGGATACTTGGAGCTGGTGTGGAAGGTCCTCCAGTGGAAGCGGTAGGAATGGCGTGTTGCTGTTGGGAAAGGACTTCGTAAGCAGCGACGATGCTCTCGGTTACAATTATTTTCCATTTTTGGCAGCACGTCTTTCCAACTCTTCCTCCTCTGCATCCTCCCTAAGCGGTTTTCTCCCTTCCACTAACACCCGACGCTCATCCTCTATCAGATATTGGTCCATCAACACCTGCTCATCCACTGGCTCCACTTCTCTAGCAGCAACTTCATCCTCCACCAGCTTCTCCCAAGTCAAATCGAGATTCCGAGCATAGTCATGAATCTATGAGAGCCCATGGTGTTGAAGTATTTTAACATATAAACCCTAGACAGCCGGCTCCATTTCCCTTTATACCTCCTTTTGGGCTCCCCTAGCTTAAGATTAGAGCACTTCAAGCTTAGCCTCTTACTCAGCTCTGATCCCATCAGGTTGGTTAAGAACTTCCCTTTTTGAAGCTTCTATCATCTCCTTCTTATTTCTGGCCCGTTTGAGCTCAACACGGTTTGTTGTGAGCGCTTTTCTGAGCTTCTTGTTCTCCTTTATCAGGTGTTGAGTCACTTCATTCTTCATACGCATCCTTTCATTCGCTTCTATCAATGCTTGGTTGTCTGCCTTTAGTTGTTGCACTGCTTTATTCTCTTCATGTAGTCGAAGGTTCTCATCGGACAAAGCCTTATTGTCCTTCTCCAATGCCTGGCTCGAGCTGATGCGGAGTCCAACACGTCTTTGTATCGTTCTTGAGCTGCAGCCATAGCCTCCTTCACATCTGCCAACTCCTTCTTCAGTGCATATGTTTCAACAACATAGAGTTAGCACACAAAAGTGTTGCTCGAATACACAAAATATACGCTAATTGATTTTGTCTTACTCATTTTAGCATCCTACATTCGAAGACTCTCCCGTTCGGCCTTTACCTCGAATTGAAAGCCTTGAATCTCTGCATTTTTGTGGAAGTTCAGTCTGAGAGTCCATATGCATACTTGTACAGCTCCCGGTATTGGTAATAGATAGTGTATACTGCTTCCAAATATCTCCATCGATGTATAGTGGGATCTGATGAATATTAGGCAACCACAATAGCTCTTTGGAGTAAAAGTCAGGGAACGACTTCTTCAATATCGCTTTCTTCTCCTCGTTACTTAATTCGAGGATCTCCGACATGTAAGGCATCATCGGCCCCGACTTCTCATTTCTCTATTGTTGGTCCCTGATCCTCCTTCACTAGGCTTACCCCTGCCTATGGTTGTCGCCATCTGTGCGGGGGTTGGTGAATAAGAAGTTGAGACAGTTGCCACCTACTACCTCGTGCTTGTTATTTCAGCTCCTCTCCTAGCATCCGCCGGTCTCGTGTTTGTTGGTAGAGGCTCCGAACGCAGGGATATTCTCAACGATAATAGCTACGATCTGACTCGTGGGATTTCTTCTTTGTGCATAGCTCTAAATGTTTGAAGAAATCGCTCATGACTCCTCCTTTCGATCATCGAGAATGTCTTCGATCACGATCTCTGTCGCCTTTATGATTCATGGCACCTGCACAAAGCAAACTTTGAATCAGAATTGAACATCTACATGTACGAGTGAAGTACAGTATTATGTGGTGCTTGTAACTTTGTGTATCTTAAGTGTTCCTCCCACAGACCAGGCATCAGCTTGCTTGAAGGGGTAATCTTCCCAATGCATGTCAATAAGCTTTCAAAAATAGCACCACCAAGCGCAAAAGAAGACTTCTCTATAGGAAACAACTCCAACCCTCTGAATTGGTGCTCCACTTCCATCGACATGGTGATAGTTGGAGAATTTGGTTCAAAAGCCTCTACTAGCCTCGTCCCCTCAGTTGGTGAGGGGACGGGAGTGGGTTGTGAACCGTACCCTCCGGTAGGCTCCTTCTCATTTCCATTGTCACCGCTTATATCCCTTTGAGCTTCTGCAATTTCCTCATCAACCAAATACACGTCAGACAACATGACATGAGGCACTCATTTCTGCGGGCCCAGAAGAATTTCTCCTTCCTTAACTTTCTCCACTTCTTCCTCTCCTTCATCTTCATCCCTATGGCCCATTGGGCAGCCCTCGGGAACCAAATCCAATACATGAAGGAAATGGTTCGATAGCAGAGTCTGGGCATTACGGTATGCACTTTGTACTTCCCTCAGTCCTAAAACTTGCTCCAAGTACTCGCCACTTCTCAAAATCCATGGTATGCCTGTCACATGGAATTCCAAGTAAGTTTAAAGCTTACGAGTCAAATAACTTGGGATATAGTGTAAGTTCTAGGATACTTACGACCTACAAGCCACCTCCTAGCAAATCCTGGTGGGCATCGAATGTAGAATCAATCATGCTTAAAATTGCTAAGTTTGTTTCACGCTCCCAGGATGAAGCGACTGTGGGCTTGTGCCTCTAAATAGACACTGGAAGGCGAGATGGTGTTTCTCTTCTTTGTTGTATATAACGGTGTTGTATACACAATTATATGATTTTTGTTTGATGATAACAACCAAACATTTAATTATAAATGTGTTTGTACTGTACTGTTTCATATATATAATCAAAGACAGGAATATAATATTTATATTCAAATAAAGTACAACTGTACAGATATTCAGATATTTATACAGTATCTTGTTTAAATATAAATGTTTTATTTCAAACATTCAAACAGTACAACTGTTTATGACTACACTATTTGAACACATCACATTTCATATACATTCCAGAATATTGTACTTGTAAATAAACTGTATACAATAGACAAGTTTGTTTGAACACAATAAAATGATATTTTATTTCAAACAAATTTGTTTAATACAAACATCGGTACAATTCTGTTGTTACACAGCTCCTCACTATAACACTCTGTCTATACATCTCATATATGTACAGTCACTCAATTTACATCCTAACTTACAGACACATTGACACGTCTTCATATTGTCTTCATCTTCAATTTTTGTCTTCACAGCTCTCTGTCAGTTCAGTCAGTCCAGTCTTCTTACCTGTCATCACAGAAATACACACACAGTATCTAGTACAGAAATGAATTCTAAAATTCTAAGCAGATATTTTTTTTTAATTTGAAAATTTATTTGCCTCAGATCTCGGTGTGTTTCTCATCATTTTTCAGACTTGAACAGCCACGCCATAACCATACTGGTTTGCTGATCAGAACCGACTGATTCTGACCAGCCTCAACACAGTACAGTTTGACTGCTGTTTTTTTTTTGTTTTTTTTGTTTCAGGGTCAAAAGACAAGGTAAAAATAAAAAGAGAAATGGTAGTGCAAACACTTCAGCTCAAAAGAGAGAAATAAAGGTGGCAGATCAACAAATGCAACATAACAAATCAAGCATGCATAAGTGTGTGCAGAATAGTGGAGCTACTCAACAACATTCATGAATGGTGAAATCTACATGCAAATCAACTCAGGAGAAGATACAATGGTGTAACACAGCATGAACATACAAGATCAGGGGTGTACAAGTATGAAGCATGCACATGAGCAGGTTTCTACATGAAAGAACAGTGGACATACATAGTGGTACAACTTAAAAAGGGTTGAGCACAAAAACAAGTTCCAGTTCAGCATGATATATACAAGTCATAAGTGAAAGTGTACACAGCACAACAGTAATGGCCGAGCAACCTCTCAAGTCAAAGACAGTACAAAATGGTTCAGTTCAGATCTGTATGAATACATGTCAAGCCAAACAGCAATGTATAGGTGCAAACAAGTAGTGCAGTATAGTCAATGGAGCAACTCACCAGATAATGGCATGGTCAACTCAATTGCATGAATGGTGACAAGTTTATGGTGAGCAGCAAAACAGTTTGGTCGAGCATGCAACATGCCATAAATTCATGCAGTCTTTTTGTGTTCAAGAGTGGGTGCTAACTGAATATGGATGGTTCAGATTGTGTCGTGCACAAAAAGAATGACACAGCAAAATATTTAACAAAGTGTCGAGACATGCTTTGATATGCTCAAGCAGATTTTCAATGTAAACAAAGAAAATTTACAGTGCAGCTACATGAATCCATGAATATGGTGCATGTGTGAAACTGGTTGCACAGCACTTCATGTTTAAGTCAATGGTACAGGCAAGCATAGCCAAGCATATGTATAAAGCTCAGGTATGTAAATAAGTGTGGATCAACAAACTCATAGTGATCAAAACAGGTTGAATGATGCAGCCTAAAGTTCATGAACTAAATCAGATTAAAGCAGTTTAAACTCAACATGAATGTTCATGTGAAACAAATGGTAAAGCAAGGCACAATGTGTGTGCAAATTTTCAGGTACATAGTCAACATAAATGAATGATCAATTTATGGGATGACATGAATCATGGTATACAGAGTGTACTAGCACACAATTGCAAAGCGACGTTGATGCAGATTTTTTTTTGGAAATAAAATCAGATTTTTTTTGGAGGAATCACAAACAGTGTTTAGCAAAAATCCTTTCCAAAAATACAAGCAACAAATTAGAAATTGAAAGCAATCAATTCGGCATTGGTTTGTAAATGAAAAATCAGGGAATTTTGTGTAATTTGCTTTCAATTATATTTCCGGTTTTAAAGTCTCTGATTAAAGCACAAAATGGAAAAACTTTTTGATTAAAGCTGTGACCTGGCAGATTGTGTTTCAAGAAATAAAATCGGTTTTCATAAATTGGAAAGTTTTTCTAATCAGGAATTAAAATTTTCAATTGTCAATGAAAATGGATACAAAAACAGAAGGGAACAAATCGAGCAGCTTTGTGAAATCATTCAAGGCCGTGGTATCTTAAACAAGGCAACCAACATTTCATCAATCCAATCAATCGATTTAAAAGAGAAATTCAAAAGTGGAAATCGCAAATTATCAACCATAAATTCAAAGCCAGGGAATCAAATTCAATCAAGGAAATTTACAGAGAAAATCAACGCCGACATAACTAATGTCAAAAGGGGCAACACATAATCAATCGGGTCAAGCCAGTATGCACGAAATCAGAGTTTTTGTTAGGGTTTCGATTACCCTATATATATTACACACACAGATTCATCATTGGCAGAGAGAATATAGAAGATCGAATCCACACACAACAGCAAATACAAGCATAGAATTAATTCAGAGAACTCACAGTTTTCTACGAATTCGATCAGCACCAAATTGGATCGAGCAAGACAGAGAGACCAACGGCGTAATCATCAAAGACAAGAAGAATCATTTCCAGGAGTAATTCATCACCACGCCGATCTAATTTGGGGAAGGATTAAAAACCCTAGCCGCCATTTTTGAGTTCCAGAGCAAAAGAGAACGGGCTGAACAAATTTGAAAAGGGCCGGCCAAGAAATGAAAAGGAGCTTGGGCTTTGTTTTTTAAAAGGGGATGACCCTTTATTACTAAATTCCTCTATCTTCTTTTAGGGTTTTTATTTGCTTAATTCTTGTTGTATTTCATTTTTTGTTTTGTAAACCGTCTCATACAGTTTCTAGAATTCTGTAAAAATCTAGGGGAGAATCAGTCAGGGTGTTGACTGTCAGTTTCAGAGTCTGTAAAATCTGGGTTACGAATTATAGGGTTGTAATTCGGGGAAATCTGATTGAGGGGATATCAGTCAGTCTACGGTTTTGAGCATAGGGTTAGGACAGGAGCAGGCGCTGCGAGTGTACATGGTCTTGTATGCGGGATCTGTTTATAACACCTAGTAGAAACCTTAGGAATGCAGCAGTAGGCAGGATTTTGCCGAAGCTGGGTATCTCTGTGTGTTATTTTCTTTCTGTTTTTACTTACTCTGCTATTATCTGTGCTGCAATTATTATTTTTTAATTATCTGATAAACTGTAATAAACCCTATTCACCCCCCCTCTAGGGTTAATCTAGATCCAACATTTGGTATCAGAGCGAGGTTTTTCATTAACTCTAGAGTCATGGGTAACCCTTGTTGTCAGTCCATAGAGAGTCAGTTCAGTTCATCTCCAACTATTTTCACTGGAACAGATTTTTTAATTTGGAAATGCGAAATGGAATTTTATTTAAAATCTGTTAATATTAAATGTTGGGATGCTGTTATCAATGAGTTTGACATGGTAGATAAAGCTTTTAATTCTCGTGCTACACATATTCTATATTCTCATCTTGATGATAATCAATATAGTCTGATTTCTGATTGTTTAACTGCACAGGAAATCTGGACAGCTCTCAATGCTAAGTATGGAATTGACAAAAACTGCTCAAACCCCCGAAGTGTCAACTCAGATTCAGATCTAAGCTTGAATGGAGAAACAGATAGATCTAATGATGGAGAATCAACAAATGCTGAAACAGAAAATTTCACATATGAAGATCTGGTTTACATGTGTCTTGATTTAACGAAATCTGTTGATAAACTCCAACTGAAAAATAAGTCTTTGAAATCTAAGAATTATGAGTTGACCAGCAAAATTAATGATTTGGAATCACAACTTGAATATGTTAAAAATTCTTCAAATTCAGTTTGCAAAAATTGTTTGAAATTGAAAACCAATCTTGTTCATCTCAGTAAAAATATTAAAAAGTTTGAAGATGAAATTTTGATCTTAAATGAGAACAAGACTGAGTTATCAAGGTTAAATAACCTTCTGCAAAAGGAATTTGAAAATTTCAAGACAGATATAAATTCCAAATTAGAAATTGCTGAAAAAGAAAATCTGTTGAAAAGTGATTCGATTTTGAATGAGCTGGAAAATGAGATTCAAAAATTCAAGAACTTTGAAAAACTTGAATCTGAAAAACGAAAATGTTTTGAATCTGAAATATCTGAATCCAAAGCCAAAATAAAATCACTTGAAAATGAAAATTTGGTTTTGAAACAGTACAATGCTGAACAGAAGATCGCTATAAATAATTGCTCAAATTTATTAAAAGAAAATAGCGATCTAAAATCCAAAATTCAACGATTAGAATCAACATTGGATAAATTTTCTAATGGGGAAAAATCGTTGAATATGCTGTTACAAAACCAAGTTTCTAGTGGAAATAAATCTGGTCTTGGCTTCGGGAAAAATGATGTTTTTGGAAAACAAAATTCAAATGATTTGAAAATTTCCACAAACTACTTTGGAAAGAACTGCTTTGAAAATCTTAACTCTGAAAATTTCAAAGGATTTTTGAATCAAAATTATGATGAGAAATTGTTTTATAATAAACCATTTAAACATTCTTGGATCCCAAGAAATAAAACGGGCTTTGTTAAGTTTAAACAGATTTGGGTCCCGAAGGGAACAATGGTAGATTTGAATGGTTTGTTATATAAACAAATATGGGTACCAAAACAAACAAATACAACTATGAGTGGTTTTGCAAACTTTGTTAGACCACTCGATGCTATCAACTATTAGGTACCAAAGAAGGCTGTGGAGCTGCTGTGCTGAAAAGAGTTTGAATTCAAGATGTTCTATATCTCTGTATTCTTTACAGTTCCTTGGCCAAGATTTGATGAATTAGAAATTCTGTTTTTTTTTTCTCATCATATGTCAGGTATGATTTCTAACCTCATCCTTGTAAATATTTTTTCTTTGTTTATTTCTCCTTCTTCTACCCCTTTCTTTTTTATTTTCTGCTGTTTGTTTTTATTTGATTTGTCACTACCATATCTCTTTGTTTATTCTGTGCTTCTTAAACTTCCAATTGCAGTTCTCATGATTTTCTGGAAATTCATTTTATTTGAATAAAACTCTCTTGTTTATAATCATTTCCAGATTCTGAATTTAAGCTTGTAAATATCTGCAATTGTTTTGAAGTTTATTTTTATTTCTGAATTCATAACAGTGTTGTTGTATTCTTGTCATATCTTGAACACTGTTAATTTGAATTCTAAATTTTTGAAGTTCTGAATATTCAATGAAATTTCACACACCTTTGCTGTTCTAAGTTTATTCTAATTCATTTAGAAAAGCTCAAAATATTATACTCATTGCAGCACTCTGCTATTTATCAGTTGTGATGATTTCATTAATTTTCAGATTGACTTGAACATTTTTGGATTGGCTAGAATCTCAGTGATACATCTTGGAATTCATCTTTATTCATGATTATTATGGTTGAAATTAGTTTGTTTGAAATCATCTGAAATTCTTGATATTTTGAATATCACACACCTCTTAAAATTTGAAATAATCAACCTTGTGTGACTGATTCATTATATCTCAAACTTGACATTGATTCAAGTGATTTCAAATAATTTTTTTTTTAACTTCTTGTATCATGAATACCTCTCAAATTTGATGTAAATGATCTGATATTTCTCTTGGGCTTGTAAGAAATAGTTTTGAGAAATCCTTGAAAAGTTCTTTTTGAAAATGGTCTTTGAAAATCATAGATATTTCATGATTAATTGATTTAAATATTTATTTGTTTAAAATCATTTGAAATTATTGATTTATTGAATCACACACATATGTTGAATCTGACATTAATAATTTGGTGTGATCGATTCATTGAGTCTAGAGTATTTCATATTCATCAAATGATTTAAAATAAATGGTATTTTTAATCTTGGATCATGAATCATCTTATGTGACCATCATTCTGACAAGTTTGTTTTTGAAACTATTTTTGTGCTGCTCTGATACTGTTTTCAAATAACTGTCTGTTTTGTTTTGTCTGTTGCTTGCCAAATTTGTAAATCTTGTCTGCGTAGGCTCTGTGTTTGAAACTCTTTGATATCCTTGTTCGTCTCAAGTGTCAATTTTTAAATCCTCGAGAAGAGAGAACAATTGGTATCAGAAGCGCTGATTTTTTTTTATCCCTCTTGTCCTGTATAGCTTTTCACATTTCCTTTTGTAATTGATTTTCAACTTTAAAATTATTTATTGATTATTCATTTAGAAATTGAAATCAATATCAAATTGAACTGTATTTATAGTTCATCAAAATTATTATCAGATTTTGAAATTGTGATGAATTATGACTGCAATATATTTCAAAATAAGAGGAGATTTTATTTGGATTTTCATGATGGTTGAATATTTATTATAATATCTTTGAACTGGCAATTATTTCACGACCATTTTCTTTATCTATCATCATTCTGCCATCCATCATGATTTTATATTAATGTGGAGAGTTAATATTTTTTAATAATTTTTTTTTTAAACAGTGGAAATTTGTGATAGAAATGGGACTATACTATTTATTCAGAATTAGTGATATTTGAAAATTTTCAATAATCCCGGTACAATCGAGCATATTTCGTAATATAATTAATTTAGAAATTTATTTCACAATCCATCTCTGTACCTACCATCATTTCTATCATCCATATTGGTTTCATATACCAAGGAGTTTTTTTTTTCCTTTTAAAGCTGAAAATGATAAAAATATAATTTTTATAAGTATTTCTCTAACCTCATTTAAAAATCCAAGCTCTGGTTATGCATGGTTATGAGATTACTTATATTTAAGCTGCAACTGATCTCATTTAAAAATCCAAGATCTGGTTATGCGTGGTCAGTGTGCTCTTAAATAAAAATAAAAGAAAAAGGAATAGTATGCTATAAATTGAAATAAACTTGAAATTCTCCTTTGTGTTAAAAACCAGCCTATCAATCCATTTTCTATTTGTGAAATGTGTTAATATTTTATGAAATATTACGAATTATTGATTGATAGCTATTGGGATTTGAGAGTAATTGATGTTGTCACTTAAATTGAATTATTAATTATAGTCCAAATCCATCAGTGTTTTTTTTTGAGCTCAATTTTATAAAATTCTTTTGGAAGTAATTGGAAAATATTCATATTTTTAAACTCTCTCCATTTTTATAAAATTCATCGTAAATCCGTCATTCTCTACAATGTGAAATATGCCACCAGTTCTTAGTTTATTATGATTTTTGTTTGACTAATTAACTGATTGAGATTTATGATGACCATTCTTCCTCTTAAGCTGAAATTATATTTTTAGTCGTTTTTCATCTGTATTTTAAACTCTGTATCCTTTTGATGATAACAAAAGGGGGAGAATGGATTAGATTTTGATTTATGAGTGAATGTTGAATAAATATTTTTACTTTTTGAAACATTATGAAAATTTATTAATTCTTTCACTCATGCACAGTTATAGGGGGAGCTGATAAATAGGGGGAGTTCATTTTTCACTATCAAACACATTTATTTTGCTCAAAATCTTTTATTTGTTTGTCATCATCAAAAGGGGGAGATTGTTGTATATAACGGTGTTGTATACACAATTATATGATTTTTGTTTGATGATAACAACCAAACATTTAATTATAAATGTGTTTGTACTGTACTGTTTCATATATATAATCAAAGACAGGAATATAATATTTATATTCAAATAAAGTACAACTGTACAGATATTCAGATATTTATACAGTATCTTGTTTAAATATAAATGTTTTATTTCAAACATTCAAACAGTACAACTGTTTATGACTACACTATTTGAACACATCACATTTCATATACATTCCAGAATATTGTACTTGTAAATAAAATGTATACAATAGACAAGTTTGTTTGAACACAATAAAATGATATTTTATTTCAAACAAATTTGTTTAATACAAACATCGGTACAATTCTGTTGTTACACAGCTCCTCACTATAACACTCTGTCTATACATCTCATATATGTACAGTCACTCAATTTACATCCCAACTTACAGACACATTGACACTGATACATTGACACGTCTTCATATTGTCTTCATCTTCAATTTTTGTCTTCACAGCTCTCTGTCAGTTCAGTCAGTCCAGTCTTCTTACCTGTCATCACAGAAATACACACACAGTATCTAGTACAGAAATGAATTCTAAAATTCTAAGCAGATATTTTTTTTAATTTGAAAATTTATTTGCCTCAGATCTCGGTGTGTTTCTCATCATTTTTCAGACTTGAACAGCCACGCCATAACCATACTGGTTTGCTGATCAGAACCGACTGATTCTGACCAGCCTCAACACAGTACAGTTTGGCTGCTGTTTTTTTTTTGTTTCTTTTGTTTCAGGGTCAAAAGACAAGGTAAAAATAAAAAGAGAAATGGCAGTGCAAACACTTCAGCTCAAAAGAGAGAAATAAAGGTGGCAGATCAACAAATGCAACATAACAAATCAAGCATGCATAAGTGTGTGCAGAATAGTGGAGCTACTCAACAACATTCATGAATGGTGAAATCTACATGCAAATCAACTCAGGAGAAGATACAATGGTGTAACACAGCATGAACATACAAGATCATGGGTGTACAAGTATGAAGCATGCACATGAGCAGGTTTCTACATGAAAGAACAGTGGACATACATAGTGGTACAGCTTAAAAAGGGTTGAGCACAAAAACAAGTTCCAGTTCAGCATGATATATACAAGTCATAAGTGAAAGTGTACACAGCACAACAGTAATGGCCGAGCAACCTCTCAAGTCAAAGACAGTACAAAATGGTTCAGTTCAGATCTGTATGAATACATGTCAAGCCAAACAGCAATGTATAGGTGCAAACAAGTAGTGCAGTATAGTCAATGGAGCAACTCACCAGATAATGGCATGGTCAACTCAATTGCATGAATGGTGACAAGTTTATGGTGAGCAGCAAAACAGTTTGGTCGAGCATGCAACATGCCATAAATTCATGCAGTCTTTTTGTGTTCAAGAGTGGGTGCTAACTGAATATGGATGGTTCAGATTGTGTCGTGCACAAAAAGAATGACACAACAAAATATTTAACAAAGTGTCGAGACATGCTTTGATATGCTCAAGCAGATTTTCAATGTAAACAGAGCAAATTTACAGTGCAGCTACATGAATCCATGAATATGGTGCATGTGTGAAACTGGTTGCACAACACTTCATGTTTAAGTCAATGGTACAGGCAAGCATAGCCAAGCATATGTATAAAGCTCAGGTATGTAAATAAGTGTGGATCAACAAACTCATAGTGATCAAAACAGGTTGAATGATGCAGCCTAAAGTTCATGAACTAAATCAGATTAAAGCAGTTTAAACTCAACATGAATGTTCATGTGAAACAAATGGTAAAGCAAGGCACAATGTGTGTGCAAATTTTCAGGTACATAGTCAACATAAATGAATGATCAATTTATGGGATGACATGAATCATGGTATACAGAGTGTATTAGCACACAATTGCAAAGCGACGTTGATGCAGATTTTTTTTTGGAAATAAAATCAGATTTTTTTTGGAGGAATCACAAACAGTGTTTGGCAAAAATCCTTTCCAAAAATACAAGCAACAAATTAGAAATTGAAAGCAATCAATTCGGCATTGGTTTGTAAATGAAAAATCAGGGAATTTTGTGTAATTTGCTTTCAATTATATTTCCGGTTTTAAAGTCTCTGATTAAAGCACAAAATGGAAAAACTTTTTGATTAAAGCTGTGACCTGGCAGATTGTGTTTCAAGAAATAAAATCGGTTTTCATAAATTGGAAAGTTTTTCTAATCAGGAATTAAAATTTTCAATTGTCAATGAAAATGGATACAAAAACAGAAGGGAACAAATCGAGCAGCTTTGTGAAATCATTCAAGGCCGTGGTATCTTAAACAAGGCAACCAACATTTCATCAATCCAATCAATCGATTTAAAAGAGAAATTCAAAAGTGGAAATCGCAAATTATCAACCATAAATTCAAAGCCAGGGAATCAAATTCAATCAAGGAAATTTACAGAGAAAATCAACGCCGACATAACTAATGTCAAAAGGGGCAACACATAATCAATCGGGTCAAGCCAGTATACACGAAATCAGAGATTTTGTTAGGGTTTCGATTACCCTATATATATTACACACACAGATTCATCATTGGCAGAGAGAATATAGAAGATCGAATCCACACACAACAGCAAATACAAGCATAGAATTAATTCAGAGAACTCACAGTTTTCTACGAATTCGATCAGCACCAAATTGGATCGAGCAAGACAGAGAGACCAACGGCGTAATCATCAAAGACAAGAAGAATCATTTCCAGGAGTAATTCATCACCACGCCGATCTAATTTGGGGAAGGATTAAAAACCCTAGCCGCCATTTTTGAGTTCCAGAGCAAAAGAGAACGGGCTGAACAAATTTGAAAAGGGCCGGCCAAGAAATGAAAAGGAGCTTGGGCTTTGTTTTTTAAAAGGGGATGACCCTTTATTACTAAATTCCTCTATCTTCTTTTAGGGTTTTTATTTGCTTAATTCTTGTTGTATTTCATTTTTTGTTTTGTAAACCGTCTCATACAGTTTCTAGAATTCTGTAAAAATCTAGGGGAGAATCAGTCAGGGTGTTGACTGTCAGTTTCAGAGTCTGTAAAATCTGGGTTACGAATTATAGGGTTGTAATTCGGGGAAATCTGATTGAGGGGATATCAGTCAGTCTACGGTTTTGAGCGTAGGGTTAGGACAGGAGCAGGCGCTGCGAGTGTACACGGTCTTGTATGCGGGATCTGTTTATAACACCTAGTAGAAACCTTAGGAATGCAGCAGTAGGCAGGATTTTGCCGAAGCTGGGTATCTCTGTGTGTTATTTTCTTTCTGTTTTTACTTACTCTGCTATTATCTGTGCTGCAATTATTATTTTTTAATTATCTGATAAACTGTAATAAACCCTATTCACCCCCCCTCTAGGGTTAATCTAGATCCAACATTCTTTACTGAATAGAGATATCTGATGTCTTCTCCTGTCAGTTCTATGCCCAACCATTTTACATACATGATGTAAGTGCCCAACAGGAAGGCATATGCGTTAAGATGAAGTTGCATTATCACTAATCGAAAGAAATATAGAATATCTCGTATACACAAACATGATGGGGGAATGTATCCAACGGAGCACATCTGCTTGTTCCAGACAGTATACCCCTCCGGAGGAGCATGCGCCCTGTCTTCTCTTCCGAGAACCAAAACATCACCTCAAGATATTACATATTTCACACAGATCACCTCAATGAAGCTTCATTTATTCACGAGATCAGGGGGATTCTCGAGAATCACAGTATCTCCCATCATGTCTGACGCTATGAAAACGCCTTCCTGATCACCACCGGCATCCTCCTCTTCCAAAGGCCTTTTGGCATGAATTATGCTTCTCTTTGAACCACTGGTTCACCCAAGTGCTCACTCGAATGCGGCATCCCTTCAGGTTGTCCCTTTTGTTTGGGCATGCTTGATGGGCCTACTTGTTGAGGGGGGTGGAAGCTTCAGAGACCCCAGGATCACTAACTGACGGGCTAGGTCTATATGAAGATTCATTGGAACTCGGAGACGCTTCAATGGTTTTAGCGGAAAAGCCTTGAAATCATCAAGAGCTTCTCCTTACAATTGCAAACTATACTTGCAAGATAGTGGCATTAGTTACCACACCAAAATCTGTACCCTCCATGTTAGTGTGAACTAACGTGGAATGCGCAGTGCCGTGAGCGCTAGTGCAATTATACTAATACCCTTCGGGACACGACACCGGTTTCTAGTTCCACGAACCTAGACTATCGTCGTCGCGAACTAAACTCGTTGAACTCAAGTCAGATCATGATTACAACGTGATCAGGTTGAGAATCGAATCACGAAAGCGATGGTTCAGTTATATGTCCATAGTCTAAGTTTATGCTCTAATCCTATGTGCACGTCCAAATCGTCATTTCAAACGTTGGCATCATTCAAACATTAACGCGTTATGCAGCATAACGTCTGTCTTCAAACTCAACCTGATCGTGCAACATCGCACGAGAACGCGAATTCGTGAAGTTGGAAATTTAAAGACGAAAACTTCTTAATTTTCTAGGATATGAAATTCATTCTCGTATCCCCATGCACTTAAGGAATCCTCTATCCCGAATGCTTCAACTCGTATATATGACCAACTTCTGAAATTTGAATTTTTTTTAGAGTTCGGAGACGAAATCATGATTTCGTATCAAGTTCTCCTTAATGTTCGTATCCTGTCTTCTCTTCATCAGAGTTCCCTCCTGCATCGAATCCACAATATTCTCCTCCTCTCTCCTTGTCTTCCCGAAATTCGTATCCTCACGCTTCTCATCGGATACGAAATTCACTCAAAACTAAAGAAACTTCATCCAAGTCCATATGATACGAACTCTTTTTTTATATCTCACTGACTTGGTAGCTTCCTCCCTAGTTCTTCTTCCATCTTCCTCATATCCAAGAATTTTGCACTTTGGTTCTCTACTACTCATTCAACCTCTCCTGAAGCTTCGTGCTCCAACTCCTTCATTGCCATGATGAGGCCTTCCTCTCTACCTTCATACCTTGCCTCCTCAATGGCAAGCTCACTCAAATCGGCCAATACAAAAATAATTGGGACCTACCTAAATTCATTTTTGTCTATGGAGGGAACACGGGAGTTTCACTTGGCTGGGGGAAGATGTCAACAGCGGTCAATGATGGACGGTGACGAGTTTTCGAAATCCAAGGGGATACAAAAATATTTCAAGTCCCGAAGTATGAAATGCCAAAAGTAGGGGAATAAATTTCATACCCTTATATGAGGAAATGAGGAGCAGTTCAAAAACTTATAGAAAATTTCTTGGTCACAGGATCGATATTGATCTCCGGATCAGTACTAATCCCGCATATGAAAAAAGAAGAAGAGGAAAAAAAGGGGAGAGAAGAACAAAGGGAAAAGGAGATAGGGAAGGACAAGACTTAACTACTCTGGGATTGGTGAAATACTCATGAACCCAAACAACGACAACGATCACGCATACGCATTATCGAAACATTGACTGTCAAAATCAATTAGAATTATTAAACGATCTTGTACTTAATAATCTAAACTATTCTATGGAGCATGCCAAACGATCGAGTTCCAATTCAACGACATTTCAACAACCAAATTACGCAGTCGCATGCCTGAGCTGTGGCTATGAACATGCATGCATGCTTTCGTAATCTTAATCGGCCAAACCAGCCTGAATCTTTATCAATCGTATACTCACAAACTTAAGCAGTCCACGAGTACGCGCTAAATGATCGAGTCCTAATTTGATAATTTTTTGGAAGCTAAGATGACATACCACTTAAACATCATGACACTCATTTCCAACTTTGATCGTATCAGGAAATCACATGCAAACGTGTGAACGTGTACGTGACCCTGTGCCGACAACAACTCGTTTTTACTTCAACGTAAGTGAATGTCGGCAACGGATGTTTAATTTCATGAGTCAATAGGAAATGGACATCCATCTAAGCAATCAGATCGGATTCCGGTTTGAGTAATCAAAAATCTCAACAATACTGGCATTCTGTACTTACATCAGCAAGCTACGACAAAGCATCGTTACTTCTCAGAAGCGACATGCTCAATAGAAAGGTTGCGATCAGTCGCTTGATATTGCTAGGAGATCCTTTCGACTTCTAGGGATGCTTGTCTTAACTCAAAGAACATCATGTCAAGACAATATGTACTTTGTGGGGGCAAATGTTAACTGGCCTTTTGGCCCAGTTCCCAAAAGCAAACCAAGCCCATATGACTCAGCCCATCATGTGGTTCAATAGTCTATAAGAGTTGCTGAAACACTCAGGATTCATGCCCATACGGATTTGTTCAAGAATGGTCGTCAAAGCTCGTTAAAACTTCTCAGAAAGGCCTAACACTTTCGAGATTGGTATGGGCTCCCTTTTGAAATTTCGTATCCCCAAAACCATATACCACCTCCACCAAATTTCTTGCTCCACCCTTCC
This sequence comes from Allium sativum, assembly GCA_030737875.1. NCBI lineage: Eukaryota > Viridiplantae > Streptophyta > Magnoliopsida > Asparagales > Amaryllidaceae > Allium > Allium sativum. Next base: position 520,830,019 of record CM060924.1, on the reverse strand, counting down.
AATGCGTATCCAGCTCAACCCTTCCACTTTGTATCTAGCTCGACCCTTCCACTTCGAATCCGGCTTGATCATTTGTATCCCATAACAAGATACAAATTGTGAAGGGATGTGAAGCGCACTAGGATATGAAATCATAAGGCACCTACAGGATATGGAAACCACAAAAAGGAATCAAGGGATACGAAGACAGAGGGGAAAGAGGGATTCGAGAGCATCGAAGGAGAGGGGCAAAGATTTTGGCTACGTAACCGGATGTCGTACTGATCCTGGGGTAGGAAAAGAGGGCATGGCCTCGCGCCTTGCCTACTCCTACCTGCTCGACTTCCTCCAACTTCCCTATAAGTAACCTTACCTCTGTAACGTAAAAAGGATTGGTTCCAAGCTCTTTGAATACTTTAGGATGAAGAAGAACTTCCTAGAACCTCCTAAGCATGCTTCATCACTCCGGAAAGAAAATGAAGCTTCACCTTAGACACTTGGATCTTTTTGTGTTGCATATACATTTTGGGAAGAAGGGGCTTACCTTGTTTTTGGACATACTAGAACCCATTTTCCTCTACTGCCATTACAATGACATGGAACCATTGTTGCTACCATTGTAAATTTGTACGAAAAGCATAATAAAAGAGAAAATCCATTAAAAGTGGACGTAGGCCTTCGCGGGGCAAACCACTATAAACACCGTATCATTTAATTTACTGCACATATTTTCCACTCTAGACGCTTAGTTTCATTTTTTTGGAACTCAATTGAATGTTGCGCTAACATTTGCGCGTCAACGGTAGCATCTATTTTTGTTAATTATCGTGAATCGCAACTAAGGTTTACCAATGAAATTGGTAGCAATAAGCTAGTTTTCATATTTTATTTCGACGAGCTTTCATTGGATTATACAATTTAAATTAGGGGCCTTATAGACAAATATATATAATTTTTGTTTGATGATTGTATGCCATGTGTTCTAGTTTCAACTAGTATATAAGTTGATTTTCATATTTTGCTTTGGCAAGTTTCATCAGATTGTATAATTTAAATCATAGTCTTATAGACAAATATGTATCTTTTGTTCGATGATTATATGCCGCACATCCTATTTTCAGTTAGTAGTCGTGTGTGTATATATATGTATATATATGGTATCCAACCCCGCAAATCGAGTGAAGATAGCCTTTCAAAACTGAAGTAGTGGATTTCATCATCTTGCGCCATAATGGGAGACATAATTTCTAAATTAGGAAAGTAAATCTAGAAGTGGTTTAATGTTTGATTGTGTCGGATCACGAATAATATAAGCAAGATATGAGTTGTGAGTTAAACGTTCTCTTTTGGGCTGGATATGCCCTAATAACCATACATGTCAATGATTTTACATATATGCCAATGATTTTGACGTACATGCCGGTGATCTTTTTTTGATGTTCGCTGATTACTTATCGTCTTCCGACTAGGTTGTACTAATATATATATATATATATATGTATGTATGTATGTATATGTATATATATATATATGATTCCGTGCTTACTTGGTGAATAAATGAATTTACTTCGATGTCATCCAATCGAGCTAGTATGTGTAAGTTGGAATTATGCTACTTGTTTTTTGTTTGAAGTTGGTAAGTTTTTGTCACTGTATATTCCGATTCTATGAATGAATCCATTTTATTGTTGTATCAAAAAAAGTTCAGCCTCATCTTCATACACTTGTATCCCTTAGATTGCTTCAAATCACGAGAGGCTAGAGTTGGAACAAACAAAAAACATATCAAGGAGACAACTATAAATGACGAATGAAATAATAGCAGAAATGCTAGGACTGACGATGAAGGTAGTCGGTAGGAGGTTGATGAAGAGAACCATCACATGAAATTGAATAGGAAGCTGATATAGAGATAAAAATGTTAAAGAAGAAAAAATAACGAAAAAAAGTTGATGGTGCAACTATCAAGTCAATCTACCAAAAGTAAAGTGCATACATCTTATTATTTGCTTATAAAGTTCATAATGCTTCCAACATATTGAATTCTTTGGTGCATTTATTAGATATGTGTGTGTGTATATATACATATTATAGAATCGTAAATAATACAAGTATATGTTTTGAATATTGCATTGGTAATGTAAGGCATCGAGGGATGAATCCGGAATTGTTAAACTTTACATTCATACAGGAGTTCATAGGATGTGATATTTAATTAATGATGTGATTTTGTTAACGATGTTGCAACCGATTCCGGATTCTTGAATATGATAAAGTCTGCACATAATAATGTTAACAAGACACTGATCAATGTATTTATTGAACAATTATATTCGAAAACCCACACTTTCCAATTTTCTTTGGTGAGAGAACAATTAATATCAATCAAGAATTTCACATCACTGGTCTTCGCATTAAAGGAAAAGTGATTATGGGACCACTTGGAGGGTTTAGGTGAATAAGTGATCATGAAGTCTTCAAGTTGTCGGATAAGTGTCTTGGCATCAAAATAGAAACAACTGATGAATTATTAGTAGTAAGAAAAAAGTTTGTCCGAGCAGATAAGAACTATAGTTTCTAGTTCTGATGAACTTGATTGTATAAAGCAAGAAAGATAACGCATAATTGCATATTTTCTGTATATCATTAGTGTTTTGATTTGTGGCAATAAATTTGTAAATAAAGTCTCCATGCATTTTCCGCAATATCTGCATGTAATAAAGCTGGTAAACACTTATTCTTAGGGCAATACATGTGAGAGTTGGATATTCTACAATTTGGCATAAGGTACATGAAAAGTGGTGTCAAATTGCTAGCCGCATATGCTTCAGATACAGCCGAAATGTAAAATGTAAGTAATCGTAATGCTTATATTTATTTTTGATGTTTTAAGTGCATGTTTAGAAGTATGGGCACTTTTCGAGATATGACCTAATCATAATGCACGTGCACTACTTGGTGAACCGAGATCAAACTTTTACTCTATAATGATTTTTTACTAACTTGGCTTATGGTTGGTCACTCTTAGAGATAAAAATTATGTCCTTATAGTTAATGGTGTTTTTGCGAGTGCTTGAAGAAGATGAGGGATCGTACCAGTTTCAATAATGTACATTATATAATGTTTCCCATTATCTGTTTTGTTTTTGAAATTGTTGAGTTGTATCTTCAACAAAAAATTCTTCATCCATTTGGTTGTGCTCAACTGATACCCATAACAACTTTCGCTCTAAAAACCAAAGAAATAAAGTCATTGAAATAATTGTACATGGCGGCGTACTTTAATTTAGGATGTTTTAGCTTGGCTGAGTGGAAAATCATCTTTTGAGTGAGAGTTTGACAAGAAGCCATGCCACATAGCCTTGGGATTGAGATGCAATGTAGATTCAGTGGTATAATTTAATGTCACACTTCATTGTTTCCAACCCATATACCTGATTTATGGATCCTGTGCACATTAGCAAAAACAATATTCTTGTTGTCCGCATTGTAAATACATACTCTTAGTATATTTATTGTATTTTAGTGTTCGCTGGATCATATTTTTAACGTTATAAATATACCTTATAAAAGTGTAGACTTCGACATAATGCAGATTTTTGTCTATCATGTACTCATAATAACTTAATTTCCAAAGTGCTCAAAAGAATACAAGGAATTGAGAAAGACGAATCACTTGATAATTTGACGTATAAGGGCTTGTATACGAAGAACTTGAACAAATGAAAGAATCTAAGGTAAAGAAAAAAAAAAGAACAAAGATGGTGAAGGAGTAAGAAAATATGCAAAGAAGACTATGAGGAGAAGAAAACTTGATGTGTAGAATGACCATATATTTATTTTCGTATGGTGGTGTGTTATGGTTAATTAGATATTTTTTATGGACATCAAAGTATTACTTGACTTACTATAGTATGCTAAAATGTTGTGGTTGACTTGTAGTATTGTTTCAGGAACGTATGATGGTGATAATGACTGTTGGAGAATGGAGTTTTGATGACAACAACCTTATTTTAATATTAATTGATTATAAAATATATACTAACACTTTTATGTAGAATATATATACATATATATATATATATATGTGTGTGTGTGTATATATATACATATGCAGGATTTATATATATGAATTATTACTGAAAACTGTATAGTTTAAAGATTTAAGAGATTCAGAATTCAGAGATGATTCAAGACTCATAAGTATTCAAGATTTCAAGAGTACATGATAAATATAGTAATAGAGTCTAGTTTATGTAAGACTCTAAATCACACTCCAGGTTCAAATTCAAATTCTGTTTTTCAATTTCTGATTTCAAATTCTATTTTCAAATTCTATCTTCAATCTCTATCCTCTATATTTTATTTTCTTTACTTTACTTTTGATTTTAAACTCAAGTTTTATAAGTTTTATATTTGTATACTTTATATTTATATTGTTTTAAACTTTATAATTTTATAAATATGTTTATATAGTTTATATTTATGTTTTCATATGATTTTCTATTTTATAATATTCATTTACAACAATATGTTTTAATTCAAGAATTTCAAGAATTATATATATATATATATTAAAACACTTTAAAAATGCTCAAAATTTAATTTTACACATGCATATGTCGACATACATTTATGCCCATGTTGACATATAACTGTCACTTTTTGAAAGTTGAAAGGAAGTGTCTTTTCACTATTTGTGACGCTCCAGAAACGTTGCAACCTTTCAAATGTTATAAATAGGGGTTGATTTCGAATTTTTTCATAATTCTTCTTCCCCATCTTCAACTCCTTTCTTTACACCATTATATCTTCCCCTTTTTTTGATTTCTACACTTATACTCTGTCGAACAATTCTATTTACATAAAACATCTTCTCTTCACTCTCTACTCATCACTCTCTGAATCAAAGTGCTATTGAAGAGTAATAGGGCTATTGTAATCATTTGGGAAGTGTATGTAATCGGTGTGACCCTTGTAGCCATGAAATCAAAGAGAGCGGATTCGGTGGTATCCCTTGTAGCCATGAAATCAAGGAGAGTATACTTGATCAAGTGTGTGTGGAATCAGTGGTACCCCTTGTTGCCGTGAAATTAAGGAGAGGATTATAATTGGATATTGATATAGTAATAAAACTCTGCGCAATCCAGTGTTGCGTAGGATTGGATGTTGGAGCAATTCCATACCAATATAAAATGTAGCGTGTTCTTTCCTTTTCTACGTTTTTTTGTTTATCTTTGTGTTTGTGTCTGAATCTGTGTCTGTGATTGTTTCTATGGTGTTTGATTCATATAGTATATCATATAAATTTTAAATTTTGTTTAAATTCTCAAAAACACTATTCAACCCCTCTAGTGTTAGTTTTGTCTTAACGATCCATTCCACAATCCCTAACAATTTGTATCAGAGCAAGGTCTTTAAAAAAGTTCGTAATCTAATTTTTGAAAATAGTGATAATGGTTACCAACACCGGTAGTAATAATAGTTCTTTTGTAGAGGGTGAGTCCACTGTTAAACCACCATTGTTTAATGGTAGTAATTATTCATATTGGGCACGTAGAATGAAAATATATTTACGATCAGTAGGATTAGACACATGGAATAGTATACAAAATGAGTTTGTATAATTCACAAATGCTTTTGCATAATGGACAAATAAATAAAAGACTGCTGCACAAAGCAATTCTAAAGACATGAATTTGTTATTTTGTTCATTTGATAGGATTGAGTTTAATAGAGTGTCAGTATGTAAAGCTGCTTATGAAATTTGGAGAACTTTACAAGTTACTCATGAAGGAACTGGTAAAGTTAAACAAACTAATATAACAATGTTAGTTAATCAGTTTGAGTTATTCAAAATGAACGAGAATGAGTCTATCTCCGATATGTATTGGAGATTTCAAGAGATAGTGCATTCGTTAACGACACTTAGGGAAACTTATTCTGAAGAAGATCAAGTCAGAAAAATATTAAGTTCATTGACTCCAGAATGGGATCAGAAAACTCTGGCAATTGAAGAAGCCAATAATGTCAATGAAATGAAGATCGAGGAGTTAATCGGAAATCTGATGTCTTTTGAAGTCTAATTACAGAAAAGAAAAGAAAACAAGCCAACTGAGAAGAAATCCATTGCATTTAAAATAACAACTCGAGTAATGAAGATGATGAAGAAACAACCCTTATGACAAGACATTTTAGAAAATTTCTAAAATATAGAAGGAAATATTATTTTCAAAATAATAACCAAGGAAATTCAAGAAGTAATGATGGTCGATGTTATAACTCCAACAAACCAGGCCATATAAGGAAAATGTGTCCATATCCAGATAAATCGACTCAACAAATAGACAACATCAACCGTCAAGGAAGAGAAAGAAACCATACACAACAACATTAGTTGATTCAGATTCATCATCAAGCGATGAAGACCCAGAAACCGGAAATTCAAATATGTGCTTCACGGCAATTTAGAATTTAGAAAAATTCGAAGAAAAGGATCTAAAAACCAGGTACGCCTTAATTAATTTTAAAATTTTATTTGGTCGAATGTTTGCTTTGTTTTGAATTTAAAAAATTTAAAATTAAAACTTGAAATTCAAATTTGAATTTTGAAAATCAAAATATGAATATAATAATAAATAACAAATAAAATAATAAAATAAAATTTTGAATGTTTGTTAGGATTAGAATTATTTCACGAAATCGTTAACCTGAAATATAATTTGGTAATTTAAATCACATTTAATAAAAATAGAAATTCCTTTGAGAATAGGTACATATGTCGACATACGTATGTCTATATGTCGACATATATGACCAGAAATTTGAAATTTAATTTTTGAATTTCATAGGTTTAAACTTTCAAACTTCTCCCCAACTTTTCACCAACTCCCAATGTCTGAAAAGGTGTCATTGACTTTTGGAAAGTGGTGCCTATTTAATTCATATTCATTCAGTTTCTATGTATACACATATTCTCTCTACCTTTCATTCACAATTCAAAACAATATTCTTTATATCTATTCTCTTCAAAACTATGAATTCAATGGCTTCCTCAAGTTCAACTCATAAATTGAAGTTAACCAAAACCATCAAAGGTTATCTTCATAATGACAAAGAAGCAATCAAAACCTGTGTTAACTATGTAGCAAATGCTAAAGTTAACACAGGTGCTTTCGCCGTCTTTAGCGATTTTCCTTCTTATGATCTTGCATCTCTCTTCCAACAAAACGAAGTCTTGAGTCTAATTGACTCACAGGATAACGACGAAGTGTGTTATCCTAAGCTTGGCAAGATGTTCTATGCGAATCTTAATCGCGGATTCTACGAAGGCAACGAAGATCAAATTTGGAGTAACGTCAAAGGCTCGCAAATTGCTTTCGATGCCGAACTCTTGGGCACTATCTTAAATTGTAGAAGCATAGGCTCAGATTTTTCGGATTTCAAAATTGATGAAACCAATTTAGAGACCTATCATGACATATTTGAAAGCGATACTCAAATGGATTTCAAAAATCGCATTTTCCGCCCAAAAACAAGAATTGTTAACATTCTCCTCCAACATACCATCACTCCACGTTCCGAAAACTTTAATAACCCTACTCTCAAATTCCAAAAATCCCTCTTTGCTATTATGGATGGCTATAACATCAATTGGGCCAACATGATCTTAAATGAAATCAAGCTCATATAATTGTCATCGAGAGAAAACACTCTTTACTATGGTGTTTATTTAACCTGCATTTTCAAATATCTTGGAATTGATCTTCACGGGGAAGAATTTGTACCTAGAAAAGTGTTCGTCTCATCAAGAATACATCTCATGTAAATTCCTCTCAATTTCCAACCATATGAGACATTCGAAGCCAAACAAGTTCGAATGCAACAAGAACAAGCACCAATGGAATTCGAAGAAGAAGAAACTTCTTTAGAAAGTGTTGAGTGTCCAACCAACACTAGATACATTTCCAAAGAGACGATTGTTCAAAAATCAAGTGAAGATTGTCAACAACCAAAAGAAGCTTAAGAAGAACTTTTCAAAAATGACCAGGTTCGTGGTCAAGATTGGAAGAAAGCTTGGAATCTCACCTTCTTCTTCATCATCTGAAATCTAGTCTGTCTCGTTTAATTTATCTTTATGCATTCGCTTGAATTTGCTTATATTTGCTTTCGAATCTCGTATTTAGTGTGTCTTAATTAGTTGGATGTTTTTTCTTTCTACGAAGTAATGAATGGAGTTTTATTTTTGTCAAATTCATTTTTAAGTTACTATAAATTTTTTAGAATTAATTATAATTTAATATAAGATCAAAAGATTCAAAATTTTCAAATTTTTAGATAGGATTTGTCGACAAACATTTATGTATATGTCGACATATAGCTGCTAGAATTTTAAAACTTTTCAAATTTTAAAATTAAATAACTAACACATATCCATTCAGAGCCAACAAATTCCATACCCTATTTAAGCCTATTTCTTCTAGAAAATTTCATTATCTCATTTCTCCTTCTTCCTTTTTCATTTCCTCTCAAATTCATGGAAATCAATTCATAACATAAGTGAAAATTTTGAAGATTCTTTGAATTCCTTCAAGAAAATCCTCCCCATAGTACTACGTAATCAGCGTCACCTAGAGTTAATTCAGATGAGAATGGTTGAATATCAAGAAAAGTATTTTGATGGAATTCGTTGGTCAATCTCTTCTCATTTCAGAGATGAAAACAACAAAGCATCACTTAACAGTGAAGAAGAATGGAAGGACATCAAGAAGAACCCAATCATTGGACAAGATGAATGGGTTGAAGTCCCAGTAAATGTTTAATCATTTGGCATGGATGATTTGATTTGATCAATTTGTTTGAATTTGCTTAATTTGGATCAAAAACTTGTATATGGTGTGGTGTGCTTTGATTTGTTTGATTTGGTTTGGTTTGTATATATAACATCAAACATATGTAATTATAATACTTGAATTGGTATGTATTGATGATTGATAATCATATTATAGGATTATATAGATAAATTTAGGGCTTAGGGGGAGTATATTACTTTGCTATAAGAATTATTTAGATAATTATAGGATTCGGAGGAGTAGTTTTATAATTTCTTTTTGATAATGCCAAAGGGGGTGAAATTATAAAATATAGAATTAGTTTATAGGATTCATATAGACAGAGGGAGCATTAAAAGGATCATCATCAACAAGTATGAACAAGTATGATATTTTATGAACTAAGGTTGTCATCATCAAAAAGGGGGAGATTGTTGGAGAATGGAGTTTTTATGATAGCAACCTTATTTCAATATTAATTGATTATAAAATACTTTTATCTAGAATATATACCTATACATATGTAGTATTTATATATAGGAATTATTACTGAACACTGTACAGTTTAAAATTTTAAGAGATTCAGAATTCAGAGATGATTCAAGACTCATGAGTATTCAAGATTATAAGAGTTCAAGAGTACAAGATAAATATAGTAATATAGTCTAGTTTATGTAAGACTCTGAATAGCACTCTAGGTCCAAATTAAAATTCAAACTCTGTTTTTCAAATTCTGATTACAAAATCTATTTTTAAATTCTATCTTCAATCTCTATCCTCTATATTTTATTTTCTTTATTTTACTTTGATTTTAAACTCAAGTTTTACAAGTTTTATATTTATATACTTTATATTTATATAGTTTTAAACATTATAATTTTATAAATATGTTTATATAGTTTATATTTATGTTTTCATATGATTTTCTACTTTGTAATATTCATTTACAACAATATGTTTTAATTTAAGATTTTCGATATATATATATATATATATATATATATATATCAAAACACTTCAAAAATGCTCAACATTTATTATTACACATGCATTTGTTGACATACATATATCCCCATGTCGACATATATATAATTGTCACATTTCGAAAGTTGAAAGGAAGTGTCTTTTCACTATTTGTAATGCTCCAAAAACGCTGCAACCTTTCAAATGTTATAAATAGGGGCTGATTTCGATTTTTTTCATAATTATTCTTTTCCATCTTCATCTCCTTTCTTTACACCATTATATCTTCTGATTTTTATGATTTCTACACTCATACTCTGCCGAATTCAATTCTATTTACATAAAACTTCTTCTCTTCTCACTCTCTACTCTCTAAATCAAAGTGCTATTGAAGAGTTATAGGGCTATTGTAATCATTTGGGAAGTGTATGTAATCAGTGTGACCCTTATAGCCATGAAGTCAAGGAGAGCGGAATCGGTGGTATCCCTTGTAGCTGTGAAATCAAGGAGAGTATACTTGATCAAGTGTGTGTGTGGAATCGATGGTATCACTTGTAGCTGTGAAAATCAAGGAGAGGATTGTATTTGGATATTGACATAGTAATAAAACTCTGTGCAAACCAGCGTTGCGTGGGATTGGACGTAGGAGCAATTCCGAACTATTATAAAATTCGGTGCATTCTTTCCTTTTCTGCATTTTATTTTTGTTTATCTTTGTGTTTGTGTTTGATCTGTGTCTGTGATGATTGGTTCATATAGTACATCAAATAAGTTTTAGATTTTATTTTAATTCTCAAAAGCACTATTCACCCCCCCTTTAGTGTTAGTTTTGCCTTAACGATTCATTCCGCAATCCCTATCAATGACTTGTTTTGTGAATGTATGTTTTGTGAATAAATGATGGTGATATATGAATTATTATGCATACTTGTGGTGTTATGCAAAATTATGTTGTTGTCCTTGGTGATATGTGAATTATTTTTGTTCACAAATTTGTTGTTATTCATACTTGTATTGTAGCATACTTGTGTCGTTATTCATGTTGGTGATGTGAGTTATTGTTCATACTTATGTTATAGCAAACTTGTATTGTTGGTCATTTTGGCATGTTATTGATTTAAGGATGATAGTTGTGTTACTAAAGTAACAAAAAAGTGCATCAACGTAGTTGTAGAAGTTCAATATACGCTTGCCAAATATATCATAGACTTTTGGAAACAACAATTGGTTTTCATACAAAAAGGGAATAGAACAATGTTATGCCACGGAAAATGAGATAAAATAGAAAGAACATCAATAGTTGGTCGAACTAAATTCAGTTAGTATGAATTGTTGTGATGACCGTCATACCACATCAATGCTCATAACCTAATCGTGTATCATACAAGCACAAATCAATGTAGAATCATTGTCATGAAAAGAAATAGAAGAAAAGAAGAGAAATGAAAAAGAAGAAAATAAAATAAAAGAGAAGAAGAAGCAAGAGACATTAAAACGCAATAACTGAACCCGTCGTATATCTCATCGCACATTAGAAAAAATATAATAGTAATCACATATATAAAGGTAATAACCATATAATCAGAATATAGGGTTTTGTACAATTATATAAAATAGTATTAAACTTTATATAAGAGATAAATAAGCTCAACTGGCAATTGTCAACAATAGTAAATACAGTCAAGAATCCACAGTGTCATGCAATATGACAAACAATAGTAATACAAATATAATTATGAGGTGGCATCACCTCTTGTAAATCCACTAGCATAGCTCCAAACAATGCTTACCTATCTTACTCATCAGCACCATCGATGAGTATCCTAGACAATAAGAGTAAACATAAAATCCTAGGTTAGACAAAAGTTTAGTGTGAACGATAAATAAATATCAGAATACTATAAAAGTAGTAACGGTGTATATAGCAGAGAGTATGGAGAATCTTGCATGTCATATCCCTACGTCACAAAGCTAGAACATATAAAAGTATATATTTTATGATCATCATGAGATACATTCTACAAAGAAACACTATAGTGCCTATATATCCATTCGTAGTATCAACATCATGCGACATTCCTAAACTGGGAACAACGTAACAAATTCATCCCAGTGTTCAACCATTCAACGATTGGATATATGGTACCTGGCAATCCAAACCATTCAATAAAGGTACATATAGGTACTACATCGCTTGGACTCTGCCACATCAACGACCATGCCTACTTCCTACATCAGTTGAACTCTACAAGAGGATTAGTTCCTACATTAAATGGACTATAATCCAATCATCAAATGCCCTTATCATCTAAATACACACGCGATTCCATGTACCAATGATCCTTTTTTTCAAAAGTATTTCACAACAGAATTCATCACTAGGTAGTCGATGTAACACATTAAAAGTCATTCAATAAGTGGGTTGTCCTCTCGGTCATCAATTGCCATAAGATGTCATCAGTTGTCTTACAAGTCGGAATAGTTATGGGCTATCCTTAAAGTCATCGACTGTCATGGGATCTCATCAATTTGAAATTCTCATGCAATCATACAGACCTCAATGTGATCGAACACCCACCCTGGGGCCCACACTAACAAAGAATATTACTAAGTAATAATGTCACTAGTGAGGAGAATAGGGATGTTTAGGAGCAACCATCCATAAACCTTGTATTAAATGAGTATCGAATACATTGATTTATTGCTCTACATTTTTTTCCTTACTTCATGTGGATCAACATACTCGATTCATGTTTAATACAAAACTATGGTGGCTAAAGATTTATTCATGATAAATTAAAAAAAATTACAAATCACAAAACAAAACACATATAGATACAAAAAGCAGTAATACAACAGTACATGTGTTACACACATGAATAATTCATAGAAACCATATGCAAATGCCACATGTACTAATAAAAGAATAGGCACAAGGCACGAGTACTCGACTACACAATTCAGGTACTAGCTTTAAGTAGGTTAATCCAAAGTAAAAATAGAGTAATGCATGAATCTATCGCGAGTAACTAACCTAAAACAGCTCGGTCTGATCCGAGCACATAAAATACACGGGTCAACCTAGCTTTAACATATCAATTATAACATGATAGGAGAAGAATAATTATAACACAACAGTAAGACCTCTTAATAGAGAAGTAACATAATCTCGAATCAACAAAAGATACATGAGATAGTTTCAGCTAACTCATTATATGTGGACTCATGTATTGGGCTATCACATCATTTAAATATTTTCCAACAACAACAAGTTGCTTTAGCCATAAAGAGAAGCTATATATATCCTAAACACAAAGAATAACAACATGTAAACCAACAAAATATCAACATGTAGAACTCACATGAGTTCGCCACCCAAAAGTATCAACAAAACGTAAATAATTAAATAGCTCTAAGGCATATATATATCAACATCAACAATGTGGTGAAAACATTAAGTATCAATAAATCTAGAAACCAAAAAGAAATATCGAAATAATATAAAAGCATATGGATCCGTACAAATGATGGCAAGCCTAAGCAACGTGTGCGTTAACAAGAAATGGCCAAAGCCTGACAAGTACTAGCAGCAATAACAATGGCGCCCAATCACTGACCCAAAGGTCAATCCAATGGCTCCAAAGCCCAACAACTGACCCGAAGGTTCAACAACTGGCCTGAAAGTCACACTCAGGTGACCAGAAGGTCCAAAGGATGGTCGAAGCCCAATTGCTACCCCAAAGGTCTAGCACTGCAAAAATAGAGTGAGTCATAGAATCCTAAACAGTAACCCGAACAATGACAATAGTGCATCCCATACCACTTGTTCTCGTTTATCAGTTTACTACAAGTCAGTCAATTCCATACTGGTGTAGCTTCAATCGAATAAGCTAGGTATTAACCGATATAACAAACCTATGTGCATGTGGTTCATTATATTGTTTAAGTCGCATTCCCATTCTCTCTAAGCGTGAATAAATCTATGATTTTATATAAAAAATACTTATTTCAAGAAAACGAGTTTAAAATTATTTTTGAAAACATTTTGGAAATCATTTCTTTGAAAAGCTCTTTATAATAGAAACTGTATTTATATGACTTTCTTTTAAAATAATTATATATGTGTATACAAATTCTTATAAATCAAACTCGAAAATATTTATTTTAGTAGCTAGTTTTGTGTTTAAAAACATTTCGAAAAAAGTTGTATAAAACATGTGTGAAACAATAAAAGCAATATAAATCCATTAAAATCAACATGACGAAACTCAAAATAAAACACACCAAACCGATCTTGGGGTAAGCTAGCTAATCATTTATATCTACAAACAATTTCTTCGGTTCGATCTTGGGGTAAGCTTGTTAATAGCAACATGTGATTATCATTTCCATCTCTTCTTGCTTTTCTTATGAAACCATCTTCTTCCTCTTAAACATAGAATCACTCTTCCATTCTCCTCCTTCTGTTGTTCACCTGATTTCGTAATGCATGAGCTTACCCCAAACCCTAATTTCTACTTTTAGATTTAACCATAACCCTCTGACTCCCATCTTCACTTTGACTAGATGCCCCTCATTTGTCGAGTTTCATTCTTTCCCCCTATCTGTAATTTGTCACACGATGTATCCAAGCGATTTCGCATTGCTTGGTGGCGATGTTAGAATTTGTGCTAGATACGGGGGGCGTCTTTTCATATGACACCTAATAAGAATTATTTCAGTTCTTTTAAAAGAAAAAGAGGGAAACTAATTCTTATGGGAAATGATGCTAGTTGTAGAGTCATGGGCGAAGGTACTGTGCAAATTCGCATGTATGAAGGGGTAATACGCACCTTGACAGGTGTCCGTTATGTTTCAGGTCTTCGGAAGTCAATGATATCTCTTGGGCAGTTGGCATCGAAAGGATGCGAGGTGATATTGATAAGGATAGTCTAAGGGTTTATAAGGGTGCATTTGTAGTGATGAAGGGAGATATGTTTCATAATTTGTATCTCCTGAGGGGAAGCACTGTACTTGGAGAGTCAAGGGTTGGAGCCTACAGTTCTCGTGGAGAAGATGTCAAAGCTAGGCATACGAGAAGGGACTTTGAGTTTCTGCATAGCCAGAATATGATCAAAGGGGAAAGCTTCAACAAGGTGGGATTTTTCCAAGAGGATGTGCTTGATAAGCGGAAGAAGGGATCGTCTGAAGTTGGTCAGAGATCAAAGGAGAAAGCAGTGGATATGCATAAGTCTTTGCAGACTGCTAAGTTCGGGCGTTGCTCGAACTGGAATCGCTTATCGAAATGCTAGGTGCCACGTGGTGGCACGGTGTCGGGAGAGGGTTGAGATGGTCCATGGAGACGTTTGTTTTCATGGTGAAGATTGATAGGTCTTACTTGAAGGGGTTACTTTGTACACTTTGTTGGCAGGCGGTGGCGTTGTCGGAGTTTGTTGACAAAGTGCAATGGGTGATGGCCATGCCGTAGCTCATTGGGGGAAGTAACCATGGTGTCTTCTCTGAGAAGATGCTTAGAGTAAGAGGATGTAGGTGGAGTTGGTATGCTTTCAGGGAAATATAGTATCAAGGTGGAGATTGTTAGAATTTGTGATACAATATATCCATTTGCTAAAGATTGGAAGATATTATTGATTATGGTGATAGAATATTTCCAATTAGAGAAGTGGGATATATTGTTAATTAGGGAATATAATATTTCCAATTTGCAGAAGATTTGGAAGATACCAGACATTTATTGCTCTTTTATTTGTAAAAGGGATAGACAATAAATTACCTACATAAGTGGAAGGATTTGAAGAAGGTTTCTTTTTGGGATAGTGAAGTAAGGAATTAATTCCCTAATTGGTTGGTTAAACAAGGAAGCCTATCAGGAGAATTGGAGATTTAATTAGGCATTGATTTATATCATAAATCAATTACTTCAATCCCATACATTAACCCTTATATAAGGATAGAGATTAGGTGAATGTCTGATCATCTCTTAAAGTTCTTCTTCTTCCCTACTATCAGTCTTGTAATTTTTTCTTATTGAGAAAGGTAATAAAATCTACTCTCCCCAAGTGGACGTACACTAACAAGACGTTAGTGGAACCACTATAAACCTCTTGTGTTATTTCTTTTATTGCTAGATCTGTGATTGTTTTGCTGGTGTTATCTGTTGTTTGTTTTGCCTCACTGTCAATCCATTCCTATCCGTTTTTTCCGCAACAATTGGTATCAGAGCACGAGGTTGATTGAGAAAGGGTGTTCGGCATTATGGCAGAAGATAAGGAGAATCCAACAATTGTATCAAGGCCATATGTGAAAGGGACATATATGGAAGCAGGATCTCAGTTAGCAACAAAAAGATGGAATGGGGATAAAGACTTCGAGAAGTGGCAATGGAGGATGAAAGCTGTTCTGATGAGAAAAAATGTTCATCCTGTGGTATTTGCTCCTGAGGAGTTGATGAATGATATTTCAGCCGTGGAAAGGAAGGAGATGGAACGATGGGCGTTTACTACTCTACAATTAGCAACGGGAGAAAATGTCATTTCAGAGATTAGCGGTGAGACAACTGCTATGGACATTTGGACCAAGCTGGAAAAACTCTATCTAAAGAAGTCACTAACCAACTGTCTGATTTTACTGAAGACGTTTTTCACCATGCGGATGAGAGAGGGTACTTCAGTGAAGGCACATCTAAGCTTCTTTGATGATCTCGTGATGAAGATAAAGACTGTTGACTTGAAAGTGGATGAGGAGCAAAAAGCAATTATTCTTTTGTGTTCTCTTCCGGAGTGATACACAGGTTTCGCTAATAGTCTTATCTATGCCAGAGATACACTGACAGTAGATGATGTGAAGGCAGGTCTTCTTTCTGAGGACTTGAGGGATCAGATGAAGGGGTTGAGTGAAGGTAGAGGAGGAAGTAGTACGGAAGCCTTATTAGCTGGTATGGAGAAAGGGGAGAAGAAGAAAACAAAGTCAAGAGATGGGAAGTGCTACATTTGTAAGAAACCAGGCCATTGGAAGAGAGATTGTCCGGACTCGAAGAAAAAGATTATAGCTGGAAATTCATCGGTGGCGATGGAGGAATTTTTGTCTGATAACTTGTTGACAGCAGTGGTATCAGATGTATCAGACCATTGGGTGCTAGATACGGGGGGCGTCTTTTCATATGACACCTAATAAGAATTATTTCAGTTCTTTTAAAAGAAAAAGAGGGAAACTAATTCTTATGGGAAATGATGCTAGTTGTAGAATCATGGGCGAAGGTACTGTGCAAATTCGCATTTATGACGGGGTAATACGCACCTTGACAGGTGTCCGTTATGTTCCAGGTCTTCGGAAGTCAATGATATCTCTTGGGCAGTTGGCATCGAAAGGATACGAGGTGACTATTGATAAGGATAGTCTAAGGGTTTCTAAGGGTGCATTTGTAGTGATGAAGGGAGATATGTTTCATAATTTGTATCTCCTGAGGGGAAGCGCTGTACTTGGAGAGTCAAGGGTTGGAGCCTACAGTTCTCGTGGAGAAGATGTCAAAGCTAGGCATACGAGAAGGGACTTTGAGTTTCTGCATAGGCAGAGTATGACCAAAGGGGAAAGCTTCAACAAGGTGGGATTTTTCCAAGAGGATGTGCTTGATAAGCGGAAGAAGGGATCGTCTGAAGTTGGTCAGAGATCAAAGGAGAAAGCAGTGGATATGCATAAGTCTTTGCAGACTGCTAAGTTCGGGCGTTGCTCGAACTGGAATCGCTTATCGAAATGCTAGGTGCCACGTGGTAGCACGGTGTGGGAAGAGGGTTGAGATGGTTCATGGAGACGTTTGTTTTCATGGTGAAGATTGATAGGTCTTACTTGAAGGGGTTACTTTGTACACTTTGTTGGCAGGCGGTGGCGTTGCCGGAGTTTGTTGACAAAGTGCAATGGGTGATGGCCATGCCGAAGCTCATTGGGGGAAGTAACCATGGTGTCTTATCTGAGAAGATGCTTAGAGTAAGAGGATGTAGGTGGAGTTGGTATGCTTTCAGGGAAATATAGTATCAAGGTGGAGATTGTTAGAATTTGTGATACAATATTTCCATTTGCTAAAGATTGGAAGATATTATTGATTATGGTGATAGAATATTTCCAATTACAGAAGATTTGGGAAATATTGTTAATTAGGGAATATAATATTTCCAATTTGCAGAAGATTTGGAAGATATCAGACATTTATTGCTCTTTTATTTGTAAAAGGGATAGACAATAAATTACCTACATAAGTGGAAGGATTTGAAGAAGGTTTCTTTTTGGGATAGTGAAGCAAGGAATTAATTCTCTAATTGGTTGGTTAAACAAGGAAGCCTATCAGGAGAATTGGAGAATTAATTAGGCATTGATTTATATCATAAATCAATTATTTCAACCCCGTACATTAACCCTTATATAAGGATAGGGATTAGGTGAATGTATGATCATCTCTTAAAGTTCTTCTTCTTCCCTACTATCAATCCTGTAATTTTTTCTTATTGAGAAAAGTAATAAAATCTCCTCTCCCCAAGTGGACGTACACTAACAAGACGTTAGTGGAACCACTATAAACCTCTTGTGTTATTTCTTTTATTGCTAGATCTGTGATTGCTTTGCTGGTGTTATCTATTGTTTGTTTTGCCTCACCATCAATCCATTCCTATCCCTTTTTCCGCAATAGGTGATTGTCTCGTGTGGCCTGGTTCGCCAGGAGTTACTTGGATAGTCTGAAGTTGTTAGTGCTCCTATCATGGGCTTAATGGTGGGATTCAACAGAAGATGGATTGGGTTCGTCTTGCTTTGGCGATAGGGTTTCCTTTGCACCAGCGTGGAGTGTGTTTCTAAACTTATATTGGTCTGCGGCATGAGTTTGTTTCGCGACTCTCTGGTTTCCTATCTGGTTATCCATTATCTGTTATCTACCAGGAATGCAATGTAATATTGCAGTTATGCTCTTGCCTAGTGAGTTATTGGTGATGTATTGGCTTTTTGGGTAGCGAGTTTGGACACTGTTGGGTAAAATTATGGTTGTTTTGATTGTTTGATCCTAAAGGCATGATGTGTTATTGGTGTTTGAGTCTTGAGGTTTGTAGCATGTTGGTGTTTGGTTGTTTTGGAGTATGCATGTGGTATCTACCATGGGGTTTGGAGCGGTTTTGTAACTTCGACCCAAGGTTAGGCTTCTCAAGTATTTGATTGTCACTGTTTTTATGTTCTGCATCCAAACTTGCTCTCTCGGCGATAGCCTAGGCTACGGAGGAGCTACAGGGGTTTTGGATGTTGGAGCTTCTACATTTCTACCTTGAAAGTCTGCACATGGAAGTGGTTCGATTTAGTCACATCTTGATGGAAATACACTCTCTAACAAGTTTGTATGCCGAGTTAGAGTATGGTCAGATGTAATGTGTATACTATGGTTGCTTGTTGCTCTATCTTTGGGTAGTGGGTAGCTTGAAGTGCCTCTCCATGTCATATCTCTTGAGTAACTATGCCTATCACTGTGACAGTCTAGGTACCATTTTGTTTTTTTATTTGTACTGAGTCTATTATTTCCCTATGTAATATGTTATGTAATCTCACTTCTTTTGAAGTAAGTAAGTTATCTTTATTTCTCCATGCGTAGAGTAAAGGATGTAATAATAGTCTAGTATTCTAACTAGCTCCTGTACTCTAATCTAGAAAATATACAGTGGATGACCTACTTTGAAATGTCGTATGTAGTGGACGGTCCACTTCGAAAACCGCGTAGCAGTTTGGTAACCGCCAACCTCCTGTATTATTTATATTTATTATTGGTTATAATAAAAATGTTTGTGGTCACTTTAACTACCGGTCGGCTATGCCAAAAAAAAAAAAAAAATCATTTATATACATTTAAAAATGATTTCTAAAATATGACACAACTTTTATTTCATTTTTTCCAATTGCTTAAAACTCACATTTTAATGCCAAATTTATACAAAAATTCATTTGCTTGTCAACACAAATGTACAAACCACAATAAATATTTTAACACTTAAAATTTTGATTTCCAATCAATATTTCACTTTTTTTATATTTTATTTGCTACTTGTTTAAATTTAAAAATACCCTTCTACAATAAAATTCACCGTTTACACAGAAATTTACAAAATTATCTTATTTGGCAAATAACATCCTTTAACACATGTTTTACTCCAAATTCACATTATACATTTTTTCAACCTTTGTTTTCTTTATATTTATTTAACAAACATGCGTTGAATTTAATTTTTTATCTCATTTTTAAAACCCAACTTTTCCTCAATTCAACATAACTGCACATGAAATCTCTAAAATCATATATATATATATATATATATATATATATATATATATATATATATATATATATATATATATATCCGTAAGACTCTTTTATTTATTAAAAAATAAAATGTTACAATGAAGTGGAGGTGATATGCAGTACACAGATCAACATATTTGGTATTGAAGTGGACCGTCCAGGGAAAAAGAAAATAGCTTACCCACGTAGGGAAAATACATATGCTCAAAGCAATACAACCATAACAATTACACGATTACTACATTCTAAATGTCCTTATGCCAATCTGAATGCACTAAATAAAACAAACAGGATTACCCATTGTCAATCAATGCATTTTTACATAGCTCTCATCTTGTTACGAGTTACTGGAGACATTCCAGCTTTGCACGCTGAAGTAGAATCTGAAAATGCCGCAGTCAAATCAACATCAACAGATGATTGGGGAGCCTTATGTCCTGGTGGAGGTGGAATATTGCATATGGACTACTTTGTCTTATTTTATAAAAATTGTTATTTTTGATCATTGTTTCCATCACTCGCCTTTTGATTTCACAAACATCGCTACAAAGATCGCCGCTCTCAATTTCCTATCGCAAGCTTTCTATTGTCTCCAATACAGTTTTATCCTTTTGCACTACCTTTTTTTTCTCCTTATCAGGAGGTTTCTTCCTTTTCACTATATCAGTTCCAAGTTCCAACCGCAAGATCAAAGTTGTGCTTCAAAAAATTATCAAGATCAGCTTGTTGTGTAATAGTAGGAAGTGACATAGATTCATTGTTCACACTACTTTCTGCATGCACAAGGCTTCTCTCCATGACATTCTCACATACATTGAAATTGGTCATAGTGCCTGGACTGCCACCAGTAATCTTCTGCTTATTAAAACTCCTAACTTCATCAATACGTTCTTGCACTGGGTTCAATGCTTCATTACTTTTCAATTGTTTGGTGAGAGGACAAGTGGTATTGAGAAAACCTGGTTTGAAATTGCACACATTATCCAATTGCACGATGGGAATGATTAGCAGTACATCAACATCATAAACACCAGAATTCATGTCATTCAAAAATTCTATTTCTTCACTGCTCATTATTTGTGTATCAACAACCTCAGTTTTCACTCTGTCTTTATCCATACTTTGCTTTCCTTTCTCGTACATATTACTCTTGTTCACTTCAGCAGTACACTCACTGTTACGGACAGTGTCGTTACCCAACGTATTCCCAACAATATTACTCACCGATGCCTTTTCTTTAGATGCTTCACAAATTTCTCCATCCTCTATCTCCTGGGAATCATACGTTAGCACAGTGCATTCATCAAGGTTGACTGAAATTTCAAATATGTTACCGGTTTGGACAACATTCAAAACATTCGAACCAATACTATTACCATTCTTAGCATTACCACCATCAACACGGTTCCATTTCTTATGATTAGCAGTAGTGAGCACCCTAACCTTAACATTACTTCTAGAGGTGATCACTTTAGTTTGTTTGTTGAAAGTGATTTTGTGACTATCAGTAAACCCAGCTAAACAATCACTCACAACTTGATCTTTTTTGCTACCTATTTCCTTAACACTTGTACAAGTACTCTTCATTGAAGTAACAACAGTACTGCTTGGGCAATTATCATTTGAATGTCCAAATAATTTGCACGTTGGGGCAAATATCTGGTTTCCAGATATAGTTGACAAACACATGGTGCTCAGAACCTTCACCAAGGATAACCGAGATGGTGTTCGGCAGCTGACTATCAGGGGTTATTTCCACCTTCACTTTAGCATAGCCAAGCCATTCGAGGCTCTCAGTCGCTCGATCCATGCATAAGAATTTTCCTATATGAGATGCAAGCCAACAAATTTCGATCTTCGACCATGCCACCATGGGAAGATTGGACATTTTAATCCGTACTGGCACGTTCTTAACTTCTTTACCCAAATTCCCCATATTGACATCCCATTTTATGATAATAAAACCTTGTTTCTAATTACTAAAGGGTCTGCTTCCAGGATTCTCTTCCTATCATCCGCATTCGATAATAAGAAAAAGAAAATATGACCATTTGATTTTACCTTTATGGGTCCGCGTGGATTCCAGTACTTTCAGGTGAGTAACCACCGCAGTATATGACAGTAGGAATCTAAGAAGAACGCTGTGATGTAATCTTCCAAGCCTCAACGCTATCCTGGACAATGTCTTCAGTGGGTACCAAACTCTTTCTTGAATACTTGAGATTGGTGGAACGAAATCACGAGCGCTACGTGGTTTAGACGTGAATAGCGACGTCCATTTGTCCTCGGGTAAAGGTTGGTTAGGAGAAGGTAGAGGAGGAGGGAGGTTAGGCGGTGGATCCGTAGGGGGGAGGAATGAGTGCTGGTAGCGGATCCGAAGCGGGGATAGGGGATTGAGGATTGGGTTGGGCTCGAAGAAGCAGCGGAATTTGGGAATATGTTTGGCTCGAGGAGATATCCAGAAAGGACGCCATTTTAGAGCATCTCCAGTGGATTAGACTCAGCGCGCTGAATATTCAGGGCATAATACCATCAAATTATCCGGTGGTCCGACGTCCATTTAATAGGCTCCAGAAGTCTAACGCTCGTTTAATAGGTGCTAGAAGTCTGACGTCAGTTAAATGGACGCCAGCCCATTTACAACTGCCAAAACAAAAAACAAAAAAAAACAAAAAAAAAAAATGACTGAAGAAAACAATTCTCGATCGGAGATTTGTAATATGAAAAAAATTATTTGGTCTAACACCTATTTTTTAGACGTCAGAATTCCCGTGTCTATAAAATAGACTCCAGAATCTGGCGTCTATAAAATAGGCACCAGAACCCCATTCAGGATCCTGAATTGGATCCTGAATATTAACCATAATATTACGGCTGAAGCTAACGATTGGGGATAAATTCTGAATATTAACCCTTAATTTTCAACGATTGGAGATGCTCTTAGAAAAGGGAAAGTGAGGTCTATTTTGACAACTTAATTAATTATAGATGTTCTCCTTTTTGAGTTTGTATTTTGTTTTCTCTGTTCTTAAATTACAAATCCCATTATAATCTATTTACCCTATTACCCAAAAACAAGGTTGTTACAAGCTCCCCTTTAAAGATATTGCATCCCTATAATTTTCCTTATGATAATACGTTTTTAGTTTCAATTTTTAAATAACTCTTTCAAATTTTCCCTTTTTTAGAGGAATATGGTTTAAATTCTTGAATATAAAATCTTTAGAAGTTAAATATTCATCCCAAATTATAAGAAATAATATACACAATAGATTAGAAAAAGATCACATACTATCTTTTGCTTAGAACATATTTTAAAAAGACAAACTCAGTTTCTCAATTCTCAAGTCGATTTGGGATAATGTCCCACCATTTATTTGCAACTAATTGCTCGAACCAATGACTGCGATTTTGATTACAAAATCAAAACGGCCTCGTCATTTTTCCCTATCAATTATTATGACTAGATGACTTCATATATATAATCTAAATATGAGAGTGTATTTCGTAAACATTGCTTACGCTCTAGATATTTATCGTTTTAAAACATATTTTCATACAAAATGTATACTTATATTTATTCATTCATGTTACAAAACACAATTTCACTTAAAATAATTTCTAAAACTTGTCACAAAATAATATTAAAACACTAAATTCTTAATGATTCATTCCATCATTTGGTTGCAAAAACGATGTAATATTGACGTTGCCTTGCCATACCCACTATTTTTTTCATTCATTGGCTTAACTTTTTTTCAACCAAATTGTTTTTCTTGGATTATTTATTTATTTTCTCATTTCAAAATGTCTCATATAATGCTTTGAAATCCTAACGATAACATGGCGTCCCATGTTTCGACTAGAATCCTTAACAATGTTTGGAATAGTCAACACAACAGATAATCACAAGCTTCTCTTAGTTGTATTTATTTTATTATCGCTAGCACTTAATTAATTTTTCTTTTAAATAAATACAACTGGATGTTTTAATTTCCGTTTACAAATTAATCGTTTATACCTCATCCCATGAACCCACATGTAGATCACTAAATTATGTGCCCAGCCAGAGCAATCTATTTGTTTCCGCCGTGTAACAATGATCACATTTTAAACTATTTACATTTATTATCCTGATATAAGTCTCAACTTTTATTATTGGTAAATTAATTCACTATCCTATCCTTATTTAGAAAATTAACTCGACTACCAACTACGTAGTAAGGGACAAGATACCATGTCTCACCAAAGTAGATCCAAGATATTATTCACTGAAGGGATTAGATAGTGTGACGCCCCAACCCGAGACCCATATTAACAAAGAGGCTTAATGAGTAATGTGAGCGACTTTCCGTAAGTCTTCTATTACATAGGCGTCAAGTACGTTGATATAGTGTTCATTTATTCCAATGGTTTGACATACTTAGTTTCTGCCAAATACAATACTATGGTGGTTACATGATCAATCCAGAACAAACATAACAATAATAAACAACTCATATTACAATTGAGCAAACACCTTATATATAGAAACGTCAAGTAAAATATAAAGTGATATTGGAATAATCCTCAAAAATGGCGATAGGCGATTAATAGCCCCTGGCGATTCTGCATTTGCCTTCACATCAACTGATTTCTTCCTATTGCCTTGTCGCGCCGTTCTGCATCGTTATTCACCAATCTATGATGAAGCGCAGTAAGAAGAAATCGTCAGCTAAATCTGTCCTTCCTTCAACATCGGCGACTAGATCTGGGCATCGATTTTTTGCACCTCCAAAGCTTGATGCGTCTGCTGATTCAGGTTCAGCTGGTCCGATAGTTCCTTCTATGTTAACTAGGCCAACGGCCGATGTACAAAAGGGATCAACCCCATGTTGACGCTAATTGAAGAAATGAAAATACTCCAAATGTGGCAGTGATAAGCAGTCCTCTACTTAGGCCTGGCAATGTAAGTTCATCAACTACAGATGCATCAATGTCTAAATTGTTAGATACGGTTGAACCGGACACACGCTGGGTAAACATTAAGGTTCCATCCTTTATTTCTGAAATGAATAACGTGACTAATATAGATAATATTGCTAGTGTTGGTATAGAAAATGTTGTTGAAACAGGAGAAAGTGTGGAAAAAGAGTTGTTGCTTGGATTTTCAGTTTTGCCTGATAATAATGTGAAATGCAAACCCAATAGGGTATCCATATTCGGCTCCAACCCAAAGAATAAAGGCAATTATGAACCCCGAGATTTTGTGTATGATGAAAAGGATGGTGTAGATAGAATCCCCTCTGAAGTGATAGAAGCAGGTAAGAATTTTGGTCCGACTGCTTGGTGGGTTTTTTCTTAGGCCCGCCTCCTCCCTATTCTGTAGTGAAGGAACAATGTGGTAAAAAGTGGCAAATAAGAGGTAGCCTTAAGGTTCGCTTAGACAGAACCATGTTTTTTCTCAAATTCTCGCTTCCGGAGGAAAGGCTACGTGTCTTAAGCCTTGAGCCAACCGTAATTGAAGGTAAACCATTCATAGTTACGCCTTGGAATCCCAAAGTAGATAGTGCTAGGGAGCAGGTTCTTTCTGTTCCGGTTTGGACCTATTTCTCACATATCCCCTATGTGCTTCAATCCCTTATTGGTCTAAATTGGCTTTCAAACAAGATAGGGAAGCTAAGGTGTTTTGACGCTAGTATTGTAGCGAGGGAGAAGTTGTTTTATGCTAAGGCGCCGATTGAGATCGCTCCTGATAAACCCCTTCGTGGCACACTCAAAGTAAAGCTAGATACATATTATGTTGCTGAAGTTCATGTCAGATATGGATGGAAGCCGGAAATTTGCACTACATGTCGCTCTTTTGGTCATCTTCATGATACATGTACATTGGTTCCCTTATATCTGTTCCTCTAGGAGATCGTGTCCTACTTCATCGACCCTCTGTGAAGTGGGTGCGCAAGGATCTCATTGTTCCTCCACCTCAGACGCAACAAGAATCTAGAAATGATGAAATAAAGGAAGATGAAGACGACAGTTCGGAGGATGAAACGAAAGATGATGGCATAGTTTGGTGATTTGATGATCACTCGTGGGGACAACACATTTCTGGTATGAGATACGATCCTTATGAGAATGAGTACTATAAATATGTATCAAAAGATGAGGCTGGCTTTAGAAGACTGGAATATCAAGTTGAAGGAGATAGTTTTATGCTCATACAAGAGGGTGAGCTAGGTGAGAAAAATAAATCATTGTTCCTTGATTCTACATGGGATTGTGTAACACCCCGCTTTTTATGATAATTTAATAATGCATATATATGCAAAGAGATAAATGTATATATGAAGAATAAAATAAAGATAATGCAAATAAAAATGTAATGCATGCATTAAAGGAAAAATATTTGTTGCATGCGGTGTAAATATGTTGCATGCACTGATTATGCATTAACAATAAAAGAAAATGTAACGACCCGAATTTCCGTACCCTTTGGATCGACTAATAACAACACACGTCCAACCCAAATGACACAGGAATACGAATCACTATTAGAAAGAAGTTAGAGGATGAGAAATAGAAAGAAAGAAATATTAGAATAGAAGAAAACGAAGATCACAAACTCACAGCGGAACGAATAAAATATATTAGATAACATAAACTTTAAAACCCAAATCAGTAATTGTATATACATACCATTATCAGAGCACAACAGTTATCCCTGGAACAGTTATAAACACCTGTTTCCAGATACAACATAGAACACAGCGGAAAATATGATAGTCTATAGCTACCTGGTGAAGCCTCCTGCTTCGAGCTCCTCCAAGTGAATCTGAAAAATCCCGACTACTTGACTGCCCGTACAAATTTGGGCACCCAAGAGTTTAGGGAAAACAAACAAAATAAACTCTGGGTCAGTCATGGGACTGGTGTGAGTAAACTCCAATCATTTGTTTAACTTTAAAAATCCTTTCGAAAGAAATGATAATCGTAAGACCGATCCACACATAAACACGATGGTTTTTACCTTACAATAACCCAAAACATTTTGATATTAAAATCTGGTGATATTATAATAATGTCTACATCAAATAAATAGCCATCTAGCGGAACGCTTGCATCTCACGCTCCATATATAATATAAAATCGAAAACCGCAGGGCACTTATTGGAGATTGGATTTCCAACATGACAAGGTATGGGACCACCTGCCGATAGTGTATCTCTAGAGACGAATACACTGGGTTCAACAAGAACGTCTTGCAACCCGGCCCTCACATGACCGACCACTCATTTCGCTTGAGTGTATCGAATGTATACCACCAACGGTTGGGATCAGCAACCGTCTCCCGAAAGGGACAGCATCGATATATTTAAGAACAAATCGAATTTCTCTAGATAGGTGATTATACATCCTAATGGGTGCGACCCACATAGCCATGCTGCCTGCCCGATTTTTGTCAAATCACGGGTTGTGAGGTTTGAGGCTTGAATTATCTTCCAGAACATCTGGCCACCATTCACTTTGAATGCCACATCGTCAGATCCATCGGAAACCACTAATTTGATTCCCACAAAAATACTCAGATTGTTAGGCTAAAGAAGTTTCCCTTCTATACCACCAACTTCGTACGTTTGAAGGAATCAACGTACGTGATCCCTTTGGAAATACTCTATCAGACACTCGTCCATACAAGTTGTCCTGGGTCTGGACAAACCGAAGGCGCTATTCTATAAACAGGATAACCCTTGCATAACTCCGTCTTCAATTATCTTCACATAAGTCGATTCATAACGCTTATACCAATACAGAGTGGTTTTCAGATATTCAATCTGATCCCGGTCTCTCCATATTGACAACGGAGGTATAAAATAAAATAAAACTTTGATAGTCGGTGATTTAACTATCAAAGAAACATCCATACAATCAACGGTCCTATTTCCAATTGGAAATTTCTACCGATCAAGCATCAAACAACATTGGGCCCCTTTTTATTTTATTTTTCTTATTAAATTATCATTTCCAATTCCTGTCTCTTAATTCCTCGTTGGCAATTCATTTCATTTTCTATGTGTAGAAAATATCCCTCCTTTTATTTGGGAAAACATTTCAAATTAACGCGATGTTATAAAACATCGTTATTATAACTCAACCCACTAATCGTTTATTAGCTAACCATATTGCTTAACCAAATTCCACCATCGAACCTTAACCATTCCTCCATCGATCATGAAGTCAATCAAGTTGGGGTATAATTACCTCTCAGACCTTAATTGAACCACATTCTCAACTTTGAAATAGTCAAAGCTCACAAATTTAAACAACACATCGCTTACGCGACTCTCGGATTCGATCTAAGAACACACCTCCTTTTCATAAAAATATTGATCATAACGGTAGTGATATAATCGCTGTCTCCAAATATTTGATTTATAAAACATTGCTTTTAACAACAGCGTTACAACCGCTGTCTAGAATTATAGAACATTTATTATAACCATAGCGGTAAGATCACATTATAACGACAGCGTTAAAATCACTGTTTAGAATTTACAAAACATTTACTATAGCAGCAGTGTTATAATCGCTGTATAAATTTACAAAACCATTTATTATAACGGCAGCGTTAAAAATCGCTGTTTCCAAATATAATTTGTACTTATAAATTTCAATAAATCAATTAATAAGTAAATAGATAAATAATTAAATTTGATTCAAACCGGAGGTAAAAATACTACTTCCCTCAATTCAATGTAATCGAATTCCCAACAAATAACTCTCATTCGAATACTCTATATTCGATTTATATTCCGAACTTCAATTTAAATCTATCATTTTAGTTTAACTCAATTTCACTGATAACTGTACCCATTTGCAAACTGTTTGCTTTCAAATTGTTTATTCACTTCCAAATATAATTATCATTCCTTAATTGAAATCTAGACTAGTTTATCAGCTCAACCTAATTTTTATTGGAAAATACCAATTCAGATTCAAATCGAGTTATGTTATAACTCTCTGTCATATTTATAAATTCCAGTTATATAACTATTTCTGACCCCTTTCCTTTTTATATAACACAACTCAAATTTTCTTTTAAAATATATATACAACTATACATTTCATAACATCTGAAAGCAAATATATTTGATTTCTACAAATTCTCTTCTCGTTCAATGATTCTAATAAAAATAACAATAACTTATCTCAAAACATATAATTTTATTTAAATAGCCATAACCATTTAAGTATTTGTTCTTAACTTATTTTAATTATAGATTCACACTAGACAGATTTTAAATATCGTTTCTAAAATAAACCATTTTAATAATATTTATCATAGTCGAATTCCAAATATAAATCACTAAGGATTTACTTCAATTTATTTTACATTCCAACTTTGGGATAAAACCCATCATTTCCTTCTGAAAACAATTCCTCATTTCCCTGATTCAAATTTCCATTTGAATTTATTTTTCCCAACTCAAATCTCTTCTATAATTACTGCGTTTAAATTCCACTTCCAATATCGGTGTCAACTACTTTCCACTTTAATTATACCAAATCAACTTGAATTTATATTTTAATTTATCCTATGATAAACATGTATTTAAAATATAAACATCGTTATAATCAACTTCTTGTTTAATCCACTTAACAAGTTCCTATTTCCAGTTCATTTGAAAATCTAATTTTTATTTTGAAAAATAAAATTCCTTTTTAAAATCCCAAATCCCTTCTCTACATCTGAAATATTTTACGGTATTTAAAATACCAAATTTCTAGGGCCAGGGAATTCAACACAACATAATTTATCATAGTAAACAATAATATAAATGTTGAGGAACCCAGTTGGGTCCCTCCAACCTGTTTCCCTGCATCCACAGATGTTAATCAGCATCAATAATATTATTTCACATCAATATGAAATATCATAACTAATCCTCGATCAACGATGTAATCATATCATCCAATTTTATCAACCATTTCAACCAAGCAACCATTTCACAATATAAAAATCAATTTAAAATTCGTTTATATAAAAATATAAACGAAGCAGAGTTGGTGAGTTTACTCACCTTGCTTTTGCAGTTGATGATTCTGCCTTTATTTTTGTTCACAATCAAACGCGTTTGATTTTTATCACGAAATCTTAATAGCTCTGCTTAGTTCCATAACCAACATCTCTCCGTTGTGATTCCCATGGATCTGGTTGCGTTCAATTCATTTAATTACATATTACGCCGCCTTAATCTTTCATTCTGGTTGTCCAACACTCGTAACTCCCTGCCGTAGCCAAAATAATATGTTGTCGATTATAATTCTGTTTCGTTTCCATTGGTTTACTATTGCACTTCCTTCTCGTTCAATCGATATACACGCCATCATGGACAACCAAAAACCAAGTCATTAACATTGATAAATCCCTTAATCACTTTTGCTGACCTCCTTCCCTCACGCTATCCATCTGATGCTCCATCTACTACTCGCCAAAACTCAGTCACGCCCAACCCTTTCAGCGTGCTACACCCCTTGAACAACTTCAAACCCGTCTCCTCATTTCCCCACTTCACGCTTGCGTTCTCACCGTGTTAACCCAAAGACAGTGAACCCCACAACCACTTGTCAGCCTCAACTCCCAATCGTACAGACTTCCGCACCACTTCGTAAATCCAAAACTCCCAACACTATCGAACTGCGCTCGACCTCACCATTTACCACCACCGTGACACCCTAGAACCCTTCTTACTCCTTGCCTTTCTGATTTCCTGTCCTCCTACAAAACATCGCATCCACGAAGGATCCGAGACGGCACTTCCGAAGTTTGGAGTTCGATGAATATGGGGTTTCGATTTTTAAGGTGAGGGATTCCCGGCTTTTAAATTCCTGAGAGATCGGATGAGATTTGAAGAGAATAAGGACCGCAAAGTAATGAATTGGAACTGGAAATTTCAGAAGCACGGGTGGGTTTGTTGTTTTGATTTTTGAATTAATTAAGAGGCTTGTGAGTAATTTCTGTAAAAATGAAGAAGACAACTTGCTTTTGTTTTTTGGGGAAGGCAATGGAAGCTGTATTTATAAAGCCAAATTACTTGGCAAGCACATACATAGGGTAATAGGGTAGGTTTTATTTTCAAGGTATGTTTTACTTTGTCGGCAAGGCTCTTGTTTGCTGAAAAGAAATTTCACCAAGTAGCTTCGATAGGTCTGCTTGAGTTTTGTCATAGGCATATGCGAGTTTCTAACGAGCGTCATTTTCAAATAGGCATATTTTTTTTCTTTTTTTTGTACGGCGTAGGCTTTTAGTGCAGGCAATGGTCATCTTTCAGCTTAATATGTGGAAGCCTGTAGAGAGCAAATCTTAGCATGTGACCAATTTTAATGCTTGCAGATATCACGCATGCACAACTATTATTTAGATATCACAAGTTCTTTCCTTTTGTTTATTCATTTATTTATATTTTAGACATTAGATGTATAATCATATGAATTTATCTTCACCTTGGTATTGTTATATTAGAAATGACCACTTAACAGAATTAATGAGCTAGGTGAACTTGTGTAACACGCCCTTTAAATTACACGTTTAATGAAGTTTTTAACAATACGTCGTTATGTAAAACTCTGTTCATGTGTAAGCAGCTACAGATAGAAATAAAAGTATGGTCGTGTCCAGCAAGGTATCAGGATCCCAGAAATATAATAATATCGGTAGTTTAACTTATATTGTGAAACCCCAAAATATTGATATGGGGTGCAAAATACTCCAAATAAAAAGTTGCATATTCAATTAATTAAAAATTACAGTAAAATTCTAAAAATTAAATTATAACTACGCCTCAAAAGAACCTTGTTCAAATTCGTAACCAATCTCCAGTTATATTGGATAACCCGTTATGGCTTATATACGATTCTATAGCGACTATTTCTAAATTTGATTTGAACATAACTTTTTATTCCCGCTATGAAATCTGGATTTTTCACATTCGTTGGAATGGTATTTTCAAACAAATTCAAATATTTCTTGTTTCGCTAAAAATCCGATTTATTTTGAATCTTGTACATTCATTTGAAATTTGAAATTGAATTTTCAAACTACCGCGCCATTTTAAACTCGTTTTAATTATATTATAAATTATACGTTTAAACATCGTTGTATTAAATAAATTCCTATATATAATTCAAATAAAATATTTAAAACAAATTTAAATATTCCGAATTCAACGGCTAA
Organism: Allium sativum; assembly: GCA_030737875.1. NCBI lineage: Eukaryota > Viridiplantae > Streptophyta > Magnoliopsida > Asparagales > Amaryllidaceae > Allium > Allium sativum. The sequence goes on along the minus strand of CM060924.1, from coordinate 520,797,714 downwards.
AAATCTGGGTCGTTACAGAAAAATAAAAGAAAAAGATTCATAATGAAATATTGTAACAAACATGAAAAAGAGAGGCAAGAAGAGAACAATAATTACCATTGTTCTAAGCTTTGTTAACAATAGCCTTAGTAGTCCAGTTGGTTAGAGCATGTGATTTGCATACAAGAGGTAAAAGTTCGATGCCCGTCGCCGTCATATTTTTGTTATAAGGGAACGACTGAAATAACACATGTTCATGAGAGAAAATATGTATAAACACATATATAAGGAAAAATATGCATATAAGGAAGTAAAAAAAACATATGTATATATGTGTATATATATATGAGAATGTATATGTATATATGTGCAAAAATATATATATACAAGAGATAAAGTTCAAGATAAGGCAACAATCAATGAAATATGGCAAGAATCAAATAACGGTGCAACACCGTTTGAATTTTGAAAACGAAATGAAAATTGTGTGTTTTTATATATATATATATATATATGCGTAAAATGGTCGTTAAAAGATTTGTATACGTAGAAGAAATTTTCATGTGAATATAACTGTAACGACCCGCATTCTACGCATCATAGGATCGTAGAATATTTATTTCATCGTCATAGAGGGTCGCATGGTCACGTAACTTTGGGAGACGACTATTGGGGTCATTTCCCATGTTCATGATTTTTGCCGATTTTTAAATGACCGTTTTGCCCCTAGTTGATCTTGTTTTGGCCATAACTTTTGATTGGAAAGGAGTTTTGACCTGAAACCACTTCCATTAGATCCGGATGATGGTTTACCTTTCTGTAGAATGATCATTAGCCAAACGGACTCACCGTTTGGGAGATATGGCTGAAACAAGTTTCAGGTGGTGAAAAACAGCTTAATTGGGCTTAACCGGGTGATTAACATCTAGGCCCAAAGGGAAATTTCAGGATTAAGAGTATAAGAGGGCTGCTAGGGTTTAGAAAATGAATTTTACTTCATTTTCCAGCCACCTAAGACATTCCTCTCAACCTAGCAATGGCCTCCACTTGCTAAAACACCCCAATTCACCTTCTAATCGCAAATTAAGCCAAATCCACATCAAATCTAGGAAGATCTTCACCAAATCAGTATTAGGATTGCTGTATTGCCTTGGTATTCACGCCCAAACAGAGAATCATTTCAAATCTAAAGTTTATTTATGGCAAAGGTGAGTGATTTGCATAGTTCCTCACTAATTATGGTTAATTAAGGGTAATTAGTGTTAATTAGCGAATTTATGCATGATTAAATTTTGAAAAAATATTTAAAATTTTTGAAATATTGTTTTAGACCTCTGTTAGTAACTTGGGTTAATTTGGTTAAGTTTTACTAATCATATCATTAGTTTTGCATAAACATGCTTAAGGGAAAATATGGGATTTTGGCTATGTTTGATCCGTTTTAACCGATCAAATTATTGTTTTGGTGTTTATGGTGGATTATACATGTTGCTATGACTATTTGGAATGATTTGTGATTATTTAGAAAAGATAGATTAGCCGAAAACGCCGTTGAATAGCGTAAAACAGTTGCTGGAAAAAGTTGCAGAAAGTTGTGCAGGGTTTCGGGTCGGATCAGATATGGGGCTCGAATCGGATCGGTGGACTGGGCAAGAGAGTACGGATCGGACCGGAACCTGGCACAAGAGGATGCAAGGGCAAAAAGGAAGGCCATTAAAACCGAGTGGAGTTGGGGTCGGATCGGAACGGCAGGAAGGTGTGGGATCAGATCTGCGTGGTCCGAACCGAAGCGAGAGAGGCACCCGAACCGAACCGAGTTGGAGAGTGGCGTCCGAACCGAACCGAATGAAGGAGCTGAGCCAAACCACGATGGGGGATCTGAACCGAACCGGATTGGGAGACCCGAGCCAAACCAGAGGACCCGAACTGAACGAGAAATTTGAAGATGATGTATAGTCAAATCGAACTAGACTTAAGCTACTTTTGCGCAATGACTCTTTTGAAGAACAACTCCAACTCGACCAAAACCCGAGATGCAAAGGAAGTCCAAATAGGAAGTAGAACTCAGGATCCAGTTGGGAACCAACGAGTTATCCTCATGAGTTGGGCTTTGCTGCGGGACATGTGCTAAGGGGTTGTCGATGTCTATGACTTTGGATCACTATGTATGGGAGGTACGTGGATGAATCAGGGCCACAGTAGCCTAGGTACGACTAGTGGGCTATAGACCAATGAAGTGGGGTCATTTGAAAAGGTTTGGTCATGATCCCATGGGATAAGCTTGGTGGTAGCAGTAGTTGTACAATTCGAACTCCGTCATTACCTCGATGGGTCTAGTGATCAAAGTGGTGGATATCGTATGCTTTACGCACTGAGTGAGAGACGTAAGGATGGTTGCCATGCTTTATTTGTTTGCCATCACTATGACATGCACACCCCCACCCTCGTATTCTTTACACCATATGTTAGTAGCACCTTAGAGTATTGTACAGTATGTTGTGCTTACTCTTTGGTTGCAGGTCCAGGTTCAGGTATGGTTTAGTATACCTGTTATTGTTCTGTTTTGCTGCTTATCGCTCATACCAGACTTTTGTCTGACCCAGAGTTTTATGTCTCTTCTTATTACTTTGGGTGCTCTCACGAGCAGACTAGAGACAAGTTAGCTGGTAAAGCACGAGTAGCTGTACCGGAGACGAGCAGGAGGCTTCCACGTATGATATATATAGATATTCTCCCTGTGTCGCTGCGGGTCACTACCTTGGGCATTAGTAGTGTACCTTTTCCTTTGCTTTGCTTTAGAGACAGTTGAAAAGTTGTAATAATGATGATGTGAAACATAAGCTGTGTTTGGATTTCCGCTGCTATGATGTTTAGTTTTAGTTTCCAGCTTATGCACTGTCTCGCCTGTTTTATGTCTAGTATGTTGTTGTTATATTTTATTCCATGCGCTGTGAGGCATTTTACAGGTTCTTGATTAGTTCATTATCTTCTGCCCTTTCTTTGGCGACCGTTCCGTGCTAGTCGGGCTTGTGTACAACGTACTTTCGGAAGAAATGTCGGCTGGCGCGGGGCGGGCCGTCACACTTGGTATAAGATCTCTAGGTTGCGTAGTTATCCTAGGGAAGACATCAGGGAGAGATAGTATACGTATATGAGGGCGTGTATTTGTTATATTTTGGTTTTCAAAAGCTAGCTTTATATATATATACACACTATTAGTATATCTAAGGATGAAGTCGCACTGCACTGGCACTACTATGGAGATGGTTAATCGTTTTCTCTGTGCAGATTGAACGATGAGCCGATGCGCAAGGGGTACCGGTAGGGGAGCCAATAATAGGAATGCTGCTGAGATGAGGACGATGTTTACTGACCTAATGAGATAGATGCTTAGGTATGTGCAAAGGGCAGCTCCCATTGCTGGTAATGGAGGTGGTCCAATAGTGCAGGCGCCTAGGGATGATTTCGCCAAGCTTAACAAGGATTATACAAGTCTTAGTGGGAAGCCGTTCCACATAACGGAGTCAGCTACGAATGTTCAGGATTGGTTGGATAGTTGCGAGCGTATCATCGAAGACTTGGGTATCGAGGTTGCGATGAAGAGAAGGCTAGCATCCCGTCAGCTGCAAGGACGGGCAATGAATTGGTGGAATGCTATAAAGGCAGCTACTCCCGAGGATCAGATTACTTGGGATCAGTTTAAGGCTCGCTTTGGCGATAAGTTCGTTCCAACTGCTCAGAAGTCAGTGTTGTTTAAGAAATTCTTAGAACTCAAGCAGAATGGCAGAGTTGTCTCGGAGTATATTGCCGAATTCGACACTTTGTCGAAATATGGGTTATCCCTAATAGATACTACCGAGAAGAAGAACGAGAAGTTTGTAACTGGCTTGGATGGATACTTGGGGGAAAGGCTTATTAACCATATCGATGAGACGTTTGAATCGATTGTGGGGAAAGCTTTAAGATCAGAAAGTCTTTTCCCTAAGTCAAAGACTGAGGTCGCATCTGCAGAGGAGCCAAAACCGCAAGCAAGCGGTGGAGGCAAGAGTGGTTCTCAAAATAAGAGGAAGCAGAACCAGAATAAGGATGGCCATAAGAAGAAGAAATATGTTGAGTGCTTTAGCTGTGGCAAGAAAGGCCACTATGCTAGTAATTGTCGAGCAAAGCCAGCAGACAGGAAGTGCTTCAACCGTGGCCAAGTGGGACATCACAAGGACAAGTGTCCGCAACCCCCTAAAGAAAAGCAGATGGTGAAAGAATATGCCCTTAATGCTATTCCTTCTTCGTCGAATGCCCCAATTACGGCGGAGAAGGGAAAGAATGTCGTTATTCAAGGTATGCTTTCTGTTTATGATGTTCCTGTTAGAGTTTTGTTTGATACCGGAGCTTCCAATTCTTTCATATCTAGTGACCTGGTAGATAGGTTGGGATTGGAGCCCGAGATTGTCGATAGACCTTTAGTGGTGACGAACCCGATTGATGGTTCGACTAACCTTAGCATGATTTGTTGTAATGTGGTCTTATCGAGTCATGGATGCATGTTTGTTTGTGATTGCTTTTTTTTGGGCTTTACTAGGTTTGGCATTATTTTGGGAGTCGATTGGCTCAAAGATACGGGGTGGTGGTAGACTGTGAAGGCTTTTTGGTGATAGCTAGAGCGAATGATGGGCGGAGGGTAGTGTTTGGTGGTCTACCTAGTGATGGGGTAATGGCTAGTTTTCTAAATTCCCTCGACATCCCGCATGATGAGTTGTCAGGTTTTCCCGTGGTTGGCCAGTATCCGGACGTCTTCGAGGAAGTGACCGGGCTTCCACCACACCAAGAGATTGAGTTCCATATTGATTTGGTGAAAGATGCCAGACCTATAGTGATGCCACTTCGTCGTATGGCGCCAAGGGAGCAGCGAGAGCTCGGGGTGCAAGTAAGCAATCTTTTGGAGAAGGGCTTTATCAGAAGAAGTGTTTCTGAGTGGGGAGCACCAGTTGTGTTTGCTACCAAGCCTGATGGTTCCCTTCGATTGTGTGTGGACTACCGCAAACTGAATAAGGTAACGAGGAAGAATAAGTATCCTCCACCGCAGATAGAAGATTTGTTTGATCAGTTGAGTGGCGCAAGAGTATTCTGCCTGTTGGATCTCGCGACAGGTTTTCATCAGCTTAGAGTGGAAGCTGAGAGTATAGCTAAATCGACATTTCGAATGCCGTCTGGATTTTATGAGTGGTTGGTCATGCCATTCAGGCTGACCAATGCACCAGCATATTTTGTGGATCTTATGAATGGGGTATTCAGAGATCAGTTGAATAAGTTTGTTCTTGTGTTCGTGGACGATATACTTGTTTATTCAAAGACAGAGGAAGAACACAAGGAACATTTGAGGATAGTGATTGAGGTGTTGAGAAAACACCAATTGAAAGCAAAGTTTTCTAAGTGTCACTTCTGGAGGAGGGAAGTGAGATTCTTGGGCCATGTTGTTTCAGAGAATGGTATTGCCGTGGATCCTGCGAAGGTGGCTACGGTACAAGATTGGTCTACGCCCAAGAATGCAACAGACATAAGAAGTTTCTTGGGATTAGCTGGATATTATCGTAAGTTTATCCAAGACTTCTCCAAGATAGCAACATCGTTGACTCAGTTAACCAAGAAGAATCAAGCTTTCGTCTGGGACGAAAGGTGCAAGAATGCATTCAAGAGTCTAAAGGAAAAGTTGACATGTGCACCAGTGTTAGTCATTCCTAAGGGGAATGAAGAGATGACGGTATATACGGATGTATGTGGTACCGGACTAGGTGCTGTGTTGATGCAGGGAGGTAGGGTTGTAGCTTATGCAAGTCGACAACTGAAACTGCATAAGAAAAGATACCCTACCCATGATTTGGAATTAGCAGCGATCGTGTTCGCATTGAAGATGTGGAGACATTATCTCTTGGGAGAAAGATTCGAGTTGTTTACTGATCATAAATCATTAAAGTATCTCTTCTCTCAGAAGGATCTCCGACAGCAAAGATGGTTAGAATTCTTAGCTTCCTATGATTTTGATATCGCATACACACCAGGAAAGGGCAATGCGGTAGCTGATGCATTAAGTAGAAGACATGCCAGTTTAGGGGCTATGTTTCTAGAATGGAAGCAACTGGAGTACATTGCTGGGTATGATTTCAGACCAAAGTGCGAATTAGATCCAGAAATGTTAGCAAGTTTGACGATCAGACCCACTTTGATTGAGCAGATTGGTTCCAGTCAGAGGGACGATCCTAACCTATTGGAAATCATCTCAAAGTTAGAGATGGGAATCGACGAAGAGATGAGCAAGTATGGGCTTGATCGAAATGGATGGCCTAGAAATAATGGAAGATTAGTTATACCCAATGTCAATGGATTGAGAGATGAAGTGCTTAGAGAATGTCATCACTCAAAACTGACTATACATCCCGGTGGTAACAAGATGTATCGAGACATGAAGCATACCTACTACTGGGAAGGGATGAAAAGAGACGTTGGGACGTTTATATCCAAATGCATGAATTGCCAGCTAGTTAAAGCTGAGCAAAAGAAGCCTAGTGGTTTGTTGCAACCATTAGAGATTCCAGAATGGAAATGGGAACAAGTCTCAATGAATTTCATTGATGGGTTACCAAGGACTAGGTCGGGCCATGATAGCATTTGGGTGATTGTGGACCGATTGACCAAGAGTGCAAGATTTATATCCGTCAAGTCGAATAGAACGGCAGCTAAGTTAGCTGAACTATATGTAAAGTGGGTAGTGAGATTTCATGGAATACCCAAACGCATTGTGAGTGACCAAGTCCGTTGTTCACTAGTGGATTTTGGAAGAGCTTACAAGAGGCGTTAGGATCAGAATTACATCTCAGTACCGCGTATCATCCTCAAACCGACGGACAGACAGAGAGGGTGAATCGAGTATTAGAAGATCTCTTGAGAGCTTGCGTATTAGTCTTTGGTGGATCATGGGATGGCCATTTACATCTAGTAGAGTTTGCATATAATAATAGTTATCAATCCAGTATTGGTATGGCTCCATTTGAAGCTTTGTACGGAAGACCGTGCAACTCACCGTCATGTTGGTTAGAAACTGGTGAAAAGTTTGTGCTTGGATCAGATGTGATAAGAGAAACTTCAGCTAAGATTAAGGTTATCCAACAGCAAATGAAGGCTGCCTAAGATAGGCAGAAAAGTTATGCTGATAAGAGGAGAAGAGAATTAAAGTTCTCCATTGGCGACTTGGTGTTTGTCAAGATTTCTCCATTGAAGAGCGTGATACGATTTGGCAGGAGAGGCAAGTTAGCACCAGATTTGTTGGTCCATTCCCAATTCTTGAGCAAATTGGGAATTTGGCATATAAAGTTGAATTACCAGAGAAGATGGCAGGAGTTCATAACGTATTTCATGTTTCCCAGTTAAGGAAATTCGTGCACGACCCCGATGTGACTATTTCACCTGATCAGTTGGATGATATCGAGGTTGAACCCGAGGCGGTTGGGAACCGCAGACCTATGTGTATTGTTGGGAACGATACGAAGTAACTTCGAAGGAAAGCGGTGAATCTAGTCAAGGTTCAGTGGGGTGAGAATGAGAATGACTGTACTTGGGAGACAGAGGAGAGCATTAGGAAAACGTACCCATAACTCTTCGCTTGGTAAGATTACAGTTTTGATTTAGTCTTTCCGTATGCTAGGATAAGTTTGCTTTGTTGTTTTGCATGTTTGATTGTTATATATGCCTGGTAGGCATGCGAGATCCTTTGTATGCTTTGGGTTAAGGAATTTCGGGGATGAAATTTCTTAAGGGGGGGAGGGGGGCGAGAGTGTAACGACCCACATTCTACGCATCATACGATCGTAGAATATTTATTTCATCGTCATAGAGGGTCGTATGGTCACGTAACTTTGGGAGACGACTATTGGGGTCATTTCCCATGTTCATGATTTTTGCCGATTTTTAAATGACCGTTTTGCCCCTAGCTGATCTTGTTTTGGCCATAACTTTTGATTGGAAAGGAGTTTTGTCCTGAAACCAGTTTCATTAGATCTGGATGATGGTTTACCTTTCCGTAGAATGGTCACATTAGCCAAACGGACTCACCATTTGGGAGATATGGCTAAAACAAGTTTCAGGTGGTGAAAAATAGCTTAATTGGGCTTAACCGGGTGATTAACAGCTAGGCCCAAAGGGGAATTTCAGGATTAAGAGTATAAGAGGGCTGCTAGGGTTTAGAAAATGAATTTTACTTCATTTTACAGCCGCCTAAGACATTCCTCTCAACCTAGCAATGGCCTCCACTTGCTAAAACACCACAATTCACCTTCTAATCGCTAATTAAGCCAAATCCACATCAAATCAAGGAAGATCTTCACCAAATCAGTATTAGGATTGTTGTGTTGCCTTGGTATTCGCGCCCAAAGAGAGAATCATTTCAGATCTAAAGTTTATTTATGGCAAAGGTGAGTGATTTGCATAGTTCCTCACTAATTATGGTTAATTAGTGTTAATTAGCGAATTTATGCATGATTAAATTCTGGAAAAATATTTAAAAATTTCGAAATATTATTTTAGACCTCTGTTAGAAACTTGGGTTAATTTGGTTAAGTTTTACTAATCCTATCATTAGTTTTGCTTAAACATGCTTAAGGGAAAATATGAGATTTTGGCTATGTTTGATCCGTTTTAACCGATCAAATTATTGTTTTGGTGTTTGTGGTTGATTATACATGTTGCTATGATTGTTTGGAATGATTTGTGATTATTTAGAAAATATAGGGAGCCAAAAACGCCGTCGAATGGCGTAAAACATTTGCTGGAAAAAGTTGTAGAAAGTTGTGTAGGGTTTCGGGTCGGATCGGATATGGGGCTCGGATCAGATCGGTGGACCGGGCAAGAGAGTACGGATCGGACCGGAATCTGGCACAAGAGGATGCAAGGGAAAAAAGAAAGGCCATTAAAACCGAGTGGAGTTGGGGTCGGATCGGAACGACAGGAAGGTGTGGGATCAGATCTACGTGGACCGAACCGAAGCGAGAGAGGCACCTGAACCGAACCGAGTTGGAGAGTGGCGTCCGAGCCGAACCGAATGAACGAGTTGAGCCAAACCACGATGGGGGATCCGAACCAAACCGGATGGGGAGACCCGAGCCAAACCAGAGGACCCGAACTGAACGAGAAATCTGAAGATGATGTATAGTCGAACCGAACCAGACTTAAGTTACTTCTACGCGACGACTCTTTTGAAGACCAACTCCAACTCGACCAAAACACGAGATGCAAAGGAAGTCCAAATAGGAAGTAGAACTCAGGATCCAGTTGGGAACCAATGAGTTATCCTCATGAGTTGGGCTTTGCTGCGTGACATGTGCTAAGGGGTTGTTGGTGTCTATGACTTTGGATCACTATGTATGGGAGGTACGTGGACGGATTCAGGGCCACAATGGCCTAGGTACGACTAGTGGGCTATAGACCAATGAAGTGGGGTCATTTGAAAAGGTTTGGTCATGATCCCATGGGATAAGCTTGGTGGTAGCGGTAGTTGTACAAGTTGAACTCCGTCATTACCTCGATGGGTCTAGTGATCAAAGTGGTGGATATCATATGCTTTACGCACTGAGTGAGAGATGTGAAGATGGTTGCCATGCTTGATTTGTTTGCCATCACTATGACATGCACACCCCCACCCCCGTATTCTTTACACCATATGTTAGTAGCACCTTAGAGTATTGTACCATATGTAGTGCTAACTCTTTGGTTGCAGGTCCAGGTTCAGGTATGGTTTAGTATACCTGTTATTGTTCTGTTTTGCTGCTTATCGCTCATACCAGACTTTTGTCTGGCCCAGAGTTTTATGTCTCTTCTTATTACTTTGGGTGCTCTCACGAGCAGACTAGAGACAGGTTAGCTGGTGAAGCACGAGTAGTTGTACCGGAGACGAGCAGGAGGCTTCCACGTATGATATATATATAGATATTCTCCCTGTGTCGCTACGGGTCACTACTTTGGGCACAGTGTACCTTTTCCATTGCTTTGCTTTAGAGACAGTTGAAAAGTTGTAATAATGATGATGTGAAACATAAGCTGTGTTTGCATTTCCGCTGCTATGATGTTTAGTTTTAGTTTCCAGCTTATGCACTGTCTCGCCTGTTTTATGTCAAGTATGTTGTTATTATATTTTATTCCATGCGCTGTGAGGCATTTTACAGGTCTTGATTAGTTCATTCTCTTCTTTCCTTTCTTTGGCGACTGTTCCGTGCTAGTCGGGCTTGTGTACAGCGCACTTTCGGAAGAAATGTCGGCTGGTGCGGGGCGGGCCGTCACTATAACAGTTAGATAAATTCCTGAAAACTCAAACATTCGAAATTAAGAAATTCAAACGTTCGAAATTCAAACTTCTGCGCCAAACAGCTCATGGGACTAAGGGGGTCGACGTTGCTGTAGGGGGGTCGACGCCCCCAGATCCAGCCAGGTTCATCAATGAATCTGGACAGTTTTCTTACCGACGTCCAATGCTGACTCAGCGTTGCGTGTACGATAAGATCCTAAACACCTATAAATAGGCTAGCATAGCCTAGCCAAAATCTCACATTCTCTGAGACAACGTCTAAGCTCTGCCATTCTTTCTCCTCCTCAAATCTCTTCAGAAAAATAAGATAATTAGTTTAGGAAAATTCTGAATCAAGATCTGGAGGAAAAGAATGAATATTAATTAGAAGGTTTTCAGAATCATAATCGAAGTGAGATAATTTTCTATATCTAGTCTATTCAATTTTCTTCCTCTTTCTTCCCTTTTTTATTTTAGTAAAAATTATGAATCCATGGTTGTTAGGTTCTGAATCCAATTAGGGGAATCCAATTAGGGGAAAACTATGGAAAGCTAGATTTGGACCAAATCCAAAATTTGGAAAGCAAATTAGGTGAGTGGATTTAAGTTATTTCATTTTTGATTATAATATATTATCGTTTGACATTTCCCATTATATATGACATGTTGAAATAGGATATGTTGAAATGTTTAAATATATGTTAAAAAGATTAAAGTGACGAATATGACATGATGGAATATTAATATGCTAAGATATTAATATGTTGGAAAATTCATATGTTGAAATATAAACTTGTCAAAATATGTGTAGCGATTACCGTTGTTTCAATTGCATGTTAACTTGTGACATTTATGTACCTGGACCATTAACGGTAGAAATTGAGAAAATTACATGTTAATTTGTTTGATTTGAACAATTACATGATTAAACGATTACATTTTAGAATAGAATTTATTGTATGTTAGAAAGCACATGCAACATAAAATGGTTTTAATATGATGACATGTAAAATATAGACTTGAAGAATAACCACGCCTAAATTATATAGAAAATTTACAGTAAATAGGAAAATGTAATCGCGCGTAGACACGAGGTCAGATTACTGTAATGTCCTGCCTTTTTGACCACATCAAATTGGTAATTAAACCAATTTAAAACGTTCAAATCGACGGATCGTTATTTAGCTTATAGAGTTTAAATCCGAATCAACACAGGAAATAACCACAGAATAAATAAATAACACAGTATTTGAACAACGAAATAACTTTTGTACATATTAATCAAAAAATTTGATACAAAGAATTTCCTCTACAGCGGAATTTTAAAAGAACAGTTTAAAATACAAGAAAAATCTTTATTGTATTAAAAATATTCAGAGTGCGCGTCTCCTGGAATTCCCAGCCTTGTAAATATTCGAATCCTAAGCTGAAATCTTTAAATCTGCACTGCTGGGGTCTGACCGAAGCGTTCCATGCATAAACATAAAACACTCGTGTCAGGATTTATCATAGTTCAAGTAAATTAACTTCAATATAAACTGAAATATAATAGTTGACTAACTTCCGAAATATTTACCAAATAAAAGTTGTGTAGTATCTGAACATATCAGTTTTTATCCTAGGGACAAGCGGTCACGGAAGCCTGCATATACACACGTGTACTGGTACACGTGCACTGCCTCAGCATCCCATGACCACCAATAACCAGTATGGTGAGGTTCATAGGGTGCTCGCAATATGTAGCAAAACCGATGACTACAATAACTATATTATGAACATTTTAGGTTAGCCCAAAATATGGTTTATATACAGACCCAAATTAGTGGCCTTTAAGTATATCAAATGAGGCAGCACACAAGGCATGGAAGAGACTAATGCCGAGTCACATATGGTGTAAGAAAGAAGGGTCTAACACCAAGAACACATGAGATTTAACACAGTCAAGCAGGTGACACAAAAATAAATTCCCAATAGTGTCGAGTGTTCCACAGCAATGCCCAGTCAAGTGTGAAGCACTCAACAACTCAACCCAAACAGAGTCAACCAGTATAGTCACAACAATAAGGCATGATCAAGTGATAAGGCAAGAACACGAATATGTATATATACATATACACCGTTTGTGAATATATGCATACACTGTCCAAACTACTGTAATGTGCCCAAACTCAAACACAAGACAGATGGTCAGAGAACGACAAAAGGTGGTTCAGCAACACGGTAGTGCATCCGGACAAGTCAACTCCATGAAGGCCAAGTCAAATATATATATACACACACATATGATTACATGCCATATTTATGACTAAATATTCATGTACAAGGCTGTTTTCAAAACAAGTAGGCAAATAACTAATAACACAAGTGTACTCACATTGGAATACAATTAGGTAATACTTTTCATACAGGTGACAGTTATGAATTATGAGAAAACAATGTTTCCAGGTTAATACAACTTTGTTTACATGCTCTAAATCATTTTCACCATTTAGTAATATGGTTATATATGAAACAAGTTATATCGCTATATGTGTATTCACATATTCATGCTACAATTTCAAATGGAATTTCAAGTGAAGTCCACTCACTTATTTTGTTCATATATATATGTATATATATATATATATATATATCCGAGATAAAAACAAATTACAGCTTCAGTTTCCAAATAAATGGCCCAAACACGTGATGATCCCATCTTAACATGAGAATGAATGAATGTTACACTACTAAACTGTATATTGTCATTTGATATGAGAATGAATGTTACATTAACTGATATAACCGCGTGCAACAATCAAATTCAGATCTATTTAAGTTCTGGTCATGTTCCAAGCTATTACTGATAAATTTCATCAAATAAGCTGATTTTTTTTCATGTATCAACATTTGGCTTTGACTTTTTTATCCGGTCTCAAACTAGAAATGTAATATCCATATATTTGGTTACTGTGTATGTAAGAAATATTAATAATGATCATTTGTCAAACTATTCAAGGGCTACTGGCTATATTTGTTATGTGTGGATTAATGTCTTTTAAAATCTTTCAAAACAAGACAAGGTATAAGACTTGGGACTTCCTATTCATCTTCCGACTAGCATCAAAATAGAATTCGGTCGAGAATTCATAAGGGCCGTACAACATAAAAGGTATCTTATGCGTTGAAACAAAATTCTAAAACTAGAAAATTCAACAAAGAAATCAACATACCTACTCATATACACAGTAAAAGAGAATCTCAAACGTTGGCTTCTCAAGATGACGAAAATCAGAGATTAAACCGATCAGGGGACTTATATACATTTCCCAAATCTTTGAATGTATGTTCTCATACCAAACCATTTGTATTTTCAAAGTTTAAACTAAGCCAGGGCAAGTAAAAGTGGTAACAAGTATCCAACAGGCTAACTATGTATACGTGGGTAAAACTACATTTACATATATATCATGTGTATATATATACTAGTATAGGCCACTTACATATAAACAATTAGTGCTTGGAGATGAATAGTTGTACTTAACAGCAAATAGGTAAGTGTAGCTAACAAAGTATCCATCATTAGTTCAGACCATACAAAATGGAATAGGGGCTTCAAATTTATATGCAGAACAAGGGGCAATAATATGACAAGTATCAAGAGAAAAATCAATTCTGCGATCTGAATGGGTTCTCATATAGCAAGGAAGCATTGACGTCTCATAAACCAGACAGTCGACGGAATCAAATAATTTTGCAACAACAACGACACAGGTCAAGGCAATGGTGTTCTAGCGCATATATGTATGCAAATTGATTTGCATATACATATATGAAATACATGTATATCCATTTTCAAATCTGCCTCCACATATATAAAGTTCAACTTTTTAATCATCTAACAAAACAGAACAGAGACGAGTACCGATAAGTAGCAACGACAAGCACGAAATTCTTTGACTGTTATATTCTATTTTATACTGGTATTAAATTACTTGAAAGTATGATAAATCGTGAGTGAATTTCTCACCTTAAATAAGCGAAGACGAAGAAGGTAAGAGGCAGCAACTTCAAGCTCGATCTGGGTGCCAAAGCTTCCGACTTTTAATTTCTAGAGGAGATTGCAAGTTGATTAATGGTGGCTCGGATGTGAACAGACTGAAGCGATGGCGATTTGAGCTTGTTGATGAAAAAGGCTGCTGCGTGGCTTCGATTTGGGGAGGACAATTTGTTGATTGAGGAGGCGAGGCGACGAACAACGATGTAGGGATTTGCGGTGGCTATGGTCATTGATTTGGGGATAAGGGTTTTCGGGAAGAAGACACCATTTTGGGGAGAACGGTTTCCTCTTTTCGATTTGGAAAGGAGGAGACAACTAATGGCTTAAGAAAGAAAAGAAAGAGGTGTTGCCAATTTGGCAGAAGCCATGAATATTTATAGAAGAAAAACTTCAGATAAGAAGAATGTAACATCACGATATGTTTATAAGGTAGCTAATAGGTCAGTGCGTTTTTACCTGGGATAGGTGATATTTACGTTTAAATTAAATACTATATTTTATCGCGAATGATCACGTAACACTATAAACTCGGACCGCCAAAAAACTTCCAAACACGACAAAATTAACATGTACTTTTCCATCTGCGCGTTCCAAATCCAATAAACTTAATTTAATCGTAATCCAACTCTGTTCGTATACCACAATATTTTATTTTTATATTATTTAATAGTTCACTGATTTAATTCTGCTTGTTACCAAAACAATTCCGTTTGATTTCAAATTTGAATGTAAATATTTTTATTCCTTTGTACATACGGCTGCACACATTTTCAAGCCAATCTCCGTATATATCAACGAATAAAATATCTAATGTAATTATTGCTAATGATTTTACTATTATTTTTAATTCATCCATTTTTATTTTTTTGATTTAATTTCAAATCCAAATCAAACACCCAACCAAATTCGATTCAAATAAATATTTGATCTTCACAAGCCATTTTGAGTTAAATCCAATTCACACACAACCAATGTATTTGATTTTAAATTTCTAATCCATACATCAATATGAAATTGATTGTTCATAATAAATCTTTAATTAATTATATTTTCCAATTGTCGAAATTTTGGGACATTACAATCTACCCCCGTCAAAACTTTTCGTCCTCGAAAAGGAAAGATCGTTACGGTTATAACAGTGTACACTTCAAATTTTCATATTTATCTAAAAAATTTCCATAATTAATTTAAATATCGATATTTAAGGCCATCAATCATATTCAATTAACTCGGGCAATCAATTTCATTTCTTAAAGTTGGAGATCGATTTTGATCAACACGATTTCCTTATCTTCCAAATCGGTGTTTTATTTATTTCCACATTCTTTGAAACTATACTCAATTTCCTCAGATCAATTTGTATCTCAAATTATTTTGAGATATCTCCCAATTCTCATTTTATCTAATCTTATAAGATATTCAAAATCATATAATTCCTGTTCCAAACCAGTCTGTTTTTAAATTCCAAATCCTGCATAAGTCGGATTTGGGCATCTCAAATTATTCCAAATTTCTTTATAAGCTTCATCCGACAACTAAATCTTCTTACATTTAAGCGACTAATCTTTCTCAACACTCATTGAAGAGTGTAAATAATATCTCCTCTTCAAGTCACAATTTGTCGACTTGAAATTTTCCAAAATCCGAAATCATTTATAATTTTTTTATACAAAAATATTTTTATTATTGTTCCAAAATTCTCTTTCTTAACTTATTAAACTAGATATAATTTAATTTCAAATTATTGATTTAAAAATATTTGATAACTCGAAGCTTGACAAGTCTATCATCATTCTCACAGATATTAGGCATACGCTGGCCAGGCGCACGACTAAAATCTCCAAGTACTAAATATCTTTGCTTCAACTTCCAGTGAAAAATATTTTAAAAATTCCTGTAAAAACAGATACTGAAAGTACCAATGTGATATGGATATGTTGATTGTTCATGAATCACAAATACATAATGTTTCCGTCTGGATCCCTCAGAAAACATCTGTATCCGTAAGAAATCACTTCCCTGTGAATTTCGTCATGGGCAGATCAACGGAAAATATTTATGGATCAAAAGCAAATCTGGGGTCATTGAGCGTTGTCTGCTCTGTCTCAAGGTCGCGAAAACAAATCATCAAAATAGATCAAGACATGAGGATCAATCAAGTCACAAGGACAATTCGCGTCACGAAGACGAATCAAGTCAATAAGACACAGTGCTGCATCAAACAGATGGCTTCACATCACTAAGATATCTCAACATTGCATGGCTCCATTCTACCTTTAGTAACTCCGGTGGTTACATCTCTTTCACGTGTAGATATGTCATGTGGACCGCAGGTATACAATGGTTACGCTTGATTCCCTCAGGAAACATCCATACCCGTAAGCTTTCACAGCTCTGTGAATTACGCCATTATCACGACTATAGATCACAACAGACACAATGGTTATGCTTGGTTCCCCCAAGAAACATCCGTCCGTCGTAGGCCATCTACAGTCCTGCAAATTACGCTACACGGTCATGTTCTTCAAGGGATAATGACAACTCGAGTTTTATGTCCGGACAACCTACTACCACCAACAACACATCTCACTAAGCTTGAATTACAAAGGAGAAGGATGGTACTTCCCTTATCTTGTCTTGAAACATATAGTACTTTATTTCATAAATCATACTTATGTAACTTACATAAGGTTTTCTTCCTAAATCATATTTCAAACATCTCGTTCTTATATAAATTCTGTTATATAAGATTTCATCTCAAATCAATTACCTTCCAATCCAGCAAATTTTCATATTTACTAAATTCTTATATATTCCTCATATACATTTCGAAAACTTCTATATCCAGTATCTAAAATCGAATGTCCTCAAATTTCTGTTCAGATTTCAAAATTTAAGTTTTGATCTCATAATCAATTCAGATACCCGGTATCCTTTAAACTCATATTTACAAATCTATTGGTTATAAACTCAAATCTCTTCCAGTTTTCCAGTTACTCAATTTTCCAATTATTCAATTCATCACTTAATTCAAATCTTTACATTTTCAAAATTCCAGAATTCTTTTCTCCATCCTTATAACGAATTTCTCATTCACGCTCTATTTCTCTTTTATATTCACATCCTTCGATCGTAAATTAGCAATCGAACGACTCCCTAAGTATCAATCCCGAAGGCCGAAACCAACATCAGATCAACACTCAGGAAATTATTCAACATAACTAATCTCCAATCGGTTTATAAATTCCTTAACTTCATTTCTTAATTTCTTATCAAATCATTGCTTACGCAATTCTCGAATTCAATTTACGAATCTATTTTTCTTACGTTATGTCATCCTTCATTCTCGACGAGCGGCCGTTTGTTCTTCAGTTCTTGCCATTTTGATTATCCAAACTCATTAGCCTTTCACGATCTTTTAAAAACATTTCCAATTAACATATCTATAATTCCAGAAAATATCCTATTGCCATTGGAAAATAATTCCATATATTCACACATCTTTATTTTTTTATAGAAAATATACTTTATTCTCATGGGAATATTTCTAAATTCGTTATTTGAATTTAAACAGAATAAAATATCGTTATTCCACTTAACTGCTAACACTCATTACTTTACTTAATCAACTCTTGTTATCGAATCTTAACCATTTCTTAGTCGACAATGAAGTCAATCAAGTTGGGATGTAATTACCTCTTAGACCTTAACTGAACAACACTATTAACTTTGAAATGGACAAAATCCATAACTTCCAATACCAACAAAACATTTATTCCAGCAACTTTTAAATATCAAGTCAATAATTTTCTTCTTTTATAATAATCGTTAATTATAACAATAATTTATGCCTTCAAAATATTTAACTTCAAAATACTTTATTCTTTAGTCCAAATACATAAATCAGTAATAATATATTAAATTTGGAATATTTTTTTTTCTTGAAATTCAACATAATCGACTCCACGCATAACCCTCTTTCGAACAATCTCTTATTCGATAATATATTCCGAACTTCGGAAAAATCCTTTATCTTCTAAACTCCAGAATAACCTTACCGTACTAGTCCCCTCCATTTTCTTCATTCCCAATTTCATTTGCAACATTTAGCTTTCACATGCTATTTACTTCTAAAAGTAAATATCTAAATCTGAACTCGTCACATCAATCTAGCTTCGATTTCATTAAAATATAGGTTCAAATCTTTTTAAAATCTTCATTCATATTTCACTTCATTCTTACTCACGTTTACAATTCACTTCCTGTTAATTAATCAACAATTTCATAACTTACTATCAAATTCATACATTCGATTATACATTATTGGTTTAAAACCAATTATAAATTATCTTACCATGTTCTGAATAATCTAAATAAATTTGTAAAATAATTCGACACAATCGAATTCTAATTATAACCCTTTCGATTAATTTATACTCCAAATATCGAAATAAAATTCATCGTTTCATCTTTGAAACGATTTCATATTTCCCCTACTCATATTCCCAGTTGAGTTCTTATTTCCAATTAATTTCAATTATTTCTAACTACTAAAATACACAATTCCAAAAATTTATTTGTTGATTCTCTCATACGTATCTTCCTTTGATACTATTCGATAACGGATTCGAGAGTCAACCCTAAGAGAACTTACTGAAGAACCGCTCTGGCAAATCCGGATTCGAAGACTGGGTATTCCAACAAAATTTTAAATTTCAAAATAAATTTTTATTTTCGCTGTATCAGTTCCAAAATATTATTTTTCAAAATAATTTTCCTTTCCAAATAAATTTTCACTTTCAAAATTTATATCTCAAAACCATTTTATTTCCAAAATCTGCTTTTCTAATGTCGATCATATTCATATAAACCCGATAAGCTAAGCTTTGAATGAACCTCGCTCTGATACCACTTGTAACGCCCGGCCTTTTTGACCGCATCAAATTGGTATTAAACCAATTTAAAACGTTCAAATCGATGGATCGTTATTTAGTTTATAGAGTTTAAATCCGAATCAATACAGGAAATAACCACAGAATAACACAGTAATTGAACAATGAATTAACTTTTAAATATATTAATCAAAAATTTTGATACAAAGAATTTCTTGTACAACGGAATTTTAAAAGAACAGTTTAAAATACAAGAAAAATCTTTATTGTATTAAAAATCTTCAGAGTGCACGTCTCCTGGAAATGCCAGCCTTGCAAATCTTTGAATCCTAAGATGAAATCTTTAAATCTACACTGCTCGGGTCTGACCCGAGAGTTCCATGCAAAAACATAAAACACTCGAGTCAGGATTTATCATAGTTCAAGTAAATTAACTTCAATATAAACAAAAATATAATAGTTGACTAACTTCCAAAATATATACCAAATAAAAGTTGTGTAGTATCTGGACATACCAGTTTTTATCTTAGGGACAAGCGGTCACGGAAGCCTGCATATACACACGTGTACTGGTACACGTGTGCACTGCCCCAGCATCCCATGACCACCAATAACCAGTATGGTGAGGTTCATAGGGTGCTCGCAATATGTAGCAAAACTGATGACTACAATAACTATATTATGAACATTTTAGATTAGCCTAAAATATGGTTTATATACAGATCCAAATTAGTGGCCTTTAAGTATATCAAATGAGGCAGCACACAAGGTGTGGCAGAGACTAATGCCAAGTCACATATGGTGTAAGAAAGAAGGGTCAAACACCAAGAACACATGAGATTTAACACAATCAAGCAGGTGACACACAAAAATGCCCAACAGTGTCGAGTGTTCCACAGCATTGTCCAGTCAAGTGTGAAGCACTCAA